>OZ038447.1:15191200-15301200 GCA_964036265.1 Daptonema setosum
TCCCACTGAAATAACCCACTTGATATGCCATCAAGTAAATCACATAGTATAATATAAAAAAATGTTCTGTTGTCCCTGATTTTTAAACCAGCAAGTTCACTTTCCACCTTGAAACGTTAGTCTCACTAGGTGATGGGCAAATTTACATAGCATAAAAATTGTCTCTGAAAATAGAATGACGTATAAAATAAATATCTGATAATTATTGGTCACGTTGCGCGTGCTCGACGCTCATTGGCTAATTCAAATCTGAAAGCACGCATGGTCCCACAACGAAAAGTGTTTTCGCGCCCACGGGCAGTTCAAAGCTCATGCACATCAGTTGTGTACGGGCATTCTGACGCTCGCGTATGCGTTCAAATTATACGTGTTCGAAAAGACACGCTTTTCGTTGCGGGACCACATGCGCTTCTGAATTTGAATTAGCCAATGAGTGTCGAACACGCGCAAAGTAACCAATCATGTTTAGTTATTTATTTTATACGTGGTTTTATTTTCGGGGACAAAAACTTATTTGCTCTAGTAAGTTTCCCCATCACCTACTGAGACTAACGTTTCAAGGTGGAAAGTGAACTTGCTGGTTTGAAAATCAGGGACAACAGAACATGCTATATTCATTGTACATCCATTTCCTATCCTTAATACTTAGGACGCAGGTATTTTTCTACAGTACCTATTCAAAATACAAACTTTGATGCAACATCAAATGAACTCCGTCACCTGAGTCTTCCATTGAATCAACTGCCGCACTTTTTTTGTTTTACAGTAATCCGAAGCTGAAAGACCTCACTTTACGATGCAAGCCTGACCACCACTACCGCCATGTTTTAATCAATCCATTTATCATAACCACATCTATCCATCCGGCTTCCGGCCCTATTTTAATAATACAAAATAGTGTGTTAGGCTCCCTGCTACTCTTCTCTTTCTATTTTGATGGTAATTGTTCAAGGGATCATTCAATTCACGAACTCAGGGAATCAACTTGCGGTTATTAGCCTTTGGGGCGCATATCGAATGACACTTATAGGTGCCAATCAAAGGTGCCGTTTTACGATAGTAGCTCGTATACATAGCTTCGTGGTCAGACTCTCAGGTAGACAACAGTAGTCTTGACAACAACCGCAACAACAACAACAACAAAAACAACAACAACAACAACAACAACAACAACAACAACAACAACAACAACAACAACAACAACAACAACAACAACAACAACAACAACAACAACAACAACAACAACAACAACAACAACAACAACAACAACAACAACAACAACAACAACAACAACAACAACAACAACAACAACAACAACAACAACAACAACAACAACAACAACAACAACAACAACAACAACAACAACAACAACAACAACAACAACAACAACAACAACAACAACAACAACAACAACAACAACAACAACAACAACAACAACAACAACAACAACAACAACAACAACAACAACAACAACAACAACAACAACAACAACAACAACAACAACGACAACAACAACAACAACAACAACAACAACAACAGCTGATTGTCCTTGTTTCCGCCCCAGTGCTTTCGATGACTTCAGTAGTCTGAATGACGCGCCTTTCGTAGTCACTTGCTATGAAATGTCAGTCAAAACGGACACTTAAAACGCTTCTTCCTCAAACGACCTTCCTAACAAAATATAAACGTACTCTAGTTTTGAATAGGTTATCTATATATAAATTAGACGATGTCTGTCTGTCACGCTTTTAGTATAAATATCGCGAAAGAACATTAAAAAACTTTTCATTACTTCATATAAACAACTAAATAAATCATCACCTTCCCATCAACCTGACCAGAATGTATGCACCTCAACCAAGGCTAAGGCCATAAAAAATCGGTAAGGTCATGATAATTGGCAATTGCGATCCCTAATTTTTTCTTTCATTCACTGATTATTTCTTCTCAACAAAGGTTGCAATCATCAGCACCCTGCTTGAATGGTTGAACTTACGGACCACAAAACTTTCGAGTAAACTTTAGGAAAAAACGTTTTTAGTTCATGCTCTTTGTATTTGAAGATTCGAAGGTTCAATGAAAAAAAATCATCGCCACCCTCCCACTCGATTAAGACCAATTCCTTAACTAAACATAACATACGGTGCCTCCTTCGATGTATGTACCACCGTCAGGTATGTATGTATCAGCACCTACTCTCATAAAAATTCCAGAGAAATGGTCATCGACATCCCCTCAATATATTCCTCATTTACCGAACTGGAATTATCAATGATTTTAACAAAGATTGACGCTAACTATTGTGCCCACGGTGTCAGATGTTCTATGAACGATTTCTTCGAAATGTTCATCATTTAACACATTCAGAAATGCCTACGTCGATCATCAGCACCTAAATTGTATGTATTAAAAATTTCAGTTAAGTTATAAAATACCGTACATGTATGTATGTATGTACGTATACAATGAAACGACGGGTTATGTTGTGGAAGGGGTGTGTAAACTCCACGCCGTAAAGCTAAAATAGATTAAAGTAACGGATGAAATATTCTAAATTTAACGGGTGGGTAATTCGAACTGAATAAAAAAACTATATTGATACTTGAGAAAAAAGGGATTAATTATCGCAGCACCGTGCATATGATAATTTCCTGTAAATTTGCTAAAGATAAGCTAATGAATGAGTCGATGGGTTTTGTCTGAATTTGATTACAATAGTTGAGTTTGGTACAATTAAATAAACAGTTGCGTAGCAACGGGTTTACCCTAGTCTAAATAGATTAGAGTGTTTTAAGAGTAAAAACGGTCTGATTGGTGCAATCCACTGGCGGGCGAACCAATCATTCAAAGGAATGAGAGGGAGAATTTTGCAATTTTTAGGCAATTTTGCCTACATCTTGAAGAACGAATTTCTCCTTTTCCTTAACTGCTAAAGTAGTGGAATTTCATTTTCTTTTCTCCCTCGTCCGCTAGTGATGCCACCCCAATGAGGCAGTAGTTATTTGCAATGTTATGTACGGAAGGTCGTCAAAACATAATTAATAGTCATTCTACTTTCATATCTGCCACAGACAAAGCGTTCTTTTTTCAAAAGATGACTCACTCCTTTGGGGACGCTATAACCCGTATTAAGTTACTTCCTGTGAGTATTCATTCCCTAATTCCAATGATGACTGTTCAAATTCTTCGAAACCGAACCGTGTTTGCGTCGAGTGCAGTGAGTGAAAGAAATTATTCTGCAAATAAATTCCTGGACAATGACACCGTCAGGACAATCGTTAAACCAAAAATGCATACGTTTGTTATTAAATACTCCATAAAACGACCGAAACTCCTGTCGAAACGACGTCGTTATGTTCAAAGTCGTTCGTTTATCGCAAATCTTCATTGTTGATGACCATAGGTTTGGGGCAAAAACACTGCTTTTTAGATACTTTCCATGTCAGATTATCGTGAAAATTATTTTACTATTCTGAATTACTACCGTATGTTAACTTGCTACAGGTGTCTCATTCACATGTACAGGGTGTCCTGTAGCCATGATGGTACATGCTTGGTTTTAACGATCGCTTACCGCCGTCAACCAGCCACCGCAAATTGTCAACTTTAACAGCCGTTTCAGTGAATGGCGAGTCATTTAACGTGTTGCTTGCATCACTTTACTACTCGTTCAACCTACGCTCTGTTTCCGGACTTGTAGTAAAATGCTTATGTACATCTGCCTTGGGCTATCAGGATTAGTCAATTTAGTTTTTATATAATTTTTTGAAATTTATACTTCCTCTCATATGCGACGATATATTGAGTATGTATGTACTATTTTACCATGTATGTATGAACAAAAAAAATATTATTTTAACACTCACTGAGTCACTCACTCACTCACTCACTCACTCACTCACTCACTCACTCACTCACTCACTCACTCACTCACTCACTCACTCACTCACTCACTCACTCACTCACTCACTCACTCACTCACTCACTCACTCACTCACTCACTCACTCACTCACTCACTCACTCACTCACTCACTCACTCACTCACTCACTCACTCACTCACTTACTCACTCACTCACTCACTCACTCACTCACTCACTCACTCACTCACTCACTCACTCACTCACTCACTCACTCACTCACTCACTCACTCACTCACTCACTCACTCACTCACTCACTCACTCACTCACTCACTCACTCACTCACTCACTCACTCGCTCGCTCACTAACTCAGACATTCTGCTTCCCAACTTCCTCTAACTGGTACGGTAAAGCTCGAAGCCGTGCTCAGGGTTACTCAAGTTACGGAATACAACCAGGAACGGACAACAGTTAACTCAGCTTGGCCTGCTCGTTTGTTGTGCTCACTAATTTTTATTAGTTTTTTCGGTTCGGGTGTCAAAAAACATAAAGGAACTAATACGCCAAGTGTCAGATTTCAGATGGACTGATGCGATTAAGTACGTCAATTGTGTGGTTCACCATTCACACAATGTCTGCTAGCATTTCTTTGGACAAATGATACTTGTGTTGGTTGACTTGAATATTATTTGGTGTTGGCTTATATGAATGGTATTGGGTGTTGGTTGGTATGAATGTAACTTGGTGTTGGTTGATATGAATGATACTTGGTGTTGTTTGATATGAATGATATTTCATGTTGGCTTGTATGAATGATACATACTTGGTGTTGGTTGACCTGAATTATACTTACTAACCAGTCTGTTGTCTTTGTAATGCTTGCTTTGGGGTTAATGAGATCACCATGGTTGACTGACGTGGCGATTTGCGTTGTCCATGTCTTTAGTCAGTGAACCCAAGTTATCATTCTTAAAAGTTCTGCAGTATGGCAGACACACCTTCGTAGTTGACGGCTTTGGTCAATACAGATCCTTTTTAGCTGGTGGTGGGTGGGTGGCACTCTCGTTTACAAGACAGATTATACGGTATATCCGGTCGTACTTTTACGGTACAAGCCACACCCCTCATTCAATTGTTGATCAATTGTTCAGTTAACGAGTCACCGCGTGTGTGCCGATGGGCAGAAATGTTTTCTCGCAATGAAAGTGGAAAGTAAGTTATAATAAAATGAAGTAATAAATATAGTGCAACAATTCAGACCAGATTATTTTTGTTATCTTGCTTATTTATTTAGATTAAATAGTTTTGAAAACAGTTGATTTTTATTTCCTAAACGTTTTTTCGTTCATATCATCCGATGCACTTCTGACGGAGCCTGGACTCATCAGGGATGAGCTTCGGGCTAACTAACTAATTCTAAAAAAATTATAACCTTTTCTTACTGGTAGACACTGTGACACTGATCAGGTGAATTTCATTCCCAGAAGAGATTGTTCGCGCAGAGCTACAAAACATTTCTGTATTTTTGTGTATAATGTATGTATTTGTCACGCATTCGTCCATGCATGTGATAATGTGCACACAAGCGTGTAAATCATCGTATTTTTATGTTTATTGTCGCTTATTGGTTGATTGGTGACAAAAAGTTATCGATTCGGTAAAATGTATGGCATTCGCGTATTACATTTTATAATTACATCTGTTTTGCTTATTCGAACCCTTAATGCAGTAATTGCAGAACCAACAATTTCCCAACTGTTTATAATTCTATCCGAAAATGTTATTAAACTAATTTACATGGTTAAAAATTTAAGTTAAATCAATCAATTAACTCGACACAAAAACATTTCTTTGAAGTTAACTATACGAAATTGGTTGCTTGTTTGACTTCATTGAGGTGTAACCCTGTGAATGTGATGGTATTTCAACACGTCCCAACAACATGCATGTGTTATTAGCAAACGCATGCTGATTGGAAATTAATGGCTTTACAGCTGTCGGCGCACACGGGCACATGCTTCACATGTACTGGTTCCAATGTGCCTATTCCAAGCCACCTTTACTTACCTGTTACATGTGTTTAGTCACACAGGCTACTATATTTGAAACACATTATTACCCTATTTGATTTATTTGTAATCCAGCCCATAGAAATGCACAAGCAAACTGGAAAACATGGCATTTGGTAGTTTCCATGATTAATGAACTCAGGCATGAATAAGCCAGATAAATATCATATGTATGAACGAACAACAAGTTTCATTTTTACTTTTTGTCGGAAAAGCCGCTACAACTGAAAAACTAAGTATATCGAGTTATTTCAACTTCAGAGTAAAGAATGACACCAGCATAATAATGAGTCGAATCATTATCAGCTAATCCACGTTCATTGCAATAATCTCTCCAACCAACGAGATAATCCCTGAATATGACATCATTATACGACGAATTACGTCTGGCCGAAACTGGAAGACTTGGCGATGGTAATGATTCTCCCACGGCAGAACCATCGAGTTCATTGCTGAGTGCCGGGGAACGGGCAGCACTCGAGTACAGCTGTGACTTTGACATCGGATCGTTGAGAAAATCAATCAAGAACAATGAAACACTGGAGGAATCGGGGTTAGAGAAAATCAGTGACTGATTGATTGAGTGTGTGGCACGGTGAGTTGTTGAGGAACTGTTTGCCTGAGTAAGAATGTCAAAAGAGTGACTCAATGAAACACTGAGTAAATGTGTAACTACTGTAAGAGATTGACTCACTGATTGACTATTGTACGTACATAACTGAGTAAGAGTGTCAAATGACTGAACCATTCATTGACTGAGTGAATATGTGTTGACAGACTCATTGATTGACTGAGTGATTGTGAAATTGAAAGATTTACTGATTGACTATTGTATCATGGTATTGCAGGTACCAATCAGTACTGGCCCGATCGCACCAATCCATGTACGGTACGGGATGGATGATGAACGACTGCTACTCGGAGGCAGCCAGTGAAGAACGAGATGAATGGGGTTATTATTTTATTCATTTTCTTTCTTATTATTACTTTCAATTCTAATTTACGATTAAGTTTTAAAAATATTTTCTGCATTTTAAATTTACTTTCTTATTTTTAATATTCATTTCAATTCCGAATGACAGAATTACAACACTGAATTACGTCAACAGCAAGAAACATGATCAAAAATCATTAAAGTTGATGTATAAAATGATGTCATGAAAACAGCAGCTGTGCTAATCCTGTAAATCAGGTTGAGATCAGATTCACGTTATCTGGTTATTCAGCCAGGCCGTCGTAGTCATCAGAGCGTCCACTGTTATCGGGTTTAACATATAGGCCAACTTACACTGTTAAAGCAACAAAGTGTGTTACACTTATGTTATGTTATGTATGTGTTAATTGGAAGAATTCATATCTGCTTTTGGCGGGTGCGTTCGAATTTCCTGCGATCTGCGCCTTATGCATCTCAGAGAAATACTTTTAATGAAAAGATGACTTGATCAATCAAGCTATGTATACTGTACTTTTGCCTATATATTTATAGTAGATGACAGCACATGTAGAGCAGTGTGTGAGTCAAGTGTATGACGACGCAGCTCATAATGCCCGTCCCAACCAATACCGTTTATTTGCACAGTTATAGCATGACGCTCGTAAGGCTCTGGCGTCCACTGTTCATGTCTATCATTATGTTCTCTATCATCAACTGCAAAATGAGACTCCAGCTCGTATAACGTGTCCAGTCCACACTCCAGCCAGACAACGTTTGTTCATGAAGTGAAAATGGGCCCAAACTATTAGTTTTTCAACCATATTTTATCTCGGATAGAAACAACGTAATATCAACGTCTAACCTGAGAGTACCGGTAATTTTTATATTTATTGGTTGGGTTGAACTTTAGCTGCATCTAATGATAGGTAGAATTTTATTTTGGCCTTTTGGTTTTGATAAATCATATACATACATATGTAGATATTGCAATGATGTTATTGCATCGGTGTTGGTATTAGACGGGCACAGTTGTTTTCTTAAATTGCTTCCGTGTATTCTCATGACATAAGGTAAGGTAGATGACACGAATTACAGCTCTGGCATGTCAGGCTCAATCAAAAATATACGTCGTATGTACATACAATGAAACATCGATGAATTGTACGTTCTTTTTCCCAATTTCACGATAGCATTATTAATATTTTCTCACTGGATAGACCAGTGGCGTATAATGGTAGCCAGGCGAACGAGTGGTACGATTCTATGGTTTCATGGCCACTTGCACATTTTGTACAGTATCGTATTGATGCGTTTCAACTGGCTATTTCGAGCAGTTTGCGTTCTCATGCCCGTTTCAAGTAAACATGCCAGCGTAAGGTAAAGAAAGTGCAATGTGAGAAGCCAAATCTTAGCAACTGTGCGCTTCAGGAACCGTGATGATTACGATTTGGAAATATTTTTCGTAAACCCAGTTCAGTTCTTCACGACTTTTTATTGTGAACTGAGAATAAAATTTCAGTAAATTTCAACCATGTACGCATCTCAAGACCAAAAAATAGTGGCGTCCAAACGATAAGCAAAAGGCAATTGCAACGCAATATTTTCCAACTATTGGTTGTTATGCAAACACAACCAACGGAACTGTGCTGTATGAATGTATCTATCTATTTGGATCAGCCGATGATAGCATGGCTAGTATTAATGTATGACGCTCGGTTATGTTTTCTTACTGCTTTTCGTGGTATTTTTGTGTGTCCATCAAGCAAGTATTAACATTCACTACTTTAGCTAGCGTTACAAATAATCAAGAAACAAATATTCAATAAAATGTTTCCCTGAAAGAAGGTTTTCAGGTGAATGTGAACTATTTTGTAGAGATTTCACAATCGACCAAGACATAAAAGCCATTCAATAAAGTATGTGGTTCAGACGCTTGAATGAGCATGTTTAACGTAATCGATAAGTGTTGTTGATTTACCATTTTCGCACAGATATCACCGTTCGTGCTGAAACGAATCCCATTATATTTATGAACCAAATGATCCAAAACGATTGCTCAATCCATCAGATTAGAATAAATGATTTTTGTTGTTATTCGGAACAGAGATAACGCTCCCTTGTAAACCACCCAAATTGCTCTTTACACAGATTGTCTAAAAAAATCGAAACGGTTCAAGAAACTCGAACATTTTGTTTCGTATCGATATGTTGCTTGTTTCGAATGCATACCAAAATCCAAAATTTTGAAGCTAAATACTCGTCATAGCTGTCTCCATGATGAGCAAACTTCGGATTATCATCAATCAATAATACTGTAGATCATAGTTTTACGTTTAACCCAATATAACATCACTACAAAAACTAAACCTGTCTGCTGGATTGAGTTGTCCGGTTTGTATTTTGGTAGCAGCCGGTCGGTTAAGCAAATCGGATTTGGCCGTCAAAGCCAAGTGCCAATGGCCAAGCGGCGCTTTGAATTTGACCCGTAATTTCATTATTTGACCGGCAACACGGGCCCATCGTTCCAATGGAACACTCTGTACTATTTTGCGAGCAATCGTTGTTTAGCGATGTACATATAATATATTTTTTTACATATAGTGAAAAAACACGTAGTTAGTAAGTAAATATCTCATTACATAAGGCCGAAACAATTGTATATTCTGCATATTGAACTACTCTTTTGTTTTTTCACTAATTTTAACTCTTACAAACAGACAATACAAGCCATTTCTGACTTTATGTTAACCCCTTTCTATTACTTGTTCAATCTAATTTACGGGTTCTTCACCGTAAAGAGAATGAAATTCAGATTGAAAATAATTGATCATCGCTTCAAACTGGTTTGATTGAATGCTATGAAAATTTTTGCTTGTGGGACACTTCGCACAACTACATACATACATACGAATGTTTTTCTCTGCTATAAAAAGTCCATTGTTAGTTTTTTACAATATAGCAACAACTTTGCAAAAAAATAAACTCTACACACTTCAACGCGTGTTACTCACCAATCGTTGTGACGTTTATGTTATTTGGTTTTTAATGAGAATTATTACTGTACCTCATAATAAAACATGAAACTGCCACATTTTTATTGTACCTGGTCAGTTATCAGTTGACCACACCCTCAATAAAACATGCCACATTCCACATCTCACATAACTTGATGGTCACGCATTCAAACACTTTACATGTACTCAAGTTCACACCGATTGCTTCAAAGTTTGCATGCGCATACTTCACTCTCTCCAGGTAAGTCAAAATGTTCAACATATGTATTTGCTCAACAGAAACAACAACAACAACAACAACAACAACAACAACAACAACAACAACAACAACAACAACAACAACAACAACAACAACAACAACAACAACAACAACAACAACAACAACAACAACAACAACAACAACAACAACAACAATGTTCTACCAGCACACAAGTTCAAAGTAGCCACCGCACACACGTTCAAACAATGGGTAAATTCATAAAATACAAATCTGGCAATCATTTTTTCACTGGTTTGAAATTATTTTACCTGACAGTTGTCACACTATTAAGTTTTTCCGAACCACAAGAAAACTATTTAATCCCTTATCTCTTTACATTCATTATCCGTCATCCGGTGGGGTCAGTCATGTTCTGATAGATGTTGCGAAATTCAATTTATTTTTAGCACGCATTTATAACTCGAAATAATTCATGTGCACGCGCCTCGTCTCACCGCAGTCAATGTAACATGTACATACAAGCCCGCATTCACACTCTAGTAATCGCGTTTCGCGTCATCCCATTCAAATTGGATGTTTTGTTGAATTAGGCTATGTTTGTATGTTATTTATTTTATTTAGATGTCTATGTTTGTTTATCTTTCTCATTTGTGCCACTGCTAGTCATATTTATATCACTTCCCGTATGAGCTAAAGTGTTATGAACTTCCAGGGTCACGTTACTAATGTCCTAAGTTGATCTAAAATTTATGTTGCATGTTTTAGCAATTAATGTAAATGAGCTTGATGCAGTGAGCTTGTTACTGTAGTCTGTGGCAGTGGACTCAATGAGCTTGTTACTGCAGTGGTAGTCTGTGCTCATTCGTCATTGATCGACGGCCATTAAAATTGTGCTTCACCCAATTCCTTAGAACAATTGCCACATTTACTGACAAAATTGACTGATATCATCTGTACAATTTTCGTCTAACATTCTGATTGTCACTTACCCATTCTTGTGTTTGGCTGTTTTCCACATGGTATACTGGACACAAAACAAAACAACAAAAACAAGAACAAATGCCATGTACCATCGTATCATGTCATGTTCACGAAAACGAGCGTTCGTGGTCCTGTATGTACCATGTGTTGCCAAGACCAATGGATTGATGCCCAGACAGATGCTGGTGTCAGCCGTCAGGTAGTAGTCATAGCAACACGCTTATTGGGCACCCACTAGCGGGCGGAGGAACAAAGGAAACGTGCAACTCATCATTTTTAGGCTTCAAAACAATAGAGTTTGTTCCTAATGGTGTAGGTAAAATGGCCTCGAGACTGCTAAGTTTCCGCTCTTTGGAAAAAGTATCCTTCCTTTGGAGGTTTGGCTAATCCGCCTGTGTTGGCCCCTTGTTTTGCGGTCACGGTTGTCCTACTAATGTAATACACTGATGTAATACACTGACATGATCATGTTCCAATAGCGTAAACCAACCCATTACATTCGATCACACTTTCACTAGATTATTTCGAGTCCAGGCCTATTGACGCTTGGGTTTTAGTTCTTCCAACATCGGTTAATATTTTCACAGAGAAGAAAATCCATTTCGTTTTATGTGTGTTACCAAATGACTTTCAAGAAAGATGTCATGCCTGCATTACTCAATAAATTTAATAGGCTTTCAAATAAATGCAATAAAATTGCAAGAATCTCCACCGCATAAAGGTCAAACATGAGATTCTTGAAATGAACTATGATTCGATGAGTTACGTTCGTTGAATCGTTTATACCCTGCTGCTCAATGAGGTGGACGTAAGACTATGATAAAATATTATAATGACATCATTAAATTCAAATGTTTATAAAAATATATATATCCGTAAAATTTGTTTTATATAAATTTTCAGACGGCACCATGACAATCGGCAACGAGAAGGTGAAGATCGACGAATTGTCCGACTTGTTGGCCAGTCGTTATGCGTTCCTATCCGGTATGTAACAGTTATAATATATAAAAGATGTTTATTTATATTAAAATATTATATATAATTTATCCGAATTATCGGATAAACTTATGGTTGCAGGAACTTGAATTGAGACTTGACAGTACGTTATGTAAAAAACTCTACTTTATTACGTAATTGTCAACACAAATAAATGAATTCAAATACTTATATTATTAACACTATCAACTTAATAATTAAATTAATCAATTTCAGGTGCTAAAACGGGTGTGGGTGCGCCCATCCTCACGTTCCCGGACACGCTCAGTGCCGTCACATATCCGCAGTACTGCAAACTCATCACATATCTCATGCAGATTCCAGCGTGAGTTCATATATTATATATATTATGTGTTTTATATTTTATATTAAATATTAACCTAAGCTCCCACAGAGGAGTTTTTTCTTGGGTTTTCCTCAAAAGTGTTACGAGACTTTTGGTCACGACCCTGCATTGCATTCTGTATTTCAAGTTGTCATAACAAATGTATTCCATTGACAAATCGTTTTCTTAATCAAGTAGGTAATGATGATTACTTGTGTTATGCCTGTTTTTGAACTACATAAATACAAATGATAATGTTTCAGAGAAGACGCTCATTGTGGGTATGTGGTAGTGGCCGACAGACGCATGGACAAATGGGCCAATGTGCGCATGCTCATACTACATTTATCGGTCGGTTCACGTTTACTACTATCAACTAAACTATAATAATTCTACTTATCAAAAACACAATTAGACAAACAACGAATCTGTTTATATTATCATTCAGAATTATTTCCCGAATCAAATCCGCATGATGCTGCTCATAAAACCGGAAGGAGTACTACAACGTGCTCTGGAGATGGGATATCGGTCAACTATTGAAGGCTGCAAATTTCATGTTAGTAATGTACTTGCTCATGGAAACGCTATTGACTCACTCAATAACTGAGTCACTCACTGAGACAATCACTGAGTCAATCACTGACGGAGTCACTCATTTAGATTGTTCTCTGCCACAACCTGGGTGACCTCTACCAGTGGCTATCACGTGATCTAATTACCGCTGATTTGGGCGGCAATTTGAAATATAACCATCTGGAATGGGTCCAACATAGAATGGTTAGTGAATTAGAAAATGCCGGATAGAAAATAAACCTTCGACCAATTATTTTGTATAATTTCTCATGGTTCATCTGTATTTGATCCTTCGAAGAAAAATGAGTACTTTTCAGTGTCCCATTAATGTTGTATTTGTTCAAGGATATCGAACGAATGAAGAGTTCAGCAGCGGTGATTGCCAGTTCGTTAGACGAGTTCAGTCGGTGCGTCAAGGACACCGGTTCGTCAGTCACTCAATCACACAGTCAATCACTCTGTCAGACAGTCACTAAGACAATCAGTCAATCAGTCTTTCACAATGTCAATCAGACAATAAGTCAGTCAATCAATCAATCAAACTGTTTGTCACACTATCAATCAAACAATCAGTCAGTCAACAACCAGTCAATCAATCTGTCTGACTGTCAAAAACGATCAGTCCGTCAATCTTTGAGTAAATAACAAGAAACAACCAATGGTTCTTAATCATCAACTAAACGAGTCATTCAGTGTTATTGAAACTTGATTCTCTCAGCATTAATCATTAAGTTCACTTGATTTACCGTTTGCAGAACTGCCGAACGATGCAGCCACCACTCAGCACGTACTCAGTACTCAAACAATGGAGAAAGATGCAATCAAGGTTTGCATGAATAAGACTGCTTGCATGTCAATGAATCATGATTCAGTTATTAAATCAGGAGTTCAATGACCCATGATTTCGGAATCACTTACAGGAAGATTTTCGTATCGCTGTTCGAAAAGGTTTGAGTCTGCTGAAGAACATCCGACAGGTGGACACAAAGCCAAACGCTGATCAGTTGAGTCCAACCAGACTGCTCAATGTGACGTCGATTGAACGTAAGTGAGTGAGTGAGCGAGTGAGGTAGTGAGTGAGTGAGTGAGTGAGTGAGTGAGTGAGTGAGTGAGTGAGTGAGTGAGTGAGTGAGTGAGTGAGTGAGTGAGTGAGTGAGTGAGTGAGTGAGTGAGTGAGTGAGTGAGTGAGTGAGTGAGTGAGTGAGTGAGTGAGTGAGTGAGTGAGTGAGTGAGTGAGTGAGTGAGTGAGTGAGTGATGGATAAGCTCATGTATTTCAGTGGTCTGAAACCGAGGAATCAACGACCGACGCTCAGTCCACCTCATCACTGTCTCCCGCACACCCAACAAACCAGGTGAGATTAGAAGTCTCTAAGAGAAGTAAAAAATGAGAATTCACAGACATGCAAGCGTAAGTACATTACTCTCCTCAACGAGTGTCTGGTTTTTGCACTTCACAAACGAATAAAAAAAGAACAAATACACTAATATCTTTTTGTGCAGGAATCATCAACAACGAAAAGCCTGACCCCGACCAGTCCGATGCATGTGCCGAGCACGAGTGCCACCTGCGACTACATCATCGCTGAATTGGTACACACCGAACAGGCATATGTGGAACAGCTCAGGTACTATACACCTATTTCCGTATGTTTATGTTATGATAATTGATTATAACCAGGTAACTTACTAGACTTTGTTGAATGCCAAAAGAATAATGTTATCAGTTTATAACACATTTCAGACAAATCGTTGACTTTTACGTGGAACCGTTTGAGCGGAGTCCGTCCGTGATCCAGTCGCTTCCGAGTGCCATCCGTCACAATGCCAGTGCTGCCGTGTTTGGTAATATTACTAACATATGCGAATTCCATGAACGTATATTCCTCAGGTACGTTTTGATAATATTCACCTAATTTTACCATATATGACGTGAGGAGTGAAATCGGTGTAATTCAGCTTGCATGCGCTTTGTAATGTCACTTAGTATTTACAGAGACCTCGAATTGGCTGCCGGCCAGTCATGCAAGTCGCAATGTGCCAGTGCTGTTGCCCGCTGCTTCATCGACCGTCAGGCCAATTTCGAGTTGTACAACGTTTATTGCACAAACAAACCGAGAAGTGAACAAACCCGGATGGACTGTGCTGCACAGTTGCAAAAGTTTCTGATGGTTCGTCAGCAAACCATTCATTCAGTCAGTTATAATAGTCAGTCTATCAGTCAGTCAGTCATTCCGTCAGTCAGTCAGTCAGTCAGCCAGCCAGCCAGTCAGTCAGTCAGTCAGTCAGTCAGTCAGTCAGTCAGTCAGTCAGTCAGTCAGTCAGTCAGTCAGTCAGTCAGTCAGTCAGTCAGTCAGTCAGCCAGTCAGTCAGTCAGTCAGTCAGTCAGTCAGTCAGTCAGTCAGTCAGTCAGTCAGTCAGTCAGTCAGTCAGTCAGTCAGTCAGTCAGTCAGTCAGTCAGTCAGTTAGTCAGTCAGTCAGTCAGTCAGTCAGCCAGTCAGTCAGTCAGTCAGTCAGTCAGTCAGTCAGTCAGTCAGTCAGTCAGTCAGTCAGTCAGTCAGTCAGTCAGTCAGTCAGTCAGTCAGTCAGTCAGTCAGTCAGTCAGTCAGTCAGTCAGTCAGTCAGTCAGTCAGTCAGTCAGTCAGTCAGTCAGTCAGGCAGATTTACAAAAGCGACCCCATTTTCAACCAAAACGTGTACCATGCACCATTTTTTCCCTTTCGACGAAATGACCACATTTACATGGAAATTCAAAGGAATCGCTTCGGTTGTCAATAAACATGTTAAAATATGACACCGTCATAGTAGTCACAATAGTCAAAAACTATTAAAATAGGTAAATTGACTCAACTGACATAATAACGAATATAGATTTAGCCCCAAAACTCAAACTAAGCGGGGAATCCCAATGTATCAACCTTTTAGGTTCAAGCACACACTTTTATAATTTATATCTTTTCTCTAAATTCCTGTATCGGGTAATTTGAGACTTTCTGACGTCTGAAAAAATCAGAAATCTTCTCACCTCTGTTGGAAACCCACTATTAAGCCCCGTTCGTAATCACACCGAAACAACAACTGAAACAGAGACTGCAATCTAACCGAAAAACCGTTGAATTCATTTTTTTTCTGGGCCCACTCGGCTCGTCCCACTACTGTTGATTGTTTTGAATACTAGCGCGTGTTATAATGCATGCGCGTGTATAAGCCCCCGTGTTATAGTGCACGCAGTCCACTCGAGCTATTGACGTCGGTGGCTGACTATGCAATAACTTTAACAATATGAAAACTTTTCAGAGGGTTTATTGACTTCCTGAAAACATCAGATTTTTTTTTTAATTTTGAGAAATGGTTTATTTTGGGTCGAATTCAGCTCGGCGGCCGGGCGGCGTAATGCTTGTTTCTTCATATGCTTTCTTCAGAATTTTGCACGGTGGAAGGACCGAAATTAATCAATTTCTGGAGTAGAAAAAATCACAGACGATTTCAGGGGACCAATGAACCTCTAACGACTAATTTTCTCGTCAATTAGGGTTTTTGTGTAGTCTGCCCCCGACGTGATTGGCCCAAAAAACCCGAGCTCGCACGAAAATGAAAAAATCAGCAGACACGCATTATAACACGGGCTAGATCGTAATATCACATGGAGACAAACAAGAGAAAATTATTATATTGTTCCAACAATGCTGAAACTTTCATTTTTTCCCCTTCAATCAGTTTCCCCCAAATTTTTATTCAATTTATTTCTTCAAGTTGTTTTTGAAGTGGCTCACATTCTCAATCCAAATTTAAACTGGCGCCCAAAATAAAAATCTGTGTTCATTTTGTCGAAAAGAACAATGGTGCATGGTACGCGTTTTGGTGGAAAATGGGGTCGCTTTTGTAAATCTGCGTCAGTCAGTCAGTCAGTCAGTCAGTCAGTCAGTCAGTCAGTCAGTCAGTCAGTCAGTCAGCCAGTCAATTGCATATTTCAGGATTGCCAGTCAGCAGCTGGTCATCAACTACCCCTTGGAGCGTACTTGCTCAAGCCCGTACAACGCATCACTAAGTACCAGTTGCTACTGAAAGAGCTGGAGCGACATTGTCCCACCGAATGCCAATCTGAAGTCAGTCCGTTTTTTCATTTATATTAATGATTTATTTGCTATCTAACTATTTAAAAATATAATATAATTTATTCAATAAGAAAATAGTATTTTAACTGTTGAGTACATTCAGGTATCGCAAGCGCTGCAAGTCATGCTTCTGCGACTTGATGGACTCAACTCGGCCATGCATCAGCAACACATCCATGCTTATCCCGTTGGTCATAATCACTCAACCGATCTGGGATTCATTGAAATAATTTTTTGGGCAACTGACTGACTCATAAACTTAGTAATTAACAGACGATCAACGTGAATAAATTGAATGATCGATTATTTAAACCGTAACTTTCTTACAGGGTGACTTAACATCACTTGGATCGATAATTGTGCACGGTAAATTCAACGTGTGGACTTCCAAAGGATCGTCTTTGAAGTTATCCGGCAAAACAAGAAAACAACAACAACGACATTTGTTTCTCTTTGAAAAGTCGATGCTGTTCTGCAAGAGACGGGCGCCCAGCTCACCACATCATAATACTATCGGTTGGTTGAACTGACTGACTGACTGACTGACTGACTGACTGACTGACTGACTGACTGACTGACTGACTGACTGACTGACTGACTGACTGACTGATTGACTGATTATTTTGTTATAGGCGGTGGTGAACACACGTACGACTACAAAAACGAAGTTGCCGTGTGCAGCCTGACTCTGAATGAGCATGTCAAAGGCCAGCCATTGCGGTTCGAGCTTTACTGTAATACGAAACAGGTCAGTCAGTCAGTCAGTCAGTCAGTCAGTCAGTCAGTCAGTCAGTCAGTCAGTCAGTCAGTCAGTCAGTCAGTCAGTCAGTCAGTCAGTCAGTCAGTCAGTCAGTCAGTCAGTCAGTCAGTCAGTCAGTCAGTCAGTCAGTCAGTCAGTCGGTCAGTCAGTCAGTCAGTCAGTCAGTTAGTCATTCCAGGAATTGTACACTCTCCAACCTCTCGATGCCAATGCCAAACACGAATGGGTGCTAAAACTAAGAAATGTACTCCGACCTACTGGTTTGTTGTTTGTTGACTCCGTAAGCTTCACTCACTCACTCACTCACTCACTCACTCACTCACTCACTCACTCACTCACTCACTCACTCACTCACTCACTCACTCACTCACTCACTCACTCACTCACTCACTCACTCACTCACTCACTCACTCACTCACTCACTCACTCACTCACTCACTCACTCACTCACTCACTCACTTACTCACTCACTCACTCACTCACTCACTCACTCACTCACTCACTCATTTAACATTTGCAGATGCCAACAATGGATCTCGACGTCCCGTGTCCTGGGCAGCCCAAACGGACTGTGAACGACAACCAATCAATCAAGAATCAAGCAGTCCTGCATCAATACAAATGTTTCAATCAAGTGAAGCATTACAGTCACTGGACAACACCAACAACAACAGTGCTCCTATTATACCCACCTCTGTCCAACCAAGTACGAATGACACTAAGGAGGTGATTGCAGAGCCTGATGCTATGAATAATGTTAGTTCGATAGGCATTTTACTTTGCTTTCTTAATGCACTATTATAAAAATTATGAGATATAGAGGAAAACTGTTTGCCAAAGCGAACTAAGGTTTGGTGTTTCAGGTGACGAGCACGATGACTACAGCACCCGTGTCCAATACATCATCCACTCTGGATAATGCTTCATCCGTAAATCAGCTCGTTAATCGTTCCCCCAATAAAATTGCCGTAAAGTGAACCAGAAAATCTATTATTTTTGTATTTATCATATGTATGTATGTCAATAATTTCTCTCCGGAAGTCTCAAGAAGCAAGCCGCTTGCTTTAATTCCAATGTACTATTTCATATAAGGTTTGGAAGATTTGTAATGTTATTCTCCTGTACTTGTACTTTATTCCATACATGATTCCAGATACTTGTTGCTGCATACAAAATTATATGTGCTATAATCTGTGGCATCTCGTTTGCTTCTCTGTTTTCTCTGCAACAATTTCTAGTCATATTTCTCTTTTATGTAAAAATGTGATTGCAAATAGCTTTATTTAGCCTCAAGGAGCCATGTTGCTTAGCAAATCACACGTTTGAAGTCTGGCTAACACAACATGCGTTCCATTATCGGTTACATTATCTCAAATTGATTCCTTCTCACTCATACCGGTTCGATAGTTCGTTCAAATATTCGTTATATTTATTATATATCCGCTTGCTGCTTTGTTTTCTGTACACGTTTTGCCCCTGCTTCTCATCGATTCTTTTGAAACGTGAATCCGCTTGAGTTCTAGTTTAGAATATAAAAAGTTTTGCAAAGTTCTATCTATTTTACCTTGTATCCTTTTCTAGTCCGGGAAAGTAATACCGAAGAAAGTTTGAATCGTCACGTTGATTGCGTATGAGTGAGTGTTATGACTTATTCTTCAGTTATTATTTGGTTAAACCCAAAGTTTCACATTTGTCATACCTCCAATTCTACCTGCAACATCTACATAAATATATACTGACTTTCGTATCAGTCAATCAAACTCCAATATTATATTTATCAAAGCACCGACAGACAACAAATGGTTTGATCGGGTTTTCCTTCAAAATATTGTTGGTTTATGAATATGAACAAATTATAATTACAAACTTATGCTTTTGGATACGATGGATTCAGTTTGATAATAACAGATATGCAAAAATCAAATACAACTTATGAATCATCAGTAGTAGAAAACGCCGTACACGATGAGCACACAGAAAAGGGTGTTCTGAAACAAAACGTTTCTTAGTCTTAGGCGAACAAATTATTTTTACTTGATACTTGATAGGCAAATAAATTTATTAATCTTTCATTTCAACTACTAATTAGTTCGACTAAAATATCAATTTTGATTTAACTTCTGATCGACCTGATAAAATTTTTTCAACCAACATTGATGAACAACTCTTGTGTGTAGTTGTCGGTATCCGAGTCCCACTTACATTTGCACGTCATCCTGAAAATAACGATTTTGTATGATATCATTCAAAAAAAATTGAAACAAAAGATAACTAATTGTTACGAACTTTGTGGTAGAGTTTTTCTGCTCACCAATCACGACCTGAACGATAAACTTGTAACGATCCATGTCGCAAGCTGAAACAATCAGGCTGCCGTCGAGTGCAACCTTTAATTACCAGTACTAATCAGTTCAATCTTTTCAGAGGCGAAAAAAATTCCTTGGATGATCATCCACAATTGTTAATTTTTCTCCTTTAAATTCTCCTCAATAACTGAAACCTTCAGACAAATTCGGGACAGTAAAAAATCTGAAAAGCACCCATGAAATACCAATTCATATCCAGAATCGAAATCTTAACTTGATGACTATTATACATGCATGCTGAAACAAACAGTCTTTAATAATGGGCATGGTTGAAACAATATCATAACTGTTATTTACGTGTAAATCCGATATTCTAACCTTGTAGTCTTTGAATGGTTTGTTTCTTGATGTCATCCGACCACTTATCCACCATCTCAACATCGTAGTCCTTGTCCATCAAGCAAGTCTGCAGCACTTCCTTCAGAATCGGTTTCACTTTGGCAGCACGAAACCTGGTTCAATTAAATATTATGTACACATTTTAACGTTTGGTTCATGGGATCATAAAAAAGTAAGAAGATACAATAACTAAAAGATGATCTCACAATAGATGCACTCTGATCTCGTAGTCATACCACTATTTTGAATATGAATATTATTAACCTATTTATATGGAAAAAAACTAACTTGTTCGCAAAGTTAGGCCGAATCGTGAACGTGTCCCTGTCTTCATTTTTGCTAGTTTTGCTGGCTGATGGGATTTGACTGACGGACTTTGCTGATTGAACACTACCACGGCGATTCATTGTACAATATTACATAAATATGATGTCAACATTGAACATCAACTTTAATTCATTGAGGTTTATATTCTTGAAACGAGCATAATGAAACTCAGTTGTTGGGCATGATAATGTGGTTACCATGACAATCTGGCCGGCTGGCACATGATGTTTCATCAAAGTCTGTCATGCCGTGGGTTTCGATTTTAGCTTTGCAAGGTTTGGGCTCTATACATATGAATGTATATGTATTTCGTTTCAGCTGAGCTTTTAAAACATTTGCTTATCCGTATTTCATTTTTCATTATAATCAATATGAGCATTATTCATGTATTCACAAAAACTCAATCAGAAGCTATGAAAACAAAGTATAATTTTAGGTGCAATAAATCCTATTAATGGCATCCACATCACCTTCACTCAGTGTATACTTTTGACCGATAGAAGCTTCATTTATACCGTTTTTCCATGCTGTTAACGTGGGCCTGTAACAATTTGAACCAGTAAAAAAACTGAATGCGTAAGTACGAGTAGTAGAGAGAACAATTAGTATAAGTAGTAGTAGAGAGAACAAGTAGTAATAGAGAGATATGGAGAATGAGTATTATCAGAGTGAATGTACATAAAAGAAACAACTCCAAGTAACCCATGTTGATTCTTTGAGAACAGATATGGTTCGTATTGCATGACCGAATAATAGTCGTATGGGGTATCCAGTAGGGTGCGAGTCGGATTCACATCCCCTATTCGGTGGTACGATTTGATTTGGCGATCCACGATATTCTCCCAATTTATCTGTATACATCAAATAAATATTAATTATAGCTTCTCTTCGTTAGGAAACATGTTTCTGTGAAGTGTAACTAAGTTGTTATAATGAGTTTAGATGAACAAATGACGGTTTTGAATGAAAGGTGCATTCGTACAGTATGTGGGTAGCATGTACACTACAAAACCTGAATATACTGATCACGATCAGCTCTCTGATGTTCATGTCTGAATCCAAGGCAGTGCATCACCTCGTGCAAGATATAGCCCGGTTTCTTAAGATAAACGTTTAAATTTATCAATAATGGGTAAAGAAGGTAAACGAAACGAGAATGAAACGCTTGATAAATGAAGCGATAACTCTACTTACACTCCAGCAACGTTCGTATCCGAGGATCACGTTGACCGGCTGATGACCCAACGAACCTCGGCATCTGAACACCCTGATTCGTCAAAGATTTATTGTCGTAAAACAACGATCGCTTATAAAATGATACTTGATTTAATAAAATTTATTAGAAATGTTATACCATTTGAAAGTTCTACTTACTACAGAAAGATAAAAATTGGAAAATAATTAAAAAAGCTTCGACATTTCTTCATCCGTTTTCCTGAAGTAAATGCCCTGATCGCCAATGTCATTTTCGACGGACAGATAGAAGCGAAGACACGTGCGTCGCATCATCAAGTCCAGACCACCGATTATTGCCGCCCTTTCCGTTGTGTCTACAATTCATTAACCAATTCTAGTCAAAAAGTGAAAAAAATCAAGTTCTCGGTAGAATTCGAACCCACGACCTTCAGTCCAAAGACGTGCTAACTGCCGCTGAATGTTTGATTGCATACTTTCCTACATTCATACGACATTCATTTGTAACGTTAGTGGTTCTGTGCTGAGAATCAAAGGACACGGTTTTTTTGTCGCATCATGAACATAAAACTCTCCCACAATCTTTGATGATTAGAAAACAACTGTTATACAGTATCAAACTCGTGTCAAATGTTATCAATTGAGATAATCTTTAAAATGTTTGAGGCAGGACTGGAACCAACTGAACGTCCTGCTCAACGTGTATAGGATGTGAACATACGGCCATTTTTCGGCTCCGTAAGGATTATCCTCAAAGTCCACTATGAAGGCCGCAGGAAGAACCTTGAGCACGGCTGAAACAACTTGACGTCACTTCAGTTTTGTTTTTACAGAAGGAATAAATGTGTTCTGAACAAACATATTGTAAATTCAAAATAACATCAGTCCTGTGACATGTAAACAATAAATATGATAACGTGAAGATAACCTGCAAGGAGAATCAGCTGCAACCAGCCAAACAACATGAAGATCACAGGGTATTTCTCTGAAATCTATTGTTTATTGAATCTATTAGTTTATTTGTCTTTTACTGTTTGCATTTACCATTGCAACAGAGAATAAATATTATTTGGCTACATCAGTTACTCTCACGAACTATCTGTTTCAATTTCATTTCTAACAAACGGTGTTTTCTTCTTTTGCGAGTTGTTATGTTAAGCATACTTTGCGTTTTTCTATTATCAATACATCCATAACAATTATAACCACGCAACGCATTACATGCAAAACTTTGAACCTGTTCCAGTATTTTTCGCAGCGAGTTCGCTGACCATTTTATGTTAACTTGTTTTCAGTATCACATTTCTTCAGTAACCGCACCGGCGGACGAGTCAAACCTCCAAATGTAAAGGAAATTCGCCATGGAGCGGGGAATTCGCAGTTTTGATGCTCTTTTACTTATAGCTAGGGAACAAATTCTACTTTTTGAAAACGCCAAAGAGAGGGGGTTCTACTTTTCCACCCATTCTCGTCTGCTCCTGAGTAGCGGGAAGGCATCCTTAAGTATGTAGTGCATTTTGAAAAGGGTGTTAGTTGAATATGTAACTTTGAAGGGAAAACTGTATTGTTCGAAACACGTGGTAATAAATACATTAAGCAGTTTTTTGTTATGTTCCATCCGCAACATCTTTTCTTGCATAACTATCCGTCTGGTTTCAAGTATGTATTTGGACAAAACTGAGGGCGTGCGCATTTATTGTTTTGATAAATTCAAGTGTAGCAGAAAAAAGCATGTAGTCAGAACGTTTTTGACGCAAAATCATGTGTAATGGTTAAGATCCTGCGGTATGCCAATAAATGTTGCCACCATCGTAGGCAAACATTTTTTAGAACTGATCTCAACATGAGTTTCTAGCCCTAATCGCGTTACTTGTAAACACAATCATAGCATTATCGGATTCCAGTACTTCAGGTGCGAAGGGTTCTTGATTCTTGATGTTGATGACATCTTTCTCGAAGTCTGTGCTTCTCATAAACCGTTTTTTGTGCTGTTTTGATTCGCGCTTCCCAATACGATATCTGCATAATTGTCCGTCTGTGAGCCAATAACCGAATAAAAAACGTTTTCAATGAACTTTCACATTTAGAAAATGTTATAATTTAATACGTGTTATTCTTTTAGTTTTTGTTAATCTAACATCAAAGAATTGAACGACCAGCGCAACGGAAATCACTAAACTTCATTCACATGTTTGATTCACAGAGTTTATACATGCAAGTACAGTATGTAGAGGTGGATAGACAAAACAAGGAAGCGAAGAGTGAGTTGCCGTTCAGGTGCCAGTGCCATGTTTTGAACTTTTGTTTATTTGAAACACGGGTTTTAACGAGTTTTATAAATACGTTTCTTAACAATTTTTCTTAATTAAGATTGTTTAGTGAACCTAAGAACTACATAACAACATCCAGAGCTCTGCTGAAAATGACAGTTGATACTCAATCAGCCAATTTATCATTTGATTCAATCCACCATGCAACTATCAGATCAAAAAATGTCATCGGCACAGAAAGTAAAAACGAAAAGAAACAGGCGAACAGTAAAGTGACTGGTTTTCTGTACATACGTTTCCAATTTGACAGTACGAGGTGTTTCATCCAAGACTCCGGCCATTAATCACTTTGTACGTTGAGTAAACGGATTAAAAATATTACGAACGCAGAAATTTTTTGTACAGAAGTATTTCAATTTTTGAAATTGTTCGTAGAATCTTTCAGCTTACCTCACTGTCAATGAGGAACATTGTACAAGGATACATATAATTTTGACTCACAACATTATCACACGGGTTATGGTCCTTTATATTGTGCTATATCACCGTAATTCATACAACTTTATCGTGCATATTTGAGCTTGAAGTGAAAATCAGTATGCTCTGTTTTGAGCAAAAAAAGTGTCTAGCACAATCGTCAGGGTTAAATATTTTTATAAAGAAATCTCTATGATCTTGTTCATTGTAATAAAGCAAATACAAGCAATATGAATTTGTGATATATTCTGTAAACGGTCTACCTGTGTCGAATACATTGCACAGCCCAATCCAATCCAACACAGCTAATGTCGATACATAGAAACCCTTAATTTTCACTTACCGTATAATTTTCTCCTAAATGTATGTAATCAAGAACGATTGAGCCGTTAACAACATACAAACAGTATTGTACATGATGAATTGCAGCCCGTGCATTAATAACAATACACTACATTGTCAGATTAGTGCTGCAATGTCAAGCAAATATCGATCCCTACATATACTCTCTGCTACATATGTCTGGACAATAGTTTTTCTAAACTCTCTTATGCCCAGACAGTTCAGTCAGTAAATGGACATGCTCTCATCATGTCATCATAAACATACGTACATACATAGATCACATCAAATGTCATTCCAGAGTTACTGCATGTCGTTCTCCATGTCACCCACGATCTCATTGGGCAGCGCTGCATTCGACGCCAGCTCGAGCACGGCAAACCAGCTGCAATTCATTCTTAGATTTAACAAGCAAAAAAATATTTAAGTAGTCATTTGAGTCAACATTTAAATAACCATCTAAGAGATCATCTAAGAAAACATAAAAAAAATCATCGATTACAAATTTAAACAAAGTGAAGTTAAAGGTGGAAAAAAAATTCCATGAAATTTGCAACTTTTCAGATTCAACTATTCTATATCTCAGAACCTTGATGTGATTGACTAACCGTGCCATTTCGTCTTGATTGACGGCTTTTAGCAGGTACACACGTTTCTGGTGATTGATCTTGAACGAACTGCTGTTGCTCGAATCCATCTGCAGCCTGCAGCCGGGCAGTGGCAGCGAACTCAGGGCTTGTGAATCCTCAAATACGATCAGTGTTCAGTAAGTACCTTACTCACTCAGCAACACAATTAGTCAGTTAACTCTTCATAGTCTCACTCACCCAGTCAGTTCGACAGTCATTCAATATTTTAATGATTTAGTCAACCAGCCAGTCACATAATCTGTTGGTAGAACTGTTCTCGCCATGCTGAATTTAACACGAACCTAACCTGACCTAACCTGACCTAACCTGAACCTGCACCGGAAACCAACAAATCTAACCAAAAAACTAACCTTTTCCGATTGATAGCAGTAGAGTACGAAATCGGCCCTGACCACAAAGTACTTGAGTGCTGGCGGTGCTTTCTTTCCCTTCTCGTACCATCGAACTTCCATGAGACCACAGTGGATGCCCGGTTCGTTGGCTGGCACCTGCGTTCAGTGAATCAGATGAATGAGAGAGCTGATGAATGAGTATGTAAGTCTAGTGAATGAGACAGTGAGCTGATGAATCAGTCAAGCTATTGAGATTAAAATCATTTGCTAGAATTTATTACTTATCCTGTTCGTACCTTTTTCCTTCAAGATTCTAGTGAGCTGTTAGTTAGTTAATCAGTTAATTAGTGACACTGACACCAACCGCCAACAAATTAGCGCGTTTCAGCATCGACAGTTCACTGACGTCACTTGAAATTGTCATCGAGTCCGCGTTCGATTCGGCTATTTCATCGGCGCACAATTTACAGCGACGAGGTGAAGACTTAGAAGTGCGGGTCATCACACACTTTTTGCAGACCAGCTTAAATAAGTTTCACTCACTCACTCACTCACTCACTCACTCACTCACTCACTCACTCACTCACTCACTCACTCACTCACTCACTCACTCACTCACTCACTCACTCACTCACTCACTCACTCACTCACTCACTCACTCACTCACTCACTCACTCACTCACTCACTCACTCACTCACTCACTCACTCACTCACTCACTCACTCACTCGTCCACTCACTCACTCACTCACTCACTCACTCACTCACTCACTCACTCACTCACTCACTCACTCACTCACTCACTCACTCACTCACTCACTCACTCACTCACTCACTCACTCACTCACTCACTCACTCACTCACTCACTCACTCACTCACTCACTCACTCACTCACTCACTCACTCACTCACTCACTCACTCACTCACTCACTCACTCACTCACTCACTCACTCACTCACTCACTCACTCACTCACTCACTCACTCACTCACTCACTCACTCACTCACTCACTCACTCACTCACTCACTCACTCACTCACTCACTCACTCACTCACTCACTCACTCACTCACTCACTCACTCACTCACTCACTCACTCACTCACTCACTCACTCACTCACTCACTCACTCACTCACTCACTCACTCACTCACTCACTCACTCACTCACTCACTCACTCACTCACTCACTCACTCACTCACTCACTCACTCACTCACTCACTCACTCACTCACTCACTCACTCACTCACTCACTCACTCACTCACTCACTCACTCACTCACTCACTCACTCACTCACTCACTCACTCACTCACTCACTCACTCACTCACTCACTCACTCACTCACTCACTCACTCACTCACTCACTCACTCACTCACTCACTCACTCACTCACTCACTCACTCACTCACTCACTCACTCACTCACTCACTCACTCACTCACTCACTCACTCACTCACTCACTCACTCACTCACTCACTCACTCACTCACTCACTCACTCACTCACTCACTCACTCACTCACTCACTCACTCACTCACTCACTCACTCACTCACTCACTCACTCACTCACTCACTCACTCACTCACTCACTCACTCACTCACTCACTCACTCACTCACTCACTCACTCACTCACTCACTCACTCACTCACTCACTCACTCACTCACTCACTCACTCACTTTGAGACAATTATCGCACGTAATCGGTTTGTTGCTGTTGCTGAATAGGGTGGTAAGAATCGATGATCTTTTAGAAATGCCGGCGCCACAAACGGCACACTGACCCGTGTTCTCGGAGGAGGACGTTGACGTGTTCGACATTTGCTGAATGACCAAAAATATTGAATAAGTATATTACTAATATGTAGAAATAATGAAAAGTAGAATTCATTGTTATTTTGTTAACGAAAGATAAAAAAATTGTGAAAAAAAAAATACTAAATACTGAAATTCACTGGAACCTGTTTCAAATTGTATGATTGTATGGACTTATTTTATACTGCTGTCATCTCAGTTTGTATCACAGTATAAATTCTTCATAATTCAGTAATTTAACTCCAAGCTATCAGTTTCCAAAATTTGATTAACTCTACAATTAACTTGTGAAATTTGCAATATCCAGTCTTTTACTTCAAGTGCTGGATAAGAAGTTGAGGAGGGTGTGTGGGAGAGAACCATGGCCGGATGCATATTGGCTACGTTATGTAAAGGGGTGATGATGACTGGTTGAGCTTGAGCAATATGTAATCAGTGGGTTCGCAAAATGAGAAACGTATTGACAATTGACTGACTCCGTTACCCACAATATATATAAGGTCTCGATTTATTGTAACAGTGACCATGTGTTTGAGTGTTTGCTGTTTTTGTGGCCTTTCTAGTCTATTGCATAGAGCGCCAGCCTCGGAAAATGGTGGTTCTAAGTTTGAAACTTGACTTGCCATTGCCCGTCAGTTTATTCAAGATCTCTGGCAACTACAAAAACGCCATTCTGATATGGTATCAGTGTGCACTGTTGACTTCAGTAATAAAGTAATCCCAGTAAAAACCAACGTCACTCACTTCCATGTAGCTCTTTCTGGATCCGAACGTTGACTTGCGTTTTCGATGTTCGCTCACCACCGTCCAGATGCTGTCCATCCACTCGTTCTTTTCCTGAAACCACACAAAACTAAGTCGAACAGAGTTTATAAACACACTACAACGAAATTTAACACCACACACTATTTGACATAGGAGAGACATGAATTTATTCACCTAAGTTTTATTGATAAGATAAATGCGAGAATGACAGCCTCAAACCTTGTCATTAACTGCACTCAGCTCCATTGTTCGATCGGGAGATCGAATGTAGAACGTAAACTGACGATCAAGTCGATCACCCTCACATACCTGAGTGAGTGAGTGAGTGAGTGAGTGAGTGAGTGAGTGAGTGAGTGAGTGAGTGAGTGAGTGAGTGAGTGAGTGAGTGAGTGAGTGAGTGAGTGAGTAATTAATTTTACCTGCATGTACTGGGCATCGATAATAGCTCGAAGCTTGTATTTGGATCGGCCGGGTATCCGACGCTCACTGCATACAAGCAGCATGTCATTGAACTGAAACAGTCAGCCAGTCAGTCAATCAGCCACTCAGTCAGTCGGTCAGTCAGTCAATCAGCCACTCAGTCAGTCAGTCAGTCAGTCAGTCAGTCAGTCAGTCAGTCAGTCAGTCAGTCAGTCAGTCAGTCAGTCAGTCAGTCAGTCAGTCAGTCAGTCAGTCAGTCAGTCAGTCAGTCAGTCAGTCAGTCAGTCAGTCAGTCAGTCAGTCAGTCAGTCAATCAGCCACTCAGTCAGTCAGTCAGTCAGTCAGTCAGTCAGTCAGTCAGTCGGAAGTCAATCAGTCAGTCAGTCAGCACGCTAACCAAGAACAAATACCTCTGTTGCTCTTCATCGCTTCTGGCCGATATCTTGACTAGTTTGCCTTGTCGGACTAGTTCACGTGACGGTGTTAATAAATTGGTGATTTGATTGTCGAGCTGCTCTTGAACATCGATCACGTCTTTGTATTGTTTCTGTGAAATAATTAATCTGTCAATCAGTCCTACCATAAATCAGTTTTCCTGTCAATCAATCCTACCATGAAACAATCATTCTATCGATCATGATGTCCTTGAATCAGTCATTCTGTGAGTTAACAAGTCTGTTTGTATCCAACATAACTGACCATTCGGTTCATAATATCATTCGAATGTTTAGCCGCCGATATGGATAAGTTGAGGGCCTCTTTCGTGTCTTCATAGTCCGGATGTGAGGCAGTCAGGTACTTGAGGTATTCCTGCAACGTACAATATTGTTACGATTGTCGTTCACTGATTGATGATCAATGTCTCGTGGGCAAACAGCAGGTCAGGTCATAACAGGTTGCTCCAAACAAATGCCAACCTTGAAACAACCCTTTTAAGCATAATAACTTGCGAAACAAAGTTATTTTCAAGTGAAACGTTCAGGAATTCACATATTTACTTAATTTTTTTAGGAGATCGGACAATCGCAGCGGACAGTCCTAAGGACGTCCAAGGGAAAAGTACGGCATATAAAGCGTGGTTTATACGAAGTACCTGAAACATTATTGTAAATAAATAACTGACCCTCTGGTATACAGACTCTGGAGTGACAGACATCCATCTTCGTTGCCGCGTACAGACCAGATCATTAGACTCAATTTGGTATAAACTTTGACTCGATAATCTACGTTCAACCATTATTATCGCCTGGTCTACATTTATGAGCTTGAAAAGGGGCCACTATTTTTCAATCTTTACACAAATTCATCGTCATGTCCTACTGTATTTCCATGTGTATATTATAGCATCAGTTACTGCGATACGATAAAGCACGCGGCGGTCGGATTTCAAATTATAATAGCCGTATGTTGGTGTAGATTGTTAAGAAATAAGGGCATAGTTGCAAGTATCATGTGTACATTCCGGTTTATACGGGTTAGCTATATTTAGTTTAAGCTTATCCCATAACTGGAGAATAACGAATCATAACATTAACGACTTGATTATGCAATTATTTGCACCAGAACGGGATGCAGTAAATTCAAGGATGCTAACCGTTAAAAGTAGATGATACCTCATCACACGCTGAACAGGCTCAATGAAATGTGTTCGCAGGGGCAGGCTCTGGCATTCCGGCATTTTCTGCAAACACAAACGTATAAACAATATATAAAAAATTGGGTCATGACTCATGAACTATGAGTCTGATATAGACAGGGTTGGCTCTTGGCAGATGGACAGAATAAGTCTCTGCTAGATTGACGGAATTAATGAATTCAAAATACCTCAAATTCCTGCACAATTTCCTTGAATTTTGCGTTTTTCGTGAAACACTCATCAAATGTTTTCTGGGATTTGTCGAATGCATTCGTGTACTCCGAGTACATTTTTAAGAAAGGCGCCTTCTCGCGCACCACATTCGAGATCTTGCGTGTCTGGAACAAGGAAAACGTATTAATCACTCACTCACTCACTTACTCACTCACTCACTCACTCACTCACTTACTCACTCACTCACTCACTCACTCACTCACTCACTCACTCACTCACTCACTCACTCACTCACTCACTCACTCACTCACTCACTCACTCACTCACTCACTCACTCACTCACTCACTCACTCACTCACTCACTCACTCACTCACTCACTCACTCACTCACTCACTCACTCACTCACTCACTCACTCACTCACTCACTCACTCACTCACTCACTCACTCACTCACTCACTCACTCACTCACTCACTCACTCACTCACTCACTCACTCACTCACTCACTCACTCACTCACTCACTCACTCACTCACTCACTCACTCACTCACTCACTCACTCACTCACTCACTCACTCACTCACTCACTCACTCACTCACTCACTTGGTTGTCACTATCTCCTCATCTCCTCCCGGATCATCTCCTCCCATATCACCCGGACCATCAAATATTGATTTTGGCAGTTGAGTTCGAAGATTTTTAAACTGCGGAAACTTCTCGATGAATTCATTTCTGCGCATGTCCAGCATGTTCTGGAAGGTTTCCTGTGTCTTCTTGAGCACAGCCTGGATCTCCTGATCCTGGACGTTGGTTGGGTCGAACGTGATCATCTTCTGGCCGTCCGACACAAAACCACCCGAATTCACCTGCAAAATACGATATTTGAGGTTCTGTTATGTTGGCCGTCGCTATTCGAAAAATCTGAACGGTTGTTGTTTAAAAAGGCATAAACATACATGTACCTATTTACTTTTATGAAAACAATGTTGTTTTGGCTATCCACACATTTTTATCAGCTGATAAATCGACACAAAAACGTATGCAAATGTCTTTAAGACATACACTGAATCAACCTATTTTGGTAAAAATCTTTCGGAAGGTGAATTAATACAGATTGTCAATTCCTACCGAAATATGGTTTTCAAAGTACGAATTTACAGTGATAATAACCTTGAACTCAGTATCACCCAGTCCTTTATTGTATTTGTGTGCTTCACCACTCATCAACGTAGTGCATTCTTTGTTGTCATTGGATTCACGGGTTACCGTAGCCATGTTTCCTACAATAATGAGACGATGTGATTTAGAATGATGTGTATTAGAATACCCGTGAGCAAGTTAAGAGTAATTGAGAAGAGTGTGAGTGAGTGGGAGTGAGTGAGTGAATGAGTGAGTGAGTCGAGATTATTGACCTTCTGAGTATTTCCCTTCGGTTGTGTCATCTACCACTTTCTCTTCCAGCACCTCACCGTTTTCACCCAGCACACGCATCACCCGCTTTTTCACCTGAAACTAGTTATTGATTATCTGAAAGTTGTACATACAATGCACTGACCTACACGTTCTAAAACGATCGAGTGGCTGTGCCACGGTATACCAAATAATACAATATATGTAGTGGCATAATTTTTTGAGATAATGAACTTGAAAAAGCTGCTCGAGATTTTTGGGCCACCTTGTGTAGTAAATACATGTAAATGTGACCTGATCACTGGCCAATACGGGCACACCTGCCTCCTCCACATCCTCGAGTCCCTCTTCATGGTACGACCGTCTACCAGAATACGACTTGTTCGAATTGGGCGGCATTCGACAACTGACCGATCGTTCATTCGATTTCGTACGGGTCACTTGCAACGAGGTTTTTCTTGAGTTTTCCATCGCCCCAGAAGCGGACTTGTGACGGACTGATCTTGAGGATTTTGATCGGATAGTTGAGGATCGTAGTGGAGTGTGGGCAGAATGCTTGCGGGTTGGTCCAGATGATCCATCGCACATGTTGGACGGAATCGAGTACGAGTTCTTTGATTCTCTGAACAGCTCGCTGTACCGACGAATCGATGTTGACGATGTGAAGAACATGGTGATCAATGGATGGTTAACTTATCTGATGTTGCAGTTTGGTAACGATGTTGCAGTTTGGTAACGATGTTGCAGTTTGGTAACGGTGTTGCAGTTTGGTAACGGTGTTGCTGTTTGGCAACGGTGTTGCAGTTTGATAACGGTTTTGCAGTTTGGTAACGGTGTTGCAGTTTGGTAACGGTGTTGCAGTTTGTTAACGGTGCTGCAGTTTGGTAACGGTTCTGCAGTTTGGTAACGGTGTTGCAGTTTGCTAACGGTGCTGCAGTTTGGTACCGGTTCTGCAGTTTGGTAATGGTGCTGCAGTTTGGTAATGGTGTTGCGGTTTGGTAATGGTGTTGCAGTCTGGTAACGGTGTTGCAGTTTGGTAATGGTGCGGCAGTTTGGTAACGGCGTTGCAGTTTGGTAACGGTGTTGCAGTTTGGATTGGGAACGACAACAGTTGATACCAGTTATGCTTATATTCAAACCAAGCCAGCTGCATAGATCTTCATTTACATATTTAGGTGACCCATACTGTAACGAAGACTAAGAGTTCAGCAAGAAATAGACCTGACACGACCCTAGCAATCATCACTGTTCTACCGTAACCGACACAATATTTAATCAGTATGTTCCAGTTGCGTTGATAACTGCTAAATATGGCAAACTTCATAATAGATTAAAAGATGCACATCGTTGCATGTACAATTGAAATAATAAAGTGTTATTGCTTGTGACTTGATGGCTTAATGTAGTATTATGGTACAATCAAGTATACGGTTATGCATGCACGGATTGCTAGAATAGGCAGTATTATGTAGAACAAGACTGCAGGCATCTTTGGTGCACAGCACATGGGGTACAATCGTACACAATGCATGACATATGTTGTTCAATTTGAGATTGTCCGCTGGTAAACGTCAAATCCGTTGACAGTTTTTATGCAGTTGGCATATTCAAACGGCCGTTTTATTCAGACAAATGTTGGGTCCAGAAGAAGCAGGAACAGTAAATAAAATCATGAAACAAGCACGAAGGGAAAAATATGATTTACTCATGATAGTACGCCTAATTAATTTCACCTCGCAAAAAAACTTTTGAAACCAAAACCCAGTCAACCGAAACTTGTATATTCAGGTGTATGTTTGGTTTCAATTCCTCAAAGCTGAGTACTTATTTTTGTACACAACAAAAAATCTGTCAATCTATCAATCAACACGAAAAAAACAACAAAAAATCGGATTGGAACTCTAGGTTCTAGGCACGTATATGATGTACGGAGGGGTTCTGAACTGTTAGTCGTCCATCAAATCTGATCCATGGGGCATCAAACAACAACCATTTGGGAACGGCAGTCGTGTGTTTGCTGATGCCATGATGTTTGTACGTACAGTATTTACTGTATGTAGGAAATCAAGCAATATGCTCCTGGATTACTGAAAATGTTGCAATAATTTAATAAACTCATAAACTATTACAATTGTCCACAACCTAGAAGTCTGCACGATTTTCAAACAGTTCTGCGCGGTAGAAACCGGAAAATATAGTGGGTACGTAAACAAACGACATGACTTGGTTTACGTTATGCATTTTTGTACGCTCTACATTGTACTCATTGGACAAATGGCGATTGCAGAAATCATAAATGGCTGATTTATAGCATCAACACAAAGCAAATTTGAAATTTTGCTAGAGGATTGCTGGTTGCTGGAGAGCGACACACTGGAGACGTGCCTCACAACGGAAATCACTTTAACGTTAAATGCGCAGATATCATGGTGTACCCATCCAATTGTTGCCTTATCTGACTCATTCCAGCTGCATGTTCCCTGTGCACCAACCCGGCTTACAAATATATCGTTTCACTGCGTTCTTGATGTTAGAGTAAAGACTGAACGACGAAGTTCGGCATATGTTTGACTGATTTTGAGTTTGCTTTGGTAAAATCTTACTGGGCCTGTCAAAGCTCAGAAGCATGGATTATATTTAACGAGTAGATGGACAACTTCATACTTACGAAACATTCTTTTCAATTTATACCAAACTTGCGAAACTGGTTTTTTCAACAATGGAACATCATTTTTTGGCAGTCCAGAGCCGTGACAGGATTTTTCAACCAATCAAATTCTACTTGTTCTATGCTCACAGAAAAGGCCCAGTAACAACTTGAACTTTACTCAATCGTTATAAGACCATGCTTTATTTGCTTCAAAACTAAGGCATTCGACAAATGCAAACCCTGAATGAAACACTAACCAATGCGGAAAGGAAACAAAATATGGACATGCGGTTGTGGTTGGTTGATACAGAATTCGATTCCGTTAATTGACAATGAAGCATTAATTTGTATACATAAATGCTAGGTTTAATGGTTTCTTTCCTTTGAATTATAGGGCTCTAACCATGCTAGACAAACGACATAAAGACAACTTTACACGATTTCGCAAATACTGTAACATCTATCATGAACCACAGCCAAACTAGTTTGCTGCACACATACATAATTGACAACATAAATCATGTTATTTTATAGATCTAGTCAAGTATGTGTGATGCCACCCGTGTCGGTATGGCCTGGTGGTTAGCGATGATGTTTGTCGTGTACCACCATCATTACATGGCCGAGGGTTCGAGCACCCAGATAATCAACGCGCATTCTAATTATCTTATGATCAGCCCATATTGCACCTGATTCATCACACATGCAAAACTTTTTAAAAAGCACATCATTTGGTTGTTGTATGATAACTTGAATATAATCTCGACGATGACGTAAAAGCGAACAGGAACACAAACTTGAGTCGAACAATGAATGCACTTTTATTGGATACATAAGTGTTGGAACGTTATGACAGTATGGACATACCGTACTCTGTGTACATATGCCACAAAAAGCGGGCCTTATTTGAGTTCGATTCGGTACTGGCATGGCAGCCATTCTGATTGCGAATGCGGACATCATCACCATAAAAGGCTGGATGCGACAAACGTTGGCTATGTACTTTGTTAAATGGCATACCGGCACTGGTCAACAAATAAAACACCAAAAAAGAGGAGTTTCCGAAAAAAAAATTATATTTACAGTTTGAAAGTTCATCTAACAAATAAAACTTTTGAAACGGTTGAAGAAGAAGGAAATTACATTATGTATGTACTGTATGTATCTGTTATTCTCATCCTCAGTGAATCGCAGTTCACACTACGGCTTATGGTAGGATATTAACCTGCTCCATGATATGGAACGGAATCAATGAGGCGTTGGCACTTTATACCGTATCCGATGATTTATATTCGATTATTTGCATGTAGTTAACAAATACGAACATTAATATAGCGAAACATTTACGTTACCACGACGATTTACATGTCGGTTAGCGATCACTGAATCACATAGAGGCCAATTTTTGTTCAAAAACCATACCCACGACAATCATTTATAATTCGTGTAAAGATTTTTTTATATAACTCAGCTCTGTTCATGATCACGAAGACTTTTTATGATCATCTGGCCATGAACCGGAATCACGTGTTGGTGAGCGCAGTCTGACACTTGCAGATACGTAAATTTACCAATGTCAAACTCAGATCGTCTGGTTCTCTGACTGTTCTTGCTGTCCAAAGAATCATACAGTACAGGGTCTCTCCGTGAAAATTTCATGAACAATCATGATGTAACATATATGTATGTATTTATTATCATAATGCAACCACTGTTTTACTGGCTATCATGAGAACACAGCTGCTAAAATTATTGAAGTGTGACCGTAACCGACTATCATTTAATGGCAACCCCAAATCCCAACAGACCAAGGAAGCTTCTGAAAATGGGTTTGCTATGAAGGCAGTTTTTAATGAAATGGGGACGGTGCTGTTCGACGGAGACGGACCCAGCTGTGGCCGATGTGTCGTAAAACGTGGGACAATCCATCACATTATGTACCCTAAATATAACGTCACCCACGTGAAAAACCCCCGTTATATAAAATTTATTTTTATAGGCCAGCTGAGCTCTTTTTTGTGCGAATTGTGTTGCGCCGCATTTTATATTGAAAATCACATGAAATACATAACGTTTGAGTGATTATATTCTGTATGCACACTTCATTGCCGCCTTTCGTTTATAAATAAACTGAGATACCGTTGCACTGCATGGCACAATAATTTAAAAAAACCCATTGAATTGATTAACAAGCGAAACATGAGAAACAAAATACATTTGGTTGACTTGAATACCGTTTCACAACGAAGATTGTTGCAAAGCTTCTATTTACAATTAGTCAGTGGAAAGAAAAATATGAATTAATATAAAAACGGGATAAAAATGTTAACCTGATGCTGGTGCTCTTTCCTCTGGACGACCTCGGTTCTGGTGACCTCGTACTTGACGTTCGGGTCGTTCAGGTCCCAATCATCGTTCTTGTCGAACCCATTCATTTTGAGAAAACTGGAAAATATAAACAATATTTTCTGAAAAAGAACGTAAATCAATGGATTTATAACATTCTCAATCGATTGGGAGACTAATTTTGACTGCGCGCCTTTTTGTAAAACTTTTCCGTGCATGGAACGAAACGGAAATTCATGCAGAAATAAGTTGCGGTATCCAAGATCATTCCTACATAATAGGGATTCACATGAAATCTCTCTTGGAAACGTGCATATCCGATTGGCGCGAAATTAAATCCAGTCTCCTAATCGATTGAGAATAATAAATGAACGTTGTGTTTGACTGTAGATATATTCCACGACAACATCGCATCATGTCTTACACTGTATATCTTTATGTATGTACTATGTGAACCAGCCAATAAACGCTCGACTGCAAACCACGCTAACTCGTTATTGGTCTTGGTTATGCGCCAGGTATTGTAGTTTTTATTGTTCGCCAAAATGTTGTTGTTGTTGTTGTTGTTGTTGGGCTGAGGCGGTTTGAACGAGACTGAGCGATGTGCTATGGCACCGCTGTTGTTGTTGTTGTTGTTGTTGTTGTTGTTGTTGTTGAATGAACCTGCAATCGGGATGAGATTACAGAAATCACGTTAAATATATGATAATTCAAGAGCATTGAACTGAAATGGGTTGAAAATAGATACATAACGTATGACATGTATTGCGTAGTAAAAATCATGCTGAATCTTAACTCAAGTGCTGAATCTTGGCTCAAGCCAAGTCAATTCCTCTTGAGTTGACCATAATTTGACAGACTTTACCGGATGACATTTATTAAAACGAATGAATGGATGGTCGATTACAGTGACAGTACTCATTTGACACTCACTAAACCTTAATAAGTGCATGACCACCTTAGAGTTGGGTGATAATGGGAAGTGTAGGATCGTGTGACACACTGGCGGACGAGCTACATAACCCTTCAATAGGAAGGAATTTCGTCCAAGAGGGAAATCGGCAGTTTTCAGGACATTTAACTTAAAACTCAGGAAACAATTTTGATTATTTGAAAACGCCAAAAAGGGGAATTCCATTTTCCCTGCCCCTTCTCGTCCACTAGTGGTGTGACATTACAAACAAGCGTGACAAGACAGGTCACGCTGTGACGGTGCTTCCGCTCGAGTATGTATGTATAGTGTTGACAAACTTCTATTAGAAAATTTTGTTTGTAACATTTTGTCCAGCACAAATGCGAATTATGGATCCACACAAAAACCACCTCGAAAACGGTTGTTTTGAAGATGAAATAAACTTTAAGTACCCGAAAACCACCATTTTCGGAACAGTTTTTGTGTGGATCCATAATTCGTATTTGTGCAGGACAAAATGTTACAAAAAAAAATTTCTAATAGAAGTTTGTCAGGACTATACATACATGCATACTATGTAGTTGGTTTGTGATATAACCATGTGACACATTGCACAAGTATAACAAACACGAAGGCACCATTTAACCATAAACAAACATGTTCCTGTTATCTATTCTAGAATACATACATGCTGCTGGTTGGTTATCGAATGTATTTGACATGAAAGTTTAGTTATGGACATACTGTATTTTTATACATAACCGACCATTCAACTTTTTTCTGATAAAGAAGTCAGAACACACGCATTTTTTTCTGACGCGATATCATTTTTTTAAATCTTTTTAAGAAGTACAAAATAAAATAACTTTATTGTGCTGCAATTCTTGAACCATTTTATTGTTTATTTTATTTTATAATAATTTAAAAAAACTGAAAGAACTTAGAAAAATAGCCGGTTGTTTGCACTGCTTGCAAAACAATAAATATGTAGCGACGAAAAAATCCGCGCATGCGATTGGTTTACAAGAAAAAAGTTCAGCAGTTGTAAGAATACCGGTCATCACATAACATGGTTTCCTGTTAGAACCACAACATAAACACAACCCATCAATGATTTTCGATGTGAAGAACGTTTCGGATTACATCAAATCAACTAATACAATGATCATTAACATAATCATTGTATTACTCATCAGACAGACTAACAACCACTTTTGTAAACAACTGTACAATGTTAACAAAAAGTCAAATCTGATGAGCAACATAACAGTAAAAACTTGGTTCAACGGTGCCCACGTAGTGGTGTAACCACAATTAGAACATGTCAGAATATGAATATTCAACAACAGTGAACACAGCATGAGTAATCCTACACTGCTTTATGCATTATTTTTTGCCATTCCACAGTACATTCCAAACGATCATTTTATAATTCTCTCCCAATAGAAAACGAATACACTAAACAATTCGCGATATTAAATGATTATTTGAATTGTAGTACGTTGAGTTTTTAACGAACGTATGGAGATGATAGCAAACAATTGTAGACCATTAGAGGCATTCAAGTATTTACCAGGTCTAACACATTAACGTACAAAAGCATAGTATTATGTAACCAGATATGACTGCACTAGCGGACGAGGGAAGAACAAAAAAGTGGAAACCCTTTTTTCTGGCGGCTCCAGAAAGTAATTTTTTTTATTGTGTAGATAAAACGGCTTCAAAATGGCTCATTTCCCCCTTTTTGGTGAAATTCCCCTCTTCGGAGGATTGGCTCGTTCGCCGGTGACAGACAGAATGTGGGAATGCGTGTGGATGATAACGCGGGCAATAACGCTTCTCATACAATTGTAGTAAATTTTGGCTTTTTACCATAATATAAAACAAACACTTGTCTTATCTCTTGGCTGTATTAATTTTCAATGGGACCTGGTGGACAAGCGACAAGCATATACTAATATAAACTATTGAATAGAAGAATAGACTATATATTAGAATTAAAAAGCTTGATATCCTAGAATTGAAGTTGCAAAAAAATAGCGTGGATCGCAGAAATCTTATTCTACTGGTGTGATTGTAGTTTAATTTTGGAAAAAAGCATACACAAAGGTATATGGGCGTAACATAAAATCACAGTAAACAGAGGATGAGTCATGAGTCATGATCTACATGAACATGTACATAGTACATACCCGCGCTGGACCGAACACTGCAAATCAACCAAAATACCAAAATACCCATGTCAGCTAGATTTTATTCGCAATGTTTTTCCATTGATAACGACAAGATAACGTTGCTGCATTGAATGGAATCAAACCTAATATAAAACTCTTGACAGTACAATTATTTATTAGAGCAACAGTTTGTTGAAGAAAAGAATAATAAACGGTATATAATAAAACTAGATAATATTAGATGAGAAGCATGCATCACTTGCTCGCAACATTACATATTACAACTTCAACGACAGCTTGTTGATGAGCGTTGCTTGCGTGCAACATGTAACTGACACACACAGGTTATGTTTGGTTACATTGCTCTCATTCAAACTACTGTCACTTGCTAACATAAAAACCATTATATTCACTCAATATAATGTTCTATATGATATGCAGTATCAAATTAAAAAAACGGTTTCCATTAGAGACAGTTTTCAATAGCGAATAACGGGATTGAGTTGGGCTCGCCTAGCCATCAAAACGAACATGATCAAAATCAAAAACCAAATTATCCAGTTGTTATTACCTAATAGCAAAGTTGAATGCCAAATCACAAAAATTTTGTGAAATAACGGTCATCTTATTTATGATCGATATGATATTTCATGCATCTGTGTACATTTTGCCAGTAAACATGAAAAACCACAACAACATCGGCCAAGACATCAAAAGTCAATTACTGTTCATGATTCATTCACGATCGTGCGAACAAATTAAGTATAATACAGTCGGACAGATAATGCTAGATTTTTTATTAACACAACTTTGCAATCAACAAGAATCCTGAAAATCACTAACAGACACAATTAAAAAGATTCCTAATGGCACTGTATTATATGTATTATACGGAAACTGTATGGATGAATATGTATGTGTCATCATTGACTGTTGACTGCAACAAAAGCCAACGCCCTCAACATCAACCAGCATTTTTGTAAACCAACTACCACTGACAACAAAATCATCAGAAAAAACGATCATCACCGAAAAAAATTATTAAGCCAGGCAAGGCATCAAGTCAAATCAGATTTGTCCGTATTTACCTTGATTTTTGTTCCTACTCAGCATGATAAAACGAATACATTAGGAGCACATACTTATGTATTTGATAATTTGGGTTATTGAACGCCACTGATTGAAAAATAGTTCGTCGGTTCGTCGGATCAGGATGGATTATTTTTGTATGATAATCAACTCTTCTAGACAGCTTCATATCTGCAAAAACTGAACGTCATAGGGCTTTTCATTTATAAATACATTTAATCAAATGGATGGGTCCCTACAGATGAAGACATAAGTAGGAAACAGAAGGTTTTATGTATTCATTCATACTTGACGTTTTCAACTAAACATTATAAAGTCCTATATTTTATTCAATTTATAACCTTTGAAAGCGTAGGCGGTTAGTAAAAAAGCAGGTTACTATCTTGTCTATTATTAATTTATGTACAAATATGCCACTTTTACTTCAGACCTAAAACAATGGTCACTGATAAGTGCTTTTGATGACGAATACTAGAATAAATAATTGGTGTTCAGGTCTAGTAAGTTGCTTATTTGTTCACATTCTTACCAATTTATTTCTCGTAATTCTCTATTTTTTCACTATTATTAAACTGTCAAATAAAAATTCGGTCATGCGACAATCTGAACTGAAATTCACACCGATACCTTCCAGCTCAGAAGTTGTAAACTTCAATCGAATGAATGAAAATTAATTTCTGCGTCTGGTAGATTATTTCTGCTTGATTTGGGAAAGGTTCATGCTAATCGACTATAACACAATTGAAAAGGAGCTTTTTCAAAACAACCAATAGCGGGGTGGGAGCTGATATGAAACGGTGGCTTGTACGACATAGTGTTTTTACACAGATACATACAACGTATTCGTTATAGAGATGATAACGCAGTCCACTACAAAGTGATGAAAGGATTGTGAATGGTAACGATAATATGTTAAACACCTTTGCAATAGTTTTACTGATATTATACTATTCTCTATACAAACACCATTACATTCCATTGTCAAATCCGCATTGTTTGTCTATTTACATATGTTTTCCTCAAACATCTTCTTCCATCCCAATAATGACCGTTGTAAAGTGGTTATCGTGGAATCGTGGAATCGTGGAATCGTGTATAGAATGGGCGGGCAGAACGCGGTTGAAGATAAATGACAATTGATGCCAAGTAATGAGTCAGAAAAAAAGTATAAAGATTTGATCAAAATACCTTTGCAGGAATCAATGGTTACAGAAAAAATTATGCCTATGATATACATTCAAATGTTTTTTATTCAAAGAGTATGACCGCTGATTCGCTACTGATGTGATTCTGGTAAATGAGGCGAGTGTACTGGGCAGGTTGTCGGCTGCCAAAATGTGAGAAAGGCACTATTACATTGTATTTTGCTGGATGCTGGTTAAAAAAATCACACTGGTTTGTCTGAGTAGCATAAAAAAGCAGTTGATGCAGATTCTGAGGAAGATAAAGATATCGGATTTTTTGTATTACATACTGTAGTTTGATGTTCAAGAATCAGATTATCAGTCGTACGTATTCTTTCACTACACTTTATATTTTTTTCGCCAAGTAGAGCTTTGAAATCTCTGAAGCACCCTATGTACTTGCCAGCTGCGCTGCATTGCGAGACAAGCAAAACGATCTGCGAATATTTCAATATTTTCACGGCCAAGAAAAAAAAATAGAATTGGCGTGCCCCGTCGCTGAACCGGGAAGTCAACAGGAGACGACAGAATAATACATATGATACATATATACGTAGACATACATATTCTACATACATATGGCAATCTACATAAGGCAGAAAACAAGACACTGAAGATACGAACACCATCAGGGCACATCATTGACGGCACCTGGACATCAACCAGTTGACACGTTCATATATCACACTGTACAACAGAGGACATCTGCTGACCAAGCATACATTCGGTACACATTTTCTATTCAAATATTTGTTGTCACTCACCATAACCTACATATGATCCCATTTCTCACAACATAAAGTTTTTTGCGTTTTTTTTATTTCATGAAAAAATTTAAACTTTGCCGCATTTAAATGAGTCTGCCTTCAAATGAGATAAGCAAAGAACGATAGGATTCACGGACGAGGTGGAAAAGGATAGGATTAATGGACGAGTACGACGGACGGGGTGGAAAAAGCAGAATCCCCTTTCTTTAGCATTTTGAAGTGTAGAATTTGTTCTCTTCGGTGTAGATTAAATAGCCTGAAACTGGCAATTCCCCTCTCTTTGACGAAACTCCCTTCCTTTTGGAGGTTTAGCTCTTCCGCACAGTGATTGGATTGGACGATGAACGCACCTCGGATAGACACGACGATCGGGTGTGTGAGATCAGTCAGGTGACAGTGACACATAAATTTATGTACATAAGTAGCGTGCAAATGTGTCGGTCGTAAATCAACTCGGTATAATAGCTTACTCATGACGGTCGGACCGGCATTAAGACTGACATTTGTCTTGACAAGCAATGACACCCAGAGCCCTATCACAACAACTTATGCCAAAAATTATCAAAACTTCTGCATCTTAAAAAGGAGCAAGTTTAAACTTTATCAAAAGGGTTTAACGATGCCATAAGAATTGAATGAGTATTAAATCTGACATTTGTCTACAAGCAATGAATGACCCCAGGCTTAATCACAACAACGTATCTCAATACTGTTATCATCACATTAACATCTAAAAAAGGTACAAGTTTAAACTTGAGCAAAGACTGTAACGGTTGACATAAGAATTAAATAAACTGAGTGCGACTGCTCCGAACTGATCCGATTCACGGCACCGCAAGTGTGTTCGGCTCAAATGTGAACGTTTTTATGCACATGCACTAGCGGACAAGGGAACATCGAAAAAGTGGAGTTCTCATTGGCGTTTTCAAAAAGAATAGTTTTTCCCCTCCGGTAAAGGTAAAATGGCCTGCAAACTTCCAATTCCCCTCTGTTTGACAAAATTCCCCTCCCTTTGGACGATCAGTTGGTCCGCCAGTGTGTACATGTGCAAACAAACAACAAGCCTGCATGCGGCTGCAATCACAGAAGAATGTCCAAAGTGCATGCATGTTTGCTTGTGTCCGAATACATGGCCAATGAGCGATACCCTTTAACTCATTCCATCTTACGAGTGAGCTCTGGCATGTCTAATGGAATATCGGGAAAGTAGACTCATTGCAGGGCCTTTAATGTTTTGAAATATTACATTTACAACGGCTTATGTACTTGTCATCTGGAAGCAGGTGTTGGAGTGAATTTCAGCTTTATGGACGATTTTAAGTATGTAAGCAGATAGGATCTCCTAAATTTTTATGCCTTCAAACGACAGGATGTATGGCCGAAAACTATGTACTGTCAATGTAGCCTATTCGAGGTTGGGAAGAAACTTGATTAGAAGAATGCACATCGTCTCACATTAATGAGACACTGAGTGACAAATGTTAAATGACACGTCAATGCAAGTTTGCACTATGGAGTTGAATTTCAGGAAGTAGAAGCAGTGCACTCTGCAAATTAAAAGTCAGTAAAAAGTTTATATGTAAGCCTGAAAAGTGGAATGATATAGCAAATGAGGAGTGATATCCTACGATGTACAAGAACTCAACTAACTGGTGGGCGCTATATGTTTCTGTCTGTCATCTAACTCGTCAGTCAGTCAGTGTCTCAGCGTCAGTCAGTCAGTCAGTCAGTCAGTCAGTCAGTCAGTTAGATACAAGCGACGCTGTTGACTTTGCACCTCAAGTGTTGTGCAATCCCCCGTTTTTTGGATGAATCATTGATTCCCAAAGAGTTGGCGTAGACTTTCAGTTGGGTGAACGAGACAAACGTGGTTGTAAATTGAGACCCACTTTGAGTTACAGGTGTTCAAAACAACGGGCTCAAAATGGACAACGTGCCCTCTACATAGAAATTGGAAACCGGATTGGAAAAGGAAATAGTTAGGGTAATTGAATTCAACCAAATTCATGTTTTAAATACCGGCTTTTTCACTGGTATACAAATTCAGGAATGCGAGCAAAACTTGCAATAGTGCAACATTAGTTGCTTCGAAACCGGATGTTACGCATAACTTGGAATAATGCAACATTACAGTAGATGTTTCGAAACCCGACGGTTATACATATCTTGAAGGATTTCGGTATGGCGAGTGAAGTGCGCTGGTTCTTTTGTTTATTTGTACAGCAGTCCAACAATAAACGGACCGTAAAGTAAACTGAAGGACGCTCTATGCTTGTTCAACTACGGCACTATTAAAATACAGGCAGATTGTTCTGGTTTTTTGTGAATCATACAATGATTATGAACTATGATTTTTTAAGTATTGTTGAAAAAATTCAAATCAATTTGCAGGTTTTGAAAATAGAGAACCATGGATAGAGAATAAACAAACACAATCAAAAAATAAAACTGGTTTCAGACATGTTTCGAGGCCAACATTTATGAAGTCTTAACGAATCGAAACTTATCTTTTATAGATTATAAACTTTTTATTTATCTGTACGCATCTTTTGAGAGCATGAATTTTCTTTGAACTTTCTTAAACAAGAATCAAAGAATCATGTCCAATAAAAAGCAAATCACTGCCATGAAAAAAACTTTGGTATAATGTAAACAGATATGTACATACATGTAGGTACATGTTCCGGAGGTACACTCTGTGCTTATTTCAGGTTGTCACTAACAGTAAATGTTTACCGTTATCAAGGTAAACGATTTCCAAGGTATAATTCCCAGGGTTTAGCGGTCGTAAAAACATCCACCGTCTGAATCGATGTTCCATTCGTAAGTTTACCAAAACTTTGCTGCGTGTGCTGCCGCACAAAGCAAGCTGGTAATTATGTAAGATTCAGTCATTATAGCATAATATTATAACATTATAACATTATAAATGACAATATAAAATAGAAAGTTTGCATTGCGTATTTTCTCACAAAATAGAGTTTTCCCAAAATTGATCGGAAATGTGGAGAGACATGGTGAATGGGATACGACGGTACTCTGTGAAGAAGGTAAATAGATGGGGAACAGATAAGGCAAGTTAGTATGGAGATGTGCTGATATGGGACTTATTAGATACATATATATGTAAACAAGTATTACCTGTTCGATACCGTTCACTTTTGTGATTAGGGATTATTTTACAGAAACAACAGTCGAAAACTTGGCGAATGAATATCTGAAAATCTTCAATTTTGCCCGTGCGTACCCCAAATGCTGATGCCAGTAAAATCGTGCCGTACAACTGGTTTCCTGCATAATGTGGCAATCAAAAAAAGTTGAGTTTTCACATACGGTGGTTTGCATTTTACATTTGGTGGTGCTAGGATAAAGCTTATTTTTTAGACACATTTACTCTGGAGATATTCAAACGCCAGTATATTTATTTCTAAAAAGCAGAAGAAAAACCGTGATGTTCATCTTATGCTGCTGGCTTTTTCGCAAGGGAAAACGAAGCTATAATACATTTAAAAGAAGTTGTGAAACAGCGTTTTCGGTATAAGTTTAACAAACAACAAACAAGTTTGTCTGAGCCTTTAGACCAGAAACACACGTACGTCACGTCAGGTTGAGTTACAACCGTTAGAACTTGAACCAAACATACCACAAACAAAACTTAGCTTAATCAAAAGTTTGTTGAAGTTTTAAAAACGCTACACTGGGCGGAAAGTTTTGAAACGTGCTTTTAATAAGTGTATTTGAACTTCTATTTTTAACGTAAAAAAGTCGACAAAACAATGGGATTGGGTCTGGCGTTCCACAACAAATAATGCAGAGTAGTAACAGTCGATAAGAAGATGGTTGGCGACATTGACGGTACGATGAGACAAGTTGTAGAGCACCGTCCCACTATACACTATCCAAGTTGTAGAGCACCGTCCCACTATACACTATCCAAGTTGTAGAGCACCGTCCCACTATACACTATCCAAGTTGTAGAGCACCGTCCCACTATACACTATACAAGTTGTAGAGCACCGTCCCACTATACACTATACAAGTTGTAGAGCACCGTCCCACTATACACTATCCAAGTTGTAGAGCACCGTCCCACTATACACTATCCAAGTTGTAGAGCACCGTCCCACTATACACTATCCAAGTTGTAGAGCACCGTCCCACTATACACTATCCAAGTTGTAGAGCACCGTCCCACTATACACTATCCAAGTTGTAGAGCACCGTCCCACTATACACTATCCAAGTTGTAGAGCACCGTCCCACTATACACTATCCAAGTTGTAGAGCACCGTCCCACTATACACTATCCAAGTTGTAGAGCACCGTCCCACTATACACTATCCAAGGTTTATTGTTACTCACAAAAGTTTTTGGCGCGCAATTTGAATTCAAAACTGAGTTTGGCGCACGTTCAAATTTTCGGCAAATAAACTCTTTTTCACACAACATTTGGGCAACATACGAAAAAGGCCACCTAATTCATTGCAAACGTGCGTAACCAGCCCACGAAATTCATTTTTGATAACAAGAAACCCTGAGCAAGCTACATCAGCTGTTCGTTGCAGTCGCAGAAATGGCACTGAAGCGGAGACAAATCTTCTAACGTATATTTACTTTGTTACACAGTCTGAACAATTGCAACGTGTTCATTAGAATGGAACTGTAACTGAAGATATGTAGGTTCTGAAGTTAGGCCGTATTATCAGGGTTCGTGCCTTTATAATTAAATAAATTAGCTTTGAAGAACAAACCTTTAAATGGTTCTGGTATTAGCTTAATCTATTAGGCATGTCTTTTGCCACAAAACAATATGGCAGGAACTTTTCGCTAAGCGCGTATTTAAATTGATCAAGTTTTTCATGGAAAACTAAACCTCTGTTTTTCATGGTAAAAAAATGCAGTAAAACAGCATGCATGCAATAAAACTAAGTAAAATGGCGCACGACGTATGGTAACCTTGAAAAACCCGTAAACCGTAAAATAAAAATAAAAAGTTGAAACAACTCATAAGCTGGCCGACACTCAAATGTTTCACATTCTTCACAATGGAATGGTTTATTTTTATAATAAAACGATTATGTTTTGATTAATCGCCAGTACATGAAACTACATACATATGGGTTGACGAACTGACACCAAATGGCAAATCAATTTACTAAAAATGTGAGATCCACCGAAAAAAAACTTGTCTGACTTGAAAAACTTCATTGACTGTAAACTATATGTATGCATTTTGTGAGACTGACTGACTGACTGACTGACTGACTGACTGACTGACTGACTGACTGACTGACTGACTGACTGACTGACTGACTGACTGATTGAATGGTGTGACAGATTGAGATGAAGAGTACCGGAAACAACGAGGGAACGTACGACTGTTATAGCGGATCGCTGTTCATCCCGACCCGATAAAGAACCCTTATTACCTGATACTATCAAGAAATGAAATAGAAAACCAAAGTTCAGAAAGCCAGAAAAATTGAAAAAATATGTAACATTGTGTACACCATATTGCATAGCATATGTTGACAGAACAAACGTATTCTACATATTTGTAAACGTGCATCAAGCCAACGGGCAACAAAAAATGACCCGAACCAAGTGGAAGTCTAGAAGTTGTGGCTCGTAAAATAGTCTGAAAGGAAGCAACACACTTCCTACAGATGTATGTACGTACCTTCATTGCAGATTGCGCTGTGATGCAGGTTAAATAAATAAAAAATGCGGTTTACAAAAATTATTCGAATGTGATGCGGCTGTTCTTCATAATGCGAATTACACGCTCACAAAACATCATCACAGAAACTCATATTAGGTGATTGAATTGAATTAACTTCTGCAATGTTGTTTTCATCATGACAATGTACGCAATTTCATGGCAAAAAAATAAACAACACTGACTTCTCAGACCATGGTTTATATTGTAATAGCACAAAAGGTGGAATGCCAGATGATAATTCACAGGATTGTGGGGGTAAATTACGAACGGACCACTCTAAATAACAAAACGAGAATGTGCCTTTTTGACTGGGCACCACATTTGGCAACTCATTAGCGCTGGCACAATTGGCTGTGCCATCATAACATTGCCATTTGCCAGGTTATGTATAAGTGAAACCAGTTTTTGGTGCAGTTTTTAGTTACAGTTACATTTCAAATCAAAATTTATGCAAAACTTTTAGCTAGGAATATGGATGTTTGCTATGTAGTTTAAAAACACACAACCACAGTTGCCCATATTGTCATGTAGAATCAAATAACAGTTCAAGTACATACTCTTCGGGTACATTTGGATGGGTACATACATTGTAGAGGTCCAGGTCCCTAATTGATTTTCAAACACCAATGGACACCCAGAGGACACATCTTTTAGACGTTTGTTTGTGTAAAATCACCCGTTCCCATACAGTTTGAAAACTGACGATGCGATTCGTACACGGTACAAAGACATTTTAATTACTCATGCACTTGCTTACCGTATAACTTACAAAGAACAAAAAGGGATTGGAAAAGTTTTTTGAAGTAGTTCATGAGACCAACCATTACCGCCTGATGTGCCATTTTTATTATGAGACTGTTGGAGTCTAGTATTGGGTGTATACGGCAAACCAGTCACGGGCAGTGGCATCGAGATACGTCGTTCACTTACGTTCATCATTATCACTTATAATCTGAATAATCATAAATAAATAGCCACATCACTGTAATTCAAAACTACATTATTGTATGTAGTTGGTACTGTTTCACAAAGAATCGGGTAACGTAAAGCAACAGGCGTAACTCATATTTTAAATAGTGGACTGTTCTGCTTGAACCAATAAAGCACAACAATGATAGCAAACCATAGATATGTATTCTATCACTATTCTTCAATGCATAATACAAGTGATCTTATTTCTGATTTTGGTAATCTGCGGTTGTTTTAGTTCAGGTACTGAGCATAACATGTAAATATCAAGTCTTGACCTCGAAAACACTCAGATATTGCGTGATTGACGTTGAATTCGTCTGGTGAAGGTTGTCGTCTTACCGCCCAGAATTTGCAAATTGCAGTGCAATCATTACGTACAGAAATTTCAGTATACCAAAACCGTTTGCTTTAGAAAACAGAATTCAACAACAAAACGTAAGATAGTTCGGTTGGGTTTGGCCATGATTCAGAGCTGAGTCAACCAGTGAACCACAGATAACGATTGACGCTTTCCATTTTATAGTTAACCAAATACTGTAAAAGATTCAGTCAGATAATATTATCTTGTTTATTTGGGAAGCCATGGATGGGCGTTGCGGCATTGGAATGCGGTTGGGGTGACTCACTTTGTCTATAAAAACCGCCTTGTTTGGTTACAAAAACTCGATAAAAAGCAAAAGAACATGTTATCATCATCTATTGAAACGACCATTGCTTCGGTCTGTAAACTTTCTCGGATGTTTCCTAATCTACAACAACATGACTCTCCTTTATGGTACAGGGAAGAGCTGTTCTTGGCCATGAAAAAGGCACGTGCCTACTCATTTAGCTGGATGAACAACGAATAAAGATAGCATAATGAAGTTGGCTAGACTTGATGTTGAAACGTGTAACACACGGTCAGACCACACAGTGTGTATTACAGTGTTGTACAATATAATACAGCAGTACCTAGATTAATCCACACGTGTATCCAAATCAACATGTTTTTGCATATAGTCAACATGTTTTTGCATATAGTCAACATGTTTTTGCATACAGTCAACATGTGTTGCCCCAATTCACATTGACGCTCGTGCAAAAAATTCCACCGATTCTTGGCGATTTAATATGAACTTAGGCGTTATGAGAAAAGTTTAGAACTTAGGCGTTTTGTATAAATAAAGTTATGAATGAACGGGTCACCGTCATTTACATTTTTTTTATATATAATACTTCTATAGTATCGTCTCTAATGAAAAGTCAAAATCAGTGATTGAAAAATACATACATGTAGTAATTTTTCTCCGAAAAGCTAATCTAATAAGATGAAAAAGACTAAACTTTGTTTTGGCTTATGTCTCCTACAACGTAGATTTATACAACCTTGAGGAAAAACAAGAAAAAAAACGGAATTTATCGCAAATATTTAAATGGTTTCCCGTTTACGACCGCTGCTTTACATTTTGTAAACACATTTTCATGTAATTTATTGCAGTCAGATGCAATTGCGTTTGGTATGGCTGGTTTTGAGATTTGGCAGGACCGTGTTGGTGCTCGTGATGGATGGGTTGTCCCACTGGCGGACGAGCTAAATCCCCAAAGGGAGGGGAATTTCGTAAAATAGCGGGGAATCGGCAGTTTTCAGGTCATTTTACCTGTGCCTTAGGGAACAAATTCTACTTTTTGGAACTGCCAAAGAGGGGGGAATTCCACTTTTCCCTCCCCTTCTCGTCCGCTAGTGAGTCGATCCTCCAAAGAGAGGGAATTCCTTTGAAAAGGGGGAATTAGTAGTTTTAGGTTATTTTACCTACACCTTGAGTAACAATCTCAACTTTTTGGAATTGTCAAAAAGGGGGGGAATCCACTTTTCCGCTGTTCCCTCGTTAGTGAGTTATCCTGCCGTATCCGGGCACCGTCCTATCGTTCATGGGAAGTGTATCACCACAATATACAACAATGCTCTCATCATTCATTTTCCCGGCTTTTATTTATTATATGCCATTCAATTTTTGCACTTTTCAGACTTTATAAAAGGTTGATAAAATCATTTGACCTGATTGATTGCGTTCTACGACACGTATCGAAACTGTGCACACATTCGACTGATTCGACATACAGTATATTGGTTTTTTTGTGAAATTCTCAACTGATCTGTCGTGATTTTGCATTCAAGTAAGTTGTTTGTTTGATTTTGTAATAATTTTAAGTGAATAATTGCAAATAGCAAAGCGATTCTGTCACAGCTGTTCGGATTCCAAGAAATTACCTAAATAAACCGATGTTATGAAGACTCATCTGAATCTGCTCTAGATTAAATAGCCGAATCAGCGTGTGTTTGAACGGCAAGCGGTAGTTTGTAAGCAGTTTGACAGTTGGTTGACAAGCGCTGTGAGTGAACCAATAAAGCAAGCGTCCAAGCAATATAACCGAATATTGTTTTATTTCCTTCAATCACAAAATGAATCGATAATAGAGTATATAATGTTTCATGCCTCACACTTTTGTCCATAACTCTAATAATTAACTACATATGTACGTATTACATTTTCGTAGTTGGACATCCGCAACGTACCCAAATCAACACGGTGGTTATCTAAAGCACGATACTCGTTGTGCTGCGCATCGTAACAAAATACTACAAAGCTACATGTAACGTTAGATTCATGAAAATGACCGGTATTTGTGATGAGCTTGTATTCTGATGCTACGATGTTGCAGGTAAAATACTCAAGTATAGTGACTTAAGCCCAACTGTATTTAGCTGTCTATACTGTAAATGTGCACATGGAAAGCAGTAACAATAAGCGAAAAGCATGTATAATCATATATCATGGTGTGATAAGCACTATGTCATCCCTCAATATATATAACTCATACGTGAAACAACGGAGCAGTGGTTTAATAATAAAAGTTTAAAATAAGCGCAAAATAGTGTTTGTAGTAATAAGCATTGGTTAGGGCATATGTATGTTGACACTGGATTGGTGAACTGTGGCACACTTGATTCACAAAATGTCGCTGAAAGGATGCATACAACTATTTATGTGTTGAGGTCTTAATTTTTGCTCAATTCGTTAAGGAACGTTGACACTTTTGTGCCCCAAGTATGGATGGTCACAGTTTGGATGGATGACTTGATGTTGTTGGCAAAGTGCATAAACTGTAGTACAGGAAGCATGTGACTGTATCGTACATAGGAACGAACACATAGGCATCTAAAGTGCAGTTGTCCTAATTAGCCACTCGATTAGCAAACTGGATTATTCACGAATACGTGAATCACCATCCAATGTTTGTTGACCAAGTGGCATTGTGATAACGCAGTGTAATGAATGATAAAACGTAATAAGCCGGGGCACAACCATGATTTGCTAGAAATATATAGGCGATTGTAGAACGCAAAGCACGAACGCATTAAAAATATAATGTTGATAAACAAGCAACGATTCTTCAGACTTGTAAGCAATATTAGTGTAGTAAACAAACGTTGTAATATTAGTCAATAGTGAAGCAATATGATTATAACTAAATGGTAAAAGCATCAGCCCCAATAGAGTGTGGTGTGCACAGGATTGTAACAAGTGGGTATGTTTGTGCGGCACTTCTTTCCAATCGCAATCCTGCCCACATCCTGCAAGAATATATGTAAGTGGCATAACATATCATGGTAAATATGTATGTCACATAATCGCAACCAAACTAGATGTCGCAAAGCCGATGTGATGCAAGCGCGATACTCGTGGTATAGCAGCACATGGTACTTGTGTCGCACATCTTATCCAGTCGCATGTACTTTGTGCGATAATCATTAAAGGATGTCAGAGTTTATTGCGACACAAGAACCGGCTGTGGTTATGTACTGTACTTATATGTCTGGAAGCAAGTAGTCTATAGTAAGTAAGCGGTTGCAAGCACATTAGCTGAATAGTAAGCTAAGCTAAGCTTAACGCAAAGCCTCCAAGCCCGTGTCAAACGCCACGATCGAACAGTCCAGTAATCACGTAGTAACTTTCTTTCTTCTTTTAAGATTTTCAGCATTTTTAACAAATGTCATAATGAAATTCACAAAAATACACATCTTGATGAATTCAGGACGGATGGATAAAATGTGGACAGATGATAGTTCAATGAAATATAGTGTACTGTGACATAGGTTCATTTGTACTGTATGTATCTGTTCATTGATCACACCGTGTCCGAAAATATATAGAAAACCAAATCTAACTCAATCAAACTCACAGAATTGACTTGTTTCGATGTATAGGAAATTGAATAACCTCGCTGGTTCGGGAAATGAACCAATAAGGAAACGAAAAAAAATCAGTGTATATAATAAAGATACATATCACACGGGGAAATCAGTTTTTTGTGCGGATGACTTGAAAGATTGTAAAAGTATGGTAAAAGGACTTGATGGTGGGCTGCGACTTTTTGTTGAATGGTTACGAGGGCACGATATTCGATGTGTCACATCTGGTAACCAACTAGAATATACATAAAGGACAGAAGTGAAGGAGGGTCGACCGTTTACAACTGCCTGATTGTGGCAATGAGCTGATAACAACCTAGATTTGGAGTCCATTTAACTAACGTGATGACCGCACAATCTCCTACATTATATTAGTAAAAAACATACATTATGTCCCGTAATGAAAGTAGGTAAATTATCCAATTGTGCAGTCTCCATGTTCGGACGACACCACCCTCATCAGTTTACAACTATTACAACTGGTATTAAGTGGTAAGTAGATGAATATAGTATAATGCAACGAAATGCATCCAATTGTGCGTAATCAGACACCGTCAATGTTGTCATAAAAGTCAGATTCTCTATACTTATAGAAAACATTGACGTCCCAACTTTTAACAGAAAAATTATATCAACAGAACGCATGCAAAAAATAATATAAACATGTGAGTGTGTACCGCAATATGAAACAACAAACTATGTGTATCAATTTGAGTATACATAATAATAATCATATAAATGTAACAGAATATAATAATGAATAATGACTATTTAACCACCAGATTTGTTCGATCAAATGATAATCGGCCGATCGGCGACCACCAATAAAACGTGTGAATAAACGGGCGGTAATTCGCCCAATTCTTGACTTAGCAGTCCAATAATTATAAAGGTTAACAAAAACGCACTCTCAATTATTCCAATGTTAACAAGGTAAAATACGGGTTACGATCATTATGAACGATCGATTTAACAAAATGGTACCCAACGATATCTATATTATTCTGTTGTTGGACGAGAAATCCCACAGCAGAAATGAAAAAAGTGTGGAAAGCTTAATGACTTCTCGCTTTACGTACGGTAAAATACGGTAGGATATAAAGTGAAATAAATGGTATGAGATACAGATACAGGGTGTACGGTATTAGAGTGAACGGGGCCTGTCGGTTGTGAATGGAAGAGGGATGATGCAGATTGCAATCAGGTTATGGCAACGATTCGCCACAATACAATTCAATGCATTAAAGCTTCTCAATACAGTTGACAACTGCAACCAGAAGCACCGTGGTTTACAACAAACACACTAACCAGTAGTAACAAGTCATGTCAGGATGCACCTAACGTAGATACTGTTGACTTACAACAAATGTTACACGTTACCTACATAAATGCTACGTGTTTACTCACAAATGTTGCAATTCAACAAACTATAGTTACTTAATTCGTTCTGCATCTTCTATGCGGCAAATATAAACGCACCTTTTAAGAACCCAGAAAAAAATGAATTATTTACGAAGACTTATAGTAGTTATATAAAACAGGGTAATGAGTGAGGGCAAGAGTAGCGGATTGTCTTTAGGTCATAAGAAATCTTTGATACTCAAACACAATGGCTTATATTATTCTTATATAGGGTGGAAATATAAAGAATCTGATTATATACTATGTCCGTACAAAATATCTATACTCAGGTTATGTATCAGGCTATTTAGATGGTATGAAAACTGGTCAACACAGTGAAGGTAACGTTACAAATAGCCGATACATAACTCAATAAATGAATGTTTGACTATATGTTGTTCGATGATCACCTCATACTCAAACTATATATACGTGATTGTACAATGCAGTGTGATTAAAAGTGATTCGAAAGCAGCTTATCACCAAATGTATCATACTAATTCAGTATACAAAGCTGCTTTCTAGAAAGGAAGTAGGTGTGCAGTAAATAGAGGTACAGTCGGTGCAGCGGGTTATGTCTTGTAAAACTGTCGCCATTCACATCCTAAAATTGCTTTTTCTCTGATTATAACAATAATATGATGATGAAAATTGGTGGAGATATGGAATAGGATCTGGCGCACCTTTTCAGTCAGCAAGAATAATAAAAAAAGCCTTTCATACTCATGAAACATCATCTTTACTACAAATGTATAGTCCATGTACGTTCTCGTAATTTTTTCTCCCTGTGAAATATTTTTGTAACTATCTGTCGAACTAAAATGGTGCGCCAGATCATATTCCATATCCCCATCAATTTTTTTCATCATATTCCCGTTATAATCAGAGAAAAACTCAATTTTAGGATGTGAATGGCAACAGTTTTACAAGACATAACCCGCTGCACCGACTGTACTGCGTGTGAATAGAGAATGCTGCCATCACCAACAAAACCACTGATATCTATGTTGCATTATATCATGATTTTGTCCGTTATGGCACAAACAACCGGCATGGAATAGAATATGTACACCCTTTACGTCGAGGATTACGGTAGGCAATGGCACACGTATCGTGTCATGTACTGTAATAGACATTACGGTATTAACAACATGTACAGTATGATAACACGACGCGAGTGCAGAACACGACATCACACGGCACTGACGGGTAGAAATTGAGCATTCGACGTTGCAGCGGCCGTCATCACAGCAAGTTGTTGTTGTTGTTGTTGTTGTTGGTGATGCTGTTGTTGTTGAGACACAAGGTTCATGTTGATGGCATCGTTGGCGAATGCATTGGCGGCCAATACCGAAGTCAAACTGGCCACCTGGGCAGCACCACCGAGCATGGGAACATGGTAGTACTTGCATGGATACCGCTGGCATTTGCCTTTGGCTGCGTCACGACACACCGTCACCTTGCCGTCGTGCACCTCTACGTAATCTGAAACATCACCTCAGTTGTAAAAAAATACTCAGTTTGCAGGTCGGAACTGTAATTGTATTGAAACGATGGAATGGATTTATGTTCAGAATGTGTACAGATCTCATGGGGATGAGTTCGTCCAACCTATACAGACTGTCAAACCTAAAGCTGAAACATCGAACCAACCTTCGACTAAATGTACATATCGACATGCGGTTCGATCACAGTGACCCTGCTTAAAATCGCGGCAAACTGGGAGGGTGTCCAGCAACTGAAAATTAAGTTTAGGTTATTGTTCGGTTAAAAAATGTTGACTCAGGTAGATCATAATCAACTTCATCCACCTGACATAAATAAACAATCACCGCGCCAATCTCACAGAAAACGCCGCAACTAGTCTAATCGCACTCCGAACGATTTTCGAAGATTGATGGTTTTTATCTAGGAGAAAATCATAATGGAACTGATTGAGTAACAAAAGTAGAGGCGAACGAAGATAACGTAAGAAGGATGGTGAAGTACGGTGTTACGTTTACACATACAGTAATTACGGTACGAAATATGGTGTTGCGCACGTGGTTACGGTGAGAAATACCGTAATACGTGCGTAATTACAGTAATAATACGAACACTGTACGAACAATTGTTTACCAGTCTATGCAACAACTTACTGCATATTTAATTGAATCTATTTCAGAAAACAATTCACTTTTGATGAAAATTTTAAACATGGGTTACAGGCAGTTGCATAAACTTTTTAACAAAAAACTTTCAACATAGAATTTGTTTTTTGTAAAAACAGATTTTGAAACAAAATATGGTCTTGCTGAGTTGTTCGGCTCTCCGTCGCCGTCCCGACGATGAATTTCTTCTTTCTCTTGCAAGCTTGAAAGCAGAAGCTGAAACATACGAATAAACTTGCTGCCATATCCGCTGTTTTTCACTACATAGTGTTCACTGTAATTGCAAAAAAAATTCAATGTTTCATTTAAGTGTTTGTGCTTACATACATGGTTGAAACAGGTGGCAAGTTTACTCGTTGTTCTGTTTTACACGCAAAGCGCCAATCATCCAAGTCAGCCGAATGTGTCGCTTCGGTGTGAAACGAGTGTTTCGTATTTGAACATGACGTATTTTTTAACGACATCGAACAATACCGTTTCGACCGCAGCAACGTCAAGGCAGCAGGCCGGACCAAGCAACATAAGAGGTTATAAGCGGCATGTTGTATCGGCTAGCTGTTGCCACGTAAAGCAATACCTTTCCCGTTTCATCGAAATACGCCACCGATGCAACATTAGTGGCAACACGGATTGCCTGTTGCTGCAGGGCGGCCTGCACTCTTTGCTGATGTTGCTGGTGTTGTTGTTGCTGTTGTTGTTGTTGCTGATAGAGTGTTGCAAGTGCAGCCGAGTTGTCGAGTGCACCATTCATAGGTGCAGTTGAAGTGGCTAAATCAGTCGGTCCAACTAATCTGTGTAACAACAACATTATCGATGTGGGTGTGGTTAACATGAACACATGCGTTTCATAACGGTAAGTGGGTCAAGCTCACAACATCTGGCACGCAACTCGACTCGTATGTGAATACTGTGGATATGAAACATCAGTTTGATACACACTGGTTACTGTGTGTATGAAACATCAGCTTGATACACACTTGTAGTGAGTCAACATACTAATCGGTTGCATTTTGGCATACAACTTGGCTGTGGCTCCATGTTACAAGCAAATTCAAGTGCCACTACCAAGTTGCATGCTTGTATAAGGTGCAGTCAACAATATCAAAACCGAAGCTAAGCTGAATTCAACGATGGTGTTCTCAGGCTGAAGCAGTCAATTCGATCATATTAGACGTTATATGGTTTAGTAGTAAAGTAGCCCATCACCAAAAACCATAACCTTGTGAGTTAATTTAAAATGATAATGTACGATATGGATGTGATACAATGTGAAAAGCATTATGTAGTTACAGTATACTGTGGCATATCGCACTCGGTATTCCATGCTCAGGCAGAGGTGACTGACAACAGTGGCACACTTTACAGAGGTGCACTCATCACACTGTCACAGTGTAAATACAACAATTCAAGATGCAATCAACTATTGACATGATATGCATAATAAATGTAACGTTTAACGTTAAATGTAACGTCGATTAATTGCAACAATAACAGTGAACAGCACCAACATGTAACGGGCATGTAGGCCGGGAATCCCGCGGCCTGCTGCATATGCGGTTGTAGGCCCATCGTCGGGTATGCCTGAATCCATGATACAATATAAGTTTACAAATATGGATTAAACTCAACGTTACTTGCAAATGGTGTAAACGTTACCTGCATTACCTGTAGAGCAGCCAAGTTATAGTAGGCGGGTGTTACACCCTGGGTGGACATGGTCACCGATGTAGATGCTGATGGCTGGTACACCGGCACACCAGACTTGTCAAGGGCGGCACGCTTGCTCGGCACCTGAGTAAACCAGAGATAATTTATTTATTTTTTAAATCAGACTCTTTTTAATTATTTAGAATAACTTATGCATATTGTACATACGGTTGAAAATTTTTGAACAGGACTAATTAGCCCAGGGTTGCAGTACCTGATTCTGTGCAGCCTGCTGCTGTGCGGCAAGTGCTGCCTGTTGCTGTTGCACTGCGACTTGTTGCTGCTGATTTTGTAGTGCCTGCAATCATGCATTATATTCACATTTTGTTTTACTTAGTTACAGCTTTCCTCTTGACAGAACGTTTTTCTTTTTTCTGCTTTTTCCTCACTTTTACTTGCAACCGTTACAAAAAGATTAATCATTAATTTGGTGGTGACAAATTTACACGAAGTTGTTTCTTGGAAGAAGCCAAACGTTCTGAGGTAGAAAAAATCTGCATTTCAAATGAATATAAAAAACTTGAGTGATTTTGTGGCTCTCGGTACAATGTTCATGACTGCAGCGTTGCGCACACATGTAATACGGTTATATTCACACTTTATTTATTAGATGTTATCTTGCATGTTAAGAGATTTTTGCCAAAAAAATTCTGTGCATGATAAAATGTGTATAACATGCTAGATATATCTCAATAAATAGAGTGTTTGTGGTTGACAAGTACTAATTGTGAAACTAGAGAAAATTCACGCGTCATATGTTTCAGAAAGCTTTTCCCAACCACCACTGAAACCGATGTTTTTTCATAAAATTATTTTTACTGAAATTTATTAGCGCGCTAATTTTCACTGACTCACTTATAAGTTTACAAGTGCAACTGTACACTGCGATGGTTGTGGTTGCTGTAAAATTAATGAATTTTATGAAATCCACTGTATTGATTTGACAAAAAAAAAATTATGACAACCTCGATTTCATTATAAATATGTGCATTAACAAATTTTTTGTTTCAAAAACACGCCGAAAGTTTGATTGTACAAAAGTTTCCAGTATATCTTAGTTTGGATTCTGAATCTGTAGATCTTTTTTAGCCCCGACCAGCTGGAATTTTTTTTCCAATTGTTTCTCTTATCTGAGGTTAGAAACTGTAATTCACCATTTTAAATCAAGTTTCTTATCCGTATGTAAGTTGCTCCAAAAAATTTCTCCAGAAAGCTGGCAGTAAAAATTGTACAGATTGGAGAATGCAAACATAATGGAATGCAATGCTATACGATGACGATTAATGTGATAATATTGAGAGTACGTTGTTGTAGGCGACTGTGAAAGCACGGCATGTTTAGCAGTTGAAAGTGAATCAAAGTAGACTGGCGCTTAGAAGATAATGCGCTAAACGACTACTATTTATGCAGCAGCACTGTACATTGCATGACGATACATGCCGTTCAACTTATATAATCTACTACTATAGTACTATTAACTACTACTACTTGGACTATTTGTACTGATTGAAATAAACACACTAATATAATAAAGAAACCAAATTGATCACACATTAACTGAATGATTTCACAAGTTTCGAGCCAAGGCATGCTACGATGAACGTATTCTTCAATGTGGTGAATTGCATACAAAAACAAGGAGGCCATTGGCATTGGCATGTGTAGATGGCAGTAGTGGTACAATGCATCCAAAACCGATAAGCTCACGATTACACAATCAGCGCACAGAAGACACATGTAGTAGAATATATTTAGATTAGGCAACACGACTGGACCGTTTGAGAATGCAGTTGGTCATGCTCAAACGACCACTTGTTCATATAAAGCACATGATTGTGGCATTCAACCCGTTTGGCACCACAAAGCAGTCAGAAGCGGTACTGGTACTACACTTGACTCGTAGGTATAAATCAAATGAACACAACCACAAAACCGTTTACACTGTTGCAGCCACGAACACGCACACGCTAGCACAACCTGACTCTGGTTAATCGAGTAGTATGTAGCAATACATCAGTGACCTGCTATCTGGCTTACAGTATTAGTGGCAACTCATTAAGTACGGTGGTAGTGAGTGTGCAAGCGTATCGCTGTCCCAAACAGCAAGTCACTGATTCACTTATCAAAAGTAAAACTGAAAAGGAATAGATGTGGTGTACCGCAATGAGTAGCTGTGCTTGCACGGGGTCCATTTGATTGGGTTGTAGCTGATGGTGTTGTTGGGCGAGTGCAGCAGCAGCAGTACTGTGTTGGCTGTACGTGTGTTGCGCTGCGGCCTGAGACGCTGCCAGAGACACCACTGCTGAAGGCGGGTACACCGGTGCGCACGGCTCGCTTTCATACCCGGCCGGCTCCATGCGTCGCTTCTTCGCCTGTCTGTCCGTCGAAGAACTGCTGACAGTGTCCGTGGTGGTACCGTTCGATGTACTGCTCGATGTCACATCTTGCTGTTGTTGTTGTTGCTGCTGTTGTTGTTGTTGTTGCACGTGTTGACGGATGCGTTCTTGCAGTTGCAGAGCCTGCGGAAGGTCAAGAGAAAAAATGTCATGAAGCCACAATAAATAATAACCATCCGACATAATTACCGAAAACTTGCGTAATAAAACGTTGAGTTGTTCAAGCCAGTTAACGGTTTCGAGATGAGAAATGAAAGAGCGTTGGTGACAATAAAAACATGGGCTCTGATCATATCATATTCAGACACAAAACTGAAAGCGATAAGTTGGGTTGCGTGTCAGAGTACTGAACGGTCAGAGTCTGCACTCGTGTCTGCTTATATATGTAGTAGTCCGCAACACATCTCCTTTCTCTACATACAGTATGTACACCCTAAATAAGAGACATCGAAAGCCGTCTGTTCCAGTCGCTGCCATGCAAAGTATTAATTGTATTATTAAGATTATGGTAATGGCACCCCGTGATAACTAAACGCGTTACGTGGACTGCCGGCTAACCAGGTATACTGTAAGTGTTAAGTCCCTTATAAGCAGCAGGCGTGTATACCACCATGGCGCTGGCATTAACCCCAAAAGCTTGCTTCAGTTGTCAACCACATTTACTTGCAAACAACCATTACACTCTTTAAATGCATTGAAAAAGTAAGAGCTTTGAACGAAATGATGAAGCGATTACAAGCCGAAATATAGCGGATGATGATTTTGTAAAGCGGCTGTTGGACGACGGGATTGACCGTAGTGAGTCAGCAAGCTTGAGGGCGAGTCAAACTAATCCAAACCGAACATTGATGCAAAGCCAAGAGTTATCGTGCACCGAAAACACATGCAAACGTGGAAAGTATTGAAATCATGAACAGGGTACTGGAGGTACGTGGTACATAGAAAAGAGTGAATGGATGTGACAAGGAGTAGCGAAAGAGAACGTATATATACGAAGGTGAACCATTTGAGTGTTGGCATTGATGTCGTCGTTGGCGATGCGTTGCCTGACCAGGTTGAGTATGTGTGATGGTGGATGGTATAGAGGACATGTACCCGTCTGGCATGTCACTCCTCGAATCAGGTCACCGCATACCCGGGCCCATCCCTCAATCACACTGCACTCCGTCGGTGGATGCGCAAACTTGCAATCCGACTCGCTGCGGGCACACGATCCCCGGATAAACTCACGACACACCTGACCGTGTTAATACCAAGTGCCGTCGGACAGGTTAACCAACATACAACACTACTCCATTACTGTAGTCAACGATGTTATGCATTAAGCAAACTCATAGTTCAGTTGGAAGCATTAGGTTTGTGTTAGTTAAAGCCATACAAAATTATAATGCATTTCGCAGTGAGCTTAGAAATCTGACTTATGAACTTTAATCTAACTGAGCCTTCAGAAACATGAGTTGAAGGAAACCCCGGTGTAACGCGCGCGCTTGGCTTTGGCCTTAGCTCTATGTATGTACTATTGATTATTGCAAGATCAAATAATTAGGCGGAGATTTGTTGAAGATTTGTTGAATGACTATATAAATATATGGAAAGTGATGCAGTATCTGACCTTGCAGTGATGACACTTAACCAGTCTATGCCACTTACCTCGACTCGATCAGACCTCGACTTCTGCATGGCAGCTGGGGACGATGGCTGACCGGTGGCCTGTTGAGCATTGGCAATCATTTGCATCTGAAGCATCAAAACGGTGGTTAGCCATGGCATTGTACTAAGCCAAAGCCAATGCATCCACTAACTGATTGCAGTCCGTTAACGTCTGGACTGGTGGATAGTTGGGGCAGCAGATTGGCGTACTGCTGAGCGTACTGTTGCTGCGCCGCACTCACCGCCGTGTAGTACGGGTAGCCGGACGGAATCGAGATACCCAGGTTGCCTCCGGGCTGAAACCGTGTCGCCACATAGAACAAGTCAAGCATTATATATTGGCTTGGTAATGGATGGACTGCGGCGAGCGCCCAAGCTCATGCCCTAACCATCACTCTCTCTATATATACATCATCGCTTATCATCATTCTTTAGTCAGCAACCCAAAGCCGCAAAACCGCAAAATTAAATGACAGAGGTCTTACGGAAAGCTCGATTATCTATTATATGGAAAAAGCAGATTTGCTGTCAGCGTTAAAAAAAGTTCTTAGTTTTTGGCTGAAATAGACAACATTTAATTGTTTAGCAGCCGTTCAAAGCAGTCACATTATGGGTAACTTGCTGAAAGCCAATTTGAATGCAAATGTCAAGGTTTGTATTAAGCCAACGAAAAACAGCTACAGCGTTTTCAGTACCGATTAAATGAGTGTTGGTGGTGCCGGGCATCGGGGTGCCCTACATGTAGGTAGTACTGTATGAACATGATACCGAGAGTAGCGATGTAAAGCGGTAGGTAGAGTGTTGGTACATGTATGGCATACCTCACAAGTACCAACCATAGCAGCAAAAGCAGCAGCAGCCATGTTTGGATTGGAGATGGCCAGCATGGATGACTGCAAACCATTGGGTGCTGCTGCCTGGATTCCCGGATTGCCCGTCGTCATCACACTATTCTGTTGTGCGGCAGCCAGTTGCGCTGCGGCCGCAGGATTGGCGATCTGTTGCATGACCATGTTCTTGATGGCCAGGTTGTTGCGTCCGTTGATGAGCAGCTGGTCCTTTAGGTGTTGCGGCGGGTGCAGGTACTTGCATTTCGGGTTCTCCCGCGTGCAGCGACCCTGAAATCAAGTAATGTTGAGTTAATTAGTTAACTTGACATTTGCAATATCCTTATTTTAACATCCATGTTCCCTGATCCAACATCATCGCTTGTTTGTCATAAACGCTTTTTGTAAAAAAGTTATTAAATGTGCAACGTACTTGTTTGTTTGTTATGTTAATTGCGGTAGTGAGCAACCACTGAAAACTGGTTTGTAACAACGGTTTGTTATGTACATACAGAACACAGTACTTGGTTGGCGTGTGCTTGACTGCACGCCCGTTATCTGCGCACAATGCAACTCGTTTACACAATGCAGTCGCACCCAGCTGTTCGCTACACAGCCAAGTACATACACCCGGATATTGCCACTCAATTAACCGGTTTACTGGGTGCAATACTTTCATTGGTACATACATATTTGGTTATCATTTGTACTTATTTTACTGCAATATTTTCCTAGATTGTGGGTTGTAGACATACGAGTGACATACTCATGTGTTAAACTGAAGTGGGATGTTCACAAACCATAGCGTATGCGTGTGAGCCGTCTGCTAATGTACAGAAATAAGGAAGGTGTCGCTTCTGAAACATTACCGTGTATGACCGATTATTGTCTACTCTACTCAACACACGCAAAAAATAATTTTTCAGAATGACACCTTTCTGTTTCTCGCGCATTAACAGACGGCTTGAATACGCTGTAAGGCTTGACTCAGTTGTAATGGTATATGATATGATAACTGACCAAGTATGTAAATGGTACATGGTACATATATTGAAACTGACCTTGATGCTGTCGTAGCAGGCGGTCACCTTTCCATTCTGTACATCAACATGAGGTGGTGGATGAGCGAACTTGCACTCGTGTTCGGTCCTGGAGCACTGACCGCGCTGGAACTCACGACACACTTCGAGCTGCAGCCATCTCGAGTCCTTAACATTCATGATATTGTTGTAGACGGCGGCCAGCGTGGCCACCTGATTGCCACCGCCGGACACTTGGTTCGAGTTCTCGTCCGTATACATGGTGGTACTGGTTAACGATGAAAGACCCGTCGAAGATCACAACTATTAATTGGTGCTGGTATCAGTGTTCACTGAATACATTTGGATGGCTCCATCATAACATGTCTGAAATGCGGTGGTCAGGTATGTACATACTGATTTATTGACACATCCAACTCAACTGACAGTCGTTTGGATTACAGCCCATTTCATGGCTATCCAGATGATCGATGAATCCGAAATCAGTTATCTATACAAAGTGATTAATGGTGCAAAACAAGTGACAATCGGTATCAGCTACAAAAGCTTAACTCTGCTTTTTATTACTTACATTTTTCGCGATAAAAATGACATGGCAGAACCAATAAACAATTAATCAGTTTTGATAATGAAAAAAACTGATAGCTAACTGTGCTCAACAAATGCGAGATGTAGGAATGTACAATGCAAAAGTAATGCAATTAATAAATGCACGCTAAAATGGAGTAGCGAGTTGGAAGGCAGGGCCGTGTGCATCATAGCAGCACGACGTGTACAACCAGTTATGTATGTACATATAACGATGCTTGTGTGCATCACCATTACACTCCCATCCATGCCAACTGTACGCTAACCCTGTAATAAAAACACAAACTTAGTTTGCAATGCGAGCGAGAGAGGCTGATGCTTGACTTGACAGCTTCATAGTCAACACCATCATTCATCAGCCTCGCACCCATAATTGAACCTGGTTGACCGATTTTTATACGGTTCAGGTATGTAATGATTGCGAGCGATCGTACAAGCATGGAACATCTAGATGTACCTGATATCAAGGTATTAAGGCACTGAATTCAGTGTTAATGGATCGGATGCAGTGCAACAACGATCAGTGCTTTATCAGTGCTCGATGCATCGTCGTGGGGGCCGAGGCACTGGCCCCATAGTGGGGGGATGGGGTGCTCGCCCGTTTTCGTTGTTTGTACAAACATTGTACATATAATACTCGGCTCACTATACGCTCTTTTGGCCATGTCAGTCCACACACCAAAACTGACTGTTCTGGCTCACAATTCAAACGTCACATTTGTGATGCCCGTCACTGTGTAGGTTGTAGTACCAGATATACAACATAGAAAACACATATGAACGAAGAAGATGCTTTTATTGGCATATGATATGATCAACGGGTGTAAAAAACAGTACTGCAACTAAAACAAAAATTTATCGCTATCCAACAACAGGACATTGCTCAACAACAACATGACATTGCTCAATAACATCATAACATCGCACTGCGCAACCGTAAAAACTATTTACATTAAAACAGTGATGTCGTGTCGCATATCAGTTGTAGAATCGCGGCAAGTTCGATTGACGCCTGATATGGCTAGAGGTTGCCCACCTTGCTATATACATGTATGTACATATGTACAGTATGTGTTATATGCTGACTGTGTGAATCACTGCCAATACATGTAATACTGTGATGAGTCAAAGTCACCATACCTCCACAACACATCGTCAGGCAAGGAAAATGGCGCGGAAATGTTTTGAGAAATGAGAATCGTAGAGAGACAAATATTGGTGATTTAACAAATGTGTGACACGTTTAGCCAGTGATGACTGCGCCCATCGGCAAAGAATCACTGAGAATCTAGTATTATAATCACCTAGTATTACTTGGTGATATCGACCACCGCTGGTCAACGATGGTAACGCTGACCATCGTGAAGTTCATGAAGATGGTTAACGATCCGGGCGACGAGATGTCCGCTTGGAAACGTTAATAAAAAACGACAGATCGTCGGTGCGTAACAAAGCTTTGTATACGGATGTACATGTATTGTATTTATATGCATGACGGCTAAGATCACTGTAAAAACATGCACCGAGACAACACAATTACTGATCGCATGTAATTTGTCACAGCTGACACACGGCCGGCAAGAAAAAGTACGTGGAGAGAATGGATGTGATGGGTTTGATTGGTGGTGTTGGTTGAGTAGAGATAATCATAAACGACGAATCAGATGTGGACGAGTGACGACTACTTACACTCGTAATCGTTTACTTAGGTATTACGTTATTTATATACACGTGCATCACCTACATTTATGTAGACTGATGAGGGTGGCAGTAACTCATACTCGACCACAATTGTCACATTGTTGCATGTACGTAACAGCGCGCAACAAAGTGCACGTGTTGCACGCTACTGCTGCAGGTTGCAGTTGCACGCGTCGTCTCGTCCATTGATATACAACAAATGATTAACAGCTCACTTTATACTAAATCGCAAGGTCATATTCATGACATTCAACGACCAGTGGGGCAAGTGTACGTACCACCATTAAATGGTACGTTGTCTTGGTGTGGTGTACGTACGTGGTATACCATTTGTTGGGGCACCTTCTCCCTGCTGCCTGCCATAATAGTCCAAAGGCAGTCAGAGCGCGCTGTGGCACACATGAAATTGAGCCCTATTCCACGGCGGACACCCGAGTCCATACTGACTGCCGAGTAGGGCACATTGCTCGCTTCGTGTCTTACAATTACCAACCCAACCAACTGTTGCACATCATTCAACGACGATCAGTAAAACATTGTCAACACTGCGACATGCACCAGGTTTACGAGTTTCAACATCAACAATAAGAAGAACAAGACGACGTCGTGCCCGTCCGATCACTGATAATCGAATCGTGGCCCAAAGCACTCGTTTTGATGCTAACAATTATCTACATTCGCTAACAACACTAATAAACGCTAGATAATCATTTATCAAGTGATTCAATTCAAAATGATAATACATTTGTATAATACACCTAAAAATCAAGGCCTGTGATTGATTGTGATGGATATATCAATATGGGCCAGACAAACATAATACAGAGGTATGAGTCAGGGAGATGGCGCCAGTCGAGTAATGACCAGACACCATCAAACATGTTGAACCATTTAACACATGAACACAAGAAATGTGGCGTTGAGGAAGGAATTGTGGTTTTAAAAGTGCGGGTGGTTGTGGTGGCACGCAGGTGTGGTAGTGTGTCAGATACCAGTCATGATAGGGCTGTCATGATCCCTTGGCAACAATACACATGCATACGTAGTGCATGCCTTATATGTATGTTTATATATATGTGAACTGGTAGTTGGCATGCAATGCCGCACGCTCCATCATCACATACAAATCAAACACGAATCATTCTCACATCGAACACATCATTGATCATACTATAAATATAATACCAAGTATGTAGATGGTCAAGTTGGATGCATGTCGACGATACATGTACAAAGTGTGGACACCGACCAACCCAAATGGTGATAATGCGAGTACATGAGTACATGGAAACTGGACCGATGCTGAGATGGGACGGTTGATCCCCAGGGGTCTGACACCGAGCTCATACTCGGGTATAAATGGAATTTAGAAGTGTTGTGCAGGCAGATGTAATGGTGTTGCTGCGTTGATGTGACTGCATGCATTGTTAATGTGCCATGGTACAGGTGGTTAACGGCCATTGTTGTTGTCATCGACCGAGTTGGACTTGAATTAGTGGCAATGGCATATGCATGCATAGCCCCATATTGCGTTACAAGTCGTAAAGATGGTGTGCCTTGCTGGGTAATATGTGCCATGCATGCACAATTACCCCGGATCACGTCATTAATGTCGTGCCGTCATGTCGTCCCATCGGACCCAAGTGATCATGCCATTAAACTTACTGCATCCTACTCCCATCACTGCATCTCAATACATTCGTACCAGCGAACGCTCACTTATAACACTTCCACATATGTACTAATACACATGCTGCTAGATAACAACAACAATAACAACATGAGCAACACAACATTAAACCATTACCAAAAGCACGAATACATGTATGTAAGACAACGTCAATCAGACGAGAACACATTTCGATGTCCGAGAGAAAGGGAAGGAATGCATGACCGGAATTGATAATGCCGCCAACTGAGATGGCATTGCTCATAAAAAAGTGGCCCATCAAAATTGTATGTGGTGGATGTATGTGCATGGACATATCGTAGTCTCGTACATGGTAAAGGCAGATTGGATTGATGGATGCAAGGCACCCGGCACCATGGCACATTCGTATATCCATACCAGACATGGCTGATCGGAATCCAGTGGTCATCACTTCTGATCGTTGCTTCATCGCTGGCTGACCGGGCCATTAAAAAGTAGACTTTGGGTGATGATTGAACAAGTGTAGGACGTGTGCGCGCTCAGCTGTTGTTTGCATTGGCTGATCATTGTCGTGGATTGGATGCCACTGCCGTGCCAACACAACCGGTCGGATCGTGCAGTCGTGCACCTCGACTATATGTTGTTGTGTACAGACTTACAGACTTACAGACACAAGTGCGCGAGGCAACGCCATCCAAATGCACACTCGATCACCATTTACTGGACTGACGGGCTAACTTTACGCTCGGGCTAATCTACATTTGCGACATTCATGATTTGCTAAACGCACAGCTTCGCGACGATACTGCAATATAACGCAATATCAATGTCACGGAACAAAAACAGACGAGACATAAAAGAGCGACGGGCCGAACACGTCTATCCGTGAATGTGTGTAGCATCATAAAGTGGTAGAATGTGGTGAATGTGAGCGATATCAGAGTGAGGCAACACCAGCCAAACTTGCTGCTATTCTATGCTGCAGCCAGATAACAAGAATACGGCAGTGACTGCGGCTGCACGGCCACGCTGCTCAACTCGTTGCGCTCAGCTGGCGAATTCACCATGCTCATATGTTAAATGCGTGCTGTTGTTGTTGTTGTTGTTGTTGTTAATGCTATTGTTGTTGTTGTTGTTGTTGATGATGCTATTGTTGCTGATGTTGTTGTTGTTGTTGTTGTTGTTGTTGTTGTTGTTGTTGTTGTTGTTGTTGTTGTTGTTGTTGTTGTTGTTGTTGTTGTTGTTGTTGTTGTTGTTGTTGTTGTTGTTGTTGTTGTTGTTGTTGTTGTTGTTGTTGTTGTTGTTGTTGTTGTTGTTGTTGTTGTTGTTGTTGTTGTTGTTGTTGTTGTTGTTGTTGTTGTTGTTGTTGTGTTTGTTGTGTTTGTTGCTATTGTTGATGTTGCAGCTAGCGCGTCGAATGCGCATTCCAGCCCCACCAACAGCAAGCCAAGTTAGCCGAATAGCCCGAAAATGATTGACTTCTTGGTTGCATTCGCAGCACCCGATTCGCAGCGACGCGCTACTTCTGCTGTTCGCTGAGGGGGGAATCGTTTTTTCCACCCGAATAAACATCGTTTATACGTGGATGTGAGTTTTGGACGATGGCCGTCGGAACTACGCATCACGGCTGGCCTCAGTTATCCAGTCGTTTGACTAATTACAACTAACATCATAATAATAATGACATAGCAAAATGTGTGAGTTTGATTGAATTGATGTGTGACGGGGAACAATGGAGTGTATGCACTGCAGCAGGGAACGGAATCAGCTGACTGACTGCGCGCAGCAAACAGGCAGTGCAACAACCACATTTATGCTTGTATTATACATACTTATTGTGCGTGCAACATTGTGCAACGTAAAGCACACTAATAAATACAAAACACGACAGCAACAATAAACGAAGATTACAATAAATACAGCTTAATACAATGAATACGTACAGCGGGCACGAGTCAATAGCACACACAAACTCGATTGTTTTACACTCGGAAAAATGAAGTTTGATGTGTTTTGCGTACTCCATTAACAACATTTTGTTGTAGATTACAGCAAAATTAACAGTGTTGTTTGCACTGTTAGCTGAAGGCAAAGTTGGGGTGTCTGTGCGACGGACTGCGGTGATGTGACAACAAACACGATCAACATCACCGTACATACTACGGTATAATAGCATAATACTACAGCTGATCTTGCACCATTACTTTTGAAGTATTATAAGAGCCGAGTCAACTGTATGACTAGTGGTGGAGCACCTGAACACTATGTGAACCTGAATCACCAATGAGTATTGGTAGAGTGCACTCCCAAACACTAGCGGACGAGAAGGGGTGGGAAGAGAGGATTTCCCTTTTTTGGCGGTTTCAAAAAATGAAGTTTGTTCTTTAAGGTTGTTTAGGTAAAATGGCCTAAACAAGAACATTTTTCATCCCTTTGGATGTTTGACTCGTGCGTGAGTGCTCCCAAACCTCGACCACCGTTCCCGTATTTGCATTGCATCCACAAACAACCCGGGCGCGTTCTCACATAATCTCAGCCAATTTCGAGTAAATTTCACTGCACTGCCGCGCGCTGGAATGCTGGTGGCGGTGAAATAACCAGATGCAATTATTTATACACCTTTAGAAATAGATTTCGCAACGGTGATGATATATAAATGAATATAAAAGGAAAGTTGAATACAACAATGCATTTATTTACAAGGATGAGGGGGTTGACAGGAGCATCACTCAATCACCTACATAAATGTAAGTTTGCTGATCTACTGAATCAGGTGCCACTGAGAGCAGTGCGTCCTGTAATGCACCAATCATTGATATTAAGAGAACGTGGTGATGATTTCGTAAAAATAGCATTGATTGGTTGATTGAACACGAATTGAGACGAATGCACCCAAATCTCGCATCTCACCTTATATCCCACCAGTTTTGTGCACCCGCTCCAAATGGCACTTGTTGCCCTGCAGCCATATAGCCACATTTGGTAGTGGCACATTGAGCAGGCAAAACTAAGCGCTCTGATTAATTACCGGCACCAGACAAACGGGTACCAGGGGTACAGAGGGGGGCAGGGGCACACAAGTCGGCGTTGCTTCTTCGGTCTACCCAACTCGGCACAACGTTCCATAATGAAGTGAACCCAAGGTGGGTGGCATTACAGACTTCTTTGAAGCAAGTTCAACTACCGATCCACTTCTGTTCGGTTCAGTAAAATTGTGTCAAAACAATTGATCAACTCGTTATGAGTTTGATTTTAGCGTTTTGCCAATGATTGCAATGATTCGCCCAGTAACGTGGCATTGCTCGACCAGAAGTGAGCGTTGGCTCATTAATGGTAGTCGCCGAATGCACCATCACATTTATTGGGCGTTGAGCGGCAGATAAGCCATCGGCCGATGTACCCCTCTACTTATATATATGCCGTTGTTGTGCCGTGCGCCCTAACTGCTTAATAAAACGAACGCATTTATTTCACACACCAGAGTGAGAAAGTGCACCAGTTTGATAGATGCAATGCAGCAATCTGAGTCTGTCGAAACTTTTGCCATACGCTGATCCCAAAACTTTGGCACGCGACTGAACAATACTTAGGCACTTGACATGAAAAATTTCCTACAGTAAATGAATAACATATAAAAATGAGTACATTTGAATGAAAAGAGTGTGACGACGAGCAGTTGAATGCTGGCAACACCAACGAGATCAGGCAACAATGCAGTCAAACTAGTTGCTGTTGTTGTCACCATCGGATCGGTTGCAGTTGCAGTCCGCGACACGCGCGACTGGTTATTATTATTATAACATTAGGCGGACGGGGCGTAGCAAACAGTGCGACAGCTAAATGACTGACTGACTGACTGACTGACTGGCTTGTTGGTTATAGTTGGGTGGGTGGTGGAATCGAGTAGTACGAAAGTGCGAAACGAACGTTGCACACACACAAGCATAACATAACAGCTGATTGACTCATACAACAACGACTGTATGCTATTCTACACGTTGTGTTACGTTGTGTTACGCTGCGTTGCCGCGCGGACGAGCAAATCAACCAACTCGAAGCATAGTTTTTTAAGATAATTACGATTTCTGGTTTTCGAATTGGTGTTGGTGAGGAATGTATTTTCAAATTTCGAAACCACTCAACTAAAACCAGAAACGATACCTAGTACTGTACATACGATTGGAGCGAGTGGTTGGCGTTGAGTGACAGACCAAATAAGATCGATGTTGAGCAATGTAAACAACAGTCAGAATCGACAGTCAACACTCACCGATCACAATGCTAATATCCATGTTACAAGCAATTAGACATGAGAATCATTTAGTTTTAATAATGACAATAATAAGGAATTACACTTCTTAAGAAATACAGTTTTTGATGTGAGGCGATCGGTGGGTGTGGATTGTACTGGCGGAGGAGCTAATCCTTCAGAGAGAGAGAGGAATTCTTTCAAAGAGGGGGAATCGAAAGTTTTCAGGTTATTTTATTTACACTAAGAAATAAAGTTATACTTTTTGGTCTTGCCAGTGACAAGGGTTTCCACTTTTTCGTTGTTCCCTCTTCCGCTAGATGTGTATTGTACTCGGTGACAGTCAGTCATATGACTTGACGCCATGTCATACTCATGTCTGTCGTTAGCGCATAACATCGTAACTATCGTGCAAGCCGATCGGCCAATATCCTGTTTGCAAGACATGCAAAAAAGTTCCATTTGTTAACAGAATACCTAAAATCGACTTTTCCTTTCGTTCATTTCCAAATAATTGGTGTATGTGTGTGAAGTTGTTTGAATTGAACTATCATCTACATACGAGTGCATTACGATCACGGGTAGTAACCAAATGGAGTTGTTTTTACCGCGACTAATGTGAACTCCGTACCGAAAGTGAAGTTATAACGAATAACGTGCTTGCCACTTGCGTGTCACTTCCAACTGTAATTGGACTAATACATGGGTGCGCGTCGCTTTGAAAAGTAAACTTAAATATCACGATTAGAAAAAACGGTTATTTGTGATAGCGCATTGATTTTGGTGACACCGAAACGAACAGAACTGGTTCGGACCTACTGATAATAGAGATACATAGTGCATACTTTGTACTGTGTACAGGGTAGCGCAAAACATATCAACTTTCGTATATAATTGAGAACAGTGAATGAACCACGTTAGGTGAACCACATTACTGAGGAAAAAACGTTAGAAATCTAGAAACTCGAGATACTCACGAACCAAGCTTTGAATGATTCAGAAAGGCTTACGAAAATTACAAGTTAGGTTGCATGATACAACAAACTTGTAAAACTTCTGGTATTAGCTTTTTGTAAAAGTTGGTAAATGCGGATGAAGGGAAGATGTGAGCCACCCTGTATAATATGACTTAATATCAGTTGTCATTTCGGGTCAATCACCTACAGTCATAAACATTATTCAATTGACCCGTTTCAATAACGCGGTCGAGTACAAATTCATTGCAAACGAAAAACTGAGAAAGTTCTGCAACTTGGCTATATTTATGTATAAAAGAATAAACATGGTTAGATAAAATTAAAGTAAATTTCACAACGAAGATGATGAATTGCGACGCATAACCGTATTTTGTGTGAATGTTTGATGTGAGCGACGATCACGAAGGGAAACATGGCGTGCAACATTAAGCATTGTGGTACTGATTAATAATTGATGAGGCATTGAATCATCACACTGATACACCGCCACATCTACTCACATTCAATACCATTTGTATTGGTTGCAAGCTAATAAATACATTGTTGCGTCTGATATGGACACTGGACAGTAAGACTAAGCTGGTTTCTGATCCACGATACATGAGCAAACCGAAACCGGAACATTCATTTTGGGGATCATGATTTTTCCCGGTTCACTGAATACTATAGACTTATATATCATATGCCTGCTACAACAAACGATTGCCGTTTAATTTCAATTCAAACGCGATGCAGTTTTAGAATAGCATTTTGGTTGCGTGCTGCACAAACACGAGCCAACTGAACGTACATACTGTATGTTTGTATGTATGTATGTACATTGCTGGTAGGCTGGCAGATGAGCCACTGCCCGGCGGATCATATACCATAAACGTTCCCAAACAACGGCAGATTTCAAGTCTGAATTCCACGTTCGGTGGAACAAACCAAAGGTTTACCGTTTACCAAAGTAAGGAACTTGGACAATTGTTGAACGAGATTATCCGCTTTCTGGACTGGAGCGCAACAATACGAGGGGCACCGGGGTCGGGGGATAATGAGGTCAAAGCCTGTCGGGCACGCATGAGCTCATGCAAACACAGTGATTACACGCAGTACTTGCATCCGCATCTTGTGCCCGTCATGCAAGATGGAACATTGCGAAACTCGCCGTGCCCGGACTCACCGGCGGAACATGCAAGTCAGCAAATGGTGGCTTGGGGTTGATCGGGCATATTCATTCTAAAATCATGTTTCAACCAAATTTTTTTCTTACTGGTGCTTTGGAAATTGATTATATTTTTTCTTGTTTAATAGAGGGTATAACGAGGTTGACTCGGCCATCCGCCTATAAGACTACCAACCGAGGAGCAGAGACAAAGCCAAACGGATTAGCAGACCATAACGTACATATACGGGCACATGGGTTGTAAATGAGTGACCAGTAAATGATGCCATCAACTCACTCTGACCGGGTCAGGCAATACCATCATCACTTGATGTCACGATTTCATGGTACCTGCCGCAATCAGAAACACTGTGTACTTCTCTTTAACATTCGACTTCCGTGATATATGAATAACTGTTTAAATGGGAGGTTCATTTTCTCTAGTAACTCTTTTAGTCTGACCATGGGTGAAACAATTGGTTCCAAATATTAAGATCTCAAGAATGCATGAACATCGAATCTCGGAACCGCAGTCAGTCTTCTCAATGCGCGTTGCGGGTTGAAAACAACCTGGGAGACCTCCCAAACTGAAAGTTTTGGGACGGTCTCATTTACGCCTGCTTATTTCGGGTAACAACCGGGTAAAGTACGTGACTCAGTCTGTATTACTGTAGCTCGTTGTTCACGGGCACACCACCACAGCACCTAAGAATTTACGTACTCCATTAACTACAAACTGTCAAATTATATCAAAAGTCAACCAGTTTTTTTCTATGAAGTCCAAACGACCTTTTTTTGTTTTCTATGAAGTTTAGGAGTATGTGTATATGTGAGATATGTGTAAAAGCGAACTCTGTTTCAATCAAGAAAACACTCACTGTTATTGTTACCAAAATGAGCAGTAATAATAATGACAATGTGAACTAATCAGAACACCCAATGCGTCAATTGTTTGCAGGGTTGGGACGGTGGAGGGAGGGAGGATGGCCCGCAAAAATGATTAGATTAAAGTCTAAATACGAGACAGACGACAAGATGAGATGGTTCAGGAGGGGGGGGGGTGTTTGCCTGATTACAAGGTCAACATAACAACGATGGTACCGCTATTATATCGGGCTCAAGTGGGGCCACTGGTCCCTCGAGTCCATTCCGGCTGGCCACAACCACAAACTGATTGTGATTAGTTCGGGTTGGGAGTCCGTGAATGGAGCAGACCGTGGCACACCATTCATCTTACAACCATAACAATACCATAAAACATAAGCTAATCAAAACATTATTTAGTGGGCAAAAACTCCCTGAACCACACGTAAATATGTGAGTAATTGTGGAGACACTTCATTCCTGATCCACTCTAAACTTTTGTGAAACAAATCTTGATTCTCCACTTACGGAACCGATGAGTATGATGTAATCAAGCTGACTCCACATGGCGGTCACCACGAGCTACACCAGAGCACTCGTAATTGTTGCAACCAAACGTCCGAACACGGCCAACATTCAGACCCACCCAAATGAGATATTATTATGGTAAAGAAATAAGTGCATGCCGAGACACGCATCGGGTAAATATCATAATTATTATGTGGGTTGGTTACGGTAGTCTAGATGATGCATGATGCCCATTAATCTGCCACATTCAATAATAATGTTGCATTTGGTACACTAGGGAGGAACGGAAAAAGGAATTCTCCCCTCTTTGGCTGCTTCAGACCGTATAACTTGTTTCGTAATCTTCTTCTAAAACTTTCCCTCCCTTTGGAGAATCGGCTCGTCTGTAAGTGATTTGGTGCAGCAAAGTCACACAGAATAGATGCTTTGGTTCGTCGTCCACTACAACACAATCCCAATCAATCACGTCGTATACTATAGACTATTCATAACAAACAACAATGCCAAGCTTAACTTCATATTAGTGATTTAAAATGGATATGATAACATTATATGAAATGCGATACAGTCAAATGTGATGGGTGAGTTGTGCATCCTACACAAATCTGAAATTCATGTGCTCTCTTCTCGTGCTGATCGTTTGCATTGAATTTAGCATCAGAATGGTGGATGAGTTGAACAAATCGTCAAACAAAGTGGTTTTTATACACGGTGTAAATCATTTGAAGTACAATTGCAAGGTGTATCATAATCATTGTTCGTTAAGGAATGCAGTCTTGCTTGTGATCTGTGTCTGGTCCGCTACTAAACGAATCGTCTTGAAGACACCAGTGCAAACATTGTCAGAGTCATCCCGTCCCATCCTATGCATGTGAAACGCAACCACTAATTTCATGCGCCATTTAACCAAACACTGCTCATGAATGCATATGCGCGACCTGCCGTTGTTGTTGTTGTTGTTGTTGTTGTTGTTGTTGTTGATTGGACAGTCATCTGTGACAAGACAGAGGACGAATATTAGCCGTTGACAAGGTTCAAGGTAATCAGACTATAATCGGATGGATCTCTCGAACTGGGGAACAGCATCTTTCATTTTATAAGAAATCCCATAATAAGTGAACAGTTGAAGCGGGGGAAACTTTGACTTCTGTTGTTCGTATTCACCTGATCAACATGTTAAATCAAATAACAGTTACTGATTATTTTTTTCGTTAATTCTCTCTTCATCTACCGTATCAGATACGGCAAGCTATTTTGAGGGTTGGATGGTACATACATACCATATCTTACATACGTACATATGACGGTACCGGTGCAGCTTCATCATTGGTATTCCAGTAGTCTGGCTCCACCAACCCAGACCAGTAAGACGTTAGATGAACTCTTTCTCCTATATTTCATCTTTGTCAGTGGTTGATTCAAGATTGTTCATTACTGTAAACCTTTGCATTTGATAAAAGGATATGATAAACTCTACCATAAAACAAAGACAAGACATGATGCCAAGGAAAGCAGTTTATTACCGAGTTAAAACAGAAAAAGATGAATGAACATACTAGTTGCAATGAATATAATGCTAGTTGTAGTATTATAAACATATTGCTTTTGCATACACGAATACTGCTCAAAGCAATTAACGTTCAACAACCTTTCACCTTGGGTTCTCAAAGTTTTGAGTGCCCTAACGGCGCCAGCTGTGTGGTCTCATTGGCGGATGATTGCACTGGAAATGCAGGAAATGCCTTTGAGAAAAGTTGAAGAAACCGGTTCTCAGGTTTGAGAGAAAGATATACGATTTCGACTTCGTTGGAAAACGTATTAATACAATCATGAGCAACATTTGCCTAAATTCAATGGTGCAAATAACAATCAAAGCTGTGCCGGCACTAAGTACAAGGTAAACGTCGGTTTTACACATGTCATATGTCACAGGTAACAACCCAACACTCACACCCCCTTTCATCCCAGATCACCATCACGGCAGAGTTTCCGGCAGATTTTCAGGTAAGGTTGTTTGTAACACAAAAGTTTGTATATTGTCACCAGCAACAAATGCCGTCAAAACTATCACAAAACTGAAACATCACAGTATCGGAATCGTAGAACACATTCGGTTTTTTCCTAGATAAATGACCCTCATAAATGTTTATTTTAAGTCGTTCAACCTTTGGTTAGAAAATCAAATAAATCGACCACTTGCTTCATGTTTGTCATGGCTTAATGACAAAACTATTGGCAAAAGTACAAAGAGCCCGGCTACTTGCTAAAGGGCAACAAAAACTTTTAAAGAAGAAAATGTTGAATGGCTGACGGAAAAGAGTGTCAGGCCAAGCAAAGTGAGTAGCGGATTAGGCTTGTAAGCAATCAAATACTTACTCCTCACCTGGTCACTCTAGCAAAGGCATGGATAGCAAGAAACTGCGAAAACAAAATATTGACGCAATTTCAGAAAGTCATTGTGTGTAGGCTATTTTCCGAAACACCAAACCTGACTTGTACTACATGTACTTCTCACATTCCAATAACAACAACTTGCCCACTATTATTACATATCCGGTAACATACCACCACTAAAGATGCCATTCATTTTATTGTACAGCCTTGTCTTCCTAATAATTCTAATAAAACATTTGACAGCAGGTGAGGAAAAATTTCCCGTGATAATTTACAGCTGGAAGATTCAATTTGAGGCAATTCGTGCAGAATTTACATACCAATGTGACCTATTGTAAATGTTGCATAAATAATTTTACGATCATTTTATTATTCAGATATCGATGCAACATACGAAATAGGCCGTCTCATTAATGATTTGACATTGAACACAGATGTGGGAACTGATGGCACTGAATCTGTTATGAAATGTCAAGACAAATGTTGAATCTGTTTCATTGAAAAACACATATAAACTTTTGGACAAACATTTATTATTTCTACATGATGTTCGGAATACCGAAAATCATTCGCAGGTATGTATAATAGTCGTGTTTACACTGAACGCGCAGTGGGTGACCATCTCGGGTATGTGGGTGAGCGAATGAGTTATGGTGTGGCCGACTGGCTTATATACCACCCAACTTAATGATGCCCAACGATACATCAGATGATTGAACGATCGTTACTCCGTGTGCCCGGCCTATAATGGCACATATGCACCAAATGCAACTTACATTTTTCACTAAAACTATGTACCCAAAAATTGGATCACAAAAAACGAAAAGCTGAGTGAATCATGCATCGTATATAACGTTATACTTCTCCTCTTTTATTTATTACCACCCATGAATAAGATTGGGAGATTTATAAGAGGTACAAAAAATGTTTTTCATCAAGAATGATGGTTTTCTACCAACATAAAAAAGCTACAGCAAAGTCAACTAAACATACTTCAGTGATGTTGATGTTACAATGATTGAACTCAGCGTATCTACTACATCGTACTTGCCGATAATGGAATCTTAGCGAAAGTGCGATTAAAGAGTACAGTGCTGGAATAGTGTTAGTTGTGTGTACATAGTATTGTGGCCGTGAATGTGAGTGCACCGACTACACCCGAGTCAGAGGCACGTGTTGGACTGCCTGGTGTTTGGAAGACTCGGCGTAATGACGACCCGATCACAACTACATTGCTCATACAACATGTTCATACATACCGTATGTATGAAGTCAGGTGTTCGCGATTCTCTTATTCCATGACAGGAAAAGTTGTAGGTTGAAAAAAATATACCAGTTCTGTTTCAACACTCTAGTCTCACTGGGAGCTTTTATGTGATATCTTACATAGAGTGCAAAATATGGCATAAAACGGTAAGCACGTAAACAGGAACGAGCTGGCAACGACATATGACATGTCATCTAAAACATGACATGCCATGACACCCAGATACCAGCAGTCAAGTGGACACTACACCCCAATCGGCACACTGTTTCTGGGCGCACTGAATGATCTCTACCAAAAACGTGTGTGCCTTTGGTCTCTTTCTCTGCGTCTAGTCAGATCAGCAGTGGTAGGCGGATAAGGTATGTACTTGGATATATGTATTGGGTTCATATATGAGACAAGAAAACTATTTTTATACGAAGTTATCCTGCAGAATAACGAAATGTGTTTGTTTTAAGCAAAATAATGTACAGGGTGGTCCAAAAAAAATGACAACACTTTGAAGCTGAATAACTCTTAACACAAAGATCAGATTTTAATGAAATTTTCAGGGATTATCATCAACATACTAACTTAGAAAAATATATAAAACCAAGGTGATCGGACTATCACAGCGGCCACCACGCATTAATGTTTGCGAAAATGCGTGTGGGTCAAAAACCGAGCGATTCATACATAAACATTTAGGACATGGTTTACCCGTGACTTGTGAAGCAATAAACTCAGTTATTTTAGCCTGTAATCAATAAAAAGTCTTTTTTACTCATTCTGAAGCATTTGTAGTTTGAATTTTTCGTATTTTATATTTTATTCAAAAAAATCTTGTTTCAGAGGTGAAAACTGTGTGATTCTTCTCCTGACATTGAAAAAGCACTTAGTTAGCTAATTTAGAACAAAAAAATAAAAACCAATTGAACCAAATGCTGGGTAATCAACGATAAAACTTTATTAAACGTGAAATTTTTACCAATGGCTTGCAAAATCTGATGTTTCATTTATTACGTGCATATCATCTCTTGATTATGCATGCACGATTAGGCGGTTTTTGACCCATGCGCATTTTTGCGAACATTAATGCGTGGTGGCCGCTGTGATAGTCCGATCACCTTGGCTTTATATATTTTTCTAAGCTAGTATGTTGATGATAATACCTGAAAATTTTAATCAAATCTGATCTTTGTGCCAAGAGTTATTCAGCTTCAAAGTGTTGTCATTTTTTTTGGACCACCCTGTAGTTATAGTGAACGGCCACCACCCGCACACAACGACCAGCGAAAGCGCATCGAACGCTCAGGGCATATAGGGGGAGGGGGCACCCTACGCCAGTACTGGTATATATTCTATGTACACCAGATTATTGATGTGTTTGTTTCGTTCATTCCTTCCACTACCACTACTGTCTCGGCCAGTCCACTGTGCAATCGCAGATAACCGGGGCATGATATTCACGTCTTGCTTTCTTCAAAAGCTAAACAAACAAGGTGAACATATAATGCTAAATTATGATCAATATGATAAAATAACTAGTTGGAGGAAGTCTGTATGGAACATCAAGATTTAACTGAAGTTATCCCCACAACCGTTCAACCTGACAAGAATAATTCTGAAAATACAGTATGCAATTGAATTTGTTGTTGTCACAATTTTCATTTGTCTATTGAGGTAATAATTACTCAGTATAATTATCGAGAAACTTAATGATCAATTTAAAATTAACGCATAAAAGAACATAACGACATGGTGCTGGTAATTTGTTCATTTGGGTACATGGATCATGGATGGCTTCGGTGGTACTGGTATGTATGTATGTACATACGTATGTACATGTACAGTAAAACTAGCGGATTTAGCATATTTGGCTAACGCTGTTATAAATTACAAACTCAAATTTGACTTTCCATACACTGCATATTTCAATTTGGTTATAATATTGATAAACAATATGTAATGTATTCCGAATTCGCAGTATGTGGATAATGTGATAACAGGTTTTTTGTTACGCCCAATAAGCGATTAGCCAGTGCCCTTGGTTCATCACGTCATTGCGAATGCATGGGCGAATGGCATATCTCTGTTAAGGGGATTACAATGCCGTTTTAACTAGTTGAAATCCGCTGCTCTTTTTTATCTACAATATTCACACAAACCCCAAAAACAAAGGAAATCTGGACACTTGGAAAGGGATAGAAATCCTGCAAACCAAGAAAGAAAGCCATGTTATTTTGGTAAATGTATTCGAGAGAGGTGATCATTGTATACAAAACAATAAGAGGATTAAAGGAGCAGTGCACCAATTTCGGGCAATGCTATGAGCCGATAAGGTACAACAACGAATAAATTATGTTGTGCCACTATACATATAGTACTATGATATGTACTAGTGGTTGCTTCCGGTATGATCTATACTAAGCAATACATGATTTTCGGTGGAAAACCACCACCATAACCAACAACAACAACAAAAACATTAACAACGACAACAACAACAACAACAACAACAACAACATCACACCACCACCACCACCTATCAGCTTATGTACGATGATTTTGAATGTAGATGGTGTATTGGTTGGGTACATATACCAGCACTGTGATTTTAGTACTGTTAGGCACGCAATGCTATTATAATAGATTGCCATTCCAACCAGTACATTCATTTATTATACCCAACGACGGATGAGTGAACGTTCATCACTCGCTCATTGGTTAACTGTACAACATTTTGGCTTGGATTCTTTAGAGAAAGAAGTGAAGTCCGCAATTTCTCAGTGTTAAATTGTAAATATTAGTCGAATAAACATTGATTTGTCCGATGAAACAGTGATTTACTATCTCAAACAGTGCTTAGAGACAATATGAGGTGATATAATTCCAAATCTGACCAGCAATTCATACATAGCTGACTACATAATTGTACATACAAATGTACATACGAATATAAAATAATAATCGGGCATTCGTCGGCCCAACGAGGAGCCACTTGATTAATGGCACCTGCCCGTCAATCGATGACTGACTGAACTTGATTGTCTTGTTTGTTACTTGCTGCACGCATTCATCTCGTTTTTATCACACGATCAAATTGAGAAATGAGCATAAATGAGCGTAAATTGACTGATTATAGCGCGTTAAACAAACAAACAAGCCCGACATGCAAGCCGGATTTAACGATTGGCAACGTTCGCGCGCGACACAATCAAGCGAGACAATGAAACGAGACAATAGAGCGCGACGGTAATTGATCTGTCTCGTTTTTTTCATTGCTTTTTTACAAGCTTAACCAAATGAGTAGAACAAAGACGATTGACAACGAACGCTAATTTGATAAGCCGATTGAAGCTTAATAAGCTTGTTGTCAGAATGATGCTATAATGCTAATGTAAAGATGTGGAGTTGCTTGAATATCACTAAATGGAAAACCCTGGGTTAATTAAGGTCTATGAAAGCATGTTGATGCTTGAAATCTTGAAAATTTTAAATTAATTATAGTTTCTCTAGTTTACAGTAGGTTAGTAACTTTCCAAACTCTATTTCCAGGTAACTTCAGATTACACTTGTTGCGCATTACTACACAGATTAAAACGAATGATGAGGTTGGGTAGGAAACTTATAAATGTTAAAATAAGCAGAAAAATGGCGTGTTACGTTATATACTGTGCAATCAAACAGTGAGATACATTCAAACCTATTGAGTGACTGCAGATCTGTTTTGTATCTGACCATATTCAATCTAACTCTTCTTCATTACTGAACCAAACCGGCACAATATTATCACATCAGAATGGTGTTTTTGGAGCTGCCAGAGATGTTTAATGAACTGGCAGGGAATGATAGATATTTACCCCAGAACAAGGTGTCTGTGTCATCTGTCAGTTTTCAATCGTTATACCGATTTCGATTCCTAACCACTGGAGTAGACAGGAGACAAAATTCAAAATTTAATCATGAGGAGATGTTGGGGCTATACTTCAAGAAATACAGACTTAGACCTAAAAACAATATCCACAACTTGAAAAACGTCGGAACACACCGGTTTCAACATGGGCGAATACTGTATAACCAAATGGATTACGGTATTCTGATGGGTGATATGAGGTATTTCCCGTATAATTGATGCCTCGGTGGGCTCACAAATTAATGTTCGATGATACCGCTTTCAGAAACAGTATTCATCAAAAATAATGCTGATTGGAATGTGACGATAAAAACTGGTGAAAGCGATTAAATGCGGGATAACTGGAATGTTTGGTTGCGATGCTCAATCAGTGATTAACGGGCATGACTTTTAAAGCATTAATCATTGCTCTTAATCATCATTAAATTGGTTTTGTGGGGTTGGCATCTTTATCTGTCTGATTTTCAATAATATTTGGTTATAACATGATAATTCAAAGTTTCACTGAAAGTGGGTTGTTGACTAGGAAAGAGGATATGATTGTTGTTATGTAGCTAAAATATGTTGGATGTGCATTATGGGTCTTTCATTACCATAACCAGAACTCGAACCAAGTGTGCCGAACCATATAATTTTTACTACGACCTGAAACATACTATACAAAACTTCATTGCATTAATAAACCCAAAAAATTGTGTAAACGAAAATTCTAATACTAGTTTAATGTCAGTTTTTGTCACACTTATATGTACATGTATGTAGGTGATGACAGCTGCTGCTAAGACAAAGCATTTTTTTCTTGTAAGCAGGTTGTGAAACAAACCAACATGTTTACAAGCAGAAAAAGGTTCATGTTTTAATATTTGCTGTCACCACTTATTGATTGTTAACAACTTCAAGAAACAAATTAAATTTATCTTTTAAATTGTGCTTAATGCATAAACAGTTGTCACCAATCAGAAACCAAGTGAACCAACCATGGTTATGAGCATCATGTTGAGCGACGATTGGGTTGGCGGGTGTGCCTGGTTGCAAACGTATTCAATATTTCGATTGATTCCGGTAGCCTGGCCGAAGAGCTCACGTTAGGCAACAATGTGGTGAATGAAGCTGTTGGTATGTTGTACGTACTTATTTATATAGTCTGATGGTGGCTTGTCACAGTGGCCGAAACAGTGTTGTACTCGATCATACAACAAGCACTGATAATGACCACGGTCCTCGGTTACGGTAGACCGTTGCAGCCGTAAGGAAATTACGTTGCGCCGTTTGCTCGGAGACCTGAAGAAAGTGGAATGAAGGGGTAATAGGGTATGTGCACTCTATTAACATGTTGTCCGTTGACTGACGGGGTAACGACTGGCAAGGAAATTAACTGATTAAATGTGTTGTGCTCCTCCAAGCTTGCAGAATGTACATTTGATACCCGCATATCAACATTTTGATACATTGAGTGAGCTTTTGGCATAGTGAAATACAATGAGGAAGCAAATGAAAATGTTAGCTTCATCGGTGATTGAAAATCGAAGTGGTTGGTGGCTAGAAAGCAAACGTTATATACCAGCTTATCATAGACTGAAATAGAGCTGATTTAACATGCATGGATTTGCTGCTCACATTTCACACATACAAAAGCTGGTTTATGAGGATCTGAACAAAATTACCTCAAGTTGCGTCTCGATATACTGTGTCCTGATCATTTGATGTAAATCAAATAATTTGATAATAAGAATGATAAGGCTTTGCAAAATCACCCAATTGGCTATCATTCGAACAGGTTATTTTAGCTAGCAATACTTGTCAAGTTGATGACATTGGATCCAATCCCGTCCGTTAGTGCTCGAAGATGATGACGACGGGTGGCCGCCGAAGCAGCCATACTGTCGGCTATAATAACAACCTCTCACCGTCACCGTTTTTTGGTATGATGATTCGACACCAAAACAACGCACAGACTCACACGCTATTTTGTTCAACTCTGAATGTATTAGCTCACTTGTAAAGCCTGACTACTCTTTTGACCAACGTCTGAAGAACGTGCATTATAAAGTATCTGTTTTTGGGGTTTCGTTGATTCGTAACAAAAACACGAACGAGGTCGACGAAAGACATGATGGTGCTTTTTATGGCTCTCGTTTACGAAGTGATTGTGTTGTGAAACTGTTTGTAAACCGACGCACAACATCATCAACCTTTCAATCAAAACACCGTTTTATGCAGATAGATATCGTTTCTCTTTCTGTCTGGTGAGTCTGAACCGTACATATTTATCTGTGAAATTTAGGATATTGTAGGTTCATATGGACTACACAAGTAAAAATCTCTAAACGAATAGAGATCAGTAGTCAAACAGTTCAACCCCTTCCAACGGGAAGTCACTAGAAAAGATACAAGTGGATTTTCGGCTAGTATATAACCCTAAAGGAGGTTAATTGCTAACTCAACGTACCCTTGGTAAATTTTATCCGATAGACGTATTTAAATAAACCAATCCATTTACGTGTTTCAAACGAAAACCGATAAGTTTCATAAACGCAATAATGACATCACAACCAACATGAAATTCCTACCTTGGAAAATTGATTAAAATTTTGGTTATGGGAAATCTGTTTGCGAGTCGCTTGTTTTAGCAGAAACCGACCAGCTAAATTGCCTGTTATAAGCAGAACAGACAGGTGCGCCAATATAGTGAATTAGCATAACTTAATAAATGTTAGTTAAATGTACTGGTCCCACTCAGCATATACATACAGTAATGTAAACCAACTGTCCACCTTTTCACATTCGCATTCGAGAAATCCATATAACATTTTTCGTCAAAATACTGTGCTGCCAATAATGCTATGCTCGGCAAGCGTACGATATTATTTCTATGAATGTTATCATAAGCCATCAAAGAAATGCGGGTCACGGTATAATAATACTGATGATGCATCTAATATTCGTTAAAAAATGAATGGAGTTTATAATAGTACTATGAAACAGATGTGTCTTCGGATCCTCATGCCTAAACAAAGCTTCTCTTATCCATTTTAATAAAATACAGTTTAGTAGGGAAACATTTAAACGACCTGAAAGTATGTATAAGAAGAGACAGAATGGAGTGTGGTAGCTTTACTCTGAAATATTATTGGATTCTCAACCAATCTACATACATATCCCATATAATACAACCTAACGGCGTTTCGGTATGTATCGTGCGTGAAGATTACTGTATTCACTAATTCACTTGAACTAATGTATTAAGGTTTGATTTAATCGGTTGCATTCAAATGAACCTGTAGTCTATGATGACTTTCTGTCGAGTAAAATTACACGGCTTTCTGTGTACCATTAGTTTTGATAATTTCTTCTAAGAAGAAAAATGATTCTTGGACGTTTATGAATGGAATTTGTAGGCCTACAAATTAGAGTGAATTAGTATTCTATCACTAAAAAGGTAGGTACCGAAAATTGTTTATAAAATTGTCAAGAGAATTTCACTCGGCAGATGCTCATCATCGGCTATATAAATACTATAAGCAATTGCAGATGATGAAACAGTTCTGAATGGGAGGCATCAAGTGCTCACAGAATAGTAGGCACTTGATTGGGGTCGTAGTGCCATAACCAGTGGTGATGGGCACAATGATGTGGCACATTATGGTGCTATGGTGCAACAATGGTATATGTACATCCACATATACATACACATACATACATATATGTATATACGTACATACATGGATGGCATACACTGGAGTGATTGCTTTATTCAGACTCGCAGTCGTCGGGCACCGTTTGTCGTTGTTGGAACTCGACGTAACTTGTGGATGATGATCCTTGAATGAAAGGGTTCTACAACTTTGTGGCACATTACTTACTTAACCATTCATAATAGTATATAAACCACATGCCATCTCCGACTAATACCCAACAGCATTCCCTATGCATTCAGGCCCATCCGCATGTTGTCAGTCCTCTTGGGTACGTCAAGGACTGAATGTGCCACTGTTTGCGGGCACCGATTGCCCCGGCCCCCCAACGGTGTCCCGACCGACCGGAGTTGAGCCGTTGTGAGTGGGTGCTGGTGGTGCAGGCACAACTGCTCCCCGAGGAATCGTCGTTCGATTGGGCCAATTCTGGTGCTGGTATGGCATTGACCGAGTCTGCACCAACCACTGCTGCTCCTACCGGTCTACCAGTCAGTTCACTCTGCACCCATCAATCTCGTTTTCAACCTCAAACTTTCCGAATTTTTGCCATGTTCCTAAATCAGTATAATGAATTCAACCTGTCGGGTCGACTATCATCTTCAGGACTACGTAACCGCCAACTCCAATCTTAGAAAACATCTAACTGATAGTTTCATTAGCCCCGTTACCGTAATCAAAGTGAACAGGCATCGTAAGTAAAGCATGTACCGCGTGTTATGTATGTCAGACTCAACCTTTGGATGTTAGTCTGAGGACATCACTGATTGCCTGGTGGTCGGGTACCGGCAGCCGAGGTTGCTGTCCTCACCATTAAGTGATCGCATCTACTTGGCTATTTCTGGTAGGTGCTGGTCTTCAGGGTATAAAGTATGTACTTCAATTCAGAGCATCTTTAGTCTTGGAAAACTTCGTTATTTGGAAGTATATGCTGGTATAACATGATGTTCACATATTGAAGAGGATACCATAACAGAACTCGTCACATACCAGTTTGTTGAACTCGCCCACTCAACAGAACGACTGAGTTTGGTCGATTCCAGGCAACCAGATATGGTTCCCTGTTGGTCGTCCAAAGACAGTGGTAGGAGTGTCTCCGAAGATTTGAGGCATCCAAGTTGCCGATGAAGGCAAACACTGGGGCAATCCAGTTTTACTGTGTGATCGTGCAACTTGACTACGGTTCGGATAACGGCCCTACTGATAAGCTGATCGTTGGCGTCCATATAATTCGCGCGTTTTTCGCCTTTAATGGGCCCATGTGCCAAACGATGTTAAGCAAAAGATTTTGTTGTTTTCGCTGTTGTTTCGTCAAACAAAGTTTGGCCATTAAATCAGTAAAAGCAAACAGGAAGTGCAAGTATGTGGGATAACTTTATCTTACATAGGATAAATATCATGGAGTGATTTCAGACTTCACCATGCTGTGTGAATTATACTCCGGTGATGCGACAGATCACATAATTACATATATTTTATAATACAAGTAATAAAATTTTATAGTTAAGAAATCTATGTATATATTTTGCTGGTATAATAATATAAACGAATGTAATACGGGAACAGGACTACCAGATATGTACTCATGTATGTACATGGTCTTGGCTACGAAGCTTTGATTGATACGAGCATGTTTGCATATTGATGAGTATTCTACCGATACACACCAGTAGACCCATAACACCCAGTGGCCTCCTAGGGACTAGAATAAATTCACTCCCTTTAACCCCCGTGGGAGAAAATTGGTATTAATTTTTTTGAATAAAGTAAGTCACTAACCTGCACGTACTGATACATGTACTAGTTATCAAAATGCATAGAAGAGACTGGTTGCAAAAAAACAGTCGAATGACTATCCGCCCCAGCCCAACCCCAACGGCTTATCTCTTGATCGTGTCAGCATTTTGACTGCTCAATTAGCATGTGTCATTCGAGTCACAGTGACGGTTGAGTCTGAGCTGAGTCTAAAAGTTGTTGTTTAAAAGCCATGAGATGTTCGAAATGGGTTATTGCCGTTCTCAGCAATTGTCGTCACGGACTCAACCACTTGTCGGGATGAATTAGATATGAATTATGTCACATATCATCTAATGTTTTACTTTTCGTTATACGTTACCAACAATTAAGTGAGTATAAAAAATTCGAGTATTACATAATAAATAGGAAATAAAGCCGTTAGACCACCGCATAGACCGATAAGCGTAATTGAGCACCAGCAAGTTCAAACACGAATGAAGCGAATCACACCTGCGAAAGATCACAAAGCTTTAGCAAAGCCGAAAACAGTCAGCGAAGGCAAAGCGTTGTTAATTATATCTTGCTTACTGTTAAAACAAAGTTCATGGATAAGCACATTATATGCGCAGGCATTAAATTGAAGATATTGTGGAAGCATAAAGCAAAGCTACGTACATAAGCTGTTCACGGCGTTTCGCATGCATTTTAGAACGTTTTAGGTACACGGAATATCAGAAAACCAGGATCAGGATCAGGAGATCCGTCAGACGTCAGGGTACCAGAGTTAGAACGGTGAAAAAGGCTTTGTAATTGCGTATTTTTTTGTATTTCGTACCTGAAACCATTGTTTTTAACTTATCTGAGATTGAGATATCATGTACCAAAATAATGTACAATATGTAAACGAGCAATTCGGAGATAAGCGTGTTGGCACAATTCACGCAGAAGCATAGCAACTAGCACCAAGTTAAGCGTCACTTTACCTCTTCCAGCGTTTACGGTCTGCCGTATTTATGATCCACTTCATTTTTGCGGCTTCAACGGAAAATTTCATCTGAAATAAATTTTACTTCAATATAAACGGATTCGAATTTGTAGTTGAGTGGAGCTAGAAATGACAGACAAAAGTGTTTGAATAAGTGTCTGACGATCACTATTATATGTGTGCCTAACTGGCTGACCGGAAATTTGATAAATGTGATCATGATGTGATACATGTATGCTTTTGTTATTGGTGTGGTAAGAACTGTGGGTGCTAAGCAACTTAGATGCCGTACTATTAGTAAAAGGCCATTATAATTATCACTGACACTTGGTGAAAAATGCCCCAGTTATGAAATTTGAAAGGTTAAGAAACTTTCATAAAAATAAATAACCAGTTAGCCTAACAGATAGATAATTCATAGACGGAAAGTAACGTATATATTGGATAAAACATGAAAACACTTTCAAATAGCCAGCGATGATACACTAAAAATATTCCATTTAGTAGCATATTCATGAGTCGTTGCCACTAAAAAGCACCCCAGCGAGACCGATTTCCGATAATTTCCAAAATCACGGATTTGGCTGAAAACAACTCCATACGTGCTAAAATTTACGCTGATTTCAAATATCTTTTCAGATTTTGCTTGGGTGCTCCGTATAACTTGAAAACAGAACTTTTATGACAGCAAGTCAAAATTATTTTGAGAAAATGCTTGATTTTACAAAAATACGAAATGTGAGAGGTGGGAATGACCTACAGCGATGAAATTTTTTCCTGTAAAACCTGAGATGGTAACCCTAATGGCATGCAATTTGCAGCTTACAGAACGACGTTTTCGGCAGTTAATTATTCCACGAAAATAGGTCGTTAGCTGAAAATTTTCTATAAAGTTTTACGTTTCCAGACTTTTTAAAAGAAAATTAACATTATATACGCTGGCTTAACTAAAATTAGATGCAGTTTTTCACGGTGAATCAGGCTTAGTAAAAGATCCTGCAAGGTAATGGCTGTAATTTATGGAATTAAACCGCAAAAACTAGGTTTTCACGTTGATAGTTCAATGGAAAATCAGTTCGTTCACAAACAGCCCGACAAAATTTTATAAAACGCTAGTTATTTAGTATTTTGAAATGGTTTATAGAAAGAAACACGAGCAGGAAGAACTGGCTTGTCGTTCTGAGCGAAAACAATATAATTCCGCTTTAAAATAACAAAAAACAACGTCATTATCCGACCTCATTCACCTCGATGAGAATTGAACCTAGGACTGACGGTTTATAAGTCTGACGCTTTAACCACTGAGCTACGCAGGCGACGAAGCGCGGATTTTAAAAACTGACTATATATGCGAGGACTGAGTACTAGCGTCAGTTTGGCGTTCCAACGTGTGATCCAGCCAATGCACCGGACTCGATGTTTTCGGTGATTTTCAGTTTTCGGCGGTTAATTCTGAGAGATAGAGGAATTACCTTGCAAGGTCTTCAATATTTCCTGATTCACCGTGAAAAACTGCATCTGATTTTAGTTAAGCGAGCGTATATAATGTGAATTTTCTTTGAAAAAATCTGGAAACGTAAATCTTTAAGGGAAATTTTTAGCTAACGACCTATGTTTCGCGGAATTAGTAACTGCCGAAGACGTCGTTTTTCAAGCTGCAAATTTAATGACATCTGGGTTATTATCTCAGGTCTTACAGGAAAAAATTTCATCGCTGTAGGTCATTCCCACCTCTCACAATTCGTATTTTTGTAAAATCAAGCATTTTCTCAAAATAATTTTGACTTGCTGTCATAAAAGTTTTGTTTTCAAGTTATACGGAGCACCTAAGCAAAATCTAAAAAGATATTTGAAATCAGCGTAAAATTTGGCACATATAGGGTGGTTTTCAGTGAAATCCGTGATTTTGGGAAATTTCGGAAATCGGGCTCGCTGGGGTGCTTTTTAGTGGCAACGACTCTCATGTGACAATAAAATTTATCACTGCACACACATTGGTTATGGCAAATGTGCCAATCGGAATTGGCGCCACGGCCACGATGTGGGGTATCAAATCCATCCATTACCGGACGTATCAGCAGCGGATTTACTGGCCATCTAAAACTCCAAAGGGAGGTCAATTTCAATGAAGAGGGTAAATTGCAGTTTGAATGCTGCTATGATGCTTTTACTTGCACCTTAGGGAACAAAATATTTTATTCGAAATCGCCAAAGAGCGGGGAGTTTCACACCTCCATTATTGTCCGCCATTGTGCGGATACCATCGAAACTGGTCTGGTTTCCCGTTGATTTTTTATAACCACATTTTATATAGATTTCCTGGGTTCATCTAAAGAAGAAATTCAGATTCTCAATCATGGATTGCATGAGTAAAAGCCATGAACATGTTTTCATCCGCCACCTGTGGCACACGGGCGCCGACGATATACGGTAGTACGTATGCAGTTCGGCCGTAGTAAATGATACATTTTGTTCATCATTAGCGGATGAGATTGTGGGTATTTGGAATTTCGGTACACTTGCGAAGAGGTCTGTAATTGTAATGCACACAAATCCATAGAAACAATGAGTTTCTGTGGCGTATAATGGTTGCTCATTTCACATGAACAAATGAAACGTTGCCTAGCAAATTCAATTAAATTAAATGATGAAATAATGCGTTGTCTTGTCGATATGACAAAAATAATTTTTTATACTGCTAATTATTTGAAAAATCCATCCTGTCAACTTGCCTGAACTTGAAATATTAAGCGGGTTACACTCAAATGATGAGTTCAATCGTTTTCAGGTCCGTATTTGCAACGTTATTGTTTTGTTGATGCTATTGTAATGAATGCTGAATGTTCGTTATGAAGTGAAAACAAGCGCGTGTATGGTTTCCATGGGGTTGACACAAGTCACAAACGGCATTGCAAAAATCCAACATTTCTGTTACTCACAGATAAGACTTCCAACCGACAGACACACACGTGCTCGATTTATCCCTCATTTTCCTGCTAGACAACATTTTAAAAGTCATAACTTTCATCTTAAAGTTATATCCATTAAGACAACCCCTTATAACCCATATCATTGTAAATATAAATTTTCATTTCAAATAGTCTTTCGAATATCACATCACAAATATACAAAATATAATGCAATATTTCACACGAATATCGATTACCAATGTTTCAAAATTGCCGAAATGTCAATGTTTACCGTATGTATATTATACACGTATTCAGCACGAGAGATTTTAATATTACATATGTTGCAAACATTATTAATAAAATGTATACCCGAACATGATCCAACTGATTCAAAAATAGCAAAGCATTGTCGATTGATTAGCGGAATAGGTTTGAGCGCGCCACTTTTTTCGGCGAAGATTTTTCCGAATGGGGATGTCTAAGGCTACTGGGTTTAGTAAAAATTCTTGAGCTTGTATGCAAAAGTCCTGTCTTTTAAACGGCCTGAAAAATGGCGAACTTTTAAATCAAGTATTTCATGTTATGTAACGTGTTATGCAGGGCAACCCAACACGTGAGTAAATCTGTCGGATCATATCCAGTAAATTAACAACAAAAACATGTAGTATGTGAAAATGCGATATAAATAAGTACGTTTAGAGGGAGAATCCCAGAATCGTTCTGTTAAAGTATAATTTTCACAACCGTAAATTTAAAGAAATGCGACCAAAGAATGAGGTGGCATATAAAAAAAGTGATTGTTGGATGCTTTTAGGCTGCTTCAAATAAATGTATAGACAATTATGCAATAGTTTATTCACAAATACGCAATTTTGTGCAACTTTGACTTTTCCACTCAACGACCCGGAACGTTTTACTATGTGTAATTTTGTGTAAGTAGAAATGTAAGTGATAGTTGTGTACGAAAACGAGTGTTTAACAGCGGTGAAATACTGCTCAATCTTATGTCAAATCAGGTTAATCCTGAAAAAAAAAACAGTTTGAACGTGTAGTGTATGTACTTGAGCAGTCCATTACCATATGAACACCAGCAAAACACTCATCTGCATTTGCAGATAATCGGAAAATTATAACTTTCCATGTGCGGTATTAATGAAGTTTCATAGAAACCCGATATTTATTCAAAATAGTGCAAAACTGTGCAGTTGCAGGCAATTCAGATGACCAGAACGTGATAACGGTAAATACAAGTGTACTCTATATTTGGTTACCCTGCATTGCCACATCTGCAATCGTGACTAGAATACCTATTCACAGTTTTGATTGTTTTTAGCAAACATGAAAGTCTAAACCTTGAAAATATGTGCAGTCTTGTTAGTTGACATTATTTAACCACTGTCTATCACCGACCATGTACAAAATCTGAATCTTGAACTGCACATACTTACAAGTAAACTACAGGCTAATCGAACGCAGATCACAGACGTATTTTAGGCAGCGTAAACTGGTCGCCACTGGCAGAGCGTGATTTGGAGATGTTGCTTTCAACTGGGGCGACGATGTTTGACTGCAAACAAACAATCTACGTAAAAAAACTAACTGCTCACACTGAGCCCACACGCTCATGTCTGAAAACAAAACGAAATTTTTCTTTAAGTTACTGAAAGTTACTCAACTTCTTATCTCAGTGTTTCTGATAAACCTGTCTCTTTCGCGTACTGCCCGCTGATGTCCTCCAAATAATGGGAGGTGCCCGCTGAGGCAGCATGTAGATCTCTTGAATCGTACCAGATTCAGGTTGCGAGTCCGGGTTGGGCAGGGCCGATGCTGCGTTCGTTACTGACTGCGAATGGGCTAGTGACACTTGATGTTGCTGGTCGTTGGGAACGTTGACCTGTCAGTGAGCGAGTGAGTGAGTGAGTGAGTGAGTGAGTGAGTGAGTGAGTGAGTGAGTGAGTGAGTGAGTGAGTGAGTGAGTGAGTGAGTGAGTGAGTGAGTGAGTGAGTGAGTGAGTGAGTGAGTGAGTGAGTGAGTGAGTGAGTGAGTGAGTGAGTGAGTGAGTGAGTGAGTGAGTGAGTGTGTGAGTGAGTGAGTGAGTGAGTGAGTGAGTGAGTGAGTGAGTGAGTGAGTGAGTGAGTGAGTGAGTGAGTGAGTGAGTGAGTGAGTGAGTGAGTGAGTGAGTGAGTGAGTGAGTGAGTGAGTGAGTGAGTGAGTGAGTGAGTGAGTGAGTGAGTGAGTGAGTGAGTGAGTGAGAGAGTGAGTAAGGGAGTGAGTGAGTGAGTATCAACTAACAGCACGATGTCTGAGCCTGGCACTCCTAACACCATGATGTCTCAGTTTGGTGACACAGTGTTCGACCAACTGATTGAACGAACTCAACAGACTGTGGTGTCCATTCCTACTAAAATGTCTCTTCGACAGAATGAGCAAGATCTCCACGAAAGACGTGAACGGAATACCTGAAAAAACTTCTTTACTGAAAGTTAGCGATCGTAATCAATGAACTTGAATGCCACTCAAATTTATCCTTTGTGAAAAATCATTTACTTTCCCTACAACACGTGAACAAAATGTGTTGTAAAGTTTGTTTTGATAGGACTTGAGGACGATTAGAAGACGCAGTTGAATGGCATCAGTTATCGAATAGTTCACACAAAAGGCAGGGAGTTGCAAAAATTGTAGTTAACACTGGGTCGATGATATAATCATGTGATTTGGACGGTCGAATAACGGTGAAGTTGGAACTGATTAACCGAAGAAATGGATGCATAAGTTGGCATACTATGTAGGTACATTTATATAAGATTATTTGTGTGATTGTGAGACAGACCCAGTGAGTACATGCATGCAGTCATCCCTGTATTCAACAAGGCACATCCAAGTCTTGTCTAACTACTGTGACATGGGCCAATAGATTGTTAATATAGAAGATACATATTTTAGGTATTTGCATGGGGCAGACAGGGCTACATCTAATTGTTATAACTGCAATAATACATTGAGTACTGGCAATACATGTTATTTTTCATATTAATAACTATTCTCTCTCAAGTTTCATGCAGTTTGCCAATACACAATGGGTTGGTTGGAAACAACGCTAGGTTTAGTACTGTATAGGCACAAAGTGTAAAGACCTGTGACGTTCAATTCGGCCGATGAAATACGACCTGTGATTTGGAGGGGTTAGCGCAATCACGATACGATTACACGACAACACGGGTATTCGAGTGACCACAAACTTTGCCATTTAGGATACATATGTAACTTGGTCATTTACAGAAAAATACCATGGAGCGGTACATAGATAACTTTCAGCCGAAATGTATTCGGTTCACTCGATCAGCAGCATTCAGCAACTTCAAGCAAGTATGACAACAACGATGACTGAATTATTTGATGGGTTGCATTTCCAACAACAGACAAGTTTCGACATCAACCAAGATAAAAATAAATAACTTACCCGCATTCTTCATCTCAGGCTTATGCTGTTGTCGGAGCATATCGCAATACAGGGTGTCTATTTCACCCGTTTGACCCGTACTCAATAGGCGGCACTTTCTGCAATCAACGGGTAAGCAACGAGTGAGTGACGAGTAAGTGAGTGAGTGAGCGTGTGAGTGAGTGAGTGAGTGAGTGAGTGAGTGAGTGAGTGAGTGAGTGAGTGAGTGAGTGAGTGAGTGAGTGAGTGAGTGAGTGAGTGAGTGAGTGAGTGAGTGAGTGAGTGAGTGAGTGAGTGAGTGAGTGAGTGAGTGAGTGAGTGAGTGAGTGAGTGAATGAGTGAGTGAGTGAGTGAGTGAGTGAGTGAGTGAGTGAGTGAGTGAGTGAGTGAGTGAGTGAGTGAGTGAGTGAGTGAGTGAGTGAGTGAGTGAGTGAGTGAGTGAGTGAGTGAGTGAGTAAGGGAGTGAGTGAGTTAGTGAGTTAGTGAGTGAATTAGTGAGTGAGTGATTTTATGAAGTGATTTTATGAAGTGATTTTATGAAGTGAACCTGGCGAACAGTCGACACCCGTTCATCGTAATCTGCAGTGTTTTCCTAACATTGACGAAGTGCATATACAGGTAGGCAGCTTTGTCCAATTGTAGCATGTGCGAACACAAAGCTGCAAATATTCAAACGTAGACCGTCAAATTCACGTTTTTGTCTAGTTTCCACGTTGATGTTATCCTTTTCAACGTACTTACTTGACTATGTACAAATCTTTTTAATTTGCACATATTTTTACTTAGTGTTCGTTAATTTTAAATTAAGTAGTAAGATATTCAACCCGCAGTGGGTTTATAAATACAAACTATCCTACGAGTTGAATCTCAGATTGACTTATGCTAAATATCATAATCTTAGATCCCTAACCATGGTATCTGGACGGGAATATCTCGCTGAGACATGTCTGCCAGTCGGTGGGTGCCCCGGTTGTGTGGTCGTCGATGCTGATCGCGTTGCTGCCAAACGATGACGAACGCTCAATCGCCGACCTACACGAATTTGCTAATAATTTAACCTCTATAGAAAGTGTCTATAAATATATTGTATTGTTCTGAATGGTTATGTGTCATTCTTATTTGTTTAACATAAGAAATATATGATGTTTGTATGGTACAATTACGTCATACAAGAATACGATCAGAATTTTAGTTTTACAATATGAAAACAATTTTTTTCATTGGATTAATACTGTGTGAACTACATTGTGCTTCACTAAAACTTATTGTAACTACATATATTACGAACCCAGTCCTGTTTCTGGACCCGAGCTCGTCCATGGCCAGTAGCAGGGCATCGCGCACCAACGGTACTTTTATTGCCTCATCTACCACGCTTGACATCTGAAATTATTCGATATCGCATTGATTTTGAGTTTGGTGATTGATTTGCTTGCTGAATCATTGATTACATACCTAGCTGATGATTGACGACCAGACTTAAGTTCAGGCTTAGTTTTATGCTTTGGCTTAGGCTTAGGCTAAAGCTTAGGCTTAGTCCTAGGCTCAGACCTAGGCTCTCAATCAGCCACTCAATGATACTATGTCTGAATATATTAAATAAAAATAGCAAGCGAAAGTAACAGATCTGGCAAATCACCGGTTCAATGTTTTCCGAGTCCTCTTGATTGCGCAGCTTCTGTTCATGACCGAGCGACAAACTGGGACAGGCATTAATCTCTAGTAGGATGGGTTGCAGGTTGTCGTTGATTAGGATGTCGAAGCCGAGGATCTAAACGTCATATTAACACATGTGAATCACAACGACCTTCACTAGAATAATTTGATTGCATTCTCTTATTAAAGAGTTTACTGTTATAATAATTTACTTTAATCCTGAGACACCCTAACTACATACGTAGTTGTTCTCAAAACCGACATGAAAGCAGCCGGGTCCAACTGTTCCAGCGAATGTGTGCTCGTAATGAAGCATCAGTTCAGGTACCATGGCCAAAGTGGTCTTGACGATCAGCAACTTGATGTTGTGCCAGATCTTGCGGGTGTTGACACCTCGAGCTTCCATCTGATGAAAGACCGTGCTGAGCAGACGTTTGTTACCTTCCGCGTTAAGTGACGACGCGTGGATGTAGTCAGGATTGGCTGCAACACTGATTTCTTTCCATCCATCCATCAATCCATTTTTCCATTCATCCATCCATCCATGCATCCATGCATCCATCCATGCATCCATGCATCCATGCATCCATCCATCCATCCATCCATCCATCCATCCATCCATCCATCCATCCATCCATCCATCCATCCATCCATCCATCCATCCATCCATCCATCCATCCATCCATCCATCCATCCATCCATCCATCCATCCATCCATCCATCCATCCATCCATCCATCCATCCATCCATCCATCCATCCATCCATCCATCCATCCATCCATCCATCCATCCATCCATCCATCCATCCATCCATCCATCCATCCATCCATCCATCCATCCATCCATCCATCCATCCATCCATCCATCCATCCATCCATCCATCCATCCATCCATCCATCCATCCATCCATCCATCCATCCATCCATCCATCCATCCATCCATCCATCCATCCATCCATCCATCCATCTCCATCCATCCATCCATCCATCCATCCATCCATCCATCCATCCATCCATCCATCCATCCATCCATCCATCCATCCATCCATCCATCCATCCATCCATCCATCCATCCATCCATCCATCCATCCATCCATCCATCCATCCATCCATCCATCCATCCATCCATCCATCCATCCATCCATCCATCCGTCTATCCATCTGTACAATCACCAACCTTTATTGAGCGAGTAATTAGTAAGGTGCATATAGGTGAGATGTTGATTGCTGGCTGTTGGTTCATGGTATTTCTCCGTACAGAATCTGGCCATTCCTTCCCGGGACACACAAATAACGAGCGGATTCAAGCTTTTGACGACGGCGTACACACGGAGGTCAAATTTGAGATTGTCCTTGAGGAGGTATGGATAGGCGATGTACTCTTGGATGACTTGACGACACTTCCTGTCTTTGAGCTGGTCGGGATCGCTGATTAAATAAATGCCACCGCCTTGCGCACCTGAATGACGAAAAAGATTTCCGTTACGAACTGACTGACTGACTGACTCACTCACTCACTCACTCACTCACTCACTCACTCACTCACTCACTCACTCACTCACTCACTCACTCACTCACTCACTCACTCACTCACTAACAGTACCAACCGTCATCTGGTTTCACGATGTACCATTGATTTCTCGAATTCTTCCCGCCATCCTCCGAATTATCTGAATCAGATTCTGCTGAGAACTTTCCGGAATCATGCATGGTTGCATCATTAATGTTGGATGCATGCTTCTCATCACTGTCGTTGTTGCTGTTGTTATGGTTCTCTGTATCGCTATCAATGTGTTTATTGCTGTTGTTGTGATTATTACGGTTTTGATGATTTCTTCGTTTTCTGTCCGCCTCCGCAGCTTCGAATTCATCTTGAAACTGGTGCAATTGATCTGGTACGGCCCATGACTTCGGATAGAAGTCGAACTCGCCAGGGAATAGCTTCTGCATCAAGCGGAGTATTCGAGTGAGCGAGATCTTCCGTGCCAATTCGTTCATACCTGCGGTTACATACGTTTGAACCTTTAAATAATACACTCTTACATACATAATTTCACAGAACGTATCATTGAGCGACTCACTGCCTTATTACATACATAATCCTTGACCCACAGGCTTACTTACGCCTTGACTCACTGACTTACTTACACATTGACCCTCAGGCTTACTTACACCTCGACTTACTGGCTATCAATTCCTTGACGCACTGGCTTACTCACATCTCTACTCACTTACCCGGGAATCGGTTGCATTTCGTACCGGGTTTGAGCACATTTCGCATATCAGGGTACACGACGTTGTGCCAGTAGATGTGACACAGTTTGCCATCCACTCGACCTTCCGGGTACTAAAAATCAGAGAACCTGTCTGACAACGCATCATGTCGGTAAGCTCAACATACAGTAAGATCAGTAAGCGATCGTTCAATCCGTCAATTAGTCCATCAGGCTATCTAATCACGCAATCGTTGAATTAGTCAATCTTTCAAGTAGTCAACCAGTCAATCATATCATAATAAACTATTAAATTAACCTCTTTCCAACCGAGTTTCTGACAACAAAGTCTCACCACCTCCTGGTTGCTTTTGGCCCTGAAAATTTGACTTTTGTCTCTAAATGTGTACGAATAAATGAAAATTTATGTTATTATTTAAATTACTGAATAAAATATTGAGTCCGGAGGAGATCATTAACTTTTTGTTCGTCCTTGCATGAAGTAACTTTGACCCAAATAGTTGTGAATCACTTTATTAAAAATACTGAATGTAATCAAGTGAGAAAAAATGATTCCAACGTCCAATATCCGTTTTAATTTCCAACCAAAAGTCTAAGATAGACTGTCGGTTACTCACCGAAACGTGGCAATGGTACACTTACCTGGATGTGTCAACGGTGATCACCCTTCCCACGGACTCGAATCTGCGTCGTTGCAGGGCACTCACCCTCGACTCGGCGGCATCCCGGCGATTCTCGGATGGAGTGGGCGGAGTCCGCGCTCGGTGATTATCCATTGACGACCAAGAGCCTGCAAGTAATAGTTTGTTATATTTTTGTAAGGGTTTGAAATATGGAACAAATTGAAATTGAAACTATACCAGATGTCAATTACATATTTTGAAAGAGCCTGAAAAAATCAACTATGCGTTAATCTACATATATTTGGTTAACGGGTAATTTTTTCAATGACGTCATAGAACGGAAATACTTCTGATAGAAACACGGATCGAGCCTCCTATTTTTATCTGCAAATTCATAGCCGGATCATAAACTTATTAATAATATTTTATTGCCATCAACAAATATATAAGAGCACGTCCGTCTTGGGTCTGATCAACATACAAGACCACGGTCTATCTTGGGTTTGATGTGCCTTTCTCAGTGCGCCTTTCCTGACCAGCAACTTCCAAAATTAATTAAGCATCCACTCGATCAAAAGTGGAGTATTGGCTGGTGGCATAGCCATTGCAATTACTGACTGCTGGTCGACACTGTGACGTCATGTACTTATGTACCACGGCACATGCTTTGCACTACCTAATGTTAGACTCTCTGACCTAATAAACCGTTGACCATCATGGTCCTAACTCCTAATTTGAGTCAAAATTAGTAATGGTTCCACGTGTTAGCCAAGGAATGAACCTTGTTGGATCAAGATGGGTTATATTTGGTCCATGAAGAACCAAAGTGGAGCATTGGGGCACTACGTGTTCTACTTACTGTTGATTCACGGCCGGATATTTGTACTGCGAACACCAAGGTTTGTAATTCAATATCAGAAGCTTAGATCATAAGATTTCTGGACATCTGCCAAGAGTGTACTTTGACAGACTGGGTCCCGCAGATGCATAATACAGACGATGGATTATCAATATAAAATTTTATTATTTATTTTATTTTAAAATAAGTTAAATCATTGAAATATATAAAGAAACAGTCTAACCTGGTTGTCGAGCACGATGACTGGGGGTCCGCTTGATCGATTCCGGCTTGCTATCGCTCGATTTCTCGGGGTTTTCTGCAACAGAATGTTCAACGATGTAGCTGAAACCATTTTCTTTAACAATTATAATCTCTGGGCAACCCGAACACCTGGAACCAATTCATAATCCAAACGAATGAAATATTTGGTTTGGATGAAAAATTAATCAAAAAGTACCATATTATATTCCCGAAATTCTTTTGTCTCTGTGTGCGTGATACAACAAGTAAATCAACTGAGGAAGGAAGTAAAGCTCTAATGACATGGTGCTTTGATAATAGTGGCACAACCCGTAAACGCATGTACCACGACGCGAGTCAACGTTCGTTGCAATATCGGCTCAATGGCCCACTCGTAAAATCGGATACTGCCGCCAAAGCTATGTTAATCATAAACATGTCAGCTTCTGGCAGCATGGCATCCTCATTATTTCTGTCCCAAATCTAATACATAATAACACGATTGTGGTTATATCGTGATCGTTAACACCACTGGCGATAGAGGAAAGAACGCAAGTTGAAAATTCCCTCCTCTTCGGCAGTTCCAAAAGTATACTTTTTCTTTACGGTGTAGTTAAAATGGCCTATGATTGCCATTATCCTCCTCTTTAAAAAAAACTCTCTCCCTTTTGAGAATTGGGTCGTCCGTGATGTGGTTAAAACAATACATTGTGTGATATGGGTCAGAGCCATAATTACTCTTTACATTACTTGTACAATCTAGATAAAGAACAAAAGTGTTCACATGAATCAAGATCTGTTGAATTATCTGGAAAGCTGAATGCATGAATGAGACCGTTGGCAGCCAGCAAATATGCAGCTAGAGGCATGAGAGACTTGATTACCATAACAAGACGCAAACATGATTATGCATGCATGCATGTACATACATACATACGAATGTATGTATAATATGTATGTATGTACAATTGTATGTTAGTACATATGTTTTTGTTTGTTTGTGGGTATGTATTTGATCATGAATTGGTAGAGTGCACGAACAATGTATGTATTTTTGTTCCACGATCACTATTTATAAAAGAAACGTATCAAAAACAAAAGTTAGTAAAGTAACGTCGGACGTGTAGCATGGCTTAATGAGAACTTGGAACACCCTGACACCCCCCTGTTCAACCAAAGCCAATTTGGATATGTGTCGGTCAGGTCCTTGGTCTGTCTGACCACAACTCGGTTATTGTGGCACAACAAACGAACGCCGAGAGTGCAGATTCAAACATTGGCCAGATAAATAATTGCGCACACCGTTTTTCACATACAGTTCATTAGTTCATTCAGAGAAGAAAGACGATAATTTTGTTTGTTTACAGGTTCGCGCACTAGAACCGCAGTTATTCATTTTACTGAAGAACAATACATCGATAAAACTCAGTATTTTGAAATCGTATGTGGTTAGAAACGCGTATGGTTTATCTTATGCAAGCAGATAGTATATTGCGGTAGAAAAACACAGACACTCTGGTATATTTATTTATGTCGGTGCTTACAGCGAAGAAATGAAGCAGAAAATATATTTATTTAGTGGGATGTTTACCAGCTGAGATGTTGGGTTTGCATGAGTAAAAACCGGTAAATAAATATGTATGAGAGGCCAAAGCCCGAACCTGACAATACTGTACATTGTTTCAGTGGGAGTAGAAGGAATAATGGTACGTGGAATAGAATGAATAGTGGAATGAGCAATTCAATGTTATATGTATTCATGTCCATTTTTTTACCAACATGGTTCGTTACTCCAACATCACAGAGTAGAACATGGGCACCAGCATCCGAATCGGACTGAACTACGAGACAGAACCTGATACCACTTACCGTTACTATACTCATGCAGTTGAAATGGGATACTGTCGCCAATGGCCAACTTCCGTGGCACAGTACCGACGGAATCTTGGATTTATTGAGATATAGGGCTGAACTTTGGTTTACGTTAGGCTGGAACTAATATGAAAATGGGGTTTGAAAAATTCTTGCTCGTAGATTTATATCTCCGGCTAAAAGTTACCAGGATGGAAACCAAGCTGAGTTGCTACATGCAGTTTATAAGTTGAGGCATATCTGTAAAAAGTGGCAATACCTGCTTGGACATGCAATGGATCACGATTACTGGTAAATGATTCCGTGCCAGGGCACTCGTAAACTGGCCTAAACTTGAGTCACGACCTGGTTCACAATTTGCCCCACATTTTAGTAAATCGCTTCATATCTACACTTAATTTTATGCGAAAAATGTCATCCGGTGTTTATTAGAACTATGTAATTACGTTATTATAACGGTTCCGGACTTGACTTTGTTCTAGATAAAGTTAGTAAGACTCTGAGTTCGAAATGTTTTTCATTTTATCGCAGAAAATGTGTCCATATTGGCGTAAATTCTTGTAAATGGTGTGGATACGCGAGTGCAATACCATCCAATCCAAATGGTAATCAATCAGAGCCAGTGCAGTGCGCATGCAATTTTGTCGGCTCGCGTACAGCTAAATTAAGTACGATCCAGTTTTTGGTGAGGTAAATTTCAGAGCGGCTTAAACTGAGTGGAAATTCGAAAAACAATTAAAAAAATATATATGCTAAAATATGTAGTAGGTAACAGTTTCAAAAACAACGCCAAACTCGGTCACGCACAGCCAAAGGTATGTGAAAAGAGTGATTTAGCAGCCACACTACATTCGGATTGATCCTGATGTTGAGCAGTCCATTTATAGAAACAACTGACAGTTCCTGAAATGCAAACATGTGTTTCAGTAACATGTAACATTAAGCCTATGTTTTTAGATGTTTTATTTAGCCCACATTTTCTTGAACTAAGTGCAAATTATAGAAGCCTAAAGATAATATCCGTGTCCAGCACTCTTTTGAGTTCTCGGGTTTTTCAATCAACGTGGGAAGTACAAGAATGTATGATTAGGAAACGAACCACCATATCATGTTACATGTTGGCAAAGATACCTACAATAAACACAAAATATCGTACATACAGTATTCATGCTCAACCAACGGTTTGCCTATAATATAATAATTCTGAAATATACAAATTCAGCTAAACAGAGTGAATAATTCGCTATCACTGGAAAATAACAACCTCAATGCTTATCAGTTATCACACATCGAGGTCTAGCTTTTATATAATTTTGATATAAATTAGGATTAAGGAAAATTACGCGATTTATTGCTATACTGACACTTTGATTAAATGATCAAATTTGAGTAAATGAAACTAGAATGATGGTCATAAATGAAGCGAGCCTAACCTGACGACCAAGTTGGATATTGGATATTGGATGTTGGATGTAGGGTGTGTTCATGCAATGCCAAATCAATAATACACAGCTCACCAGACCAATTAAAATTCCAACAATCAAATGCGAAAAGTCGCACCTGTAAGTTTTCTATTCCGGAGAAATATTTTAATTGCCCAAATAATATTGGAAAAGTTACTGTGCATTTCACATCAGGAATTTTCACTGACTTCGAGCTATCCGACGAAGAATTTCACTTCCTGAAGCGATGTAGGGGAATACGTAAAAACCTATCGACATCGTTACATGCTTTACATTGAATACATAACGCCGTTAGATAATGATGCGAAAATCAGCAAGCTGTTGACAAATAATGTACATAGCAAATGTTAAATTTTCTACCAACGTTCATACATGATGTACATACAGGATACATATCGCAATGGCAACACGGTTGGACACCGTTCCATCAATGATGATCATTTGCGGACCTGATATGACTCATGTATGTATGTATGTACGCCTATACAGCCAGGTATATGTCAAATATGTAATGGCAGAAAAGAGTCCCTATTAAAATTTTTTATGTAAGTCACAAAGATCTTATTATTGGTAGAATGACATATTGATTATACTTTAAATGTAGAGTATCAGGTACATTATGTATTAGGCTACGTTACATGCCTACTCTACTGTTACTTGATGCCAAAAACATCTACAGAATTATATGGCGACCAGTCATAAAAATTACAAAAAAATTAGTAAATCTAGTAATTTAGTAGATCAGAATCTAGTAAATTCTGAAAGTATTTCGGCGTGGATTATAAAGTTTATCGATACTTTTACGCAAGATGTACTGCTTACGCATGCTTGTAGGTTATGTGCACGTGAATTAGAGCCAAAGCCACGCGTATGTACCCTATATAACACCTTTGGTTCATTTACAGTTGATATAAGCTCTTTCATATAAAGGCTGCCTGCGGAATAGCTGGTTGTCCGAAACAATGACACGAGGTATTTTCATAACATTAATATAAAGAAACATTTACCATTTTTAGACAGCTTTCAAATAAGCATTTTGGAAATGACATTTGCTGCCCATACCTGTGAATCGCTGATGGGTTGCATCCGCCACTGAACGGGGGATGCTATCTGAGCCAGGGCACGGCTGGCATACGCTATCCACCCATGGCAACCATACACATACATTCAGACATACATACATATTGACATGTAGATACATACATACATACATATATATGTACATAGGTACATGCAAATGGTACGTGCATGTAAAAGTAATTAAATTCTGCCAAAAGGAAACATCAGGGACAATAGAAATCTTGCATTGCGAGCAACTGTGCCACTAGGTTTACGGTTAAAGTACAGTACAAAGGTTAGCTCAAAGTTCATTGTTCAGTTTTCAGGCTTCAATCATATGAATACAGCCTTCAACAATCAATTTATAATGATGCCTAACGACTTAATCTTTGAGGAGATAACTGATCGACAGAGTGTCTCACCTTTTCCATAATGTTTACGGTTACAGTCCCGAAAAATGCTTAGCTAAAAGATTGTTCCGTTCATGGCCCGCAAGCAAATCAAGTCAGTAAACTGATCGATTGAGTGTCTCACCTTTATCGACAAGCTTGTCATCGTTATTGGCACTGCGACTGTCGGGTCGACTGCGACTGACCGTAGTTCTGGCCGAGTGTGTGTAGCGGAGGGCAGAGTTGGGAGGCAGACGTGAGGAGGATACGATCGTGGTACGGGGACGACTGAAATACATGTGGTACATTGAACATGGACGTGTTATCATTTTAATAAAACATCAAAAATGGTGCAGTACTCTGACGTCTTGGAGCACATGCTTGTTTTAAAAAACATGTTTTACAAAATAAAACTTTTGTTCGAAATTAACGTTAATGAAACGAAACAGAGTATAGCAAATTTAATATCAATAATATAAAAACGGAATGACAAGTTGCATATTCCCCTCTTTACTTGGGTGATTTACGGTATGTATCAATTATCCTGCATATACGAATCAAACCTGTCTAGACTGACGGTGCTGGCGTGATGTCTAGGTGACGTATCGAGTGACTTGATCTGGTTCAGTCGTGACGGGGTAGCCAGTTGATTCGTCGAAATCGACTTGGGTGGCTCAGTGTGGTCAATCTATAACATCCAGTCAGTCATTCAGTCCGTCAGTCAGTCAGTCAGTCAGCAAATAACCCAACCTCGAAATCACTATCATCATTATCGCTAACACTCCGAACTTTCACCGAATTGCTACGATCGTATACATGTGATTGTGATTGTGATTTTATCGGAGAGGCTGAGGTTTGAGCCTGAAATCAATTAAATCTCTAAAATTGGTATACTGATTGACTAAGTGACTGATTGACTGACTGGCTGACTGACTGACTGACTCATTGACTAACTGCATTGGGTGTGGAAGGTGCTCTCTGTCGAAGTGAAGCATTTGATCGGGCACTTGATGGTTTCAACGGAGATAAAGGCACTGACCCGCTCGGCGGACGACTACCACTGCGAGTTGCAGGCATACTGCAATATGTATATAACTCACTCACTCACTAACTCACTCACTCACTCACTCACTCACTCACTCACTCACTCACTCACTCACTCACTCACTCACTCACTCACTCACTCACTCACTCACTCACTCACTCACTCACTCACTCACTCACTCACTCACTCACTCACTCACTCACTCACTCACTCACTCACTCACTCACTCACTCACTCACTCACTCACTCACTCACTCACTCACTCACTCACTCACTCACTCACTCACTCACTCACCGATTACTGACACTCGTATTGACCCTGCGTTGTGCAGCCACCGCGCTCATGATCGAGCTGACGGAACCCGTGATGAATAAATATTAGAATATGGCAGTTATTATTTATTGTTCAAGCCATCGAATCATGTTGTAGCCAGGTATGTATTCTAGTCGAGGTATGCGTGGCACAGATTCTGCCAATCCCATCGGGAGGGGATGGGCGACGCTGTACTTGCAATGCTCCCTGAAATATACAAAATCATTTCACACTGTTACACAATAAATAATAACAAATTATTTAAGCTGAAAAAAGTATCCCCGATTCTATATCTTCTTGAAATAAGGAAATTGTAGATAATAAAAGTCAATTCAATGAGGGAAATTTGTGGAGGCCACCCGAATCAGATGACTAAGTCAACAGCATCGAACGTGAACGTCCATCGACCAGCATTTCAGTACGCAACAACCAGTGTACGTACATACATCAAATACATGTAAATACGATGACTAACGTGCTCATTCACCTCACATTGGCAGTGTCGTTATCTAGGGCTTTCCCAACGTGAGAGAATTTCACCTACTAATGGAAATCATAGAGAAAAAAAGACATGTGTTATGCATATTTTGAACATAATTCAGAATACATAATAATGTGCACGACCAACGCAATTTGTTCCAGCAATCGAACACGTTG
>OZ038447.1:15303700-15316200 GCA_964036265.1 Daptonema setosum
TATGTGTGTAGGTGATGATTATGTTTGATTCTGGTCTATTTATGTTAGCATGTGTATTCTGGTTGAAATGGTCCAAAACATTTTAGAAACTTGACACTTGAATATTCTACTTTAGTTTCCAGTTGAACTGGTTCCTGTATGGTAATGGTGCCAACTGAATCAATTTTTTCCGTCCTCCACGTGTCGATCTCAAGTTTTTTGACCGGTCAACCTCTCAAGTTGCTCTCGAAATGTGTCAGCCTGTGCAGCATGAACCCTCGAGCGACCGAAAACAGTGGAACATGAACCCGTTGTCATTTTGTATGACTGGCTCGTCGTGTCGTGTGAGTGCGGATGAGAAGTTGCAACAAAACAGGGTATTTGATTCGAGACAAGTGTTATAAACCAGAGAATAGCTCATACCGATGCCGAAAAAAACTTGAGAAGACAATATTCTCAAACGCTTGTCACATGGATGAGTGTGGTCCAAAGTAGGGCCATGTGTTCCATATGGCATATTGATTTGGTATGTAATGGCTTGTGTGCCCACCAATCCAGCTGCACCCACACCATCCATGCTAGGTCAAGTTTGGTCCGGTTGAGTATTACTTAGTATCCAATTGGAATCCAGTTCAACCGGAAACAGGAAACTCATCTGGAAGACATTGAGTCTGTCAGACATACCCTTGATCACCGTTATGCTTATGGCACAAACCTTTATGGAAGGTCTTATGTGAATGTCAGGTACTCATGATGCACATGAACCACATTACATAGCTATATAAACGGCATCTGATTTGTGATTATGGTCTTTGTCTCGATGGACACAGTTTTGGGAACAGCCCTTTCTATATACAACATAAATGCTAAACATACGAACAAGCTCAACTGTCGATCTGGTTTGACCAAAGCCAGTCAATGTCCGGCTGAATACGTCTTCGATCGTCAAACTGTTAAATGGCAGACACCACAGTGAACAGTTGCCATAAAACAGAAGTTTGCCATTGAGACATGCAGCGTTTGAGGTCTATTTTTGGTTGATGTATCAGTTCTTTGCGATAACTTCTCCAGTGGGTATACGAAACTGCCAACGTTTTGAAAAAAAATTCGAATGGTTCGTTTTTGAAATGGATGGCAGCAAGTTGGGGAGTCTGGAGGAGCCTGTCTGAGTGAGCAAACGCATCGGCACTCGATTTCGAACTTATTTCCCAATGGGAATAATCGAGCAACCGCTTGTTCTGAGGCGGGGGAGGTGAGGAAGAGGAGCACGACCTGGACGGCTGGACATGCCCAAGGCAATCGTTCCATCCACTAGTGGACCAAAGGGCAACGAAAAGTGGGATTCCTCCCTCTTTGGTGAGTGGAAAAGAGATTCCCAAACAACCTAAAAACTGCCGATCCCCCCCCCTCTCTCTCCCTCTTGGGCGGAACTGTATGTACCTTCCCTTTGGAGGTTTGAATCGTCCGCCAGTGGTTCCACACTCATGCAATTATTCGTATAAGACTGAGTTTAATACACAGACTCTTGGCAATATCATACAGTCTACTTCCACTTTTGCACGAAACAAGTTGAATGTAATCAAACAATGAAATCAACTTTGTTTAGGTACTGAGCAGCTATTTTGCATAAAACAAGAATGGGTTGGCTAATGGTGGATGATGTTGCAGACACTCTGGGTATGGTAAAGGATAACAGCCGCTCCGGCACACCCATTATTGTTCGCTGATGATTATCAACAAACTCAACTAACATCATGAACTTAACATTTAGGTAAATAATGACGGAACACAAAGTACACAGAACCGAACGTTTGGCTGGACAATTGAATTACATGTACTTGAGGCAACTGTATAACAACGGTTCAAACAGTAAATGCACTTGATATTTAAGAAACCGAATAAAAAGCGGTAATGTTTTGGCAGTGCGCAGTTTATGCAAATACTTGCAGGACTCGGAGCGCTTGATGGAGGACATGGCTTACCAACCGATGATCAGTTCACACTCTGCTCTACATTACTCGTTTTATAAACAATATTTCTTTACATACTTCTGTTACATTCGACTCGTACTGTATGCATTCCATCTACGTTTGGTTGAATTAATAGGAAATGTTCCATTTAAAGTGAAGGTTATGCCGTCTAAGCAATGTAATAGAGCTCGTCTGCGATTTATAGCGGATTGGAACCTCTTGGTAAGTTTATGATTGCGCAACGCGAAGTTATATACAGTTCTATACCAGCTACATTTATGTAACTCATGTGTACCGGTATGATAACATATCACATGGTTGCTAGAAACTTATGAAAGTACCATCAATGCTGAATATAGAACAGTGCTTTTGAACTTAACTTTTTGGCCCACGATGAATGGCATATAAGCATGAGCATGTATGTATGTATCTATGGTTGTTGTGCCACATGCCCCAGGGACACACCGATACCCAGGCGTCGTCTTCATGTACCATCCCAAAACGTTGTGTGCTCTCATCCACTATAGCGGACCGCTTCAGTTCATAAACAGCAAAGAATATTATCAGATTTTTTGCCAAATTGAGCACAAATGAGTTTTTCGTACATGTTAAACAAGATTCGGTCATCAAATCTCTTGAAGAAAAAAACTAAACTTCTGTTCACCACTTTCACGTAGTATTCATTCTACGATATAAGACGAGGTAAGTACATAGATCCGTATGAACATGACATGTTCTAGATACGTATGTATGATGGTACCCAATTTACATCATATGTTTTCCACTAAACTAATTTTCTACACACGGAACCAGATCTCACGACTACCATTGGGCTCGTTCGAACTGCAGTGTTACCGGAATTAACTACAAAATATTCTGGTCGATGTTGTTGGATTAATCAAATCGGTAATCACAAAGAACAAATCATCGGTAATTTGTTTGTGATTTGTCGCTTCCCGGTGTCCGAATTTGTCGTTTCCCTTGTGAAGTGGTTAAGGTGCCGGCCTCGCAAGCTGATGGTTCTGGTTCGAACCCCGTTTAGACACAGCGCATTCGAGAACGTTGTTGATGATCAGTGATTGTCATTTCACTATATTTGTGATTTAGTCTTACGGCATAACAACTGAATAAGTTTGAACAAACCAGGGTGACTTCTCCATCACTCCATTCATAGAACTTGTTGCCGGGCATTTACATAGGATGACGTTCTACTTGAGATCAGTTGCCTGCCCAATGCACTAGTACGATCATCTTCCTTGCCATCTCGAGTACAGAAACTCGTTTGGCCCGTTATCCGGTAATCTTCTGAGTTTTTGTAAAAAGAGGGACAGACTTTTGGTTTCATAAAACTCACGGAGGCAAAATATGTAATCATACATCAATAGTAGTATTTATTGTGTAGTTTATAGTTTATATGAATGCCAGTATTGCAGACAAAATAATATATGAATGATTCGAAACACTCGTATGTAAGAGACACTTAGATACATATGAGCATTATGAAAAATCTGTTGGACTTGTGAATAACGGATTTGTTTGAATAAAAACTAAAATATAACTAACAAGATGGCATGAATGAGCTATATCACAACTGTTGACTGAATGAGTGACTCAATGACATCGGTCGTTTACGCAACTCGTTGACTCGCTTCTCTAAATAAAAACTCTGCACAGATTTGTTTTCGCTTACTACCAGTATTCCAAGAACACATACAACGTGCAAAGTTCAGGTATTAGAACTTTAAACTGGTTTTATGAACTGTACAAATAAACGCTACCGTTCGTTGAGATGTTATGATCTGTTCAACCAGATAAAATGCTGCCTCAGTAAACAAAAGGTTCTGCCTTGGAGGAAAACCAATGATGTCTTTTTCATTGAATCATTGAAGACAACAGAATTTTTAATAGTCTGTGTGATTGCTGGAAGTAAAATGATTATTGTGAATGAATAAAACAGCTGTGTTGACACAAATTTAGTGAGTTTACATCGTCTGTAAAAAATGAAAATATTGACATTGAACGTTCTGCTAGTATATTTGGTAGCTGTATACTGAATGCTTTTGCGACCAGTAATACCCATAATAATACCATGGCAACCAAACATTTACCGATCTGGAAATCATAAGGAAACGATGACTCACGACACCACGCTGATACATTCATTGTATATGATTTTAGGTTTCAACTATGCTGTGCAGTTCAGGTACGGAAAGTGAGACGAGTTGTGAATTATAAAAGTCAAACAATCTGTAAAATTTAGCTGTATATCCACCAAGTAAAATTGTAAAAAAACTAACCGAGCACACACAGAGAACTGTAAGTCTTCAGGTGAGGCATCCTGATTAGATGTAAGAAAGCAGTAGTCATTATCTAGGGTCACAGCCAAAAAATGAAGTCCTGCTGTTACTTTTCAACATAATTGTATCGTCGGTACAGCTGTGCCTACTGCCAGTACCCTTACATGGTACATATGTACATACATGCATGCGTCCAGAAACGAACAAAAATAAAACACATACTTTTCAACAATAAAACTAATTAGAACTAGTGTTCAACCAAAAGTAAATGAATTTTTTCCCAATAATGATAAGAATGGCGCCTTATCACCCGCCACCATATAAGTCAGGTATGGCACATGTATCCTACATGGCACTAGCAATCTGTCCCATTTGGTGCCATACACACATGGGCATACAGCCCTCTGCCACTAAACTGATCCCAAACATTTGGTGACCTCAAAGTTGGTTGGGCGGTCGACAATAATCTGCTATTTAACTGCTAATTTCAAATGTCCTTTTCGATACGGCAGTCGAACAAAAATGCAGACTTTTTAATTTATGGTCGTGTATGCGGCATTGCTGCATAACATGGAAACCATAGTGATACTGGGACATATATTCAGGCAGGCACTGTGTCACCCAGACTGCTGACAATGTTGTGTGCCGAATTGCCATTCAAATATACCACAAACATACATAAAGTTTGCCTCACATAATCCGTTCACGTTTAGAAAATATCATCAACATGGCGCATGCGTTTTGTGCAAATACTCAGAAGAGAGTTATGATTGTTATCTACAATTTTAAGTGCCACTATTAAAATTGCATTTCAAAAATTTTACTGGCAAAAATTATTTATGGAATACAAAAGTTTAACGGTATTTTAAAGTTAAATGATAACGATGACTGCAAGTCACAAGACTCAGGTCGTGTGAGGACAAATCGATTTGGTTAACACAGCACCAACAATTGAAACAGTTTTTTGTCTGCACACAGTTTGGTCAAATAAATAGAACACTGCATGACAGAAAATCATAGCGAAGAAAAGAGAAAAGCTTCATACAGAAGTATAATTACTGAAACAAAGTTAAATCACCTGGTCTTTTGGATGGTAGAATACTAAAACGAATGTCTAAAATAGTAGAAGTTAACTTAACCAAACTGAATTAAACTGAAATATGAGTATAACTTCAATATAATGAAAAACAGTATTCAAATGAGATCTGATATGTACGTAGTTAAAATTAAAAATAAATTAACCAAAAAAATTGTATCTTTACATATAACTTTTGTTGTTCTGCCTTTGCATTATTTGAAACTTGAACACCAGTTTTCTGGGAACGACTTGACAACACGGAAAATCACGAAAACCAAAACAAATCTACTTTGTGATACCGCCACAAAGTAAGAGAAAAAATTCAAATAATAAGCCACAAATTTTTTTATAATGTGTTATACATAGAATGTGGCTTACGTGTTTTATCGTATACTTGTTTGTCGTCAAAGAAGCAAGAAACAAGTATTACAAGTAGTGTACATACTTTGTTGATCACATCAGGTTATCGGTGGTTCGTGAGGATTTCGAATCACTTGAGTCTTTGTGTTACTGGTTGCGTTAAAACTCAAGCCCGCCGGTTCAATAAAAACGTTGGTTCGACAACAAAACTATTTACTGTATGCTGTCACAAGGCAGACTAACCCAGATTAAACAAAAGAAATTGTAACGAATATACATAGTCCTTGGGTTATTTATAACTGATAGAACTACAGGATTTTTCGCCATTTACCCATTTATATAAAAAAGAAGTTTCGATTATAAAAAAGCATATTTTTTTCAACCAGTTTTAGAAAATAAATTATTTGCATTGATACATACAAACAAACAAACAAACAAACATGTATCAAACATTTGAATACATGGACATGTTGTTCGCCGGATATGACGTTCCTGGCGTCCAATCCGATTCAGTTGGCTCGTACAAACAAACACAATTTACATGGGGCTGGTATTCAGTACATACAGACTTACATACACACATACATGTACATACATTTTCTTCTGTATAACTTGATGGCAACTGTATAAATTAAAACTAAAATTAAGGGGATTTTAAGTTTAAATATTGGCTTTCAAATGAAAGCAAAAACGAATTGAATTGGTTGTTTATAGATCGAGCTATTAACGTTCAAAAGCGTGTGTTTTTTTGGCTCACCCAGTACGTACATACATACATACATACTGTAAATACGTACGTGGTTGGATACCCGAACACCGTACCGGTTTACCGGGACCAGTTTACTAAATTACTAGCTAAATGATTGACGTGACGGACTGATTGACAGCAGACCGACCTGATAAGGATCTCAGTGACTGACTGGCTGTATTGCTGAACGACTGAATATTTGATTGGCTGTCTGACATGACAGATATAGGATTAATTGATGTCGGCTACCAGAAATTACTCAACCGGTACAAATCATATAATGTTGAGAAAGTACAAGAATACTGGTCTTGCCTCGAATAACATGATTTACTCAGGCGAATGGACTGAATGCGTGTCTGTGAATTACGTACCCTTGTAGGACTCCTGTTCTACTGCGATACAAACAAGACCATTCTATTTACGAGCAATGAACTTTCCCTCGCGAAATATGTGTACAGAAATATATGTGGAAAGGAAAAAAACAGTCATAAGCATGTCAATTCAAAGAACAATAAGTATTCCAATACAGCAGAACATAAAACATACAAATGCACTAAGTTAGTTTGAATTGAAATGATTGGCTGAACTTCAATGTTTACAGCATTTTTTCGTGTTTTTTTGTCATGAAGTCAGCTTAAAAAAACCACAGACTCTAAAGTGATGTTTATTCATATGTAGTTTATGTTTATAGCAACTGCGTCCGTTCTTGCTCACTTGAAGTAAATAATTGGGACCATTTAGACGATCTCCTCTTAGATGTGCATAAAAAAAATATCGGGTTGCACATATGCTTACTTGTCATCCTTGATTATAAATCAGCTTGGCGCATCAAGTTATCAACAATTCCTGCTTCTGGCTCCCTTCAAACCTTTCATTGAGAATCGTAGAAACTGAATTTAATTTCCTTTCGGGTCTACATACACACGAATGGCGTTGTGGTACTTTCGACTCGTCATGGATCATGCATGATTTTAGGCACTCAAGCGTGTACCAATCGGGGGAAAAAACGGAGATAAATACAGTCGACGAAGCATAATAATACAAACCGATAAAATGCATTCAAAATAACAAAAAATTAATAAAATTTTGCAAATTGTATTGGTAAAAATGCAAAAATGCAAATAACGATGATCTGTAGTAAATTATTGGTCTGAAAATACTGAATATCTGGAATCTGTATAAGAACTCTTAGAAGTTTCCTACACCGTTTTATTAGTTTTTGACATTCAGAATACTTTTGCATCGGTCTAGAACTTGTTGATGCTTGGAAAACTATAACATAATGATGTAAGTGTTAGTGAATGGGTTGTGAGTGTGTTGGAACAGTATGCAGACAGAAGCAGGCCTGCTGTGATGCAAGACGACGATGGCTTCCATCAAATAGTAGCACACTCCACTGGACACATACTCAAATCACATCCTCTCTTACTGCCGTCCATTTTATGATTAAAAACGGTTGGCTGCATTTATATTAATAGAATTAAATGTTAACAATTTACAAATATCGATGGTTGAATGATACTTGAACGGATTGACCATCCGCTACTGGCCGAGTCTGAGGGTGAACAAGGAACACGAGCATGCAGAATGTGACCGTGACTTGTGAGTGTGTCGACCATTACAGTTGGCGCTAGGATTCACGACACTCACATCCGTTTTATCACACTCTAATATTTGTTTCTTGGTTGCAATGATCTATCTGATGATAATCTAAGTTCAGTTTTTTGGCGAGAATGCCCCCCCCCCCACCCGTATGTAAGCAACTGACAGTGAAGGTAGTGAAAACTGAAAGTGAAAAAACCGGTGTAGATTTTTGTACAAAAAAATCTGGTTGGATGCCTGAATGACAGAATAACAAATTTTGCGCACAATGAAACATGAGTATAGGCGAATATTACATTCTTGACTTATTTTGCGCCACGGCAGACATATTCGTTTGCATTCATACTAATGTCTACATAACGATCATTTCATTAACGAACGAAAATAGATTCAATTCCCTTATTATTCATTCACACTTAATTATTTATGCCATATAAATATCACATAACATTTCAATTTACATTTGCAAGTTTTAATTATAACCACAACAGTAAAGCTCCACCGCCCAGGTGATACATGATCAGCGAATAAACACAGTGTTTTGTACCCGGTCTATTGTAAAGTTAGCCACGATTGGGTCAGATCGCTTTAGATGATAATTGGCACCACCAATCACGTACGTGTTCGGCTCAACGTGCCCGTCATATTTACCGTAATTCCGCTCACGAATCTGACATTGAAACATGGAAACGGCGAGCATCTCGACAAGTACCGTATCTTGGGACAGAATATCCTTGACATCTCTCCAGTTGTCGGTGATAGCAGCGGCACCCGAGTGATGCCAAAACAGATACGGCGTCTGTGAGTGAGTGAGTGAGTGAGTGAGTGAGTGAGTGAGTGAGTGAGTGAGTGAGTGAGTGAGTGAGTGAGTGAGTGAGTGAGTGAGTGAGTGAGTGAGTGAGTGAGTGAGTGAGTGAGTGAGTGAGTGAGTGAGTGAGTGAGTGAGTGAGTGAGTGAGTGAGTGAGTGAGTGAGTGAGTGAGTGAGTGAGTGAGTGAGTGAGTGAGTGAGTGAGTGAGTGAGTGAGTGAGTGAGTGAGTGAGTGAGTGAGTGAGTGAGTGAGTGAGTGAGTGAGTGAGTGAGTGAGTGAGTGAGTGAGTGAGTGAGTGAGTGAGTGAGTGAGTGAGTGAGTGAGTGAGTGAGTGAGTGAGTGAGTGAGTGAGTGAGTGAGTGAGTGAGTGAGTGAGTGAGTGAGTGAGTGAGTGAGTGAGTGAGTGAGTGAGTGAGTGAGTGAGTCAGTGAGTCAGTGAGTGAGTGAGTGAGTGAGTAAGTGAGTCAGTCAGTCAGAAAAAATGGTAACCTGTTTGACTTTGATGGTTGAAGATAGGGGCACCTTGTTCATGAACACGCCTACTACCTGACCCACGGTCATTGGCCCATTGACCAAAAAATACGTAAATTTTGAATCTGGATCTGTGACAAGTTTCTGGAATTCCGGTTTGACAATATTCCGACAAATCTGTGCCCATTGCAATGGATAAGGCATTGATGCGTTACGGGTGTGCTCCTAAACATGAACTTTACTTAAATATCAATGGCATTGTAGTCTGTTTTTCAGTCATTCCGTGACCCCTCAATTAACAACTCTTATTAACCTTTCAATAACTTTGTTTGATAACAGTTGAGAATTTGTACCTGCAATCCGTTCAAGTTCTTCATTAACGTTATGTGCAATTGTGTGACCCATCGAGAAGTGAACGTCTGTGCCGCCTTCATTGGCCCCAGCGTTCCGATCGATATATAGTCACCGTCAGGGTACCACGAATATGAGACCACATCATAGCTGAATTAATGAGTGAGTGAGTGAGTGAGTGAGTGAGTGAAAGAGTGAGTGAGTGAGTGAGTGAGTGAGTGAGTGAGTGAGTGAGTGAGTGAGTGAGTGAGTGAGTTAGTGAGTGAGTGAGTGAGTGAGTGAGTGAGTGAGTGAGTGAGTGAGTGAGTGAGTGAGTGAGTGAGTGAGTGAGTGAGTGAGTGAGTGAGTGAGTGAGTGAGTGAGTGAGTGAGTGAGTGAGTGAGTGAGTGAGTGAGTGAGTGAATAAATAAGTGAGTGAATGAATCCGTGAGTGAATGTGTATGTGAGTGAGTGATTTACCGGTCCAGTTTCTGCCAGTATGGTTTGGTAGAAGCAAATGGAATGGCATCGCTGTCAAGATAAATGCCACCGTATTCATCTGAAATGTTAAATTGAGTTTTTATATACGACCCATATTCACTGAATTGGTTATCGTATTTAAAAAAAATTTAAATCACTTATCCATTTGAAAGAAAATAACTATTTCAAATTGTGTTATTATGCTAAAAACAATAGTTATCATCTGAAAATCCGGGTTTGAAACAGCGAACGTACCAAGAATTCTGGCCCGAAAGTAGTCAGCCTTGTGAGCGGGTATGAGATGATCGAAGGCCGGATGTACGTCTGGTATCCATCTGTAATCAAACCCAAGGCTAATCGTCCCGTCATTGAACTTCGCCGAATTTTAGGTCCTAGCCAGAGTTGATCTTCTTTCATCGAAAATCACCGAAGCTACAAATCGCGATCAGTGTCAAAAATTACGTGTAAAACACATTTTAGGTATGTAGCAAACAATGTTCATTATTACTAAAATGTTTAACTTATAAATAGTTTGTTGGCTGACGAGCTGTACATGGGCATCGCGATCGTTGTGGCACTGAACGGCAGTCAGGCACAGTTTGATGATCGGTGGTATCTGCAGTACAGCATACACAAATTATACTTTACACCCCTTATATGTATATATTGAAGCCACCAAGAAACACTAATACCATATCGGAATGATTTTTTTCTTAGCTAAAGATGTTGAAAATAACGGACAGGTAATAGCAGAAACCCCAGAACAACGCGACAGTATCTGTATCAAGACAGGTTTCGAGTCAGGACCACCAATTTTTGAAACTGGTGCCCTATGCACTAGACTTGACAGACTATGTTTGTTACAAGAATCAACTATTATACCTTGAAATACGGCAGTTTGAGTACTTTTGGCAACCTCACGCAAAATATCTGAACTAACATTGTTTTTGTCCCAGAAGACCCAAATGACGGGTTTGTCATTGATGGTCAGTACATTGTAGACGGTATGCCAAGCAAAGTTTAAAGACGCAAATGAACCCTAAAACGGTATACCAAATTAAAAGTACTGTTTTTAGGTTTTCATTGAAAAAGCTGAACAAACGAGATGAAGGTGTGATAATCTGGGCAGAGCCATCAAACGTGTGATAATCTGGGCAGAGCCATCAAACGTGTGATAATCTGGGCAGAGCCATCAAACGTAAGTGGAAGGAGTGAACGAACGAGATGAAGGTGGTTAATATTATTTGTATTTTCAATTATAAAGTCATTGTAATTAGTTTCTTCATGAATCTGCAAACGTTTTCATGGAAACCTAAATAAAATATAAAGTAATTTAATATATAAATGAAAACTACCTTGACTCGCTCAACTTTTGGATGGTTATAATCAAGATGAAGGTTTTCTAAATGGACATCGTTTAGTTGTGGAAGTTCGCTTCTGGTGGATGACCAAAACTTGTCGGTCGATAACTGGGCAGGTGAACTGAAGCATTAGGTTCAATGTGATTTTTTCTACTTTCGAAGCACTGATGGCCAACACTCTGAAAAAAGATGTTTTTCAAGAGTTTCTTTTAGTTCGCTAGTGTTTCAGATATACTCTTCTAGAGAAAACTCTATTGTATCTTCGAGTGCAAACCATTAATACTGTACTTTTTCCTTTGAGATAAGAATGGCAGGGAAGGCATTATAAATTAACCTGAACAGGGTGAATGCTATAAGAATAGATGCCACGACCACCATTAATAGGAAGGTGAACAGTTTGCGAGATCGTTCATGTCCGGTATATAAATGGCTGGGAATCAATGTTAAGCCTTCTGGTCGCACGTCTGGCGCATCACCCATGTCGCACTGAAAAAATTTATCACATCACCCATTAAACAAATTGATATAATTTGTTTGTGATTTGTTTCCAGATTTCATGATATAATCCGTTTTACAATTAACGAATAACAAAGGTTTCACTGATTTATCGAGAGAAAAAGTTAAAAAAGCTACTGTTTCAAAATCACTGAAATTTAGTACGGTTGGTTCTGGTTCAGACTGAAACAATTAATACGGACATAAATTGGTTCACTAAAATATTTTGATAAAAAATTTCCGAAATATGTAAGTTATTTGCAAGCATTGGCCACAAGCATCACTGCACCATTCAGTGCCCACCCCAATATTTTGCCAGGTAAACATCGGCCGTTATCACCAGTCGTTGAGAATTGATGCCGTAACATAACAACTATTCGTATTCATGTACACAAATATATGAGTTAAATATAATGCCCGATTGCATTTCAAGTTATCAAAATATGGGTAGAAGAAAGTATTAGGCATGAGTTTTCTATTCAACGAAACTTCCAGTTCTCTCTCCAATGCCTATAAAAA
>OZ038447.1:15321200-15341200 GCA_964036265.1 Daptonema setosum
CATAATACAGGTTAGGTTCATGGTACAAGCTAATTTTGAATATCGACGGGTTTGTATGAATAACATCTTTGTAAACTTAACTCTCAGTTGCGTAGCAACGGGTTTACCCTAGTTTATTTATAAAAATCGAACTATGATTAAAAGTTCAATGAGGAATAATCATCATCACCTTCCCAATGAATTGACACCGATTTCCAGAACCAAACACAACATGATGCCTCAACTCACCTTCAATGTATGTACCTCAATTATCGATGAGGTCAAGATAATTAAAATGTCGTTCAACATTTATGATCGGTTTAATCGAAATGTTTCGTTCTCATAATTAATCACAATGAGAAACTACGAATTCTAGCATCACCACCTACTCACATAAAAGTTGTCATCGACACCCAAGGATGTTTCCCATATTTTGAAGTGGAAACATCATTTACCTTAACTGGAATTGTAGTTTAATTGTGCCACTAACTGTTGTGGCCACGGGTGCTTCCTGTATGTTTTTAGGTTTAAATAAAATTTGGTTTTCCACGAGACGGGTAAAAATAGTTATAAATTATTAAATTAAATTAAAATTAAATTAAATTGTTTTCAGAATAGTTATAAATTACCCATGTTATGCTCTGCTCTACATTATGTATGACAGATAAATTCAAAAACGGGTTGTCTTATTGAACAGGGTGTATAAACTTAGTTCCGTTCAGCTAAAATGATCACATTTCAACGGGTCAGGTTTACACTAGCAAAAAAAGTTATGTCGATATTCAATTAAACGGGGATACATAAATTATTGCACCATCATGGATCTAATGATTTCCTGGGCTAAAGAGAAGCTGATGAACAAACCGATAGGTTTGTCTGAGTTTAAATACGGTAGTTGAGTTTTTTTTAATCAATCCACAGTTGCGTAGCAACGGGTTTACCCTAGTCTTATAATATAAAATAGTATAAGATGTATGTTTGTCTACTCAAAGCGCTTAAATAGCAGCGATGCATCGCTCAAAAACTTTTTTGATCATTAATTTATAAAAATCGAACTATTAAAAGTTCAATGAGGAGAAATCATCATCACCTTCCCAATGAATTGACACCGATTTCCAGAACCAAACACAACATGATGCCTCAACTCACCTTCAATGTATGTACCTCAATTATCGATGAGGTCAAGATAATTAAAATGTCGTTCAACATTTATGATCGGTTTTATCGAAATGTTTCATTCTCATAATTAATCACAATCAGAAAATACGAACTCTATCATCACCACCTACTCACATAAAAGTTGTCATCGACACCCAAGGATGTTTCCCATATTTTGAAGTGGAAACATCATTTACCTTAACTGGAGTTGTGCCACTAACTGTTGTGGCCACGGGTGCTTCCTGTATGTTTTTAGGTTTAAATAAAATTTGGTTTTTTGGTTTTCCACGAAACGGGTAAAAATAATAAATCTAATGAAATTTTCAGAATAGTTATAAATTACCCATGTTATGCTCTGCTCTACATTATGTATGACAGATAATTTAAAAAAACGGGTTGTCTTATTGAACAGGGTGTATAAAATTTAGTTCCGTTCAGCTAAAATGGATCACATTTCAACGGGTCAGGTTTACACTAGCAAAAAAGTTATGTCGATATTCAAATAAACGGGGATACATAAATTATCGCACCATCAAGGATCTAATGATTTCCTGGGCTAAAGAGAAGCTGATGAATAAACCGATAGGTTTGTCTGAGTTTAAATACGGTAGTTGAGTTTTTTAAATTAATCCACAGTTGCGTAGCAACGGGTTTATTCTAGTCTATATATAAATTAGACGATGTATGTATGTCTGTCTGTCACACTTTGAGTATAAATATCACGAAAGAACACTAAAACACCTTTTATTACTTCATGGAAACAATAGAATAAATCATCGCCTACCTTTCAACCTGACCAGAATGTATTTACCTCAACCGAGGATAAGGCCATGATAATTCGGTAAGGTCATATTAATTGCAATCCATTACCACCGTTTCATTTCATTCACACTAGGGTAAACCCGTTGCTACGCAACTGTTTGTTAAGTTTACAAAACTAATTATTTTAAAATAAATATCATAACCCGTTGTAGATAAATATCACACGTTAAACTTACCCGATCCTTAAAAATCTGACTTATGTTTTGGTTTGGATTTTAGTTCAAATTAGAGAATTACTGTGAGAAAAACCCGTGGAAACTTTTAAAGTTTGGAATTCATTACCACTTGTTTTTGTTCACTCCGTTTTTTTCGTCCCGTTGTTAACACCTAACATTGTTCATAACCTAATTCATGACCTGAAATACTAATCTACTAGGGTAAACCCGTTGCTACGCAACTGTTTGTTAAGTTTATAAGGCTAACTAATTTAAAATAAATATCATAACCCGTTGTAGATAAATATCACACGTTAAACTTACCCGATCCTTAAAAATCCGACTTTTTGCTGACGTTTTCGTTTGGATTTAAGTTCAAATTAGAGAATTACTGTGAGAAAAACCCGTGGAAACTTTTAAAGTTTGGAATTCATTACCACTTGTTTTTGTTCACTCAGTTTTTTTCTTCCCGTTGGTAACACCTAACATATCTTAATTCATGACCTGAAATAATAATCTATAGTGAAAATAAGCCTAAATAATTAGTCTTGTCGTAGGATAAGTTCAAATACATAATTGACCTCTACACCGTAGTGAAGAGTAGTAGTAACTTAACTTGACCCGACCCGTAATTAATGAGTTTATTTGAACACAGTTTTTTTATTTATGACTCGACATGATACTGTGTAGTGAAGATAAGCTTGAATAAATTGACTTGTCTTAAGATAAGGCCAAACACAAATTTACAGTAGGAAAAACCCGTGATTTTTTCATCCACTCGTGAAGTTCGGAGTGTTACCGCTTTTTTTTCATGGTGGAAGATAATATTTTTATCCATCCCGTTGAAAATGCCTAAGATATTCTTATCGACATAATGACCTGACGTCAGCTAAGCTAACTTGACTTAATTTAAGTAAGATACGTACAATTACAGATATAAAATCTCGTCGACATAATGACCTGACATCAGCTAAGCTAACTTGACTTAATTTAAGTAGCAGTAGCTTAAATAATTTGACCCGATCCGTAATTACAGAATCGATTTGAACAAAGAATTTAAGTCGAAAAAGATTGATCCCGTTTGGCAATTCAGCATAATTTTTCATGGTGGTATATGTTAATGATTCCCGATGTATGCAGATAAATAAATTAAAAACATTGGCACCGTGGCACAAAATTTACGGCACCTTCAGTTGAGATCAGTTCAGTTGAGGTTGATATATCAAGATATTGGGAATAACCTTCGAGGGTGTCGATGACCATCTCCCCTCAACTTTCATGAGAGAAGGTGATGATGATTATAAATTTCTTGATTCTGCATGAAAATGACATAAAGAGTTTTTCTGCGTGTCACTTTTGATATTTATATCGGTTCATCGGGCGGACATACCCACCGACAAGTTTGTTTTAATATATAAGATAGGGAAAATAAGCCTAAATAATTAGTCTTGTCGTAGAATAAGTTCAAATGTATAATTGACCTCTACACCGTAGTGAAGAGTAGTAGTAACTTAACTTGACCCGACCCGTAGTTAATGATTTTATTTGAACACAGATCTTTTTATTTATGACTCCACATGATACTGTGTAGTGAAGATAAGCTTGAATAAATTGACTTGTCTTAAGATAAGGTCAAACACAAATTTACAGTAAGAAAAACCCGTGGATTTTTCATCCACTCGTGAAGTTCGGAGTGTTACCGCTTTTTTTTGTTCATGAAATATAATATTTTTATCCATCCCGTTGAAAATGCCTAAGATATTTTTATCGAAATAATGACCTGACATCAGCTAAGCTAACTTGACTTAATTTTTCAGTAGTGAAACGTTGCAGTAGCTTCAATAATTTGACCCGATCCGTAATAAAAAATCGATTTGAACAAAGAATTTAAGTCGGACCTCTAATCAGTAGTGAATTGTAGCAGTAGCTTAAATAATTTTACTCGATCCGTAATTAATGAATCGATTTAAACAAAGAAGTTAAGTCGAAAAAGATTGATTCAGTATTTAAACGTTGCAGTAGCTTAAATAATTTGACCCGATCCGTAATTAAAGAATCGATTTGAACAAAGAATTTAAGTCGGACCTTTAATCAGTAGTGAATTGTAGCAGTAGCTTAAATAATCTTACTCGATCCGTAATTAAGAAATCGATTTAAACAAAGAAGTTAAGTCGAAAAAGATTGATCCCGTTTAGCAATTCAGCACAATTTTTCATGGTGGTATATGTTAATGATTCCCGATGTATGTAAATAAATAAATTAAAAACATTGGCACCATGGCACAAAATTTACGGCACCTTCAGTTGAGATCAGTTCAGTTGAGGTTGATATATCAAGATCAGCATATTGGGAATAACCTTCGAGGGTGTCGATGACCATCTCCCCTCAACTTTTATGAGAGAAGGTGATGATGATAGGATTCGAGGTTTCTGATGATAATGAGCAAAAGAGTTTTCAGCGTTTCACTTTTGATATTTATATCGATTCATCGGGCGGACATACCGACAAGTTTGTTTTAATATATAAGATACGATTTCTACTCAACAAAGGGTGCAATCATCAGCACCCTCCTCGAATGGCTGAACTTTCGGACCACAAAACTTTCAAGTAAACTTTATGAAAAACATTTTTGTAGTTCACGCTCTTTGGATCCGAAAATGAACTGGTGATATAGCAGAGAAGAATTTTCATGTCAAATCGTCATGTCAAATCGTTCAGCTAAAAATAAATATCTTTCGAATTCAGGAAATCATTTGATTTTAACGGACTGACTAATCAGATTATAATTCAATTACAATAAGTTGAACTCTCAGAATAAATTTGGCCATACAGCTTGAGTATTGTATTCTTCACTTGAGTTTTTGTAGTAACATTATTTTCAATAATGAAATAGGGTAACTACTTATTGAGTTTTTAAGTAAGGCTAAAGAGAAGCTAATAAATAAATCGATTATTTTTGTCTGAGACTAAATCGGATAGTAGAGTTTTGTAAACATGACCCGTAGCAATGGGTTTACCCTATACAGTACAATTGATCGTTTAGTATCAGGCTTTGAGGAAAAGCTAAGCTTACTATGGTATGCATTCTCAGATTTCGAACAAGAAATTATAACTTCCCGAGTTTAGTTAAAACTAAGAAACCTTATGACCCGTGTAATTTTAAACGGGTGATAAAATTAGTTGGTATACTATAACTTATGATTAAACTGTGTCGACATGAGTTGCATAACACAGGTCCATTGTACATATGTATATCAAAGCTAACTTTGGATATCGATGGGTTTGTTTGAAAAATAATCTTTGTAAAATTAACACTCAGTTGCGTAGCAACGGGTTTACCCTAGTATGATAAATATCACATCACCAATGTTACCCATTATGATAATAGTAAAAATCCGGTAATACCTGTTATTAAAACAGCAAGAGTTTCAAAAAATAAAATCGGTAAAACATGTTTCTACGCTAGAATATATTCCAGGTAGATACATGCAGTACACAAGCATTGTCTGTGCTGAAAATGTCCTTCGAAACGGCTCTGTTCATGTTGTTCGCCCTGCTGATTTTCCTTATGTTAGTTCATTTAGAATTATAAGAAATTTTAATAAAAAAACTAAGAGTTGAGTTAATGTCAGCTGCTAAACATTTGGTAAACCTTGAAATAGCTGATATTCAGACAGGCTTTACGCACTCGGTTACGCACCTTTCGCTCGCTCACTCACTCACTCACTCACTCACTCACTCACTCACTCACTCACTCACTCACTCACTCACTCACTCACTCACTCACTCACTCACTCACTCACTCACTCGCTCACTCACTCACTCACTCACTCACTCACTCACTCACTCACTCACTCACTCACTCACTCACTCACTCACTCACTCACTCACTCACTCACTCACTCAATCACTCACTCACTCACTCACTCACTCGCTCACTCGCTCACTCACTCACTCACTCACTCACTCACTCACTCACTCACTCACTCACTCACTCACTCACTCACTCACTCACTCACTCACTCACTCACTCACTCACTCATTCACTCGCTCATTCACTCACTCACTCCCTCACTCACTCACTCACTCACTCACTCACTCACTCACTCACTCACTCACTCACTCACTCACTCACTCACTCACTCACTCACTCACTCACGCACTCACTCACTCACTCACTCACTCACTCACTCACTCACTCACTCACTCACTCACTCACTCACTCACTCACTCACTCACTCACTCACTCACTCACTCACTCACTCACTCGCTCACTCGCTCACTCACTCACTCACTCACTCACTCACTCACTCACTCACTCACTCACTCATTCACTCACTCACTCACTCACTCACTCACTCACTCACTCACTCACTCATTCACTCGCTCATTCACTCACTCACTCCCTCACTCACTCACTCACTCACTCACTCACTCACTCACTCACTCACTCACTCACTCACTCACTCACTCACTCACTCACTCACTCACTCACTCACTCACTCACTCACTCACTCACTCACTCACTCACTCACTCACTCACTCACTCACTCACTCACTCACTCACTCACTCACTCACTCACTCACTCACTCACTCACTCACAAAAGATGATTTGTATTCCAGATGTTTATCGATCGCAGTGCTGTGCGTGTGCCAGATATTGACTCTGTTCGTTAGACGTCGAATACTTCCGAGGGAGTTGGAAGCTTGGGACAGCGATGAGTCGATACAGATTCTGGAGGACGATAATTACGGTGTTGAGTCACAGGTCAAATATCGATGGTCGTCGACTGATTTACTAATGATTTTTTGTGATTGATTAGCAAAGATAATGCTTGAATACTTGACTCTTTGTATGTATTTCTCACTAATTGATCATTGAAGAAGTAATTTTTAGGATTCCGACAAATTGGCTCACGGCTGTCTGACACTGACAAACTGGCTGTCAGTTGATTCGGACAAACCAACTTTCAGGTTATTTTGACGTCATCTGGCAAGTGTTCGACCCAGGTACTTGATGATCGTGGTACACCGGATACAATTATCGATTACCAGCCTCGAGTCCGCACAACTTCAATAACCAAGTCCAGTTCCACGCAAACACCATTGCCAATTAGAAGTTTGTACCTGGACACTGGTTCCATTCATTCAATGTTGGGCTCACCTGAACCCAGAAAGGCCATCGTGGCACAGACGTGTTCACGGGCATACACAAAACCTGATCAAACCTGCCAGATTTTGCCGGATGCCGAATATCAGGTGTGTTTTTGGCTTAGGCTAAGGCTTAATAGTCTCTAATAATGCTAAACTATTTTGCAACTACTGTAAATGTATTTCAAATATTCAAACGCCACGAGGTGGAAATGTAATTGCACGAAGGTAATAGTAAAAAATAGGAGAGTATATCATGTCCAACATATCCAGATCCACGACCATCGACTTTCAACGAGCAGAACGTTACTCAGTCAAAAACAGGCAACAAATAATCAGCCTGATTTCGTTGTGCATGTCGAACCAATGAGTGCACCTAAGGCCCAGTTGAACGGTTGGATTTTTTAAATATTATTAGCTCATTATTATCATTATTATCTCCAGTTATCAAAAAAAACTGCCTCTAAAACTATACAAGTTATGCGGTTATATCAGATCAGATATTCAGTAGGCATTCTCCGATGTGCGTTTTTTGCCCATTTGGCAAACGGTTTTTTGGAATTATTGAAGAATGTGAGGCTACATTTGTACTACAACAATTAATGATGAGTGTACATTTCAGTTTACACTGCCAGCCAATTGCAGGACATGATTGGCGATGATGATCAATTTATTGTAGCTGGTCATAGGTTAATAATGACAAATACATGAACACTGATATGGGTTCATTTTTGGTTTGGTTGATGGTTTGATTGATTTAGTTGTAACTACATATGTAGAATACGATAGTTAAATAAAGTCGACTCACATCCAATCTACGTCCACAGGCCACCCGTATCTCGCCGATTCTCTAGCCACCGTAACAGCCGTCATTTAGAACATCCGCCACTCGGAAGTGAGCAGAATATAAATGAGAGTGACTCGGAGTCACAACTACAAAGTGACGATGACCCTACTTTACTTGACAGGTTAGAAATTCACTCATTCAGGCAACCTCAATATCGTTCACTCACTCACTCACTCACTCACTCACTCACTCACTCACTCACTCACTCACTCACTCACTCACTCACTCACTCACTCACTCACTCACTCACTCACTCACTCACTCACTCACTCACTCACTCACTCACTCACTCACCCACTCACTCATTCACTTACTCACTGTTTCAGTGACGATGAGCAGCCCCCAGTACCTGTCCGACCCAGACGAAGCCGATCCCGTCAATCGCGACGTTCCAACAGCCTCAAGATTACTACAGTATAACCTATTTTGGTAAACTACACATTTTTACTTGGCAATTTGCTGTGATATGCAGGTGGCAAATAATTTGTGGATCATTATAATCATTATAACGCAATGTATGCAATATTCATAGTAATATGTAAACAGCCATATAATGATCACTATTGCAATAACTGTAACGTAATGAATCGATCGTCAGAGCATATCGGTATGATCAGCGGAACAGCGTACATGGATGCGCGTTTGCATGTGTCGTCGACAGGTGTTCACTACCTGAAGTGTACTCACATGCAAATAGTCGTAACTGAAGTAAACCCTACGGCTTAGCCTAAAGCTCGAGCATGGGCTTAGGCTTAGGCTTGGGCTCATATATTGTTCAGCTAACCGAGAAAAAGAAAGTGTACAAGACAATTAGAGTTACGGATGCGAAGAACAAAAGTGCAGCCGTCATCTGGAAATGGGTGAGCACATCATCACTCGTTGGATCGTATGTTGTTGAAACACTGTAAATTGCCGAACCAGCAACGAACACCCCGAATACAACCCTTAACACCTGCAGTGAGTGAGTGATTGAGTGAGTGAGTGAGTGAGTGAGTGAGTGAGTGAGTGTGTGAGTGAGTGAGTGAGTGAGTGAGTGAGTGAGTGAGTGAGTGAGTGAGTGAGTGAGTGAGTGAGTGAGTGAGTGAGTGAGTGAGTGAGTGAGTGAGTGAGTGAGTGAGTGAGTGAGTGAGTGAGTGAGTGAGTGAGTGAGTGAGTGAGTGAGTGAGTGAGTGAGTGAGTGAGTGAGTGAGTGAGTGAGTGAGTGAGTGAGTGAGTGAGTGAGTGAGTGAGTGAGTGAGTGAGTGAGTGAGTGAGTGAGTGAGTGAGTGAGTGAGTGATAGTGTGAGTGAGTGAGTGAGTGAGTGAGTGAGTGAGTTAGTGAGTGAGTGAGTGAGTGAGTGAGTGAGTGGGTGAACAATCATCAAGTGGGTTTCTCGCCTCAGTTAAGGTCACGTACCAAAGTAACTTGATAAATAAGCAGCATAACAGGCTGGTTGGTGAGTACTCCAATGAAGCCAATAGTAATGGACACCAGCACAAACACCCAGTCAGCCACTGAAAACAGAAATCTTCATGTGAATCACAAATTTCATAGATCAAACATGTATAACTGTTTATCTAAAAATGAACTAAACCATTTCCCGTTAAATTAGTTGTGTTAATAATATGATGATGTTGCATGTAGGCCATACCACTCAGAATGCTGACTATGAGCAGCACACACTCCACGGCGAGCACAAGCAGCACTCTGGTCTGCAGATGTCAGTGATTACAGTGTAGTTGGTGATTGAGTTACTATTATTGAAACATAATGATTATGATTGATGTTCACCAAAAACCACATGTACTACATAAATTGTTGATGTATACCGGTGATTGGTTGAAATGATTGAGTCCCTCACTCACCATAAATAAAATAAAAGATTAAGGTTCACAAAAAACAGAGACTTTGTTGCTGTGTTTTGCGGTGAATGACAATGTGACTCAGTTTGATCTGGCACCAACTTTGATATGACAAGCACAACAGCTTGGTTCGTTCACTTCATGTGTCATCAACGGTACTGACCTTGCCAGACTCGAATCATCTGCAAATTGATCAACTTTTGGAAAACTGTTTAGCCATTTGGAAGCAAACGACAAAGGACGATAATCAATTATCGTTTTGCCGCTCCCATATTCGAAATTTTTCGATGTAATTTTTTAAAACCTGTCATGTCAGTTGTCGTAAACTTTTCTATATCAGCAAAAATCTTAAATGCAAATAGTTGTCTACGCATAATCATGATCATAATACGATTCAGACGATGTATAATTTGGTTATTCAGCACGTGAATCGGAATCGGAAATGAAAAAAAATATTGCAGATGGTAACCCAAATATTTAGATGTTGACGGTGTATTTGTGCCAAAATCCGTGTTCCGTCGTTCGGTTGAGTCTGCAAAAAAACGACTGACAAGCAAACTGGTTCAAATTACCTTGATTTATCAGCCTTAACCGCCACACGATCTTCATGAATGTTCTCAATTTTCTACATAAACTTCAAAATGCAATTATTTATATTTCTGGAATAAAAAAATCTAGATCTCCGTTTTCTTGATTGAAAAGCAAGAACGTTTTAATATGCGAAAATTGTAAAAATATATATAAACATCAGATATCATTAATGAAGCTAGGATGATAACATACATACATACAAACATTTGTCAGGTGATTGTGAATCACGAGGACACGTGCATTCCAAGTCATCCTCATGCATCGGATTGCTGATTATCGACAAATCCATTTGATTGTGTTGAGATTTTATCACTTATAATTTCATTTCTCAAAAATTCGAGATTCAGTTTTTCACATTTACGTCCAAGCGTGGCATATATATACACACAGATTTGTTGTTGTCAAATTGATGTTGCCAAAATAAAAATGTTTATGGATATGTATTGTTTTTTTTATTTCGTGATAACGATGATATTCCTTTCACACTCGAATTACAACGTGAAATCACGATGTTATGTTCGAAAAAGGGCACTGAGCCAAAAACTAACCTCGACTATAGCCGAAACGATATCCATTTTAAATGTAATCTGTTTCATAGAGCGGAATGCAACAGCATAAAGACAAGAAAATACACGTTGTTCGTGAATTATTCATACGCTGGAGGTAAGAATGTTGTAACTACTTATCAAACTATGTAGTGTAGGTGATGACTGTTCCGCCACAAGCGATTGTTGAGGGTGGCAGTGTCGGTGGTTGTCTCTGTAATCTGATAACGGGCACATCCTCTCAATGGTACCAGTACCACACATGTCCTAATCAAACGCCCTTGTACCAACACTCAACCAAATTCAACGCACTTACATCCTTGAACAACCCACGGTTTGGCATCTCATTTTAATGCAACACACAGGGTGATATAATAAAACGTTGGGGTTGGATGGATGGCTCTGTGACTCCATGTTTCAGGCAAATGTTAGGAATCCGCTTGATTCGATTGTCTTTAACTCTTGATGTATTTGTTTTCGAAGTCAGCTCAGATATGCAACGTCTGATCATTCACTAACAGTCTGATATTCCAATGACCTCATTAGAACTACACATTTTATGCATGGCACCTTCAATGGATTACATTTTCTTACTTATAAACATGAACAGGATAAACATTATTGTGTGACTTCATCATCCAGCAACATATTACTTTTCTGTCATCAGTTTTTATGTACTTTAGGATTGAGTACCAACTGTAGTGCATGGAATATGTATGTAATGTACGCTTGTTTGTATGGCCGTTGATCGCAATCACCGTGTCAAAATGTCTAACAATATTTTTCTCTCAAGAAATTATGAATTATTGAACAATTTTCAATGTTGTAAAGTACAAAAATATATATTCAATAGAATGTCTTAGTATCAAAATAATGTGAAAATAATGTTTTTGAATGCTCAACTGAATAGATCATTTATAAACTCTGATAACTTTTTGAAAACGTTTGAAATAAAGAGCAGTGGATGTTTAGTGCCAGATTGACCTGGTACAGTCAGTTGACACAAAACAGAGCCAGTAATACAATTCGATTACCATAAATGCATACGGTCCATCACAACAACCAATCATTGATGGAATCGTTTTCCACGTGACCCCATCCAGGCACCGCTTCTTTTCTGTTCCAGGTACTGAAGGACGGCGTCCTGTGCTCGAGGCATCTGCTCTTCCGATGGACTCTGTGCCACGAAATGGGCCAGTGCCTCCACACCCGATCGCAGATCATCAAGTGATGACTAAATACATGAGTGAGTGAGTTTTTCAGTCTACCAGTAAAGCTGTGAATTTAGTTTTTATCACCTTTCAATGAAGGTGGATATGGTAATGAGAATTTTGCTAACCTGCAAATGATAAAGTTGTCCTTCGAGAGCGGCCAAGTCCTGCTGGTGTTGTAGCTGACTAACGGGATCTGACATCTGGTTGTGTGTGGTGGGCTCTGGCTTAGTGTCGACTGGTGTATCGTTGGACTTGACGGCACACACCCCGATCAGTGCCATACATACAAACACGTACTGCAAAGACATCCTGCACGATATTGGTTACCTGAAATGTAGTCCGTTATAAAAAAAACTTTCTTTCGGGGTAACTGATACCTTAATTCTTTTTTTTCTTGAAATAATCACAGACCAATGTTGGAGCATGTTCATTGACAACACTATAAAAATGCAACTGGCATCAAAAAGTTCACATAAAAAATAAATGATACATAGCTAGGAGTTTGAAACACAAACAATTTGCGTGTCTTCAAGTTGAATCTGAGACTAAATAAAAGAAATGGTGTTAAGGATAATACGGCATCAATCCTAATCAAATACCAGTTAGCATAGAGAGCCATATACATGTATCTCATACTATTTCATACATTACATATCTACACAATAACAACAAGTAACCTCGAAAACAATTCGTAATAACAAATGCATGATACATATTCATAAACAGTACAAAAGTATGTAGACAAGGAACATTCTTAAAGTATTAGAGGATATTAGTTTTTGAAGACTTACAGTGAAGAATGCGATGTGGGTAGCTCACTGCACACCACAAAACTGCATAAACGTGATCAGAATCAGAACTTCTGGTTGGTGCCATCTTATTAAAAGTAATAGAAACACGGGATTCTGCAGTTTTTGGTGTAAAACACGATTATACATATGTACATACATACATATCTTGAGATAAAGTCAGAAGAAAAACATGAAACATGAAGGACTTCCAAGCAATTAACCACAGGGAACGCTACGGTTTGTTTTGATTGTCGCTGTAACCTAAGTTGGGTTTGTTCAATTATGCACTTAACAATGTGTTATAAGATTCACAGCTCAATTTACCATATAAAAAACTATTAATGGTGCATGCTAGGACATAAAAAAATCCTGACATTACAGTAAGGCGTTCAATAATGTACAAGAAGCATTTATGCAAATCTACTAACGGCCGATTACAGATTTTGTATTTTCCCAACTTCGATATATTCTATGATATGTTTCTATCCTCTATATTTAACTGTATCCTGGATGTATCTGCTCTTATATTCTGTCTGATATCAAGACAAATTTACGACCGCAGACGAAGGAGAAATTCATTTACCTGATCGTTCATCGAATATAAAACTGATGCCTGATATTTGATCCAGCTTGTAGAACATTTCGACCGAATTACTGTATGTAAAATCATGAAAAATATTCTGGAAGGTAAATGTTCTAGAAAATTATAGCACAGCCACATACTTACTAACGGTCAGATTTGATAAAGTACTTCAAAATCGACTAAGGACAGTGAGTTTGTTAAAGTTAATCTCCTACATGAGTAGATACGATAATATCAACAAACTAGAATAATATATATTAACTATAGTTTCAAAAATAATATTGCCACAACTGCATATTTACACAATTAGCCTACAATGTCATTCCTGTCTTTCCCATGCCTCTCTTGACACCCCACGTGCACGTACGCAGTAAATTTAATATAGCAAAGCTATGAGAATGTTGGTGACACTTGTTTATCTTCGAATCATGTTCAAGTTGTCTGAATCTGTCATCATCGTGCGTCAAATATCAAACATTCTGTCTGATTAACAGTCTTCCTGAGACACGTTGAGAATGAACCAGTTGTCCATTTGGTAAACAGTGTGTCAGTCAGTCAGTCAGTCAGTCAGTCAGTCAGTCAGTCAGTCAGTCAGTCAGTCAGTCAGTCAGTCAGTCGTCGGTCATGTAGAAAGTCAGTCAGCTGATCTGTCGGTCAGTAGTCAGTCTGTCTGCAAGTCAGTCAGTCAGTCTGTCTGTCAGTAAGTCAGTTAGTCAGTTGGCCAATCAGTCATGCAATTAGTTAGGTGAAAGTCAGTCAGTCGTCGTGCATGTAAAAAGGCAGACCGGAACAGGCGATGCGTGAAGGATAGAAGCGTGACCAGCCCACATACATATTGACCGACCCACCGTAGCACCAATAGCGGATGAGAATCACAGTCCAAGGCTACTTCATAGAGAGCAACAAATTCGAGCAGGGTACAAAACAACTATCAATACGTTTTCGCTGTTGACTTGAAAATGCTGAACTTCGGAGGATTGGCTTGTGTGTATGTCCCAACGTCGATCCATGCGCCCCAATACTTTCAACGTTAAAGAGTTGCAGCGCATAAAAAGAACTGAACTGAGCAGTAAATGAACAAATGTACACACCCTGCATTACTGTCAAAAAAGGGAAACTCAGAATTCCAGAATCTGATATCTGGGATATCAGGTATGTGAAGTCCGTGTGATCTGTTGCACAAGCGTCAAATATTAGGACTTACTGAATTAATATGCGATTTAGTGCATAAGATACATTTAGCATTGAGCTTCAACTAAATAAATTTTGAATAAGAAACGAATCATGCTACATTTACATAGAATGGAATATTTATTGGAAACAATGCGGTTCTTCTATTAATCAAAATAAATTAATTTATATAACAACTATATACGATAATTGCTCGATATAATTGCAACATATGTATGTATGTATTTTATTTAAAGTTTTAATAAGCGTAGTGTCAGTCGTATAAAATTGACTGCAGCACGCAAACATGTGTTATGTAGTTCCGTTTCGATTACGCAACTGAACCTTCCGCAACAAGAGTTATAAAGCGGAAATGAAATTAAGGTGACAATGATTGGAACCTGTCAAAACTTATCTTCCTTTTTTATTTTTACTCAATGGCACGTTTCGCTCATTTGGTTATCGCGTACGTGCTTTAATCGTCATAAAAAGGTTAGCGCTTATGTTCGTGTTCCGATTTTCATTTTGGCATACAATAAAATTTGTAAATATTGACATAAAAGACTATTATAATTTATTCAGCCATATTTGGAATACAACAACTTCTAAATTAATAATCAAAGGAAAAGAAAGCACCAACAATATTTGTAAGATAAGTAGGTTTGACAGAATTATGTAGTTTCAACAGTAATCGATACTGACACCCCGTATAATGCTCATCATATCGTATTCTTCGTTGTTAACCTACAAAATGCCAGTTTTCGAAATGTCAATTCAGCTACATGAAATCAGTGATAGAAGAGGCACGTGAATACTTGTTGTTCTTAACTTACCCTGTTGAAACTTTTGGTGTTACGGTACAGTACACTTTCAGCCGTAAACATTTCCGCATTTTAACTCGATCTAACAGTTTTGTATTCCCTAGAGTAGACTAACTGCAATTCTAGCCACAACTGACAAAGTGACAAATGGTCTTCAGATGGGAACTTGGCCCGAAGTAATTTCCTGCCGTTGGAAACTATTCTCAAACTGTCACAGACCATCAGCATTACTTTTTATGGTCCTGCTGATCAAAAACAAAAAAGGATCAGCCGAACGTGTGAAAGGTTACATAGTTGTTCGTATCAATATTCAAATGTTAAACTATAGATTGCACCAGCCAACTATGCTTTGAACCTTTATTACCTGTTTGTACATAACATACGGTTCACAATAATTACAAGCGAATGCAGCGAACCAGTGAAAACACATGTGACCAAAGGCAAGTGAATGCAGGTTTATAAGTAATCAGGATTACTTGGTTAAACAGCAGTAATCTCATGAAAGAATGGTACCACATAAAGGACATAATTAAGCAGAATATTCACAGCTGAATGCTATGTCTGAATACAAGGTGAAAAAAATGTTAATTGTGGGCCAAAATACGAACTTGAAATTTTGTTAATTTTTTGTTTGTGACCGTGACATCGATGCAGAAATATGGTAATCAAAAATCGAAAAACCAACTTCATCGGTTCATAAGTTCACACGACTTTTTTGGTTTTTCTTTCGTGACAAAGATTGGGACAAAGCAATCCAAAAAATTCAAGCTTAATATACATGTATATGTAGGCCACGAAATAGACCTTCTAACGATGGAAACAACGAGAAAATCGCATTTATTCTATTTGTTAGCGGTAAAAATCATTTGTTTATTTGGTTCACCCTGTATGTAGAGATATGTAATGGAATGGCACAGACGAATCTAAAACGTGTCCTAGGACATCCAAACTGCTGATTCACAATCACTTTTACTGCGATCGCTCTCCACCGCGAAACCGATCATTTTGTTGTATTGTATGCCGGAAGTTACAGGGAATTATTTATGATGGCATATTTAGGATGGCATTCAACATAATGTAGTTCACTCTCTCTTTGTATGTAATGTATGTAGTTTGTTTCGAGTAATTATTAGTTTTGATCAAGTATTTTGTTGGCTAACTGCACTCGATGTTATACATTTTCAGAGCAAATGATTTACATAACATTGAGAGATAAAAACTATTACTAGAATTTGTTAGTTTGTTTATTTTAGTCCAAGAGTTAGAGTTAAAATGACTAGATGCCTCTTTTATGTTCATTGTGATTAGCTGAATTCATGACACAAACGTGAATGTGAACCGGAAAGCACTGATTGATACCCTGATCACAGATACATAAATACATACATACATTTGCATTTTATATAAATACTTCCAACCTGAAATGCTTTCGAACATGTGTTTTATACTTCATAGAGCCTAATTTTTCATATCAAAATAAGTTGTTTTTGACACAAACTTATCTGGTCACCATCAGAGTAGTGTCCTTCTAGCTTTCTTAGAAAACCGTTCTAATAATAAACGTCGTATTAAAATGACCTTTTGCCAACGAACAGATGTTACTTGCCTGGTTAAAATGATTGAAACACTTCATGGAGTCGGTATGAATATTACAAATTTCACTAAGCAAGATTTTGAATATCAGGGAACAAGTAGCGGAAAGGTAGCTCTCGAAACGGACCCGTGACTGTGACAGAGCACCAAGTCATCGCCCAACTTTATATCATCCATATTTTATACATTCCCATTTACATCATTCATCAATTTATTCATGAGTTTGACGCACAATTCAAACAAACAATCGTAGTTTTTAGCAGTCTTCAGTACGTCATCAAAGTTCGAAAGTGTTAAAAATACAGTAATTGACGCGTTGGCGTAAAGTAATTGTTGGAGATTACTGAAATGCTTTTGTTCTTCGGTATATGAAGTGAACAAAAAGATCTAGCTTTTTGCCGTAAAAACGACAGCAGAACTGCAATGAAATGGCTTTATGACCAAATCACAGAATCATATAGGATGACAAATTGGATAAAAATTCTTATCAGAAATCCAGGAAATGCCGTTAAACTAAAGTTATCATATTGTTACATACTAAAGTATACTTTTAAAGCCGTCACCAAATCTGATTGATTCAAATTACATGTCATCAACCCAAACGATCTGGTTTTGTTTATATAATGACTGCTACCCAAACTGACTTCCGGTTGGATAATGAATTTGTCGCGCCGGTTTCATGGTGTTTTGCAATCGCGAAACACCATGAAAAGCTGTTTTATTTGGCTGGTGACGGACAACATAATGGTGAAAAAAGCTTTATTGCTCTGGACTCTGAAGTAGGACACTTGGTAACAATTCATCGAACCCATACGGATATAAAAGAGTTCATATTTATGGATAAAAAAAGATGTTAATCACCTCATAATGTATGTAATTTATGTATTGTCATATCGTGTGCACATAACTCAAATACAACAAAACATGTATAAGAATAACATGATCTATAAAGTCAATCCATATCTCATAACCCCATTGTTTGAGGTGTCAATCAATCAATCAAAACCAACTCAGATAGTAGCGGATAAGAAGTACAACTGTTACACCAAAGTCATGCCTACTCAGTTCTGCGATAAAACTACATACCAATATTTTTTTAATCAAATTTTACATTCATATCATTTAAAATAGTTGGCCTTGATTATTTCCGTACTCACATCATATTTACTCTTCCGCTATTATTTTAGCGCGATCAACAACTCTGGTGAACTCACACGAGCGTGCCATCCAACTCCTACATACTTGATTACATCTTACATGGAAAAATAAACACATAAATCCATGTCCTATGTACAATTTATGCGTACATAATTGATTTATCAGCATCCGCAGAACATAAAACAACCAATAGAAGATAACACGACTGATTAGTCCAATAAAAACATTTCTTAGTAGGCACGGAAAGTTCACGAAATTATTTACGCATGACGAATCTTTAATAATTTTTTTCATTTCATGCAATATTTATAACATGAAATTATTATTGTAAAAAGAAAATGATGGTAATATAAACTACAAGCGCTTCGTCTTTCTTATTGATGTCACAACAAAGTCAGCCAAATCGTGACAGCGATGTTCGGATAAAGCACATGCGCCTGCAAACCGTTATATCTATTACTTCGTAAATACATACTATTCCAGCAATCTTTCTCCAAACTATGGTTACCAGAAAATGCGGTGAATTTGATAAATTAAACATGTTGTATTAACCTCATTGTTAGAGGTAGAATCCGATACCACCGGTGACGTCACAAGACTGTTCGAGGTATGTATCGCTGAAAATATAGTTTTTTTTCTGAACTCATGTCAACTGATTTTACCTATATTAATGTCAAAATACCTGTAGAATCGGGAACAGACACCAGAGATGTTATTGTTGTTGTTGTTGTTGTTGTTGTTGTTGTTGTTGTTGTTGTTGTTGTTGTTGTTGTTGTTGTTGTTGTTGTTGTTGTTGTTGTTGTTGTTGTTGTTGTTGTTGTTGTTGTTGTTGTTGTTGTTGTTGTTGTTGTTGTTGTTGTTGTTGTTGTTGTTGTTGTTGTTGTTGTTGTTGTTGTTGTTGTTGTTGTTGTTGTTGTTGTCGAGGATGTTGTTGTCCTGATTTTGTCCAGTCTAGACCAGTCAAACGGTTTCTTCGACGTACTTGTAGTGCTTATGTCTGTCTCCTCTTCGCTCAGCTCCCAATTGTGCAGGTCGAATGATTGTCTCATTGGGTTTTCTGCAGAAAACTTGGTTGCACTAAATCCTTAATTATCACAACTGTATTTAGTTGATATGAGTGAAGACTTGCAACCCGAATCGTACTTGAAGTTTTTGAAAAGATAATAAAAAAATAAGAATAACTAACGCAGAGCCATATCACGGTTGCCGAACGTCTCTCTGATCCCATCTGCATAATCGTAATACAACAGATCGGATGGGGTTGGCATCGCTGCTGCAAATTGAATAACTTAATGATTTTATTAATCTAAACATAAAACTGATTGGAGTAATTTTGTTGGACAGAAACGAACCAATTGTTTTAGCATTAATGCTCCTCATAATACTCCGTAACTGAGATTCCCAACCCTCATCGGTATTTCCTTCAAGATCTGATAATGTCTTGCCCAGGTCATCGATATCGATTCCAAGCTGCACATTTTTGTATTTATTTCAGTGGAACAACAACAACAACAACAACAACAACAACAACAACAACAACAACAACAACAACAACAACAACAACAACAACAACAACAAC
>OZ038447.1:15344628-15503482 GCA_964036265.1 Daptonema setosum
TCACTCACTCACTCACTCACTCACTCACTCACTCACTCACTCACTCACTCACTCACTCCTCCTCACTCACTCACTCACTCACTCACTCACTCACTCACTCACTCACTCACTCACTCACTCACTCACTCACTCACTCACTCACTCACTCACTCACTCACTCACTCACTCACACTCACTCACTTCGCTCACTCACTCACTCACTAACTCACTCGCTCACTCACTCACTCACTCACTCACTCACTCACTCACTCACTCACTCACTCACTCACTCACTCACTCACTCACTCACTTACTCACTCACTCACTCACTTCACTTCGCATCGCTCACTCGCTCACTCACTCACTCACTCACTCACTCGCTCACTCGCTCACTCACTCATCACTCACTCACGTCACTCACTCACTCACTCACTCACTCACTCACTCACTCACTCACTCACTCACTCACTTTGTATACAGCTACATCCTGACCTCCCCACCGAAGACTACTACATCACTGAATACTACCCCACAAAACTCAACAAAAAGATGACATTCGAGAATTTGAGCGTGAAAATCTGGGTGAAATGCGTCGATATTAAGGGATTCGAAGAACCTGCCGGTGGATAAGAAGGAACAGGTTTATGTCAATCACTACTCTTTTGCTTATTGGCTGATTTGTTTTTCTATTGGACCTTTTTTGTCTTTGCTGTTTCATTTAGTAAAGTTACTCATTGTGCTCATTGAATGATAATTCCTGTATCTGTTATTTCAGAAGAAATACAACAAGGCGCTGAAGAAGGAAAAGGGTGAAATCCTCGAATTCCCCACGGAATACGAATTTCTTGTCTACAAACTACAGGTCGGTCCAAGAATCATTCAATCATAAAGTCGTCCAGGTCCAAGTCAAGTCATTCAGTCATCCAGTTTATCCTGTAATTTAGTCATACAGTCATTTAATCATCCAGTCAACCAGTAATTTAGTCATACAGTTATTTAGTCATCCAGTCAACCAGTCTAGAGCCAAATATCTCTATTCTATCCGTGCCTATCTCTATCCAGATAACCAGCAGTAGAGACAAACCAGTGGTTGAGCGCACCGTGTACCTGGTCCATTTCAAGTCAGTCAGTCAGTCAGTCGGTTGATTAATCCATCGGTCAGTCAGTCAGTCAGTCAGTCAATCAATCAATACTAATCACCCAACTCACTTAGAAAATGGAAGCGCAAACAACTGTCCGCCCACCCGCAGTCTGATGCACATGATCGCTGCCGTTTGGCAGCTCCAGCAACCCGAGTACATTTTCGGCATGCGACTGAATTGGCGTTATTGATTGACTGATCGATAGATTGATTGATTTAATAATTGATTAATTGATTGATTAATTGACTGATTGATTGAGTGATTGATTGATTGATTGAGGTATTGATTGATTGATTGATTGATTGATCTATTAACTGATTGATTGGCAGAATGGTTGATTAACTGTCTAAAAGATTGTCTGTTTTCAGAAGCCTTGAAATTGGATCCGGAAGAGCCTCTGGTTATTTCAATGTGACACCGGGTGTTAGAAGAGCGGGTGTGTTTGGTGTGATCGACAACTGTTGTCGACAGCTCGAGAAGAACAAGGTGTTCGACATGGTCGGTTGTTGTTGTTGTTGTTTTTGTTGTTGTTGTTGTTGTTGTTGTTGTTGTTGTTGTTGTTGTTGTTGTTGTTGTTGTTGTTGTTGTTGTTGTTGTTGTGAAACTTTTGTAAACTGTATGTCACGTAATTAATATAATTCAGGTTCGTACGGTGTGTCGATTCCGAAAGCGCCGCTACGGACTTTATGTCATAACAGGTTGATCCATTGATATATCGACTGACGAAGCACTGATAAATTATCATTCAAGCTGCTGAGACTACAATTTTAGTCTTTTGCGTGTATATCTTTTTGAATCTCATGCTCTTGAGATTTTTCAAAGTAGGTTTATGCAGGGCAATTACAACTACACTTACATGGCCGTTATAGACTTTGCAGCGAAGCGTGGACATGACGGACTGTCGCTCAAAGGTTACCTATCAGATCCCATTCACTCACACTAAATCACCCACTCATTCACTCACTCATTCACTCACTCACTTACTCACTCACTCACTCACTGAAAACGCTGGAATAGAAGGTTGGACAGTCGTTAAGTCACATAATTACAAATTCGCTGACTCATTTACTCGATCAGACATGACATGACTTACGTTTCCTCACTCACATACAGACGAGTCTTATCTGACGTTCCACAAAGAGATCAAGTTGTGCATCAATGACCCAGGCGACGAAACCCCTGGTACCAATGACCATGAACCACCGTCTCTTGAAAAGGAATAATAGAATAATATGTACATCAGAAGAGCATATTGTAATCTAGTTTTCTGAATAATAGCAAGTTAAAATAACATTTTCTAATCAACAAATTGTCAGTTATACCAGTGAATTGCGGTTCAAACTTTTGGTATTTTAAACGAAACTTTCAGCTTATACTGATATTATTTGTCATTATTTCTAAAAGCACAATGCTATATAATACACATTTGTACCTATACTGCCCTTTCGCAAAACTTACGTCTATTCGTGTAAAAAGTGTTCATTAAGAAAAATTAATGCGAAACTTGCGGTGATGGTATCTACATACATAGTTCAGAGAATTATCACCACTGGCGGAATCTGACCCTCCAAAGGTAGGGGAAATTTCGTCAAAAAGGGGGAAATTGGCAGTTTTCCGGTCATTTTACCTACACCTAAGGGAACAAATTCTACTTCTTGAAAATGCCAAAGAGGGGGGAATTCCACTTTTCTCACGCTTCTCGTCCGCTAGTGATTATCACGGTAGTCAATTGTTCATCTTATTCAGTCGGTGGTCACACAAAATTACAGCGATAAAATGTAAGCCTGTAGGGTTCAACCCCGACTATAATTATCCGTATGAAAGAAATCCTTAACTGGGTGAATGAACTGCTTGTACGTGAGGTAATGTCAGTTGATTTCGATGCTACAACCATGGCGAATTTATTACCGCTAATGAAGTCCGTGAATATGACCCTATAAAATGATATTATTATTCTTTGGTGATGTCTTCTTCGGTATGGCAATTTCTTAACAGACATGCATAAGTAATAAAACTCGTCTAGTGTGTTCACAAAATTTCATTTTATACCAGGAATGAATGCAAAATAAAAAGTACATCTAAAATCAGTTCAGTCAATTTGTTCGTTCATTTGATATGTCTGGTATTCACGCGCCAAACTCTGGTAACTTTGAATCATGATTACCTGACCTAACAGTACATCAAAACAAGGTATGGCAAAAACAACGGTGTCTTGCTCTTTTCGCGGGAAAATAACCGATAGTGCGACGAATTATTGATGTGTGTGATTGATAAAATAACATCAAACTCGAGAAGTCACAGATTGACTGAACTAAAAAACGTACGTTTTTTTTCATGAAGAAAACGCGAATGATCAATACTGTTTACTAAACAGGAACCTTTGACACTTTGACAGTAACCCAATGTCATATTCGTACTTCTTAAAGAAAGTCAATTTCGCATCTGCAACAGGGTAACGATCTTTTCAAATGTGACGATGACCATAAACCCAATTGTGTAGCTCATTTTGTCATGCATGAAACAATCAACGGATGCTGCCAGTGAGCTAAGGCATATTGTCCCTGAGTCATTTCACCTTTTTATAGTTCCATCCATGAGTCAGTCAGTTATACAGCAAATTACTACATAAAACCCAAAGTCACAACTAAACGTATGAAATCGCATTCTTTTTTATGAAACTACAGTGTTAAAAATGACAGTCATTCAAGTTTTCTTCTCGTTGAGAGAAAAGTACCATTGCTCATGGTCATGGGATTCGTTCATCCGCCGTCATTGCTGCCAGCCTGCAGTTGAATTGCTCAGCCGACAGGCTGCGCTCGAGCGCAAGCCAATAGAGATAGCGTGCGCTCACAGTTTGAATAAAATAGGCCCCGCCCTCGTTGGCGCGTTTTCATCAAGGCTGAGCCGACGTCGCATTTAGACAGGACCAACCCGACACATTGGGCCCTTATATTCAATTTGATGACTGATTGTTCCACTTGTTTTAGTCAATTCCTTTGTGCTTCCTGTCTATGGATGGGTGTTGATTTCAAGTTGAATGGTTACTTTTGATAGCTGTTTCCGGAAAATACTGGACATTTTTAAAATGGGCTGGATTGGATGACGCATCTTTTCCGAGTGATCCGTTCGAGATTGATACTCACTATAATTTTTTTCTTTTGTTTGGAAGCACATTGTGATTTGGACTATGTTGTTCAAAAGTTTTGTTGTGGCTTTACACCGACGAGTTTTGTGTGTTCAATTTGTTTTTCTTTTTAGGGGTAGTACAATTTCTTATTACGCAATATTTTAATAAATCTTATTTAGTGCCAGTAAAATTTTCCAAACGAGTTTTTTCGCGTGACGTCCCGATCTGATGCAGAATGTGCAGAATCGATATTGCCTCTGAAATGCTGGTGTACATTGTGTCTGGACGGAAAGTAGCGGATAGGCAAAAGGCCCGCAATTCTAAGTGCATTTGTTTGTATATAAACTTTATGGAAATTTTTCAAGTTATTGTGTCTTCAAATCGTTAGGGTTCGGTACATTATAGTTAAAGGAATAGACTGGATATCCATCCACTTTTAGCCCTACCCGACCCGACCTTATATTATTGTCGTTCCCAGCACAGCCACTTCATTGAGGCGTTTGGTTGTTGCGAAAATGCGCGCGTAAAATTCAAAGTAACCGGCGAGGATGATGAGTCATTGCGAAACCCAGCTTGTTCACCGATTCTCATTTGCAGAAAAGGAATCCAGTAACGAATTTGATTAATAAATGTGTAACGTTTTAATTAGCAGTATTCAAGATAACAAAAATATCCTTTTAATTCATATTGTAGTACTTGCATTCTTCTTAACCAGGTTTAAAATTTATTATTAGTTAGTAGGTCTGTTTATTATTGGTGCATCTAGTTTTAAGTGGTGTTTTGTGTACAGAATGACTAACAGAGAGGTGACTCGTTCGTTACTCATTTATTAGCTGGTTGTCGTTACTTATATATTAGCTCGTTGTCCAGTGTCATCGTTGATGTCCAAATAGTCTTTGTCTTTGCTTTCCAATCTCAATAAACAAACCACTGACAGAATTGCATTCAATTTTCTCTAGTTTTACAAAATTGCATTTAATTTTCTCTAGTTTTATCACTCTTGATAAGTATAGTATAAATTTTCACTGTTTTGGGCAAACATATTTAATGAAGATGAATAATCCTTTGATCCCAGTCAGTCACTGTTGGTCGTTTCGTTGTTTTGGTGTTCACTTATCATGATAATAAAATAAAGTTCTGAAATCTGCTGGCTGATAGTCGTTCCACAGTGTAATGCAGTAAAGTGACAAATATATGATTGTGACAAATGGCCAACATCGCATATTGTAATGGAAGGCGTCAATATGAGTATTTGACGAGCCTATAACGCCCTGTGGTCGTGGTGTTCTCATTTCGTCTACTTATCCAACTTGTTTGTTTATCTTAACATCTGCAGCCACCAAGTGGAGCGGAGCGCATGTGTCTCGGTTTTTTCGTACTTCAGATAAACGTTTCGCTGAATCAGTATTTTTGTTAGTTATTCATGTTGACGATAACGATGATTCTGTTTCTAAGTTTTACAGAACTGAGTCTGGTTTTATTTAATGGTATAATTTGTGGGCTCATCCGCTGGCGATTGACAGCGATCAGCGACACTCAAATTATTGGTGCGAGGTACGAATATCGTACGATCACTCCGCTCGCACACCCGACCTCTATTTCTCTATTTATGCGTCGTTCTCGTTTTTTTCTCGATGAATATCTGTGGCGCTGCTCGGAATGCAAAAAATGCGTCCACATGTTGTGTTAGGCATAATTCCATAGATCACCATCACAATCTTGGTTGGTTAGGACTAGGAGTACTAGTGACAATGGTTGTCGTTTTGCATTTAACAACGGTAGAGTAAACAACTGTTATTCATTATTAATTCTGATTCAGATAATGGAGAAGTAGATCAATATTCTGTTAATACCAATTGTTAACTTTATTTTTAATACCAAGCTATGAGTGCAGTGGTGGGCAGCGAATTTGGCCAAAATGGCGTTACGGTCATACACTTTTTCAAAAATCGGTCTTACGGTCAGGCACCCTCCCGGGTTTCGATTTTGGGGGGGGGGCATGACGGTCAACATTAAATGAAGTCGAATTTTTAACTCAAAAACATCAGTAATGGCTCGAAATAATGACCGAAATTTCGGGATTTTGAAAGCCGCTGATTTGTATAAGAAACATAACAGAAAATTGACAGACTGAGTGCGCGCGGCGCCGAAATTTTGGCATTTTGAAGCCCGCTGATTTGTATTAGAAACATATCTGAAACCTGACAGGCTGAATAGCGCGTAGCGCTGAATTTTTTTGCATTTTGAAGTCCGTTGAATAGTATTAGAAACGTATCTGAAAACTGACAGGCTGAGTGGCGCACAGCGTCAAAACTTAAGCATTTTGAAGCCCGCCGATTTGTATAAGAAACATATCTGAAAACTGACAGGCTGACTGGCGCGCAGCGCCGAAATTTAGGCATTTGAAGCGCGCTGATTTGTATTAGAAACATATCTGGAAACTGACAGGTTGACTGGCGCGCAGCGCCGAAATTTTGGCATTTTGAAGCCCGCTGATTTGTATTAGAAACTTATTTGAAACCTGACAAACTGAGTGGCGCGTAGCGCCGAAATTTTGGCATTTGAAGCGCGCTGATTTGTATTGGAAACATATCTGAAAACTGACAGGCTGAGTGGTGCACAGCGTCGAGACTTAAGCATTTTGAAGCCCGCTGATTCGTATAGGAAACATATCTGAAAACTGCCAGGCTGACTGGCGCGCAGCGCCGAAATTTTAACAATTGAAATGCGCTGATTTGTATTAGAAACATATCTGAAAACTGGCAGGCTGAGTGGTGCACAGCTCCGAAATCTTAGCATCTGAAGCCCGTTGATTAGTATTGGAAACATAGCTGAAAAGTGACAGGCTGAGTTGCGCCCAGCGCCGAAATTTTTGCATTTTGAAGCCCGCAGATTTGTATCAGAAAGATCTGAAAACTGACAAGTTGAGTGCACAGCATCGAAACTTCAGCATTTAGCCCACTGATTTGTATTAGAAACGTATCTAGTGGCGCGCAGTGTTGGTTGATAATACAGTACTGAGTATATCATCCAGCACCATACATCAATCATCATATCGTGCATCGAATCGATCCAACGAACACTGATTTTAAAACTTGAAACATTTTCGACCAATTTTTGGTTGTTGTTTTTTTAATTTAAAACGTTTTCAACGAATTTTTGAAAAAAAATTAAAACTTGAAACGTTTTCGACCAATTTTTGGTCGTTTTTTAGGCGATTTCGTGTAATTTTAGGTCATTTTGACAGTACATTCTCTCAAATTTTGACCGTTACGGTCAATGGGTCAATTCTGAAAATCTCTCTTACGGTCGATCGATCAAGGGCACCCTCCCACCCTGTTTTTTGGGGGGGGGCCCCCGCCCCCCCCCCCCCCCCCCGCTGCCCACCACTGTATGAGTGCCAACCAGTATTTCACCATTCGAAATCTTTCAGAGCAGCGTAATAGCCACGAGAAGTCGAGTGACTTTGAGCAGACGACCAACACCAAAGCCGGGACATCAACCAGACAGATCGTTGAGCAGGCAATCCCACAGCCACTCACTGCCCCCATATATCCACTATATAACCAATCAACATGCGTGAAATCGTACACATCCAGGCCGGACAGTGCGGTAACCAGATCGGAGCTAAGGTGCGTTGTCACAACTTATGATGCGTGACTGCTGAGGTTTTTATTACTTCGGGTTTGGGTTCACTTCGAGGGAAAACTGCTGAACTACCACTATGCTGGGAATACGTTTTTTTTCGATAGAACATCTTAAGCAGATATAATTATAAGGATTTGCTGACTGTGGTTGGTTGTCGCCTAGACGTCTGATGTACTGGTTGTCTGTCTGTAATTTACCGACGTCTGTTGACTTCGTTTCTCGTACGTGTATTGTTTCATTGCATCTAATATATAATGTATGGATATCACCATGTCATATGGTCATCGGTCGTTAGCCAGGTGGCAAAACACAGTCCGGTTGTTTATTCTTTTAACAACCCAGTTGATCTGGATCGGCTAAGCCCTGAATAACGGGTAGTTTATTAGTGATGTATGGATGTGGTGGTGACCCAGTAACCCTTTGGTAATGTTAGCTTACCCGGTGCATCGATGTAAGCCATCGACTGACTGCTTTCATGCATAAGTGAGCTCGTTACTCCCGACTCGTCTACCAGACTCGTCCCCTTGTTCTTCCTTGAAATGCGGCTGAAAACAATGGTAGTGGCATGCATATTGAAGAATGGCAGTTAAATTATTGCTTATCCAACGACATTTTAATAGTAAATATTGTGCGGAAAAAATAAGAAATTCTGTGATTAACATTTGGATTACGTAATGTGTGCAAGTTAGGTTATGTAACCCGCCACCGTGGTTCCCTTTCACTCGACGGTTCCATACGCTGATACCCAGAGGTGGGCCGCAGGGGGGGGGGGGGTAGGGGGGTTTACCCCCCCCCACTTTTCAGGGTCGGCGGGTAGCCTACCCCTCCCCCCTAGACAAAAATTTAGGTCGCCTACCCCCTCCCCCCCCTACTCGAAATTTTTGAGAAAATCGGCCTCAAAAATCGGCCTCTTTGAGGCTCATTTTTCAAAATTTTCTGGCTGTAAGATTTTTTTTTCGAAGAAACACGTTTTCTGGGTTAATTTTCTTGGTAAAAACCTGAAAAAACCGGTATATGTTATGTTTATACCATATAATAGAAGATTTTTTAGCAAAAACAAGCAAAAAACAAGCGTTTTATGCGAAAAAAATTTTTTCTACCCCCCCCCCCCCCTACCCGACCTTACCCCCCCCCACTTTTCGGACAGGTCGGGTAAAATGGGATTTTCTGTCGGCTACCCCCCCCCCCCACCCCCTGCAAAGTGCCAAAAAACCCGGCCCACCCCTGCTGATACCAAAACCAAATTAACAACAGACGACGTTGGGTACCATTGCTATAGGCTTCTTGCCATAACCAAATAGTATTACTACTATGTCTGCGTTTGTATGTACGGGATTGTGTGATTGGGTACGGATGAATGGTAAGAGTAGGAGGGTCGGGTAACAAGTGTGTCAGTGTCACCCTGCGTTTTTTCGACTTCTTGAAAAGTTGCGGTGTGAAAAGACGTTATTTGCCAAACTTATAGTTAACAAGAGTGGTTTATTTTCTCCTATCCCCCGGTAGGTTCACTCACCCTAAATTAATTGCTTAATTGCTATTTATAGATCGATCGACCTTAATACACATACCTTCATGATGCCCATGGGCCATGACTTCTAAAGGCAACCACGTGTTTGGTTTCATATTGTGAAATAGTGTGGTTGTATTGCGAAACTCATGACAAAGACTAGGTGGCTACTGTATGTGGGTGACATGCACGGCAATGGGGTTTGGGTTAGCAGTTATACACGTCACGTCGACATTCGTGTCCTAGTATCTACGGAGATTTCTTTGATTTTATGATAAGGTAGTGAAAATAAACCATTTTGGTTTGCATGTCGCTGCTGGAAACGTGAGACAAAATGTATTATTGACGGTGTATGCAGTATGTATGCTGTATTATTGACTGCACGCATTGCACATACCACCACATAGGGACGGACGCATGCAGCTGTGTTTTACATGTCTTGGCCATCTGTCGCTCATACAAACACCACTGGTTATATTTATATACATATAGAACCCCACCAAAGCGGCTCAATATAAAACAAAATCATTCCATTCAAAATGTACAATGATGCGATAGGTTGGATTTCTACAGACTACAGTACTACGTTTTTAAATGTCGAAATACATTCAGCATGGTTCTCCTTATGCTATGTTTAATTCACTGTGGCTTTTTTGCCTCATAGCGGCCTCTGAACGATATCAACGTCCGAATGCGATATGTGCAGTAAGCAAAACATTGCTGGTAAATAAACAGCACCGACCGGCTGCACAGCAACACTTATTGCACTTATGCATTGATGAATCAATATACATAATGCCACGTTGCTGTAGGCGGGTGGGCAAAACATTGTTTTTTACTCGTCAAAATTTTTTTGGTGGGTATTGATGTAATGTTAAACGCAGATGCATTCGAGTCGAGCCTCATTGACGATGGATTGCCCCAATCTATTCCAATGTTATTTGTTGTAAAGCTGTATTTTTTGTTACATTGCAACTGGGATGGTTTTTAGCGACAACATAACGCTGAGCAACGCCTCGTCTAGCGCTTAGCAGCTCACTCAGCAGAGCGCTATGTAGGTAGATGATGTTCAGTTACGTCATTTGAGTATCACCACACCACACAATCAATGAGTTCTAGCACGTAGCATACACCAGGTATTATATAAGTAGCTTAAATTAAAGTGAGGCGATTTTGTTAGATTCGCTGAAACCTTGAGATTGAAGTGATCGTTTCGTTATGTGGGGGACTACCCGACTGCTGACTACGTAAGCTAATCGAACGGGCGTTCGCTTACACAAATACTAATGATTCACCAGTGTACCATTCGGTGGTGACTAACTGGTTGGTGGTGGTAGTAATAAATGAAAACACTCGGCAACGATTCCGGTTCGTGTTATTCATCCACTACATGCAAGCTATCCAGATTGGGTTATCTGCGGACAGCCTGTGATGGTGGGAAAGCAATGGTGGAACTGAACGTAAAAAGGCATGATAAATTGTTTTGGTATGTGGTTGGTTGGACAGAGCATGACCGGGCGCAGTGCAGATAAGCACGCAACGCTCCACTGCTTTCCCTGGTCGTTTAGTCTCACCACTAGCGGACGAGCAAACAACAGAAAATAAAAGTTTGTGGAACGACTCTGTTTTGGAGTTTTCCAAAAGATTCAACTTGTTCGTCAAGGTGTACGTCGTGTAGATAAATAGCCTCAACTGCTAATTCCCCACGTATGAAAAAATTCCCCTGCTTTTGGATTGGCTCGTTCGCCAGTGAGAATGTACAGAATGTCAGTTGGCATTTTTTATGGATAGTAAGGAATGCTCGGGTCGAAATTTGGTTTCCTCGTTTTCTGTGATTGACCGCACCGGAGTTCACCAACACTGTTTTTGGCTTGTTTTTGATTACGTGCGCGTCGAGTACGAGTGCAATTTTATTCGCCGATTTGGACGCTCAGCCTTGTACTCTACTGGTAGGATGAGCACGATTCAGGGTCATGTCATGCTACTACCTGCTGGATGGATATGATTATATGCTATGGTATGGCAGTGATTGTACTCACGGCCAATTGACTGATAACTCGGGTGTCACGGTGATAATAAAAAATACACTTCGTTTTTGTTCATGCAAACATGGTTTAATTGGATGATTGTCTGAGCTGCGGTTAAGTGCAACTGCAATGTATGCTAATGCTACCAATACTTGTGCACCACAAATCAATCGGAGTAGTATGTTTTATTTATAACACAGATAATGGATCCATTCGCGGTTTGCTTGTCGATTGGTTTCGTTTCGGCTCATGACGGCTACACATGATTTCCCAGTTTACAAGTGGTGATTATAGTGTCACTCACTGTTTTTGCTTTTGAATTTGAATCATTGGTCATTGAATTAAAGCCGATGTTAAACCAAGGGTAATATCATACTTCTGTCTGTCCAGGATCGCTCGCATCCGCACGCTGGCAGGTTTTTTTCTCAGCAATGTAACGTGCCGTGTTTCATGTAGCCAGTAAGGTAACATTGCCTCGGTACAGGCATGATGTACATGAACAAGACCGTACAGCAGGGCATGTGTTCCATATGTGCCATGATTGTTTTAGCAGCGGATAGTGGGGGACGAATCATAAACTAGAAAGTAAAGAATGCTTCAACAACAGTGTTTTTGTGGTATCAAGAGTTCAACCTCTGCTTGAATTGCAATGCAACTGCACACAATTTTATGAAGAAAGCTGTACTAACCGTGTGTGGCGCCCTGCTAGCTGTTTTATTGCGGACTGACTAGACTGGGGTATGGGTTGGTGCCAGTCTTACCTTCCGTTCAGGGTATGTGTCGGGTGCGTAAGGAAACGCTGCTATGTACTGTATGTGTGCGCTGCCTAGAGTTTGAATCGACAATTTGGGCATGTCGTGTGATAGCACTTGAATAAATGAAGTTGCTTTACTAAGAAATAATTATATAAAGTGTTATATAAATAATCTTAAATCCGAGCGCTATTCAAGTGTTTCACTACATTTTACAACACTGTACAGTATAGTACTATACACTAGTTGACAATGAATTTGGTGTTAGCCTGACATGGTCGATTGTAACATTAGGGCACTGGTGGTTGCATGAATATAAGAGTGTATTGGATGGCAGTAAGTAAAGTAGCATCCATGACACTTTATACCCGGGCAGCCGAGGCACCGACACCCCCCCCCCCCCCATCAACGTATTCATGAGGGAATTGGGCTCATCACATTCAGTGGCGGATTACCCGTCCCAGCCATCAAGTTTCATGAATTTAATTGCTGCCTTGAATGGAATTCGATACTTTGTTTGCTGTGTGTTCTGAAAGATATCCAGTTTCAATTCAATTCGTTGACATGAAATGGATTATTATGCTCTATATTGGATTGGGTCAGTACCAGCATTACTACTGGACTTTTGGACAGACAGGTCGATTGGGTCCGAGCAGACTTGGAACACGGCTTACTGACCGGGCGTGCCGTCGAGTCGGGTTGGGTTGATTGGGACCGGTACTCGGTATTGTCTTGCAGCTGGCACATGGCTCATTGCTACCATCCCTATTCCATACCATGCCGTACCCGTTCTATAAGTATTATACCATAAGAACGCGGTCAACTAAGACTTAGGGTTTTTTCGTTATTCAAAACAGACAATTATCGGATCGGGCATGATAGGTTTGGTTAACACGTAACTTAAATTGGTTTCTGGGTAATAATTGTGCTTGCTAGTCATTGTTTGCTCTACTATATGTATTTACAGTAAATGTAAGGCATGAAGCAATGATGTACAGGGTGTCCCACGTAACTTGCAATATTCTGCGAGGCCGCCAAAATATTTGTGGTTGAGCTATTTGAAAAATTAAAAAAGCAAATGAAAGCCCATTTTATAAAGTTTTTTTCGCCGCTTACTAGAAGTTCATAGCTAATACGCAGATCGAGATATTTCCATTTCTGGAAAAGTAGCCATAACTCGAGAACTGTTCGTACAATAAACCTCTGGTAGGTGGCAAACAAAACTTTACAAACTGGACTATTATTTGCTTTTTCAATTTTTGAAATAGCTCCGTTACAAATTTTTTTGTGGCCTCGCAGAATATTGCAAGTTACGTGGGACACCCTATACATACGATGGGGTAAGCATGCACGAATTGACATTAGCCAAAACCCAGCACCGATTTGGCATTGTAATAACGAATTGAGATCGATTTGGTTGGGGCAGATGCGCACAACAACAACACAGGCCCCAGAACACAGACACTGGGATGGATGCAGCCAAGCTAATTGTACAGACGAACATGCACGATCGTGTTTTACATGTGTCATTTCGGGCGTGTACATGATCCCATGTGTGGTAAAAACACGACCGGGCAATTTTTATACATTATAAAAATGTCGTGAAACGTTAACAACTTTAAACCAATCCGTGGTGAAACGTTAACGACTTGTGTTTTGTCATATTTTGTCACATAACTGTACTGAATGAGAATGATGCCAGCTCATCTGTTCATGTTATAAATTGACTATATGGCTTGCAATCCAATGTATGCCTTGTGGTGGGCTCATATTCATGGTCTGGTCGAGGTTTGGTATAATTTATATTGGGGCAACGAGTGGGGTCGAGGGTCAATTTCGGATTCGCGGCTAGTCTTTGTACTTTTATGTAGTGGGAAAATGTTGTTAATATTGGGATGTCTTCTAATGAGAAGCAGGGGGCTGACTGCTGACTGGATCGGTGTGATTGGCTGATTATTGGTACATACAACCATTTGGTAATAATGCATACATCAACTCGTGAACATGATGAGTATATTAGAGAAACTGGTCTGCCACATGACCATAATAATAGCAATCTACATAACTTTGTAACCTAATAATGAGTTTTAATTTCAGTTCTGGGAAGTTATCTCAGACGAGCACGGCATCGACCCAACTGGCACGTACCAGGGTGACTCTGATCTGCAGCTTGAGCGCATCAACGTCTACTACAATGAGGCTGGGGCAGGCAAGTACGTGCCGCGTGCAGTACTCGTCGATCTGGAGCCGGGAACCATGGACTCCGTCAGGGCTGGACCCTTCGGACAGTTGTTCCGTCCTGATAACTTTGTGTTCGGTTCGTTGGTGGCTCTGATATTGATATCAACGATTATCGACAACTCATATTTATTATAATATTTTTTTCATGTTGATTTCGGATGTTAGTTTAAACAAGCTTGAGACACTGGCAAATAATGTAAAAAAGGATACAAAGTTGAGGAATTGTCTCTTGATAATGATTATAATAATTTCAGGTCAGTCTGGGGCCGGCAACAACTGGGCCAAGGGTCACTACACGGAGGGCGCCGAGCTGGTCGACTCCGTACTGGATGTGGTCCGTAAAGAAGCTGAATCGTGCGACTGCCTGCAGGGATTCCAGTTGACCCACTCGCTCGGTGGCGGCACCGGATCCGGCATGGGCACCCTTTTGATCTCAAAGATCCGCGAGGAATACCCCGACAGGATCATGAACACATTCTCCGTTGTACCCTCACCGAAGGTGAGAACATTTTTAATAACCATGTTTTTCATAGGGAACAGGCGAACACAGGTGCCACTGGAAAAATCCAAAAAGCTTTGGGGATTCCAGTACTCGGCAATGCGCAATACTCAGTTGGGTCATTATTGCAGGTATCGGACACGGTGGTTGAGCCCTACAACGCCACGTTGTCAGTGCACCAGCTGGTCGAGAACACGGACGAGACGTTCTGTATCGATAACGAGGCCCTGTACGACATCTGCTTCCGCACACTGAAACTGACGACCCCGACCTACGGTGACCTGAACCATCTCGTATCAGCCACCATGTCCGGCGTCACCACATGTCTGCGATTCCCTGGTCAGGTTAGACAGCAGTGCTCGTTGTTTGTCATGTTTTTGGTTTGTGCGGCATAATGTTTTTTGAATATTTTGGTAAGTGACTGTTTAATTAAGCAACTTATAAAGTTCACCAATTTATTGTGCGTATTCAGTTGAACGCGGATCTGCGCAAACTGGCCGTCAACATGGTGCCGTTCCCTCGTCTCCACTTCTTCATGCCCGGATTCGCGCCGTTGACATCGCGTGGTAAGCTTCTAAAACTTAACAAAACGCACTTGCACTTTCCAGTATGAAACGTTCACGTATAGTGAAGTGAAAGTTCATGTTGAAAGTTCATGTTTTTCGTATAGATTCACGTCTTTCATTGGTTTCATATAACTATTTTCAAGTTCGAAATCAATGTGAATAGTAACAAATGGACACCCTTATTGACATCGACACGTTTTACATGTTATAGGCAGCCAGCAATACCGTGCCGTGACCGTACCCGAACTGACGCAACAGATGTTCGATGCCAAGAACATGATGGCCGCCTGCGACCCGCGTCACGGACGTTACCTCACCGTTGCCGCCATCTTCCGTGGACGCATGTCCATGAAGGTAGCTTATTCGTTTAGATTTAACAAGTCAAGTGTATTCTATGAAACTCACTTTCACAATAACAATCACTAACGGACCGGGAGAGGGGAACAGTTAGATTCCCCTTTGACGTTATTCCTTAAGGTGTAGGTAAAATGACCTGAAAGTCTCCTGACTTGAAGACGAATTTCCTCTGCCTTTGAAGCCCAAGAAGATGTCCGCCAGGGATACTCGACACGACAAATGTAACTAGGTGAAAATTACAATAGGTGTTATTTTGTTTCCAGGACGTGGATGAGCAGATGTTGAATGTGCAGAACAAGAACTCGTCATACTTCGTTGAATGGATCCCGAACAACGTGAAGACTGCCGTGTGCGACATCCCACCCCGCGGACTCAAGATGGCCGCCACCTTCATCGGTAACTCGACCGCCATCCAAGAGCTCTTCAAACGCATCAGCGAACAGTTCACCGGTTGGTTTTTACAATCATGTCAAATCATATACACTTTAGACGTACTTATGTGGTGATGATTCATTTGGTAAAATGTTGGTTACTTTTATCAAATACTTGATTTTCAGCCATGTTCCGCCGCAAGGCTTTCTTGCATTGGTACACTGGCGAGGGCATGGACGAGATGGAGTTCACTGAGGCCGAGTCGAACATGAACGATCTGGTTGGTAATATGTAACCCGTTAAACAAGGATTTTAGCTTCAGTCAAGAAGATAACCCGGATGAATAGCTTATGAAATCAGATTTAGTATTTGTGTTTCCTGTTTAACAATGATTTCCCATTCAGTCAAGATACAGGGATCGGATGAACATGCATTTGATGTGGTATGTATTTCAGGTGTCCGAATATCAGCAGTACCAGGAGGCGACGGCAGATGACGAGGGCGAGTTCGAGGGTGACGTGGAACGCGAGTAGATGATGCCCGGACCGACCCACCTAGACGTTGAATGATCTGCCCCCGTATTACCACCGTTTCTTTGTAACTGTTTGCGATTTGGATATGCGGTTGTGTTGTGATGGCTTACCGACTGTGACTCATATTTCTGATTTATTTTATGTGCTGCTGTTATGCTATGTTGCGCATAACTTTTAATCATGACCAGCAGATAGCTAGGGACGTGTCGTAACAGCGCATAAGCAGTCATGTTATTGCTTGTCTGCCCGTTTATTACATCTAATAGTACTGCCAGTTCCCATTTGGGTCTGTTTCACTACTACATTGTTAACTAGGGTCATACTTGTACAATATCTCATCTCAATCAACACATGCCGTATGTATTTGCATGTTTTTGCTTGTCTAATTTTCCCCAGCCATTTGCAATTGATGGGTGCACGGGTAAAGTTGTTCAACATGCAAAAGCATGCAAAATGCAGTTGGTATGCATGTATCTCGGATAGTCAAGTTGTAATCGCGTTTATATTCCATTTGTTAAACTATTATATTATACCGTTTATTATTGTACCGCCTATTACGAGTTTGGAACGAGAATTAGAGCGTTTTGTTTTGTGTGCTCGGATGCGCCTGGTGTAACGCGTTGCGTGACTTGACCATGACTCATGAGTTATTGTCGCGTTTCGTATCGATGATTATTGAGTATGGCTGCTGCAATATATGCATTCCGCATTGCGGCCCCCGGCACCTCAAGCCCTAGTATTCTTATATCAATGTGCCCCGGGTCGTACCTTACTTTTTAACAGATTATTATCTTACCGCAACAGACTGCTTCAGTTCTTATTGTTATTTTATGATTAATATTATGCGCACACACCACCGGTATTTCCAACTGATTTCAGTCATTAGTTCAATATTAATTACTCTATTATCATAATAATAATAATATTAACATGAGTAATACTAGAACCAGCTGTAAGCTCGTTTTTCTTCTGGCAATGATCTATTATTATTACTTGAATATTATCCATTTATATTAATCATTAACTTACAGCATTTCTCTTTGCTCCTTTTACCAGATGAAATTTGTTGCTTTTATGCGAGGATTCGTTTGTTATGTAACAAGAAAACAAAGGTAGGAAAGACGCAAACAAATTTCACGAGCAGCAACTAGTCAAGGAACGGCCTAAAAATACAGATGTCGTTACAGTGCAATTAAATTGTTCTCGAATACCGTTTTCTATTAAAGTCACGCCAGACCGTCTCGTATAAGCCGAAAATCGCAATAATACAGGGCAATAAAGTGGCTCGCGGTCAGATAGAAAGCTTTCTGTTTTTGGGCCAGATTGACTTGCTCTTAGATAGTTTAACTTGGCCCCAGTTTCGGCTATAAAATTTGGTTGGCGAAAAGGCTTTAGTTATCGGGGTTCCTGAAGTTAAAAACCATTTCGGCTTTATCCGTTATTTACTGTACGTTTTTCACTTGGGACGTCAAATATCTCGTTGCCATTACGGTGATGGATCTGATATCGGCATGGTTGTTGGGTGGATTTAGGCGGCATTGATGGGTGAATATGGTATGGCTTGCGTGCTGACATACCGACTTATTGCTCAATACTTTTAGTGGGTCTGCGCCGGAACAAAGTCCCTGTTGGGCATTGATATTGTGCCCGGTGTGTTAGTGTGCCCCTGTATGTAACCCGTTGTTCCATGGTACATGTTGTGCTATGGGTGCCATCGCATGTACCACTTAGTGAGGCACAACCGTTCATGATCACATTATGCATGCAGTTACTGTCAACTCAATCACTGGTAAACACGTGATTAGGCCGTGTATCAACATGAAAACAGAACCGGACTATGATTCACCCTTGACAGTGGGTGGGTCCCAATGAAGTTTACCGGATATGCTTTAACATCGCAATCATTTAACTGGTGTCGCAGAGGTGACAAAATCAACGTGCCACTATGATCTGCAACACAACGTTCCACTCTACCAAGTTTTAGAAAATACGAAAAGGACTTTTTATTAGTCTTATGTTTCAACAGTGAAGTTTGTAGTCTGAACGAGTGAGTGAGTGAGTGAGTTCTCCATACAAACGTAAATTATACTTTGCATGGTTTTCTATACCACAAACATTGTCACTGATAGTCCCTTCATCCATTTACGACGTCGACATCAAAGGTTTGGGCTTCCTTAATTTTGGCATTGAATAACAAATTGGGTGCTCTCGTTACCACCGTCGTATGTTGTTTCTGTGGTGGATCTAAGGTTCGAGTGAGTTAGTCCAGACTATTCAATAACTTTGTTTGGAGTCTAACAATAGCTGTTTGTACTTACCATACCATATATGAGTCTCATCAAAATACTTCTAAACTCCATACCTGTTGTTTGGTCTGTAAAATGCATCCATAAACTTCTGTTAAAAATATTTACACCCGTAAACCAACAATTTCTGTAATGAAGTATGTAATTTATTTCTTCATATATGCATTTGCATTTAGTTTTACAGACATCCTCGTACACTCCACTGTTGCATCCACTTATCGACATAATGACAAACATCACTGCATCGCGGATGTTACAATGCGTAGTATTTCGTGCCTATCGGAAGTGTCTTCATTTCGAGTGCCCCGATGTTGACTCTTGCCTCTTCCATTGTTGTTTTTTCGTACTGTTGTTGAACTGTTGAATTGTTATTGTTGGTTTGTATGTTTTTCGTATTCTTGCATTTGACGGTACATACAGTAGTTGAGACAATGAGCTCTGATAAGATTATCACTGTCAGCTGAGCAGTTGGTAAGTTGGTTGGTTTGGTACTGTGCATCATCAACATAAGATACTGGCTAATTTGGTTATTGCCGACGGGGTGGTCAGACTTGGTTATGTTCGGTTACATGCTTGTAGTCGTTGATTCAATAACTTGCGATCCAAACTATGCGTGTGTCAACGTCTGGTGTTCAAATTACAACAAACATGTTTACACCCACATTTGTTGGTTGTGTTTTCATCATTATTTTTTAACAATCTATCAGAACTGAGATGGATTCACTTGTTTGACTAATTAGAAGTACAGTAAGTACATACAAATCAAATAATTCGTTCACAACATAGTTACTTAGTTCTACTTGTCACTAATAAATAGTGTATCATACATGTAAATAGTGTATCATACATACGATGTTTTACAGTTTTGGTTGTACATAATTGTGGGTACAAATACGGGTTGTGGTGGACCTTTGATGTCTGACTGATAAGACGGGCCAAAACAAACACAACACTACGAGAAACGTGAATGACAATATTTGTTTGAGTGATTCATGTTATACAACCCACCGTTGTACACTATTATATTCTTGAAATAGCTTATGAGATACTGAAATTTCTGTCGTATGCAGTTGTTTGAACTGTTAAATACCGTTCAACTGACTCAACAACGTGCTAATCGTAAAATTGCGCTTGAATTAGCTACATATAATGTACACTGCTGATGTTTTGTTATACAAACACAACTGTTTGTCACATACAGTTCCCGTTGAATTTAAAGAAACTAATTTTCTGGCAAACATAAGAAATGTGTTAAATTATCGTGAACTTCATACAATTGTCGGTTGTGTTTGTTCTATGATGATGTGTGCTCTATGATAATTATGGTATGATGATGCAACATGCCGAATATGATGATTGTAGGTTTACAGATAAAGCTGTAATAATACCCAAGCTGTAACAGCAATGGACATCAATGTTGGACTCCTCGCCATCAACAACATCTATGTTTATTTTCTTATGGATCGAATAGTGTTGTTCGTAACTGGTGCCGAATTCATGATACAAGTTGTACCAAAAAATATATCGAATCTGAACAAACTATTTTTGTAAAATTTGCATGAAACTGGTTTTTTGTGGTCTGTTATTCATCATCGTAAAGCCATTCCATTAATACGCTCATCTCCATATCTCTGCAAATTCAACAAACAGTTAACATTATTTTATTTTCATTACGATTGGATGTTTTCTGAGCGACCACGCGTTTTTTGTGCAATATTCAGCACAAATTTCCAGATTTGTTTGGGTGATGAATCGGCTTAGCGATTGATCATTTCAGCTTTTGGTATCTGGTCTGTGGCTTGTGCCATCCAGATATCACGGGGTGATGATGATCAGGTGCCTGATATATGTACGTATGTACTTGTATGTGTTTTTCTGCATAAAATACTTTCTTATACAGACAAAGACTTATAATAACAAGTCAAACTCAGCGGTCTTCGTTTTTTACCGCTATAAGTTAATTAATTAAGTTAGTTAATTTCACCAGAAGACATATTCCAGATTCAAAAACATGAACAATGGAAAACAGAAGCATCCACTTTTATAAGCAGACGCCGGATCGACACTCGAGAGAGAGAGAAAGATAGAGTAATTTCCCTCTTAAACTCGATCGGTATTTTTTTCTGGCAGTATTTATTATGTAGACTTATGTATGTGCATTATATACATATATACAACAAAAGTATGAATCGCACAAAAAACGCGTTGATTTGAAAATCAGTGATGAAATGTTCATAGCCAGTTGACTCCAGTACCTAGTTTCTATCAGGCACGAATCATTTTGCGAGTTGGTTGAGATAATCGCGAAACCAACTGTATTAAATCATCAAACTTTTACCTAATATCACTATGACATTTCTTTAATGATCTATTGCAGTATCAATATTTCGTTAGCTGCATATATACAAGTTATGTATTTCAACTTTTTATGCCATAATGTACCGTTGTAGATGACACTGGAAACGGCATATGCCACAATATTTCATTGGTCATGCATTGTTTATAGCCTGATAGCACGGCACCCAATTTGTACCAGACCAGTCAGTATACATAATTGGGCTCCACGTACTACAACCATACATATACCATCCATACATGATGTTATGGCGTGGTGCTGGAACCACCATGGGATTACCACAATCCATAATCAAGTCCCTTAATGATTTGGCTTCGAACCATAAAATATTGTGGATCCAACTGATTAGATATTGACTTGGTGGCTTTAAAAAAATGGTCAACCAATTTACATGGAGTTTGAAATGAATATTTGTGGTTAAAGTTTCTCTTAATGCTCGCAGTGTCATCTTGGTTAGAAATAAGTTAGATTGAGCAAATACTTTAGCTCATCTTGGACTCATTGGGGCATGTTTAGTACTGAGAAGTACTGAACAACACGACAAGTATGCCATAACAGCCTGAGTGGTATACACTGGTCACTGGCAGTGATCCCTGTGGACTTGGTTGGTACATGTGTGCCTTAATCAGGGTGCCAAGGGATTGACTGTGCCATTAATGGCGTATACAATAGTGCATGGCTTCTGTATTGTACTGCCCGTAGGCGATTAGGCATGCACATAATGTTTCATTAAGTTCCTTGTCTCTCTGACTCATGTTGAAGAGTAGCGGATTGCTATAATTTGAAAGGCTTTTTATGGTACAGAATCTGAAGCTTGAATATGTTTGACCACGGACGAGCCAATTCCCCAAAGGTAGGGTAACTTTTTCAAAGAAGGCGAAGTGAAACTTTTGAGTTAATTTTACCTATGTACAGGGTGTCCCATCCTTAACCGCCGATGTTGACGGCTCCGTGTTTGAGTTGTACTGGGTCTATATAACTGAAACTTCATTTTCGAATAGAGCAGTCTTTGGCAATTTGTTTGACACCTACCAGAAGTTTATTGAACATCTGTAACTAATTTCACAAGCAATCGAAAAAAGTTCCATTTTTGGACCAGTTTTTCTTCATACTGTAAATTTTATAGTCATAAAAATTTACTCCAAGAGCAGAGCATCACAGGAAAAAGCACAACCGAGAATGGAACAGCAAAAAAACAAATTGAGAAACTTAATTTTCGACTCGGGTACCTCCTTCATACTGACATCGTTCCCAGTGCACTTCTCTGCCGATCCAGGAACCAGGAAAAGTTTCGATGAGACAATCCCCAGCTACCTGGCATGATGAGCCATAGCACAGTACTGTTGGAACAACAAGTCACATTTTCAAGTTCTTATACCTGCGTTAGACGAGGCAACAGTCACTTTTTCTAGAAAGCCAGGATGATTCGCTATGCCACCAGCTTCACCCGAGATTGGCTCAATGAGACCTTTCCTGGTTCCTGGATCGGCAGAACAGGACAACTTATGTGGCCTAGACCTCATCTCTCTGGACTCCAGGCTCCATGGTTATTTGAAGGAGCACGTATTCCCGAGGAGTTCCGGTAATACGGCCAGTCACCTCTCTATATCCTTGAAGAGATGGTTGCAATTCTGCAATGAACTCAGGTTATGTAACCGTGGAAGCTGTGTCTCGACACTGGGAACGAGGTCAGGATGAAGGAGGTACCCGAGTCGAAAATTGAGCTTCTCAATTGTTTGTTTGCTTTTCCATTCCAGGTTGTGCACATTTCTGTGTTGCTCTGCTATCACATTGCATTTTTATCAAATTTAAAAAAAAATCTAAAAAAATTACAGAAGGAAGAAAATTTAGTTTAAAAATAGGGCCTCTTTTAGATTGCTTGTAAAATTAACTACAGACGTCCAATAAACTTCTTGTAGGTGTCAAACAAATTGCCAAAGACTTCTCTATTCTAAAATGAAATTTCAGTTATATAGAATCAGTACAACTCAAACACGGAGCCGTCAACATCGGCGGTTAAGGATGGGACACCCTGTATGTATGTACATACTGGAACGGCTAAAAAATAAGGGATTACGTTTTTTCGTTTTTCCCTGGTCTGCCAGTGTGGTTCGCTAATTACAAGCAATTTTTTTGTTCTTTGAAAGTTGGACTTTGTATAGTAATTCGCAATATATGTAGCTTCCCTGGTATCCCTGGATATATACGAGTCGATGTCACTGCCGTCACCAAAATCAAGACCTTGGTACAGAACAATTTGCCCCAGATGTTGCGATGGGATACACGAATCGTATTCGCTTACGCGTATTATTGAATTTGTATGCTTCCTTCAAGGCACATCAAACTGAATACATTCCGGTACATGTAAGTACGTTTTACGTATGATATACGTTTATTGTACTTGATTGTACGTAAACCCTGAATGTAAGACCGATTCACTTCATGTACGAAGTACACACTGGATACTATACTACGAAAATTCCCCCTTGTAGTCGGTGCCCCAAATTGGCAAGCAACCCAACTCGGCCAGATGTGAGGCACCATATTTGATTTAGATCTAAGACTCCATGCGAAGGATTTGGAGACAGATGAACAGTAATAAAGTTGGTGCATTATCAATTTTGTCACTTAGCATTAGTTAAAAATTTTCAGTGCACCATTAAAGTTAGTAAACTTCAATATTTCTTGAATTTTTTATAGAAAATACGCTTGCATCTGATGCAATACATGCTTATTTAACCCGTTTATCGGAGGGAGAAGTTTTTTCTTCATTTATTGTGCAAATCATTTTAGAACATGGTTTGAACAAAATTGCACGACGAAAATTTCATAAAACTTTGTCCGAGCTGAGTGAAAATATACGCATCACAAACGTTTAGTTAATATTGCCGTTTTATCCAGGGCAATTTGTCAAGCAGAGTTTGCATTAACACTGTTGTCATGTAAGAGATGTACATCATTATTATAAATATATGAGCTTGAAACTCGTTTAGGAAAAGTAAAAAAATAATACTTTAGTATTCCGTCTCAACCCAAATAAAAAAGGCAAGCGTATATTTTTGGGTAGAACTCGTTTTTGTAAATTATTGCGCAAATATCATTGATTAAACTTTTGTGGTACAACTGTTTTTATGACTCGCTTAACCGAAAGTTTTAACATATAATAATTCCACATTTTAATTTTCTATTTTAAAGATCGTTTTTTATCATCACGGTTCTATCCGAAAATTACACGTTCCCAATTTTTTTCTCAGACGTGAGGGTGAGCGTGCCTGATTGTGCAGTGAAAATCCACAAAATCTAATTTGGATTCAGTGGCGGAAATTCGTCTTCAGATCGGAGTGGAACTTAACTCGATAAATGTTATATATTTGGCAACATTTGGTGCTGACAGATTTGACTATATTAGTCGTAACTTACATATGTTCACGTTCAGAACACCGCAGATGTTGGCTCTTCCACTAATAAGGGCGAACTACAATCTGCTACTTGTTTTCTTTTATTCCTTCGTGCCGTCATTTACAGTCGGCGTATATAGCGAGATATGCTCATGCAGAGCGTGGTATCCTGTAACGGTGCTTTCAGAGTCAAATCGAGTACAAACCTTTGAACATATTTCTTAGTTGAAAGGTGAACAAGTTGTCAACTTTTGAGATAACAAGATAAAAGATGCCCACCCCCAAAAAAGGCATTCAAAATGCTTATTTTCCTTCAAAAACTTCAAAGTGTTACGAATAGGAGGACAAAAACAACGATAGTTTTGAATGAGTATGTGAGGGGGTACTACGAAAACCCCGGGTCCCGGACCCCGGAGATGACATACGATTTCCCCGGGTCGACAAATGAAAATGTACGAAAACCCCCAGGAATTCCCCGGAGAAGTTGACTCCGCCCCCAAATCTCCGGGGTTTTGCACAAAAAATGTACGAAAACCCGACTGCCGTTGTTTCTTTATATTATGGACAGCTACATCGTGACTACGTATCTACATTAATTAGGTATCTATGGGGCCATACTCTGTTAGTTCAATGATCCGTGTACACATTTTTATGTACATCTACCAACTTGCTAATACAGGATCGTTCTCGTTCAATTAGGCCTGTGTCGTCCCCAAAAGTAAGAGTAATAAATATTACTAACCACCAAAAGATTGATTATGTTTGAATAATCTGAGCTGAGTTTCATCGCTGTTACTCAATAAAATGCTAATTAAAGAAATTTCCACAACTGATCGGTTCGACACGGTGGCTAATAAAATTTGCTCGCTTTGAGAGCTAACAAAAAGCATCTAAAGTCAGATTTTCGAATTTTACTGATCTTCCTTTGACAACAGTAATTTCTTTATCGTACATAACAATTACGTAGATTTTTATATAAATCATTGATAACCTCCAATATCACTTTAGTAAATATTGCATATCCATGGTCTTATCCATTAATCTGTCTCGTACAATCGTGCGAGCCCAAAGATGAGTCATTTACATTTTGTGAGCGCAACGCACTGTTAAGGTTGTTGTTGGTGTTGTTGTTGTGGTTGCGCGCACGCATCAACATAACACAACATCATATGTTATATGCAATGCATTACACTGCGCGCAACAGCGGTAGCGCATCACAAACGCGATCACTCGTGCAATGTGCAATCTCTGGCAGGTATTTCAACCAGAGATAACTTGCTTGAAATGTACAATTTAGTTTTGGCGTACATATAACTGTATAGCCGTGTTTATTTGACAATTGAGTGGAGCGTGACAACCCGCTGCACGTCTCGTCTCACCTGCTCGTGCGACAACAAAACAAATCCAGCAAAGTCTGTTGTTTGTCTCACATAAACGGCAGTCTTCCCACTGTTGCACCGTTTGTTTGTCGTCGCTGTCACTAATCGCCTAATATCACATTCATATATATATTGAATTGGTGATTGGTTCGGCTGCATTCGCCGTTTGGTTTGGTGCTTTGTCAAGATTGTGAGTTGGTGTGATCACCTTACGGCACCTGGTGCATGATCACCTGATGTATGTACCCTGCGATACAGTGCCTTATATGATTGCGATACGTTGCCCCTCATTTGCTGGATTGGAGTGCCAGAAGCACCGGTAACCTCTGACACCTCTGTACCTTGCATCACCATGTCTGCCCGACCTATACAACCGAGTTTCATCAGTTACAGCACGTCGGATCTGCGTGATCCACCACTTCCCGTTACCAGTGTTATATCGGAAATACCTGACGTGAATTTACCAGAAACACCATTGCCAAACCAGATCACCACAAGAAGTCTGACATCGCAAACATCTGAAGACACCATCAACCGAAAGTCGACCATGTGCCTGTCGTACTCGCAGTCCAACCTGCACTCGGTCATGATGCAGGAGACCACTGATGAAGACCAAGTACTCTGCACCTCCGGTTACGTCAAGTTCGTTGCAACTTACTGACTTATTAACAACATTTGAATTATTTATTCATTTTCAAGAATAAAAAACTAATTTACACGGTTTACGTCTATATATGTATATAAATTACCTGACACATTCACATAAACTAATGATATCATGGTACAAAAATATGTAGTTATCAAATATGGATTTTTTAGGAAAACAATCCACACAGTTTAAATAAATCACATTTCATAATAACATCAACCTCTATCATCAACAACAATAACAACCACAACAACAACAACAACAACATCAACAACAACAACAAAAAATTTTTAGAGCTCTGTTCGACTTTGAGCCAACACACGAGATAGCCATTCCAGCCCCTGGATTACAGTTTCGTCGTGGTCAGGTGTTGTACCTGGTTAACTCGGCCGATAACCAGTGGTGGCGGGCCAGGAGGGTGCTGCCCGATGGAACCATCGAATCTGGTATTGGACTCATACCAAGTAGAGCAAGGTTTGTTTGAACAACACTGACTCACTCACTGACTCACTCACTCACTCACTCACTCACTCACTCACTCACTCACTCACTCACTCACTCACTCACTCACTCACTCACTCACTCACTCACTCACTCACTCACTCACTCACTCACTCACTCACTCACTCACTCACTCACTCACTCACTCACTCACTCACTCACTCACTCACTCACTCACTCACTCACTCACTCACTCACTCACTCACTCACTCACTCACTCTTTCACTCACTCACTCACTAACTCACTCACTCACTCACTCACTCACTCACTCACTCACTTACTCACTCACTCACTCACGCACTCACAATTTATTTCAGAGTGGAGAATCGGGAACGTCGTCGTCGCCGACACGTCCAGTTCAATCCGGCTGCCATCGAACGGGTTACCGAATGTCTGAGAAAACGTGTTACTTTATTGTAGATTTAAAATTCCTAGCACGGAATGCAAATCTCTGAGATCTTGGAAACCGAAATTTTTCACATTTCTTGAGGATTTAATTTTTCTGTTTCTTCAAATTTTCAGTTTTCAACTGTTTGTTTTTCAGTCGACCAAGCTCGGTCATTCCCCAATGTCGTTCATCAAGATGATATCCAGAAAAGCGGTCGGCATTAAAGCCAAACAAGTCAGTCGGTTTTTCATCTTCGTATGAAAAGTATTTTGTACCAAATCTTGGTCAATGATTGATGTCATACCTAAATGTTCTTCAACTTTTAATGAATAACAATAACCAGTTTTACTGCATCAAATACCATTTGGTTTATCCCATCAATTCGTTGAGCAAACAAACATTCACCGTTGTTGTTCCGTTGCGTATGATGAAATTATTTATTTATGTGGGAATATTGTTGATGAAATTCTAAAACGTGGGAATGAATTTTCCCAAATCAGTTGACCACATTCAAAGCATCAGAATATTAATCATTTATAAATAAATAAATAAATATGTAAATAAATCTCATAACAGAGTTCGACCAACGTCACAGTTCCACTAACCAATGGTTGCGAAGAACAAGGATGCAGTTCGTATGAGCCAGTGAGGAAAGCTTCAGGTTTGTTGTTGTTGCTGTTGTTGCTGTTGTTGTTGTTGTTGTTGTTGTTGTTGTTGTTGTTGTTGTTGTTGTTGTTGTTGTTGTTGTTGTTGTTGTTGTTGTTGTTGTTGTTGTTGTTGTTGTTGTTGTTGTTGTTGTTGTTGTTGTTGTTGTTGTTGTTGTTGTTGTTGTTGTTGTTGTTGTTGTTGTTGTTGTTGTTGTTGTTGTTGTTGTTGTTTGTTGTTGTAGTTGTTGTTGTGGTTATTGTTGTTGGTGTTGTTGTTGTTGTTGTTGTTGTTGTTGTTGTTGTTGTTGTTGTTGTTGTTGTTGTTGTTGTTGTTGTTGTTGTTGTTGTTTACCAGCCTGACTATTAAGCGTGCCAAACCCGACCTGTGGTACTGGTGGGTGCTTCCGTTGAGCGAGTGGCCGATGACCTGTTATGGCTGCACAAGGAAAACTACGTGGGGGTCGAGGTTGACGATGAGGACCTGGTGGATAAGCTCAAACAGGCTGCTCTTGAAAAGGTTGAATGCTTTATATACAAACTCGTGATAAATTATGCAAAATAAAATAAGATTTCGCTTACTCACCAGCGGATTAAGCTTTTCTTGGTCTAGGTTAGTTAATTTGCCCAAAATCTCAAACAATCAAAATGTTGTTACTGAATTGTATGTTAAATTTCGATCATATATTATTGTCTGAACATATTCATTCAGATAGAAAAAAACGTTTATCTTCACAATAAAAATGTTTCTTTAGAACTTCATCAGCGAATAGTTTCTCAGTTATTAATGGGCTTTTTTCAATTGCAGAAGCATGCTTTGTTGAGTGGCGAGCTGGCTGGTTGTCTGTACAACGACCTGTATGCCAATCGACTATACCCACTCACCGTATTCATTCGACCCATCGACAGCGAACAGCTCGTGTTAGTAAAACACTCTGTATCTCTCTGGCAATTACTATTTTAATTATCAATTCAAGCATTTTTTCTAAACTCATTTTTAGTCCAAGTCACGTATAGTTTTTTATTGTTTCAATTAGTCAGACAAGCAATGGTCAATCACTTCACTGGTCAACCAACAATAGTAATTGTTACAGTGAATGGAATCGTCGATTATCGTTATCTGAAGCTCGGGTGCAACTGCAGCAACTTGATCAGGTCGAGATGAGGATATCACGGCACTTGACTGGTTCGTATTCAAACCAAACTAATTTGAATCTAAAAAAAAAACAAAATAACTATTTCACTAAAGCTTTTTAAATTATTAAAAAAAATTATTACATAGTTTCAATACCAAAACAGCGTTTATTTAGCCCGAGTAAACGGCAATACACCCGAAGAGATCAGCAGGACCGTGTTCGAGCTCGTGGCCCGGAGCGAAACGAGCGCCTGCTGGATACCCGCGAGACCAACCATTAATAAAGCACAATCAATGAACAATATTTTGTGAATTGTTAAATTTAATATGTTACCTAATTTTTCTCCTGAGTTAATAGCGGAAGACTTGAAAAGATATGGAGATACTTTTTCAATTATGGTTCTTGACTGCTAAAGCTTATGTGATGTTTACAAACAAAACAAGGTTTCGTGAAGATATGAGTTTTCAAATTTATCTGAAACTGCTCTATGCCAGAAAATTTTATGTAAAATAATCACTTCATTTTATTGTCTTACTAACAACAATCAAATACAGTATCAATATAATTAAAAAAATTCATTTGTACATTTATCCACTTTCACATGTGATTTCCTATAATCGTTCTCAAATTTACTTCAACGGAAACCAGCTCTTACCTTATTCAACGATTAACCAACATACATATGGTGCTTCATGTACATATTTATATTTGGTACATAGTTATGTATCCGACTTGTGTACTTTATGCATAAATTTTACCGTTTTAGTATGTGTAATTATATTATATACTTACTGTATGAGTTTATACATATAAACATATGATGTAACATAGTTTTATGCTGAAATAAAATGACAGTATACATTTTTTTAGTTGGTGTGGCTAGTTATAAATATTGTTGCATTTTATAGACGAGACAAATTCTCTGGACTGTATGTAAATGTTTTAATCTAGAACGAACTGGTCATGGACCTAAACCACTAATAACCATTCACCCACTCATTCCCTCCCTCCCTCCTCTCTCATTCACTCACTCACTCACTCACTCACTCACTCACTCACTCACTCACTCACTCACTCACTCACACACTCACTCACTCACTCACTCACTCACTCACTCACTCACTCACTCACTCACTCATTCACTCACTCACTCACTCACTCACTCACTCACTCACTCACTCACTCACTCACTCACTCACTCACTCACTCACTCACTCACTCACTCACTCACTCACTCACTCACTCACTCACTCACTCACTCACTCACTCACTCACTCACTCACTCACTCACTCACTCACTCACTCACTCACTCACTCACTCACTCACTCACTCACTCACTCACTCACTCACTCACTCACTCACTCACTCACTCACTCACTCACTAACTCACTCACTCACTCACTCACTCACTCACTCACTCACTCCACTCACTCCCTCACTCACTCACTCACTCTTTAAGCCATGTTGTATATTTCAGTTTCAGGTGACAACACACGTCATAAAACGGTGCTAAGCATGAAATATGGAACCTGTTTATATTAATATCCAGTAAACACTTGCTTGGAAGAAAAAAATTGGCTTGGCCACTATCGGGAGTTCTTTGACTTTTGATTTCTGGACCTTAAATGTGATACGATTGTTTTTCAACTAAAAATGAATTGAGAAAGAAAATTATACCGGTTATCCTGACTGACAACAATATCGTAAAACAACAGTGTTTGCCAAACTTCGCATTTCTTACATGAGCTGTACTTGAACAAACGGTGGGTGGTGAGCTGTTTCGAAATATCCTAAAAATCCCTTAAACTTAGGAACACTAATTTATAGTTTTTTACAACAGCCACATATTTCCACCAATTCATCAACACCATTCACGTGCACCCGACGCTCTACTCTCGATTTCCTGCAAAGTTCGTGAAAGTGCAATGGAATTTTCCGTAAGAAACAATCCAGGAAACCCTGGCACGATCTTTTTCCAGAATGTATCGGAAACATGTATAATCTAGGTTTAATCAGTGGCAGTCACTGTGCATACAATACAAGGTTCACGAACAATCAAACGATCGTTATCAGTGGTTTTGGTATCAGGCCAAGTCGGGCACATCTGAATCAAGGCGGTCATTCGTAATAATGACTCAGTCCAGCAGACACATCCATTGTATAGTGCATTTTTGCATTCCAGATCCATCAGTCAAAACCGACCAAAGCGTAAGTCAAGCCTATAATCAAAGAAGATATTACCTCATCAGATATGTACATGTCTTTCTTTTCAGAACTTATTCAGATATTTTCAGTCACATATCGTCTTCTTAGAGTTTAGCAGTTAGTATTATAAATGAATAATAGTTTCGTTGATCCTTGATACACGTGTACGCACATCTACAGAGTACAGGGTGGTTAACTTTTCTTGCATTTACTGATTAAACGATTAAAGATTGATTTTTAATGTGGACACGGACGTTTATAAATCAGAAGTATAAATCAAACTATAATATTGGTTACACCGATAAAAGCATAGTTTTTGCTAAATGTTCCTCGACAAAAGATCATAACTTACTTACGTAAACCCCTGTATCATTTGGTTTTGTAATAATTAAGTAGTCAACAGTCAGACTGTCGGATAGTTGTACTGCAGGCAGCCTAAGCAACCAACTGATCATCATAATTACAGTGCAAAGTTAGAAGCTTGAGTTAAACTCCCCAATAAATTATTTAAAAAGTATTTTACTGTTATTAAAACTGATTTTTATATATGCTGTATTTTTTGGTTTTACAATGAACTGTACATGTACAAATCGTAGATCCGCCAGTAGTTGATGGCCATGCGCACAGCGACTGTAACACGTGTGATGTCTATATATTCGGTCAGTCCTACAATTCATTTTACGATTAACATGTTGTTGTAATGTGAGCCAAACAAGTGAACATGAGTGCAACTAGAAACCTTTTCACTTGATTTTCACTGTTTGGAGTATGCCCCTATAATAAGTCATTATCATTCATCATAGTAGGCACGATAGATCTACTCAATTCCATCATCGATGACGATAGTAGACGAGTAACTTCTTTCTTTAGACATCGTAGTAAAAACACTGTGTTCTCCGTTCTCACTTGGAATCATTGATTCATGTTAAGTTTATGTATTGCTCGGTATGCTGTTGTGCCAGAAAGGGTAGTGTTCGGGATGTGAACACTTGGATCGATATGTGCTTGCTTATGCCATGGACACACATTTTCCACAGCACCAGCGGATCAATAAACAACGAGACCAAGAGGTTCATTTTTCCTTCGGTGGCTGTATTTTATTCATTTTTTCCTTAATGGGTAGGAAACTGCAGCACAAAAGTTAAATTTGCTCTTTTGTATGAGTTTCCCTACTCCCCTCCACTTGGAGGGTTGACTCGTCCGCGAATGCAGTGTCTGGGTGTTTGGGTATATATGGGTACTAGCAGGCACTGTGAGGCTGGCACAAACACACTGTGCAGTAGCACACTATCAGCTTTGAAATGTTTTCAACATAGTTCAGATTGGAGATAACTGAAAAAGCTTCTTCCTAAACAAGTCCGAACATGTTACTGTTGGACTCATTCAAACTGCTGATCCCACCAGTGTTTGGGATGGATGGCAAGGTCCTCGATCTGACCTGCTGGCAAACATTCTATACTTCATATATAACTTACTGTTTAGCATTACAGGCCTATTTAAACCATAATTAAAGTAATCAAGACTTTCTTTATTTCGGAAACAATCGCGTTAACGTGTTGTTTGGTGACTTGAATCGATTGATGTAAGTAAGCAACTCCTGCTTACGTTGTGCAATATTTTTACGCTTTCTCAATTTTTCGATGCAGTTTTGAAATTTTTTAGTTCGCATTAAATATTCAAACTGTATTAAATAGTACACTGTCTCAAACAATGTTGTTATAAAATCATCAACACCTCTTCTTTTTCACAAATACCTAAATAAAATGTTAACTTCATTTTAAATCCAACTGCTCAATCAGATTAGTTAGATTCATGTCAGAAATATTGCACAACTTAAGTTCAAATATTTTTTTCTTTCAGAAATAAGATGGTGGTTTTCCTTTTTCAGAAAATCCTACTTGATGGATATGTAACTCTGTTCAGTTTTCGTTTGTAACTCTCTTGAAAAGTAGTTTAACAAAGCAATATTACATTTATGTTATATATTTTATTGCAGATCAGCAATGAATTCAATGAACTCTCGTCTGTTGTGCCGTGTACTGGCAAGTGCCCTGCAGCAGCAGCAAACGCGTGTGGCATACCAGCATACAAGCGCACCCGTCGTGCAAGAGGTCATTCAAAGAATCAAGGTGCTTGGGGCTTGGTGCTTTGCATGACAATAATAATATTTGCTTTGCATGCACTAATATTCTATTGCTTTTTTTATTAATAGTCCAACAACGCACCGCAAAACAGCACATTGTCTGGATCAACACAACTTTGTCTTCGACTAACCCCTGTTTTCGGCAGTACAACACTACTTTACTTCAAGCTCGGCTAACCAACACTGCTTGCTATATATGGGCATTGCATGCAAACTTCATAAGGAATCTTTAGTTTAACAATTATTGTGTATTTTATATTACAGGAACTGAAGCCACTCGGCGAGCAGTACCGTTCTTCCAAATCACCCAGTCGGTTACGTCCATCTTCATCGCCAACGCGTTTCACGAAACGTGCCGGCCACTAGTCCACCCAGAACAGAGAACTGTTCGCTAAGTCATGTGAAGAATGCCGGGCTGAAGCCGGTGATTGGTACGATTGGCGGTGGCAATATGGCCAAGGCCATGATTCAGGGATTTATAAAAGCTGGTGGTTGTCGTGAGTGTGATTGAGTAAGAATGTTTCTGAATCATGTTAGCCATCATTTTCGACTTGCTGCCCCACGACCAGTATCAGTGTCAGCGAACCAATGGAAAAAGCTCGTGAAGCGATTGAGGTGAGTAAACATAATATTTATTTGTAAATTTTTTTGCGTCATAATGTGCTTTTTAGTCAATCGGTGTCAGCACGTCAAAGGACAACGAACAAATTCTAGCAATGCAGTGGGTGGCATCGTTATTCTGGCAGTCAAGCCTCATATCTTAACTCAAGTGGTTGAGAAAAACGGTGAAACATTGAAGAAAGCGGGTCTCATCATTTCCATTTTAGCTGGGTGTCAACACTGAAAACATTGGAAAAGGGAGGTTGGGCAGTCGCTAAGTCACATAAATAAATTCTTCGCTGACTCAATTAGATACTGTATTTTTAGACAATTTCTCACTCACTCACTCACTCACTCACTCACTCACTCACTCACTCACTCACTCACTCACTCACTTATTCTCACTCACCTCACTCATCAACTTCAGCTGGTCCCAATATTCCAATCGTGCGTGTGATGCCGAACACGCCGGCATTAATTGGTGTGCAGCCAGTGTGTTCAGTGGCAACGATTGTGCACTGATAAACATGTTGGTTAACTCACTCATTTTGATTGATTTATGTCAATCATCAATCAGCGAAACTGTTTTACGTTTCAGAGCGCAGTAGTTAACGAGCTAATGTGCACCGTCGGCACGTGCCATCAGGTGCCTGATCTCAGTTGATGCCGTCACCGGCTTGTCCGGCTCGGGACCAGCTTATGTTGGTGTTCACTCACTACTGGTACACTCACTCACTCAATCACTCACTCACTTACTCACTCACTCACTCACTCACTCACTCACTCACTCACTCACTCACTCACTCACTCACTCACTCACTCACTCACTCAACTCACTCACTCACTCACTCACTCACTCACTCACTCACTCACTCATTCACTCACTCACTCACTCACTCACTCACTCACTCACTCACTCACTCACTCACTCACTCACTCACTCACTCACTCACTCACTCACTCACTCACTCACTCACTCACTCACTCACTCACTCATTCATTCACTCACTCACTCACTCACTCACTCACTCACTCACTCACTCACTCACTCACTCACTCACTCACTCACTCAGGTATATACAGTAATCGATGCCATGTCTGATGGTGGTGTTCGAATGGGTCTTCCTCGTGATCTGGCTACTCAGTTGGCCGCGCAGACTGTTATGGTCGGTACCAAAACTAGTAGGGTATCAGTTCATTCAGTCACAAAATCTTCTAACATTGAAAACTAATACCGTTTACAATGTTTTTAATACAGGGTGCTGCGAAAATGGTGCTGGAAACAAACACACATCCGGCAGTACTGAAAAATGCAGTTTGTTCACCGGGTGGCACTACAATCGCCGGTTAAATGACCGTTCATACCCTCACCTATGTAGTCACTATGTCACTCATTCACTCACTCATTCACTCATCACTCACTCACTCACTCACCCATTCACTTACTCACCCACTCACTCACTCACCCACTCACTCACCCACTCATTCACTCACTCACTCACTCACTCACTCACTCACTCACTCACTCACTCACTCACTCACTTACTCACTACTCACTCACTCACTCACTCACTCACTCACTCACTCACTCACTCACTCACTCACTCACTCACTCACTCACTCACTCTTTCACTCACTCACTCACTTACTCACTCACTCACTCACTCACTCACTCACTCACTCACTCACTCACTCACTCACTCACTCACTCACTCACTCACTCACTCACTCACTCACTCACTCACTCACTCACTCACTTACTCGCTCACACATACAGGTATTCATGCACTCGAACTAGCCGGAGTACGTGGTGGCTTTATGAATGCAATTGAAGCAGCGGTAAAACGAGCTAAAGAATTGGGCGAGCAGTGATTTCGTTTGGTGTAACGTAGTTTTTTCGGAGATTCTTCTCTCCTCTCCCGGAAAATGGCAATTTATTTGTTAAACTTGATATGTTTGATTGTGCGTGCAAGAACGGTGCATACTATTCCAACATCACATACATACCTCTTTATATCGCCCCATCAAAGTTCTAGTGTTTTTTTTGTGATATGTATTCTTATCATTTGTTTTAATACATAAATTCTTATGTGATTGTGAAAAATAATAAAACCTCGAATTGAGTTTCATTAGTAACATTGAATAAAGTTTGAAAGTTGAATATGTAGCAGCATCAGTTCATAAAGTTTCCTCGCTCCCCTATTTCGTCCAGTTGAACTTGGATCTCCCGGTGGGGAACTGATTGCAAGTTTACTGACATGACCTAGTGTATTGTAAAAATGATTGTAACTTGTAGCTATTCTAGAGTGCAATTAACACGTTACCTGACATTTGATACAGGTCACTGTATTTATATCTTGTATCAGTACTTATTTTGATCTAATTACCATCATAAAAGTGTTTGCCGAACTCAATTCTGTACCGTAGAAAGCAACGTAAAAATATATTCTCTTTGTGCTGACCCTTACATAGAATAAAGAATGAACTTTAGTACATACGATTGTTGATAATTGGCAAGGATAGACTCTCAATGTGTCATTAGTTTTAATTGGAAGCCGATTTAATTGACTTCATGAATGTCAGAGTATCATAATTACTGGTGAATGGATAGAAACAGGTGAGTACTGTACAGTATAAAGAGCATTCTAATCTGTACATTACAATGATACAGCGGTTATGACTCGTCTCCGTCTTAGGAGAATACTTTTCGGTATAAAACAGTTTGTTTTATGGAAGTGGTGCATTAGTGTTGTTTGTTTCGTCCATTCTAAACCGCTATTCATTCCTAAAAAGTTGTATAGGTGACCTTAGCTCTAATGAGCTCTCAAGTTTGAGTATTTTATAAGAAAACAAAAAGTATTGAATATAAATTAAAAAAACCAAATGAAGCCCTTTTAAAAAAATTTACTGATTTTAATGGAATTTATTTGAAAAGTTGCTATAACTGGTTGCACAACAACTGTTTCGTGTTGATAGGATGTGCCCTCAATTTGTGTCATAATAATACAAGTTGATGATACCAGACCTCCCGACCACCAGCCCAGTAGTCGAGTACAATACGCACTGTTTATCGTCGCTGATCACAAAGCCCGTGAAAACAGGCCCGGCTCGGTCAGATCCCAATTCCCCAACCAATTAGAGCACACCCTGTACATTGCATGACATTGAGACCCTCGATGAATGACGGATGGAAAAATGGTTTATAAGATCAAGGGGATTATCAATCAATAACTGTTATATAAATCAAACGTCTTGCACAATGAAAACATAAAAACCAACTCAAAGCATTTTTCTGTTCTAACTAAATAAAGCTCATCCACTATCGGAGAGTCTAGGACATGAAGAATTTGAATTATGGGAGGGTAATATCTGAGTGGAGCAGACGAGATGTAACAAATTGAATGATGGTTAATGATTACAATGTGATGATGGTCCAAGACATTGCCAACCGACTGTGCAGTACCCGGGAGACAGCTAACGAATCCAGAAGAGATAATGCGCTTTGGATGTAATGTATGACCGGGTCATGTTCAGCCAATCACACATCTGACTGACCCATCCATCTACTTGACACCAAATCAACTCCAAATCAAACAATCAACAACCACAGCTGGCATTATTTTTGTAGGTTATGGTATTTCGTTCAGTTCCCCTCAATGGAAAACTTGTTAACCCTTCAATAAAGACAATAGATTTTTGGGAGGAGAATCGAAGTGTAACAAAATAAAGCAAAATAATTAAAATGCCTAATAAGTATTACCAAACTTGCTTACCAGTTTTCTAGATCTGCATAAACAGTAATTGAGTAGAATACCATGTGCCCCAAGTGAATCAAGCATCTGACAACTGGATGTAGTGTAACATTGTCTCTCCCACGGTTACGGTAGGTGTGTCAATGCAATGGCAATGTATTCCACGCACAACAACCCATAAACCGTATATTATTGTTGTCACTTGACTGGTCAATGTGTTTGTTCCGCCGGCACACAACAAAAGCAACAACACAACTTACATCCACATAACAACGTTGTTTTGGTGTGGATGAGTTGAACAACAACAGGCGATGGGTGATGCAAAAGTATCCAATATTTTATCACATTAATTTAATTAATAAAGTGAAATATAATAAATATTAAAGGTTATTCACTTGTTGCGGTGCATTAATCTGATCCGCAACCATGTTGCGGCATTCAGTCTGAGTTGGCCGAAATCGTAAACCCGCGGTCGATTCGGCCGGTACAAACTGAGAGAAAACGTTATTATTGTCTGACAAATATAACAAATATCACAAGATATCAATAGGGCCGAGAGTTTATGATCGTGGATTACTCATCGATTGGAGCAGGTTTTTCAGTGGCAACACTTGCCTGATTCAACATGTTACAATACTGCAACTGCTATTGAATGCATTGTGTTGCGTTGCCGCCCCAATGTCTGATCGGTCTATTCCACTACCAGTCATCAACATCCCGTACTTTAACACTTCATGAAGCGGATGCTAACATCATTATCTCATTTACTCTCTGTTGAGTTGCTTGAGGATGCGGGCTGTTAATGGGTTACTTAGTTCTCAACAGGAAGCATGCGTTGTTTGATGAACCAATCCGGCTTGTGTTGTTTCGTTGAATGATTCGCTACTTCCACATACCAGAAGAAGTTACCCGCTAGTTAACATTCATTCATAATGATCAGTACCTTGTATTCTACTATTCGAAGGTTGCGTATGTATGTTGGGTAATGGTATGTATCTTATCTAAACGTATCTTTTCTCGCGTATTTTCATGTGTAGGCAACATACATGTTTGTTATTTGTAATTGGATGCAATCAATTTATGCGCTTTGACAATCAACCAAGTGCTCATTACAACATTCAATCCAAAATGTTGTTCACTGTTTATACCATAATCTGTTTGCACAGCAAAAATATCGTATTTGTATAAATGACAATATCTGTGACTTATCGACATGGCTGACGGTTTTGTCACATTTGTAAATAGTGATAACGAGATAAAATTGCTGGCGCGGTGGAGTGGCCGGATTCATTAATCACCTTCAATGGTATGTTGCATGTTCAGGGTTGTTCTGAGTCCTCAAACCAATTCAACGTTCATTTGTAATCATCCTTTTTCATGTAGCCAAGTACCTGATAATGTTTTATAAAAGATGGCACATCTTTGACTCAGTACACGGTCCATGCCCATTCTCAATGGACGACCCGACCAGTGACGGTTGTTTGGTGGATGCTGCCTGCCGGTAGTAGCTGTGCAGTTCTTCGTAACCATCGATTGTGTTGTCCGGTCCTGAAGATGACCCATATTGGTCATTCGCTAATTATTTTGACTTGTTTTCAATTCAAGATTGCGGACTGTCTACGCCGGTCTTGTGATTTTGATTCTATCACTGATGTCATGTACCATTTCAAGCCAATATGCTTTTATGTATCATTGCAAAATTGTTGTTATATATACCTTTCTGTACTCCGGCAATGTCCCAAACAGTGCGTTTGTTGTTCCTCACCAGCCAGTATGTTTCCATGGGTCCTTTGCCCTTGACATCAATGATGCCGCGTGCTTCGAACTCAAAGTCGCCCTGCTCAGTTGCGAATCTACAAAAAAACGCGGTTTCCGTAAAAACACAATACTTTCAATTCCAGAATGCTTGTTATTTCACTCTTGTGACTTGGAATTTATTGTTGCCATTATGGTGATGAAACTGAATAAACTTGGATACTTGGAGCATGAAAATAGTTGTTCCAACTGTTTAGCGACCGCGGACAAGTGGATTCGTGAAGCAGCTCCATGCGACTCCATCCGGGACGATACGTTGACCGTGTCGCCGAACAAGCAAAACCTTAAATTCAACCACCTTCTATGAATCAATCTGTCAATCTGATGGGTCGTCATGTATCAATGTAGTTATGTAACTTATTTTCTACCTGGGCATTTTCTGTCCGACGACCCCGGCCACCACGAATCCGCTGTGCACGCCCGCCCGTATCTGAAACGTGCCAGTCAATGGTTGTCCATACTCATCATTTTCAAAGCGTTTATTTTAAATGTTAAGAATATGTCAGAAAGTTTATCGAACTTTTTGTTGTACATCTGTATTTTGGCAAGATATTGGGCTGAATATTATAGTAATAAAATGATGCCCAACCCTGAGTGGTTGTTGATTGGTGGGGTTGAGCACCTCTCTGGACACGATGAGCATGCCGATGGCCTGGTTGAGTATTCGTTCGGTGTGGTTGTCAGCCTTCTCAGGCACTCCCGCCGCCACCAAGTAGCTGTCGCTGATTGTCTCCACCTTACAACAAATATTTACCAATGCTTGATAATCTGTTACTACAAAAATTTTGTTCTCTGTTTTTCGTTAATTCGTAGAACTACAGGTTCAATCTTGTCTTAAGCTTGGATCAAAATTATCAATCGCACAGTAGCTTCAATGTACCAAATACCACCGAATACATACGTACCTTATAAACCCGATTTCTAGTAGTGAGTTGATCGCACTTTGTGTACAGCTGGTTGAGCATATCGACCACCTGGTATGGCGTACACGCCTGGCACACGTCACCGAAACCGGGAACGTCCGTGAATAAAATCGTTACTGGATCGTAAGTACCTGATGAAAACTGGGTGTAAAAAAGGCATCCCTATCACTTTTTGTTTGTTTACACCTGTGATTTATATTCTCAGTAATCATTTTTGATTGAGTGCCTCTACAACAAGACAAAATGATGTGACAAAGTCGAGGAAGCTATTGCAACTGTACGCGCAGCTTCGGCTATTAGGTCCTCTTCGTTGATTGGCGGGAAACGTGGTACATAGTTTAGAAGAGTCGCCGAAGCTTCAGCTAGTGTTTTCAACCGACCAGCTTTTCTGGATTCTACTGTAATTTTGGTTTGAATATGAACCTGCTTCGACGACAAGTCCCTGTTTGAGCGACTGGGCCACCGAGGCAGGCAGCATCTCCCGAAGCAGAAGCTCGGTCTTGCGTTTCTCCACGTCGAGTTCGCTAGCCATTCGTTGGATTTGCTCGGATTTTTCTTCAATTTGCTTGCTGGAAATATGAGATTATCCTAAAACATTGGATAACATTTTTCTAAATTAGTTTCATCATCTTTTTATATTCTATTTTAATCACTCTTCATTCACTTAAATCATAACCACTCAGAGTTCTAGTTTTTTTCGCTTAATTACTCAAGTTGAAATAAAAAAACTTGGTCAAGCCCACTTGATTTCCTTCTGCGACAGTCTGGACTGATTGAGCAGCACCATGTCGCGTGTCGCATCGTGCAACGGGATGTCACACAGGCTGATCTGCTGTTCGAGCATTTGACCCACCGTTGTACAGTTCGGTGAACCAATGAACATGATACATCCACTCAACAATGGTTTCAGTTGACCTGAATTTTGACAGCTTGACATTCACTTAGATGACGTGTGAATCAAGCCTCAGACAGAGAGCGAGAGTTTGTCGTCGTGGATATGGAAGTGACGAATATTTTGAGTGTGGTGTCTATGTCTGGTGTATCATGACTTAACAGAAGCAAACAAGCTGCAAACTCTTGAAAAACTGGTGAAAATATTGAGTCAATGAAATACAGATGGCCACAGTTAACTGAAACACCCGGTAATGCAATAGTGGTTAGGTGATAATCATATAAGATAAAAAAGTTTCTTCAGCTTCAAAACCAGGACTTATGTTACCTTTGAGGTTAATAGTGCGAGTGTCCGCTTCTTCGTTTTGCTTATTGAATGCGTTAGCCACGGATTTGACGGTGAAAACGAAAATGCCGTTGATGTAGGTGGTAAAGCTGAGCCAGGACATGGTCACATTCGGGTGCTGCAGGCTGAACAGTTCACTCAGCTGGTTGGCACCAACTCGCAGTTGCGGAAACAGATCTGAAATATAGATCATTGGCTAATTCAAGTGGGTCACAGGCGATTGTTTATAGACAATTTAGACCGTGAATCATGAGTTTATGCTATAATATGAGTGAAGGATAGGATTGGACCGCACGGTGTAAGTACAGTCACACCGGTAGATACAAACTGTTCCTTTAGCAGAAGGAGATCTTTCTCCGGGAGATGAAAATCGAGTATTTTAAACTCACAAAAAACGGATTTCACTGACTTAAGTGTGATCGCTTATTAATGTTCATTAAAGATTATTAGAGTTAACCATGCGTTTGGTACTAACTTTTTATCATGAGACCGTAATGATGAATCGTGAGCTTGTCGTCAAAGCAAAAGTGAAAGGGAAAAGCTTTGGCAAAGTCGTCCAGATGCAACAAAGTTTGGCCCTGTACCATAATTATTGTGCTGTTAAGAAGACAAACCGTCACTCACTCACTCACTCACTCACTCACTCACTCACTCACTCACTCACTCACTCACTCACTCACTCACTCACTCACATGGAAGCAAGTGCTACTCAGACTGGTCGCTGATCGACTGATCAAAGATTTCATTGATTTCATGGACTTCTTCGATTCATAATCCTGATTCGACTCAGACTCGGCTCCATTGTACATCTGTGTGTTCTCCTCTTGTTGCATTGTGATCTCAAGTATTACATGCTCTGAAAGTTTGTGAATATACAAAACCAGACTGTATGTACCTGCTCATAATTTAATTAGGCCTAAACGTAATCTAAGTTATGTTGTATTCTATGTAACTTTCCCACCTGTAGTGCCGGCAACTTCATCATGAGTTGTTTCCCGGCTTCCGACCTTGAGCTTGACTTCCTGACCAAAGACGTCGTGAGCTATCTTTCTGATTACACCTGTATTTTACACGGCATTACTCTGAGTTTATCAAAACCAAATTAGATTACACTTGTCCTTTGCTGTCTTACTCTGATTTATAGCTTTATAGCTTGCATAATTATAGATTTATTGATTTATAGCTTGCATGATTACAGATTTAGAGCTTTAACAAGCTCTATAACAGATTAAAGTTTTTGTTTTATACCTTTAACAATAGGATACAGCCCGGTTCGTTTTGAATAGTAGTGTAGTTTGATGGCAGCTGTTTCCAGATCCACATCACAACGGAATGATGGACCTGATTGAAAAACATTAAGTCTCGTCAGAATTTCTCGTTACTCCAAAATTTTTACCGTAATCCTTTCGGTGCGCATTTTAATAACAAACCTCTCATAAATTTTCAGCTGTTTACACTAAATGTGAATAACAAACTCAAAAAAGCTCCATTCAATGAAGTTCAGTAAGAGGTTTTCAGATAAGTACTTTTAGTAACAAGATATCACGACCAATTAATATCAGTTCAATAAGACTACTATTAAAAAGTTATAGGCAGAATATGATTGGTGTTGCAAGCGCATCGACTAGTACAACTTGATTACAGTTAAATGCTTCTATCATTAGCTATATTTCACATCAGTGTACCAACCGGAAAGTTTGGCGTTCGGGTATATCACATGATCTACAAAGTAGTGAAGCGAGTCCAAATTATCGAGGAATCCCTGCAAAACACCTGGTCACATTTCCATATTATCAAAACTTATCATTTATACCTGATTTAAAATACTTTTTCTGTTCTTTCTTGTCTAAGGATAGAGAGAAAACCGTGAACCTGCAAATCAGGTGCCATTGCCCTCAGCAGCTCCTCCCAACCGTTTTCCATCAGAAACTCGACCAGGAAGCTGCCGTACTCTTCCCAGAATTGGACTTCGGTGCAACCTTCAATTGATCAAACGTAGAATATTACCTACGAAACTTCGACATTCACATTTACAATGTCAGCCAAATTGACAAACAGTCGAACATACCAAGGTTCATACTAATCACGGTGGCTATTTTAAACGTTTCACTGTCCGGATAGTTGACGTGTTGCGCCTCAGTACCAGCTTTGATGCCGGCTCCTTTTCTGGATAGTCAATCATAAATTGATTGATAAATTCCAAATAATATACATATGGAATTAGTGTTCCCTGTTGACTTCAGTAATGAAGAAGACCCAGTGAAAAACTTTTCTACATGACTGTCTAGTATGGTGCGTGCCAGCCTCGGAAACTGGTTGTTCTAAGTTCGAAAACCTGACTTGAGTTGAGACACAGATCCTGACGCGTCCTGTTTCTGCCATTGCCCGTCAGTTTATTCAACCTCTCTGGCCACTACGAAAACACCATTCTGATATGGTGTTAGTGTGCCCTGTGGACATCAGTAAGAAAGAAGTCACAGTAAAAAACATGCAGTCTAACTAACAGTATTTCATCCCATTTGTTCACACCGTACTTGCGTTGGATCATCTCTCGGATGACCTCGTGGAAAAATCCGAACTAAACGTTGAAACAATATAGGTAGGCAATACAATCAGTTTCAAACGTCAGTTCACTAACCATGTTTTTGTAATCGAACGGGAATCTCGATAGTTTGCTTGAGCTGAAGATATGTAATTCGACTTTCACTTCAAATTGGCATCATACTTTAAGCTAAGGAGTGTATGCCCTGATTGCTGATTACATGGCTCGATGTCAGGTACATATTGTATGTATGATGATGAGTAGATGCCAACATGCAACCTACTATACCCTGGGTTTAACATGCACCAATATGTCATCAATTTTTCATCATCTCCTCTGCATCAGTTATCAAACCATATCAACTGCGAATAACATCCTGAAGTTCTGCTTTGCTGTGAGTGGCCAAATTTTGTTTGTTTGTTTTTAGTAAATCGAATGATGACTGTCGTGAACGTGAGAACAGAAAATTTGTTAATCAAGAAAGTTAAGTTCAAGAGTGACGAGTTTAGTAATCCGCTCTTGGATCGTAATCATGTAAGTATATTTGCCAGATAGCGGTATAATGTCACGAAAGTTGCATTTGAGTATTAGTATGTATGTACTTACAAACATACACAAGAGCCTTGAAAATATACTTGGAAAACAAAATGTGAGAAACATTTATGAGATGATGAATCCGTATGTGTTGATGAATCAGATATGTAATGGGAACATGTTGGGCTCAATGAGTTGGTGTAACGAGATATTTAGGTCTCCATACTGTTTCGTGAACTTCATACGAGCATGCGTGGCGTGAACAACTTGTTGTAGTGTCAAATTACGTCTAAATTACACGTCATCTCCAAAACCGTGAAATAAGTTATTCTGTGCTTACTTGTTGAACATAGCATGTTGAATAATGCGTTTAGTCATTCCAACAAAACGTTACAGTAGTGCAAGTGGTTTTTGTAAATAATTATGCAGTGACATACAAACTTACCGTACTGAATTTACTGGAATGTTACGTAATTACCATACGGGAACGGTATACATACGTAATGTACCGAATGTACTGGAATGGGACATACTTACCGTACCGAATGTACTGGAATGGTACATACATACTTACCGTGTCGAATGTACTGGAATGGTACATACTTTCCGTACCGAATGTACTGGAATGGTGTCGTTGGTATGCATGTGTCGTCGTGTATTGGTCAATAATGTGAATCAATACATTGCCAGGTATTGTTTCACGTTATTGATCAGTGCACGCTCACAATCGGTGTTCGATTATGACTCGGTGTGTTGTTGCCATTATCGATGTGGAGTGTAACATATTGGGCGCTGCATTTGTAGACCATTCATATTATCGCATTATATATATTTTATACAATTTATAACGTCATATACCTGTATTTAATTCGGAATCAATAAATGTTGATCATTCGGTTACTGTACTTGTAGAGTGCATCGCGATCAGTGAACGATTGATTGAGGTCATCAGTACGAATGGCAGGTTGTAAGATAATGGCACTAAATGGCACTTATTGGCATGCTGCAGTAATGAACGTGAATCGAGATTGTGGTGGTTTATATATAAATGCAAGTGACGGCTTACCATGGTTAATGATGTGCTATGGGGTATCAGTGGCCATTGGCCAGATACGATGCCTTGCTCAGTACCATACAAGTGGCGGATCAAGTACTATTATGGCATGCTACATCACGTACCCAATCACATGGCAATGAAACTAACGTACTTGTTACATTACATTGCTTCAAAATAACTGTATGAGTGACTTTTCGTACAAATGAGCCCATTTGATCCAACGCTGTTTACTACGAGTTGAGTAATCCGCGGTTAACCGTACGTACTCATTGAGAGCTACCTGTGTCAGCTATACCACTACTAATTGACTCCCCCGTGAATTGGGTACCGTGATCCACCAGTGGCTCTGCCACCCACTTGGTGGTACAGGGTTGAGTGAGTGAGTGAGTGAGTGAGTGAGTGAGTGAGTGAGTGAGTGAGTGAGTGAGTGAGTGAGTGAGTGAGTGAGTGAGTCAGTGAGTGAGTGAGTGAGTGAGTGAGTGAGTGAGTGAGTGAGTGAGTGAGTGAGTGAGTGAGTGAGTGAGTGAATGAGTGAGTGAGTGAGTGAGTGAGTGAGTGAGTGAGTGAGTTAGTGAGTGAGTGAGTGAGTGAGTGTGTGAGTGAGTGAGTGAATGAGTGGGTGAGTGAGTGAGTGAGTGAGTGAGTGAGTGAGTGAGTGAGTGAGTGAGTGAGTGAGTGAGTGAGTGAGTGAGTGAGTGAGTGAGTGAGTGAGTGAGTGAGTTAGTGAGTGAGTGAGTGAGTGAGTGAGTGAGTGAGTGAGTGAATGAGTGAGTGAGTGAGTGAGTGAGTGAGTGAGTGAGTGAGTTAGTGAGTGAGTGAGTGAGTGAGTGTGTGAGTGAGTGAGTGAATGAGTGGGTGAGTGAGTGAGTGAGTGAGTGAGTGAGTGAGTGAGTGAGTGAGTGAGTGAGTGAGTGAGTGAGTGAGTGAGTGAGTGAGTGAGTGAGTGAGTGAGTGAGTTAGTGAGTGAGTGAGTGAGTGAGTGAGTGAGTGAGTGAGTGAGTGAGTTAGTGAGTGAGTGAGTGAGTGAGTGAGTGAGTGAGTGAGTGAGTGAGTGAGTGAGTGAGTGAGTGAGTGAGTGAGTGAGTGAGTGAGTGAGTGAGTGAGTGAGTGAGTGAGTGAGTGAGTGAGTGAGTGAGTGAGTGAGTGAGTGAGTGAGTGAGTGAGTGAGTGAGTGAGTGAGTGAGTGAGTGAGTGAGTGAGTGAGTGAGTGAGTGAGTGAGTGAGTGAGTGAGTGAGTGAGTGAGTGAGTGAGTGAGTGAGTGAGTGAGTGAGTGAGTGAGTGACATGTAAAAACCATGATTGAGTTGAAAATACCCGTGAGCACAGTTATGATTTTTCAAAAAAAGTAACTTATTTAACCTTTCAATATCACAATAACTTGTTTAAAATCAGTGTTTGAAACATTTTATTGTCTACATGTATGATTTCAGGATAATGGCTTACGACCCTTGTGTCGTTATAAACCTTCGAAAATTACACTAATTGACAGTTTTATTGAATATTTTCCTCTGAGCCTATTGTTACTCAAAAAATCATAATGTCACATTGCTGAAAAGTGTTTGTGTTATTCTTTATACTCGTTGAAATGGTGGACAGTGTTAGTCACTGCCATAGCTGATCTTATTTGTTGTATTTGTTGTATATTACGTGTTCCATTGCATGTATACCAGGTGTTCTACAATATCTTGTTATCCATTCCCCTCCTATCCACTGAAGTTTGAGATCTCGGATTGAAAAGTTTTAGTGCAATGAAACATATTTCTCACCGTTTAAAATATAGCCCCTTCAAATAATGGTGTAATTGTTTGGTATTATATAGTGGCATGCCTGCTCACAAGTGGTCGACCATTGACCGTACCGTAATCATTGTTATGCACGGCTGAACGCTGATTGGCTGCGCATTGATCACGTGACTCCGCCTACTGCAAATATTGGGCCGCTCTGTTAGTGGTTGAGCGATGGATGTTAGGATTGTGGTTTTGTGGTCAGAGCACCAATGTTTTGCACATTTCTGGTTGCTGACACAACATGGTCATTGAACGGTGGTCCTAGAATACCATCAATTACTTTACTTTGATTTTTTCTAGTTGTTATTGACTATTAAATTTATGTGGGTTATTAGAGGATTATTATTACATGTTTTTGATATTATTATTGTTACACTGACATATCATATGTAAGTGCATTTTAACGTTGTGTAATGTTAAAATCATTACCACTTCTTGTCATCATTCGCAGGTTACATTGTTACAATTTGGTTTTTGTTTTTTTTTTCTATTATATACATATGATACTTAGCATTGTGTTATATGTATGATTCGCACTCGAACCGTAGTTTCTCATATGAATACTCCTGCAAACTCTCTTCCCATATGAACAATGAGTTAATCAAGATTTCATGTCCTGTGAAAGAGGTCACAAGATTTAATTTTCTCTTAAGAGATATTTTTGGGCAACTGAAAATTATTATCTTTCAAGTTCGAAGTCAACTTTATTGCTCAATAAAACGGCAGTTGGTTAGCACTGGCCATGAGACTGATAAAGCAGATTCGCATGCTGGCAGCATCCTGACTCACTCATCATCACGCCTTCACGTTTCATGCTCATAGTTTTACCGCATGTTTTACAATCGTGGAAAAGTGTCCATAAAAGGGGTGATGGCCGACGACCGGGTTTGTCCAATCACTGGCGGACGAGCCAAACCTTCAAAGGGAAAGCAATCTTCCCAAAGTGAAACGAAATACCAGAACTAAGGCCGTTTTACCTTAACCTTTAGAAGAACAAACTTTAGTTTTGAAACCGCCAAAGAGGGTGGAATTTCACTTTTCCCTCCCCTTCTCGTTACCTAATGTGATGAATCAACAATCGACTGGCTTGTCATCTTGTGGCCATGGTACAGGGTGATAATTAATCAAACCCACATGTTCATGCATTTTGATTATATTATCGAAGACAGGGTCAAATTGTCAGTATCACCGGAATTGTTGGTCCGCCACTGAACAATGTCCCAAGTTGTGAGATGCGTTTTCCCACGTGTTTCGAGGGCATGCACACATAAATATCCAGTCGTTGCCGTGGGTAACATTCGTTTACAAGATGAATAATCCAGCAAATCATGCTTATCTGCACATGGATATGCTGATTTTCCTTAAACTAGTGAAATTTCACTATTCCAGAGCGATTTCTTTTGTTGCATTGTTGTATTTATATTGATTGATTGTTTATGCCTTTGTTCGGATCGCGCCTTGGCCGAACAAGACACAACATCTTAACGCTTTCATTCACACATAAAGCTATTATTGGGCATTATTTGGTTTGGTGTCAGTAGCGGTCGAATCGTCACCACTTGTGCCCAACCGGGGTGATGGTATTTGTAAGTGGATGGTCTTAATATGAGCCATTAAACACCCAACCCAGTTGTTTGTCATCCAAGTGGTCCATGTTGCATGATTTGGTCCATCCGCCAGCCAATCATTATTTGGTTTTGGTTGATTTGAGCGCGCGTGTGAAGTCGCCGATCTTTTCTTCTCTCGCTGATCGCAGTATTTCCATGTATTCGTTTTCCACTGTTGTTATTGAGGGAGATGTTTCCGCGTATTTGGATGACAAAAAACGACGACGATTGTTGTGATTATCACATTACCGAGTAATTGATTGGTTGCAGACAGACGGAACAATTGACAGACATAAATACTGACTCACATTCAACCAACAACCAATCTGTGCTATCACAGATCGAAATGCAGGTCAATCATATTGTGCCGCTCGAATCTAGCATAGGTTGACGCTCACTCACTCACTCACTCACTCACTCACTCACTCACTCACTCACTCACTCACTCACTCACTCACTCACTCACTCACTCACTCACTCACTCACTCACTCACTCACTCACTCACTCACTCACTCACTCACTCACTCACTCACTCACTCACTCACTCACTCACTCACTCACTCACTCACTCACTCACTCACTCACTCACTCACTCACTCACTCACTCACTCACTCACTCACTCACTCACTCACTCACTCACTCACTCACTCACTCACTCACTCACTCACTCACTCACTCACTCACTCACTCACTCACTCACTCACTCACTCACTCACTCACTCACTCACTCACTCACTCACTCACTCACTTACTCACTCACTCACTCACTCACTCACTCACTCACTCACTCACTCACTCACTCACTCACTCACTGATTGCTCACTTCATTACAGTGTCCCCCACATGCAGCAGCGGTGATAGTGGATCGAGCCTGAGTCCACCGAACAACCAATCGTTTCTGAGTCAGTCAGTAGCGATGCAGTCCCTGCTTGCCAGTCCCAACAACAGTCATGCAGTCAGTCATGTCAGTCACGGCCATAACAACCAGTCAGCCAGTCATGTGAAACGTCCGATGAATGCATTCATGGTCTGGTCACGGGGTCAGCGACGTAAGATGGCACAGGACTTCCCGAAGATGCACAACTCCGAGATCAGCAAACGTCTTGGTGAGTTTTTTATTCAAATTAATTCCAGTAATCACCTGCTCACTTACTTACTCAGAGTCACTTGTTTCCTCTTCAATCACTCACTCACTCACTCACTCACTCACTCACTCACTCACTCACTCACTCACTCACTCACTCACTCACTCACTCACTCACTCACTCACTCACTCACTCACTCACTCACTCACTCACTCACTCACTCACTCACTCTCTCACTTACTCATTTCAGGCGCTGAATGGAAGAAACTGAGTGACTTTGAGCGTCGTCCGTTCATCGACGAGGCGAAGCGTCTGCGTGCCCTGCACATGAAAGAGCACCCGGACTATAAGTACCGACCGAGACGTAAGCCGAAGCCAGGATGCGTTACGGGTAATACTCAACAACAACAGCAACAACAACAACAGATCAACAACAACAACATGATGGCCAAGCACATGGACAACAAACAACCGACCATGATTACCAAGCATCAATTTGGATCGAATCCGTTGAGTGGTTAGTGTTCGCTGAATCAAGTACTCACTTCCTGATTTACCTCTCAACCAACTAGACCAACTATTATTTTTTACTTACTGATTCACTAACTCTTAAACTATACTGACACACTCACTCACTTACCCACTTACTCCCTTACTCATTCTGATTATAACCCTTCTCTACAGGTTATGCCGGCTACCCTTCTCTTGGGCTCGACCATCGCAACCCGAATCCGTTCTTCCCCAACTTCGGTCTGTACCAGAACAAATTCGCCGACGTTTCGGCTGTATTACAGAAGCAGGCCGATCTCGCTCAGTATTATAACAGCAATAATAACAACAACAACACAAATAATAACAACAATGATAACAACAACAACAACAATACGACGAATCATCAAGGCAACGCACAAAAGTGTAACGACAACAACAACCAGCATTTTTCGCCATCGGTTACCATGGCCGGCACGTTATACCCGACGAATCTGTCATTCTTTCCCACGGCATCTCCGGTGTTCAGTGCCGCAGGTTTGACCGCCTCTCCGTTTGCTGCAGCCGCGGCCTACAGTCTGGCAGCATCAAGTGCTGCACAGTTCTTTGCATCGGCCAACAAACAGTCGTTCATGTCGGGCATAACCACTTCCACTGACAACGACAAGCTCATCAACGTCAATGATGAGGTCAGACCCATCGGCGAAACCATTGGATGATCACTGATGTAAGACACTGACACACATTCCATTCATGTCGTTACTCAATACAATACGTCTGGTTCGTTTCTATGCAGATTCTCTCTTCCAATAGGTTTCTGTTTTCAGTAGACAAACTAACTACATACATATTATGCACTAATGTATGTCTATTATGTTAAAATAGAACAACATATGATATGATTTAAGGGTTGGTTCTTGCAATGTTTTGTTATAATCACCAGTTTGTGAAAGAATTCAGACCGTACTGTGTTTTGTTGGCACCGTGTCTCAACCCAACACTTGCTGTAGTCCTCCTATTGTGATAATCCACTTTCTGATCCAAATGCACCTTTTGCTGTACGTATAATCACACAACGATTAATGTAATCTCATCTTGGTTGCTTTACTTATTATCTTTTCGTTCTTTTTCATGTCACCTTCACTGATTTAACGGCTTCCCAATACTACTTGATTTCATGCAAAAGGGGGTCCTGCGGTTATTTCAAAGATGACAAGACTTTTTATCTGCATGTTAGACAACTCAGATACTTAGAAGTCACGTGTTATTTTCTTATACAAAACAAGAACCCCACACAAAAATCTGTTTTTTACTGAACAAAAAATGGTTTCTCATTTGATGTAGAGTATCCCTGTTTGCAAGAGGGTTTTCAAGAAAGCTGAAACTAACTTTGCAACCGTGTGGGCTCATTGTTTGTATAATTGTCGTCAAGCATATGCAATAACTTATACAACAGATTATCAATGTATAATACCAGGTGTTTATCGACGATTCATTCAGTCATACTCACATTCTGCATCAATATAATTATAACATTCATTTGTGTGTACATCAGTCAAGCAAAGCTAAAATGGAGTATACATTAGTAGTGAAGTATGTTTCAATAGAATAAAGAAGTATACATTGCCAATGGATGCGTTTGGTGATTTTTCCTATTGAAGAGAAATGTTTAAAGTTCATCTTTATCCACTAATGTTGTATACGGAACTTCTTCATGTACGATTTCATCTCAATATATTTATTATTCATGACCACCAGAAACCAATGCATCTGATGAAATCTATGCCTCGTATTTTGTCATTATAGCTGTCATTCAAGTCATATAGAATAAAAAGTTATATTGGTCATTTCGGAGACTCACTATTATGATGTACAATCAGACTCAGTAACGAATCACGAAGCTTTTTGCATTTTTGTCATTTAGGGTACACATGGTACCAAGCAAACGAGTGGATTTGACTTTAGCCTGAGTACAGTTGCCACCAACACGTAACATTTGACTTTGCCATACATGAAACAATCAATCATCACATTCAATACATTCTCTATTTTTCCAATGTTTACTTTACACGACAAAACACGAGAACAGCCCACACATCTTTCTGAAGTTGCATGTTGTCATTGTCACCTATTGTGTTGTTGTTGTTGTTTTTGTTGTTGTTGTTGTTGTTGTTGTTGTCGCAGATTAGCTAGAATGTATGTAACAATGCGTGTGACACAGCCTTGGACACAATGGTACTTTGCCTGAATGTGTGTGACTCAGTGGTTGTACAGGATGCACCACATTACCCGTCATTGTTTTCCATTCTTCGTTATGCAACGTCTGGATCCGTTCATTCAAGATTCAGAAAACGTTTTGCGTTGTATATGAAACTACTACTTATTATAAAATATGAGATGACTACGGTGATAGAATAGTGGCGGATAATGAGAAGAATCAGTGGCCAAAACATGGCTTTGTCACCCGCTACGTATGTGGTCATTGTTTCCTGTTCATATTGTTCCTCATAATCGCATTACCACGGGCTGTACAAACAAAACCGGCCGATTTCAAAGTCTTAGTCCTCCGTTCAACAATGGGTGCAATTAAAGCTGCTGCATATTTATATAGGCCCAATCAGGGCACTAGAAAAACAATGGCGAACCTGTGAAGTAGTGCCATTATTGCGGTGTCACACAAAGATGACCGATAAACAATGCGAGACAATGTGACGTTGGATAACGAGACAATATGATGTGACTGCGCATGTAACTGCTTGAATAGACCGAAGAGGGGACATTATCCCTTTTATTATTGACTACCCGGATCACATGTTGCAGGCTATTGGCATATGGTCGTATGGTCGCACATTCTCATTTACATCAAATGCAACGTAATCGGGCGTAACCAATATCCGATTCACTGATAATCGACCAATCAATCAGTCACATGATCAATCAGTCACACCGCCTTTTAGTCGAGAGTGTGTGACTTTGTCCATCAATCGGTCAGTCAGTCAGTCAGGCAGTCAGTTAGTGAGTGTGACAGACCTAATCATTCAGTCAGTCAGTCAGTCAAGCATATGGCAATAACCGTTTACATTCCGGTGCATGTATCGCGCATGCATGATTTCATGATTTATGCTCGCCAAATGGGCATTCCATTCCCTGTGAGAACACCGCTATTGATTATCACCATTTCGTTGAATTCGAGTTAAACGCGGTGGTGAATGAATCAATGACACATTTATTGGGGTGGAGTTGCATTTTTTATATGTTCTCAAATATTAAATTTACACAAAAGTTTACCAAATTGGTCAGATGAGCCAGTAGCCACGTGAGTTGCTGTCTTCTCTTCCCGCTGCCCCGATCATAACGGATACTGGACATCTCCGAGTCCAGCAGTATAACTAGTCAGACAATCACTTCTGTACTAAACGCAATGCTTGTTTTGCCGTCTTCGAATAAAACGGTCTTCGAATTTCAGTTTGCTATTTGGTGATCCGAACACGGAACTGAGGGAGAGAAAAGAATATTGAGAGTCAGTGGGAATCTTGATCTGATATCATCAATTGAGGCAAAGTAACTAATAATTTTTCACAAAAAAGTTTATAGCAATCATTTTTGATAAAAATAGAAGAAACAAGCATCTGAACATCTGTATTTGTTCAAACAGAGGGCATGCACCCCGTGGGACCGTTATTTGTGATAGTACCATACTCATTACCATACTGCCGCCTGCCTGTGCTTGTCTTGTTGTGGGTGATTGTTTTCTGATTGAATTGCACTTGTATGGGGCCCAGCATTCAACCATACTCAACTACAGCCAATATTACCGGTTCAGGGAATTCATGATAAAGTCAGCTTTAGCTCAGCATTAACACAATAGCCAAATTGCTCATTTATAGCCTAAAAACAAATCCGGAATGCTGAATTTCATTACGATTTACTCGATTTATGGCAGTCAACCCAAATCAATTGCAACAACACAAACATCATGAATGAATTATTCAAATCGTGTTTTGATTTTGTGATGTTATTTATGTTATTTGTATTATTTTTATGTTGGTTTAATGATTGTGATGAGTGATTTCAGGTTTGATGTGCAGTGTTAAAAAAAATACATACATACGTACATTCAGAGGCGGTTGAGATACTTGGTCGAACTGAGGGGTTATTTTGATTAGCAGGTACTACGTAAATGAACACTCATACATACATACATACATACATACATACATACATACATACATACATACATACATACATACATACATACATACATACATACATACATACATACATACATACCCTAAAAATCTCAATCAGCCATACATTAGAAATGGATCAACAAATATGTCATAGAAATCACCGTACCATCATCATCCGCCACTGACCACATTTATCGGGATCATGTTAAGTTATCGAATCAATGAATTGGGGAATGGCCGACTTAATTGTAAAAAAATATTGTCGGTTGATTGAAGTGACCGTATTGAAGACTTGTGTAGGTTAAAATCATGGAAACACTAGCGGACGAGGGAAGAACAAAAACGTGGAACTCCCCCGTTCTGACAATTTCAAAAAGTTGAATTGGGAGTCGGAATCCCATCCCTTCAGAGGATTGACTCGTCTGACAGTGCATGGATGACTGCCATTAAAGAACATGGATCATTTTTGTTTTAGAGTACGGTAGTTGTGAGCATTAGTACGTAAATGTATGTATGTTGTGTGTATTTTATGATTTTATGATTGTATGTACATAAGTATGTATGTATGTATGTATGTACAAGTATATACATACATATGTAAGTATGTAAGTTCTGAACGTCGGAATGTCTGCCTGTGTTTGCCCGTTTTCACATTGTGTACACACCGATTGTGTTATTGCGGGCTTTCTTTCGACACCCGGCTCGGCTCAAAAGCGCGTCTTTTGTAATATATTTGTAAGTACACAATGCTTCCAAGGCTCTGCGGTTGGGGCTTTCTTCGCTTATTCGTTATTCGTTGTTGCTGCCATTGTGAACAACAATAACAACAACAATAACAACAATAACAGAACACAAAACACCGTTTAACTGATTCCTGTACACTCTCCGTCCACTTTCCCAGCCACCAATAACTTGCCACTATTTAACAAGGGGACGAACCATGGGAACCGAATCAAACATCAACCAATACCAATACCAATACAATACCATCAATCATTCACTCACTGCTTACTTCACTTACTCGTTCATTCAGTCACTCATTCTTTCATTCCCTCATTCAGTCATTTGTTCATTCATTCTTTCATTCAATCAATAAATCAATCAATCAGTCGTTCATTCATTTTATCCATTAATTCGTTGATCGTGTAACGTAAATAAGGCTAATTATATCTACCAAAACCTGGTCAACAGAGAAACATCTTGGAAAAAGAGTGAAATTTTATTTACGATTGCACCGATAACACTCCACGAATCGTCTTCTTTTTTCCTCTTCATCTTAAGATAAACTGTTTCATGTTAACATTTGATGTTAGTTTAATAGCCGTTAGTTTGCTCCAACACATAATTGAAAGTTAAAGGTCAGTGATTGATATATGAAACGTATTATGTTACTTACTCACAAACCAACATTCTTACATAAAAGCGAGAATTTCGCAAGGAAAGTGCATGAGACTGATTGATACAAATGAGAATGTTTCAACATGACGAAAATGGTGTTATTGTTGTTGTTGTTGTTGTTGTTGTTGTTGTTGTTGCATGTGAGTGATGCGCAGCATAATAAAAAAACACGGATGATTTGAGTGAGTAGTAGTAACACAATGGCGACATTCGTTGTTATTATGTGGTGTCGCAAAGTGGATTGTCGCTATATGAACACAACAATAATCACTATAACAATGCACATTATAACGCGCAATAACAACAACAATTGACAACTTTGATGCGACACAAACAACAATGCCGTCCTCCCGGAAAATAATAATAAATAACAATAATAGAATAATAATAATTCCGGTCGCATTGTTAGTATTTATTTTTCGAATTTTAATACGATTGTACTGGTTTGGCCATCTGCACACACATGATTTGAGCTACATTTCAGCGGATGACCACCGTATCAATGCTAATCATTGAACACCAGTAAGTGTACATGTGCCATTCCCCAGTTCTCCATTCAAGTCCACATCCCAGTCGACAAGTCAGGCAAAACACCCTTCTTTGGTATTATTCCCATGTTGCGCGCCTCTGGGCATGTCAATAAAAATAATGTGCAATTGATGTGCTTTGTTGACGGTGGGTGAACAATGGATGAACAATGAACAATATATGCACCATATTGTTGACAATATGCGGACTGACTGCCTGACTGATGATGCTCATACTTTCATTATGTCAAACTATTTGGTTGATATCAATAAGGAATAAACATGTTCACGTTTAAAAAACAACCAAATTGGATTGAAAATGAAAGCGAACAGCCAGGTTCAGGATGGCAACAAACAAAACGTAATGGAATGCTGAAACATTTTGATTTATTGTCTTCGATTAATCATGAAAAACCGCAAAACAACAACAACAGTAACAGCAACAACAACAACAACAACAACAACAACAACAACAACAACAACAACAACAACAACAACAACAACAACAACAACAACAACAACAACAGCAACAACAACAACAACAACAACAACAACAACCACAACAATTATATCTACAACAACTATAACAACACAACAACTACAAAATGACGAACAAAAGACGCACCGTAAACGGGCCGGTTTCGAACAAAAGGAGACTGCGGGCTTTTGTAAAGACGCTTTGAGCATTTTTTAAACGCAGGTATTTATAGAAGAAGTGTATGTTTATAATATAATAAATAGGATGCATTATATCGGGGCTAGCGCTTTGAACAACAGCCAAATAAGCCATATTATTAGCCGAATTGAAAATAATACAAAAGCCGCATCTGAAAGCATTACGATGTGTTCGGGAACGAGTGGGTGGGACATTGATTTGCGTCCATCCTGCAACATGAAACAATGCAAAGTTCAGTTGCAAGTCGTTATAAGCAGATGCCATGAAACGAATCCTGTCTCTATGCCATGGTAAACCGTTAAAGTGGACTGCTCTCCCGCATCAAGTACGATCTACACGGGCAAGCGGTCCGACCAAATTATGCATATTTGGACGGCTTATTAGGGCGGTACTGCTTTCATTCAAGTTTAAGTTTGCCACGACCGAACACAACCGTCTTCAAACCCGATCGTTCAATCGGTTATGAGTGGCTTACAGGGATCGTATTCATCGCTCAATTAAGCAAATTACATAAATAATTTACAGTATTTATGCTGTTGGCTTGAGTTTATGTATGTATCTTAAAGGGTTCTTCTTCAGGTTTCAAGTCAACAGTTGGAACAGTTTCTCAACCATTCAACATCAGCCGACTACTTAACTCAGCTCAATTGAACACCTCTCAGCTGTATCATCCACAACATGTTCAATCACCACCTTCACCTATGTATGATAGTGTTACTTGTTAACCTGTTAACTGTGGCTTGTAAATGCTAAATGTAATGTTCAAAAATTAGAGAGGTATGGGGCATAAAAAACCTAATGGATTCGGTTCGGTGAGTATTGATGGTTTGGTATAGTACAGTACTTGAATGGAACAACCGTGGATGACACCTGTATGGATTGAAGTGGGCATTCATTGTTGGTGAGTGTCATGCCTGCACCAACTCAAGTGGCGGTATGTGTCACTGGGTATTGTATTAATGTTGGTATTGTCTGTTATGGACATTGTAATTTGACACGATTGCTGCCAACATCTTGCTAATAACCATCGTTGACCACTTGAGTGAGATGAGATGCTTGATTGGTTGATTGACTGGTTGACTGATTGGTTGGTTGGTTGGTTGGTTAGCTGTGGTGGTGTTTATTGAGTGACAGACAAGCAACAGCCAATCAGTCAATCAGTCGTTGTACATCCCATTACCTCGTCAATTATGATAATTCCCCGATGTGCCATGTAATTGGTGGCTTATGCGTGTTTACTGCTGGTTGTTTCATGGAATATTTCGGACATCCAAAGAGTTCGTTCAACAAGTGGGCGAAGAAACCACGACAACGATCACGTTTACTCATTTATGTTTCATAAGATATAAGTTCTTGCGAGAGCTACACGTTTAATGTTGCCTCCATTCACGGGAAACTTTTCAAAATTTCAGCATCAGGGTTTACTGGCTGGTTTTGTATAATTATAACCGAATAAATCAATGCATTTTAATAGGGAATACAAGAATAAAAAGATTTATTGCAATTCGCATATTGGCCGGTTTTTTACTCATTTTCAAACCGTTGCAAAAAAGGTTCTCATGTAATTTTTAAATTTCCATGCTTCTGATTTCGTTCCTGAAATATAAGATGGGAATAGATGTGAATTGGTGTAATGGAGTGTACTTGTTTATGTGTTTGGATGAGTGTCCTAATCAACGACCACTTGAATGTGCCTTGATTCAATTCGGTCGTCGTCTATTATTTCGATTGGGTGCCCGTTGTTTGGAGGCACTCACTTACATGCGATTACGTTGTCTTCCCCCAATACCATTATATTGGTCAGGGAAGTCGGTTCTCAACTACAAAACTGGCTCAACTTCTAGAACCACAAAACGAGCTCGACACATTCCTTTGAGTTTCAGTCATGTAAACTGCAAGTATAAAAGGGAATAAAAGTATTGTAGAGTGAAAAACAAAAGCACGTTAATGCGTGCTTAATTTGGTGGCAGTGAATCAAGCGAAGCCCAACAGTAATGAAGGGAGTACAGATCAATAATCAAGCAATTCAGTTCAAGGTTTTCAGCTAGAGCTCACAGAACTTCATTTGTTTCAATTATATCAAAAGACAAGGGCTAAAACTGTGTACGAGGGCAGCTGATGACCCCAGAAATGTATTCCTATGACGAACGTGATTTTTAATAGTTTTGGAGTGCCTAAGAATCTGGTATAAACTCCATGGCGTCAATAATTTTTACTTTCATCGACCACGTAGTGTTAGATAATTGAATAGTTTTACATTATTACGCAGTTTATTGATTAAATGTAGAAGTTGGATGAAAATCACGTGAAATTTAGATTTTGTACTCAGTATAGAGATAAACAAAGTTAATGAACAAGGGCATAACGCTGGTCAACCCAATGTTGGATTACATACCGTAAATAGATAACAGCTTGTTAGTGAATGCGGCACAGTTATTAGCAGTACAGTATGACATTCAGCTGGGTCACAATAGGTTATCGTTTAGGGCCATGGATAACCGACCATATTCAATTGTACTTTTCCTGGTAAATAGGTGGTGTAGGGAAACACTGCTAAAGATTACCTGATTTACATTTTGAAAAAAAGTCGTATCTTAACTCAGCTGTACATCCTGTAGCCGCACATAAGATCATCCCAAAGGGACAATATTTCTTTTATCATAATGCGACGTTGTTATCTATAAACATAACAACACCATAACCAATAATAATAACGTTTGTAATGTCGTTTATAAGGAAAGACAGTCGTACGAAACAAGTACATATACTCGAACATTTCATTAATGTACCAAATGTTCTATTCGTCATAAAACTCGTACATTTATTTCAGAAGAACTGAAGCAGACGTATTGAGCCAAATGTGTGAGTGAGTGAGTGAGTGAGTGAGTGAGTGAGTGAGTGAGTGAGTGAGTGAGTGAGTGAGTGAGTGAGTGTGTGAGTGAGTGAGATATGTATGTTGATTCCGACAGGTCGGACAGATGAGTGAAATCAGCCTGACAGTGTGATAATAGCCGATGAAGATGATATGATTGTGGCTGTGAGTGTAACGACCTTCGTGCGTATAATCATCATCACCTCATGTATTTTGCTTGTATTTGTACCTGTACATGTAATCATGCGTAACCGTTATGCATGTGACCCGATTGTGGGAACGTTGACGTTTTGTTGTGTCGTTGAGCCGATTACAATAACGGACGCCATTGTTATGGTAAGGAGGCGTTTTTAACTAGTGTAATGAGCATTTGACAAAGACGGGATCGTCATTGTGCAACAACAACAACAACAACAACAACAACAACAACAACAACAACAACAACAACAACAACAACAACAACAACAACAACAACAACAACAACAATAACATGATTAACACGATCATGACTACGGTAGTTCATACACATGCAACAATACATGTGGTACAATGGCACAAAACGGGTTATGGTAGTGTAAATCGAATCAAAGGCTCGACCAGGTCAACGACTGCATAATGGGCCATAGTTGTAGTCGCATGTGCCCCTTTAAAAGCATTTTCAGTTTCTGCGGCCTCAGCGAGGCACCGGAGCGAGAAAATCTGATTATCTCACACTCGAGATATGTTAGGCATAAAGGCACCTTCAATAGGCACCATAATTCACGGCACATTACAACAACATGGCACATTCCACTGTCACAAACGGCGGCTGAGAAACTATGAAGGTACAATATTCCATACCAAAAGGCTTTTATTCGTTTATAAAAAAGATTTTTATTCGTTTTAATATAAATATCACGGCAGTTGTCAAGGGTAAAAACAAAGAGACCGACTTGAGCGTATGTGTGGTTGGGTAATCGGCTACACGAATCAGCGTCGTCATTGTCATGTTAAACTTATGGTTGTGCATTATTATGCTAATGGACTTTGTTGGAAGTGGCAGTCAATAAGGGCGGCTTTGTCATGTTGATCGGCACTGGTACTCCCATTATGGGCACTTACATCCGAACACCTTGAATCGTGGTCAGAATTGATTCAGTACAAGACATGCACAACTTAGGGTATTGGCACCTGTGGTATATAATGTAACATTGGCACAACTTGTATTCGGGGGCTGGACATCCCTCAACAATATCACGCAATCAAACTCAGAAGCAACATCGATCCAAAACAAGTGATACAGAAAGTCTGTTGTGATAAAAATATGTATGGTACATGAATTTGTTGACCGTATGCTTGACCGAATGCCTGATAGATCTATTTTAATACAACATGAACACCTTGAGTCATGTTTATAATTGACTGATTACAAGACACGCATAACGTTGGGGTATGGGCACCTGTAGTATTGTGGTTCTGTATTTAAGGTACCATTGGCACAACCGGTATTCGGGGGCACATCCCTCCACAACATCACATAATCAAACACAAAAGCAACATGAGCCTAAAACAAGTGGCACAGCGAGTATATGTTGTGATCAAAGCACTACTGGACGAAAAGGGGTGAAAAAGGTGAAATTTCACCTCTTTGGCGTTTTCAAAAAGTATAATCTGTTCCCTGAGGAACGGTCGATTGCTCTTTCTTTAACGAAATCCTCTCCCTTCAGAGGATTAGCTCGTCCGCCAGTGGTTCAAAGTGTGTACAGTACATGTAGAGTGTTGAGTATGCTTGACCGAATGCCTGATCGATTAATACAACATCTGACCTGATACACAACCCATCCAAATTGATTGCATCCACAACGGTTGGCAGCATTCACGGCCGATCTACGTGTCATTGTCCACAAATTGACTAACAAGTCGTTCTAAATATTTCTTCTTTAAAATCGAGTTTTTATGGGTCATGTTTTTGCGTTCCAAAAAAGCTATTGGTATATTGCACACGCTGTATCGGTATACCACAGGTAAACTTCACTGGTAAACTAAACAAATTTGGCATTTGTCCAAATGTGTTTTATTCTGATCTGCAGTGCACGTGTGGTCAGTTAACGACGTAGTGTTATGATCAACTATTTACCATGTTCACCAAAGTGTCTTCACGATCACGACGGTATTATAACATGTTCTGCAGTGAGACAGTACCTTGAGGAAGCTTTAATCAAGCTTTAGATCTTGCTTTTCACTGCGAATAAATAAACAAACAGAAAAGATGACTGGACTGGATGAAGTAAGATGTGTGGTGACGGCCTGAGGTGGTGAACTGAGAGTGGTCTATCGTGACATGCGATCGCCTCGAGTCATAGACACCAAATACATACACCATCAACATAGCATACGTACCTAAAAGCTCTCACAACTTATTCTCTGCTGTCAACGAATGGTGATGATAAAATACCATGTCAGCTTCACACTGTTATTTAGAACATTTAAATGCCAAGCATCATCAGCGGAACATCAATCAAAACTTTTTTTCTTTAGTCTGAAATTACAACAGAGGAGATGTGAACCAGCAGTGCCACTACCAGTATACGTTATAATCAAAATGACATAATTTGTTGAAAGACGGGCATTTGTTCTGATTTGGGAAAACTTGACGAAAGGTTTCTGTTACAGAAGAATCAGAATTTAGATGATCTCGATCAATTATGTGAATCAGTTAAACGATCCAGTACGGCAATCAACAGTTATAAAATGGGTGGCAACTCATTTGGTTGACACTGTACCACGTCGAGCAACATGCCGTGCAACGGTACATATGCCACATGCCATATCGCAGACAACGCAAGTGCCTTTTCGTACCAGAAATGTTGATTGCATTGTTCAAGGTGTGGTATAATGGAACGTACCATAATCAGATGACACCGACTCCGTTGTCTAACCCAATTAAACTGAGATGGCATACTGTACAGTTTATTATTCATATTACATTGTATGTCTATTGCATTTTGTTTGCTTATCAAATCCAACAAGAATATGAACATATGCGATTATACATTTTTTTGTTCCAATGGTATTTGTGTTCCTCAGTTCCGTCTGTTGTTGTTGCTGCTATTCAGATTTAGTTTCAGATTTGCACGGTTCATAAATAAGCAACGGCAGATCTTATTGTTAAAACGGTCGAGGCATTCGTCAAGTCTGAACGATCGTATTCAGCGGACAATGTTGTTGTTGTTGTTGTTGTGGTTGTTGTTGTTGTTGTTGTTGTTGTTGTTGTTGTTGTTGTTGTTGTTGTTGTTGTTGTTGTTGTTGCTGTTGTTGTTGTTGTTGTTGTTGTTGTTGTTGTTGTTTGCTGTTGTTGTTCTGTTTTTGCACAATTACAAAACTGATATGGTTTACAGTATGTATTCCAAAAAACGATCTATCACGAATACGCCCGCACGCCAGCTTACAGAGTTTCTTTTCCATTCAATCTGAATGATAAATAGTTTCAATAATGTTTGTCCTAAATGCACACAACTTGAAAACATCCTAATTTAATAAAAACAGTACGTGTTCCTCATCAGGCAAGTCCGTTGTTGACGTGTCCGTCTGTTAATCTAAACCATAAAACTTTGGTTATACGGTTGCATGGTTCCCTTGTTTCCCAACCATAAATACATTATTACTGGCATTTGTTCATATGGTAAGGTATATATGGTCTATAAGGTACAGAGTCACGTTCCACTGGTTTACACGTCCATTTCATGTAGTTGGATTGGACCCGATCAACCCGCAAATGAGGTCGGCACCCTCAAAATTTTGACCACCGATTTTCGAGGTCCAATTACTGTACGTGAAAATCGTTGGGAGTACCAGTATGGTACATGATATAGATCCTTTAGATACAAATAATCTCAAAACATTGCTTTGATATGAATATTTTGATAAACTTCTCCTTATTCTGTTGGTTGTATTCAAATATGTTTCAAACTAGATCTTCACCCTGTTCATTATGTAGTTCCAACCAACAAGTTTTTTTCTTTTTCGATTTCCACGTCCCGGCTTCCGATTCATTTTATATAAAGGTTAAATGTTTTTTTCTCACATTTTGTTGTGATCTGCTAATTATCTATCACCAGTTACAATATTGATTGTGAAGAGAGTGATTAGGTCAAGCATTGTAACTAGTTGTATGATGTAGTGATTGCAAGTTGAAAGCTGGTCACGTTTGCACTGTAGTTATGTACATAGGTATTCATGTTGTCTTCAAAGCTGTCCATTAAAGATTTATCAGAACAAATAGTTCATAAGGCAAAGTCTCCGGAACACGTACACTGGTGGGACAAGAATAACTTTCATGGATGTATTACATAGTTTAGGTCTGACGTCAAAGCCAGTACTGCAATTGTGATAAACTTGGCATCGTAGTGGTAGTGAACTGGAGTCTGGCACAGGCACAATAAAGAATAAAATACTGCAGACAAACAAATGTTTTGTCGGCGTCGGAAAGGCCAACTTCCGATCCCATCTGATTCCAGAATATTCCCGGAACCACCGACTAATCAACTTTAATGGCACTCTTCCGAAGTACACATATATGTAGTACATGTTTGTATGTAGTGATTGCCATAAACACGTTTGATTGCAAATCACATCCAAATGCCAATCGTACATTCAGATGTTTCTATGATATTTTGTTGTTGTTATTTTTGGCTTCCGTTAACGACGAGGCTATAAAGAGCGTTATGTACAGACCTCACGAGCTGAACAAATGAGAAAAATATATTAAAATTTGTTAACTGATTTTTTTTCTAGTTATTATGGAATGCAACATTGAGGTTGAGATTAATTTTATTGACAGTTCTTGATTTATCTTATTTTTAAAGCATCTCCGTTATAATTTAAAAACCGTTGATTATGGTCCGTTAAGCTGTTTATGTTTTTTGAATACCTCCAACGCTCCAACTCGTGATCGGTAATGAATACGCTGAACACGTTTATGTTCGAACGTTCTGATTAATTGTCCTATTTGTTCCAAACGACCTTTAATTCAAACCACATTTGAGCATTTTTTTTAAGACTGACATTTAGCTATAAACACGTAGCTAGGGTTGTCCACATGCAGGGTGGGCCAGTAAAAACCACACAACTTCGGAGGATAATAACTCAGTAACTAAGAATCGGATTGAACAACGGTGAGCATCATTTTCACTGGTATGTAAAACTTTGAACTGAACCTGGTATGTTGAAAATTCAATAACAAAACCCGACTGAAAAAGTATGTTCAGGAAAACTTTGCAAAAAGTCATGATACAGTAGCATTGAATTTTTTAAGACACCGCATTTTAGTCAGATTATTTTACAGAGTGATTAACTATCATCCAAAAATGTTTGTTTTTCTCCTACCTTGTAGTTGTATATATTGCAAATTATCTTAATCCATTAGTTACTATATTTTGTAGTCAACATGTGTTTCACCTTTCAAAGTTTCCAACGCACTCGACTGGCCCACAAGTCTGTTGGCGATTTGTGTCATAAACCGGGACCTGGTAGGGTAGTGGTAATCATGCTCCATGTGACCGATATATTGACTGATCACTTTCTACAAACCACATATTTTATTGCCCAAAAACACGTTCATACGTTTCCTGGGTGGTCCAATCCGTTGGACAGGTTCTGTTCTATATACCAGTCAGTTTTCTGTTGATCTCAAAATTAAGTATCATAAACGTACACCTTACTGCAATCCTTATTGTTAAGTCATTAGAACTACACCACTAGAATGTTGTAAGATTTGAGGTGTTTGTGGCAGTTATGGTCTGCCGCACAAGGTACAGGTAGAGGAAGGCCAAGGCTAGACCATAGATCTTTGAAATTGATACGCAAATATGAATGTTGTGCCTGTCCTGTAGTGATAAATGGATCAAACGGATTGGTACACGGATGGTGGTTTGTTGAAATTAAACAAGTGGACATCTCAAATGCCAACTGACTACATAGATATGAACATACATACATACAAACATACATACATTCATATTTTGTGAGTTTTATGCGTTACGTTTTCTACACACAGGTTTATGAGTGCCCGTGAGTATTGGCAGGTTTATTACACTGACGTCCATGATATTGGTTGTATTCAGGAGGTGTGTCACTTGAGATATACCACTCAAACTCAAACATGTCCAATACATATCTCATCTTGTTATGTACGTAATTTAACTACTGAATGACTGACGTAATATTCCATAGCTAAAACTCGCTTAAGTGAATACTTTTTGTTGAAGCAGTTTTATTTTGGTTTCAATTTATTTTACCTTTTCATACAGTCTGTTTCGTGAAATCGTTGAAAGGTTGTTTGAATTTTCTTTAAATAATGTCTTACCAACACAACTTGAACTGACTTGAGTACAGGGTTGGTGTATTATCATATTAGATGATAGTACATTTTGGGTGCCGAAATTGCACGTATGTAGAATAGATACATTCAAATGGGTAGGATACTTGTGAAACCTTATTATATCGGTTATTTCGATATTGATGGCGTCCCATTTGGATGTCCCGCTGGGTCGTACTGTACCACATACCGCAATAACGATCAATGTTTCATTTTTCAAGGCACACAGACAAGTGGAGCGCAAATCACGGCATATTGAAAAAAAAAATTTATTCACAAACAGTTTGACGCATCAGTAAAATAATTAGCTTAGCTTTTAGTGTCAGATTTAAAATTTCATTGTTTTTTTTTCATCGGTTTTACAAATTAATGAATTACATAAAGCCCCATCTATGCACTCCATGTTCTACTTTTATTTTTCATGAAATTCATTTTATTTTTAGTTGTTTGATATATGGTCAGTGAGAGCAGTAATAAATAGAGACGTGCCGTCCACCCAGCTAATCGCAATGTATGAATGTGTGGTTCGCATGTCCTACACACATTTCTCATTGTCATCCTTTAGCGTTCACTAATTCACAGTGTTTGACGTTCATTCAATTAACATGTACCGTATGTTGACCATTTGACATGCAAACAGTCGCTTTTCAACCAAGTTCTTTGTCTGAAGCGTTACCACAAATTTATCAGAGTAAAAAATTTTTTTAATTGGATGAAACAAATATCTACTGATTATTATCTGTTGTATATAGCATTCCTCAAATCAAGCACGTTTTCCACTAGAAGTTTAGTATCAATCGTTCCCAAATTTGGATATAAAGTACATACATAGGTGTGAGTTGTTAGAATCATTATAGCTCTTTTCGTTCACAACAGCTCATAGCTAAAGTTTTTCCTTAGGAATCTCATTTTCGGACGCTCCCATGTCATTTGGTTTATATACCATTTTACTACCCCGTTTTTATCAAGTCCAAATCATACTGTGTCTCGATGTAGTATGGTTGGAATGAGAACCATCCATGCAGACACAGTTAGTTGCATTTCATGAAAGGTCAACAAGCTTTAGTTCGCGTGTGTTTGGTAACTTTGTTAAATTTTACGTTTTGTTTTTGTTACACTTTGGTTTGTGTCACTTTTTTATTTCTTGCCAATTTATGATGATATCAAAAAACGGAATGAGTTTTTTTGATCTGAGGGAAACCTTCAATACTGCATGCTTCTTGAAACTGGAAGTTTAACGGCAAAACTTATGTACTAACGTACATATGTAGGCAGCCGCCAGCGTTCATTTTGAAGTTCAGAGCCAAGATAAGTGCTTTGAGCATTGATTTTTTCCGGCATATAGAAATTTTGAGATTAGTATTCTAAGGTGTAATATGTATATGTACATTTCAGATATTACCGTCCAAAGCTGGAATGCTCATCGTTTACTATATTCTCGAAGTGTTCTTTGATATACAAGATAATATGCGGATAAATATAGAAGTAAATAATACTAATACTTACATATATTAATGTGGACCAGATCAAGTATAATTGAATTGACCGATCACTGCTCTTACGTCAAATGTTATCCATGCCAAATTAAATTATGATCACGATAAAAAAGGAAAACAAAGGGTAGATTTGTCGTGGGAGTAGTAACTTTGAATAAAACAGCGAATAACAAAACATACACGATGATTTTTCCCAATGCATGCTTAGCAACTTAAAAATAATAGTTGATGGCATTTTAGAAGATATGTTGCCTTACTACATATGTATTTATTTTTATATATTCTCTGGGAGCAACACCCAGCTGATGTCTGTCCCATGTAATCACGTCTATTGTATGCACACAATCGAACACTTGTCTTTCATTATCAAGTCCCAAAATAATGGGGCCCGTGGTTATGATAAACCACCCGAATATGGCCCCGAGAGCCAACGATAACCAATAACGCCCGACATGTTGTTCACGATGCATCGTTGTGTTCGTTGATTCATTCATCTGTTCATTCATCTTTGTAACTTTAGTTCCAGTCACAGTAGTCAATGAAAAAAACATTTTCCGGCCGAGCAGTAAGCAACTTTATTAGCCCTGTTTTTGGCACCAATCATATTTATGTAAACGTTCAAATGCACGTTTTTTCAGACCGGGTAATCAAAAAGTCTGGCGTTCACATTAAGAATGCGTCCATTGAGAAAGTGAACAGCTGACGGTTGACGTTATCATAGGCCAGTTATGAGATACATACAGACAGACAGACAGACATTGGTGCAAAGATTGGGTTGAGATTGAATGACAACTGTTTGGGTGGTACAAGACTATATCACTTTCTTATTGCCTGTTGCTCAGCAGATCAAACGATAGAGAGACAGACAGACAAACAGGCAGACAGACAGTCAGTCAGTCAGTTAGTTAGTCAGTCAGTCAGTTAGTTAGTCAGTCAGTTAGTCAGTCAGTCAGTCAGTCAGTCAGTCAGTCAGTCAGTCAGTCAGTCAGTCAGTCAGTCAGTCAGTCAGTCAGTCAGTCAGTCAGTCAGTCAGTCAGTCAGTCAGTCAGTCAGTCAGTCAGTCAGTTAGTCAGTCAGTCAGTCAGTCAGTCAGTCAGTCAGTCAGTCAGTCAGTCAGTCAGTCGGTCACTCAGTCGGTCAGTCAGTCAGTCCGACAGACAGATAGTTTAGACAATATTTCATCCGTTATTTTGCCCATGTAATCAGGTCTCTTGTACTCAAAAAGTTTTTGGTGCACATTTTGTTTTAAAATCTGCTTTTGACGCACAATCATTAACTCTCGAAAAAGATTTTTGACATTTGAACATGAACGTTGCACCTTATCAGTTGTATATGAAGTAACGGTTCATAAAAATAATTTTCCAAAACGACCTGCCCTAACCAAGCTAAACACTGTTGATGCCCATATACCTGTGGGCTGTGACATTTGCAGAACAAGCTCGAAATAGGGTGAATGCGATTGAATTGTGTGGCAAGGTACGACATTGTGGCACCAGGGAGCATTCATGCCCATCATCAATGGATAGGTGCCGTAGACACAATAACGCGGATCAATCGCTTAACTAATCATTAATATAATAATAAATAATAACATAAATAATAGTGCACAAATATCTGACCTTATTTTACCTGTCTTTATGATGGATGACAATACGGCACTTGAAATGTGAGGTGTTGGCACGGATTCAGTTGAATAACGGCCGCCCAACGTCCATTTAACTAAACCATTTGTCATGAAACCTGCGTTCGGCCCGTCACGGCACCAGTTCTGGCGTACATGGGGACATACCCTACCCTCCCCCGTACCATGACCACCAAATCACGTTCTGTAAACGGACACCCTTCATTTCACTGTTTAATGACTAGTGAATGCATAGAACAACACATATTGTGTGCCACGAGTTATTCAGATTCATACAATGTTGCCGACAAACCGGCAATTTGTTCAATAAAAAAGATGAAAATTATGTTTTACTTAATTTACTGACGTTTAACATATGTAACTGTTATGTTAAATGTATATAACAAAAAAACGACAAAGGCATAAGCTAATAGATAGGCAAAGGCATACGTATATAGATAGATAGAAATAGATATACATGTGCCGTTCCACTAAATCAAACGAATTTAACCCATTACAGACTTAGTAAGAACACTCGATACGTTGTCAGATCAGGCTTAATAAAAACTTCTTTGATTCAGAATTGAACACATTTGAATAAAAAAGTATTTTGCTTTAATCGCAGATGCATAAACACAACAGTTGTACCGTATATGAAGTTGACAATGTTTTACTATAAATATAATATAATCATGTTTTGATTTATCAATAAATCCTCTTTAATCCTACACCAACTGTGCAAATGTCTTTCATGTACGCAAAGTTTTTGTTACCAGCACCGTGAAGAGCACTTTAAGACTTTGTTGTTGTTGTTGTTGTTGTTGTTGTTGTTGTTGTTGTTGTTGTTAATGTTGTTGTTGTTGTTGTTGTTGTTGTTGTTGTTGTTGTTGTTGTTGTTGTTGTTGTTGTTGTTGTTGTTGTTGTTGTTGTTGTTGTTGTTGTTGTTGTTGTTGTTGTTGTTGTTGTTTTTGTTGTTGTTGTTGTTGTTGTTGTTGTTGTTGTTGTTGTTGTTGTTGTTGTTGTTGTTGTTGTTGTTTTTGTTGTTGTTGTTGTTGTTGTTGTTGTTGTTGTTGTTGTTGTTGTTGTTGTTGTTATTGTTGTTGTTGTTGTTGTTGTTGTTGTTGTTGTTGTTGTTGTTGTTGTTGTTGTTGTTGTTGTTGTTGTTGTTGTTGTTGTTGTTTTTGTTGTTGTTGTTGTTGTTGTTGTTGTTGTTGTTGTTGTTGTTGTTGTTGTTGTTGTTTTTGTTGTTGTTGTTGTTGTTGTTGTTGTTGTTGTTGTTGTTGTTGTTGTTGTTGTTGTTGTTGTTGTTGTTGTTGTTGTTGTTGTTGTTGTTGTTGTTGTTGTTGTTGTTGTTGTTGTTGTTGTTGTTGTTGTTGTTGTTGTTGTAGTTCTGTGTCCAATAAAAAAATCCAGCATACTTTCAGAGCCATTCATTATGACAGACAATAACTTGACCGATCTAATGATGACACTGGATTTGCCCAATACGACATGGATTGATGCGGACAACATGTCTCTGCCAGATAACATGACCGATGAACCGTTCTACTGCAGTTGGTGTCTGCCAGAAGGACTCACCACTCCCGAGTACTTACTCTACAATTTTATCGTGGTCGGCTTGGCAATGCCATTGATCGGACTCTGCGGGCTTGTCGGTTCGTTCAACAATCAATTTCTAACTACAGTAACACAACGTTGTTATCAAAACCAATGAATACAACCGAGTTCAAATCGGTTCTCTCACTCACTCACTCACTCACTCACTCACTCACTCACTCACTCACTCACTCACTCACTCACTCACTCACTCACTCACTCACTCACTCACTCACTCACTCACTACTCACTCACTCACTCACTCACTCACTCACTCACTCACTCACTCACTCACTCACTCACTCACTCACTCACTCACTCACTCACTCACTCACTCACTCACTCACTCACTCACTCACTCACTCACAGGCAACACCCTCTCTGCATTCGTCTACAGTCGACGTAATATGAGATCGTCCGCCAATCTGTACCTTTGCGCACTCGCAATAAGCGACATTCTGGTCATTATTACCGGACTATTTTTGTTTTCCGTGGACAATTTGAGGAAGCACTCGTGGCAGGTCAGTGTATGCGGTCAGTTTATGTGGTCAGTTTATGTGCTCAGTTTATGTGGTCAGTTTATGTGGTCAGTTGAACACGTTATTTTGTTAAAATAAAGATTAAACTAAAATTGAACTTCTTTTATTGGATTATAATAAAGTTCTGCTGTTAAACCATTGTATGAAAACATCATCATCGCCATCGCTTTATTAGTCAAATAACAGACTGGTTACATGAGAGCACAAAATGAAGACATCTGTTAATTGTCCCTTCGCGGTACAAGCCGTTTGCAACTGATTAAAAATTATAAATGTGTTTTAAGATTCAATAACTATTTCTGAAGGCTGTATGTGATGCATCCTTTGCTTGTGCCGTAATCATGCAACAACATATGTAGCTACATAAATGCTGCTACCTCAGACATTGTAATTTTTTTTATAAAACTTCTGTAATTTGATTCGATCACCATTAAACATAGTTGAATCATAATATTTTTTCGTTGAATCCCAGGTTGAAATCTTCTACGGCAAGCTGGCCCCTTTCCTGTACCCACTGGGTCTGACGGCACAGACGTGTTCCGTGTACTTCACAGTGGTGGCTGGCATTGACTGCTTCTTCGAGCTGCTAACACCACATACAATCAAGCAACGAGTTTGCAGGTTACACATCACACTTATTTAACGCTAGGTGTTCCTGCATAGGCAAAAATTGCAAAAATTTTACACATTTTGGAACTCAGAAACAGTTACAAGTTCCAAGTTCTGAAAAAAGAACCATTTTGCAACTGACTATAAAGACAACCTAAACATCATAGTATCCCAACAGTTGTATAAGGGTTACTTTTTGTTTCATCTGATTTTTTAGTATACTGTGGCTCAACAGGAGATTTTAACAAATATTGCTACACTATCCTATGTGAAAATGTGGTTTGATAAAAAAACTGACTTTTTGAAATTTTTTTTTCCAAAGTCTCACATTGAATGGGATTATTTTTAGATTATCATTGTATTAGCTTATGACTGAGCTTATGTTATGTATTAGTTATTTTAAATAGAAATCAAATGGAACCACGAATATTTGCATTTTTACCGATAAGGCGATACAGAATCAATCAAAGTACAAACATGATTTCAGTGTTCGCATGGCTTACCGCGCTATCACATTTGTATCTGTGTTCTCCATTGGGTACAATGTGCCACACGTTTACGAACTCGAAGTTTTGTCTTGCTACAGGTTTGTTACTGCTGGAAAAAAATGTTCGCACTCACTCGCCCACACACACACACACACATTATTTTACTACATAACATAAAGTATGAAGCTCCTCATCAGTACTTATGAAAAAAATTTAATACAAACATCCATGAAATGTTCTTCATACATAGTTTGTTGTTGGAATTGTCCGCCATTTAGTATGATGATGAGACCTTGTTTAGTATGACTGTCTTTCACTATTTTTTACTACTCACCCACTGACCTGCTACCTATGTACTCATTACTACCTCACTCACGCAGTCACTCACTAACTCATTCACTCATGAATTGACACTTCAGCCAACGTTGGGAAGGTGAATCGTTGGCCGTATGTCCCACTGAATTTCGTCTAGACCCGGCCTACATGGAAATCTATTATCAGTACCTGTACACAATATTTATGGCCGGTGGACCGCTCATTCTACTCATCATATTAAATGGCGTAATTGTGACTGCTTCTTTCGTAAAATCAAAGAAGAGACGGAATCAAACATCGGCTGCTGTCGTTGGTCCCAAGATTACTGTAACCCAAGCGGGATCACTTGATATCGACGATAACCTTTGTGAAGCACCACCACCGACTTATATCGAAACGGTGCTAATGACCAGTGGTGCTTATGCAAGTTAGTTCTCAATTACGCTCAATCCGCGCTTTCATTTGTACATTTTCTTACTATTTAACTCATTGCAGCATTACCTCACTCACTCACTCACTCACTCACTCACTCACTCACTCACTCACTCACTCACTCACTCACTCACTCACTCACTCACTCACTCACTCACTCACTCACTCACTCACTCACTCACTCACTCACTCACTCACTCACTCACTCACTCACTCACTCACTCACTCACTCACTCACTCACTCACTCACTCACTCACTCACTCACTCACTCACTGCACTGCACTACAGCGCACACAGTCTCCACAGCCGACGAAGACGACGTAGCCCTGGACGATGAGCAGCCAGCGGACACGGTCACCCTCATCCTGGTCGTCGCATTGTTTATATTCTGCAACTCACTCGCCCTGATTATCAACTTTTTGGAGTCGTCCTTCAACGAGGAGCTTGGTACGGCCCTCAACTACATGGTCGATATATCCAACCTTCTGGTGGTGTGCAACAGCAGTGCCAACTTCATCATCTACTACGCATTCGGCCAACACTTCCGACTCACCTTGCAATGGTACATGTGCCATAAGAGTCCGCCCAACTCGGTGGCTGGTACGGCCAGTCCGAGGATGAATGTGTCGACGGGTGCTAATGGTGTACAGACACAGGATGACAAGATGAGATGTCGATTGGCTGGTGCCGCGAGTAATGGCAGTGTGGATACGGAGAACATGGATGTGGTGAGTGGACATGCGTTGACCACGGCTGGGTACGCCCCCATGCGTCAGGCCAGGGTGCTATACATGGACGAACAGAGCAGTGGTGAATACACCGAACGCATTTACTGCTGATACATTCGGTAGTTGATATGTTATTTACGAATCATTATCAACTGACTACAAAGAAAATCAGCCGAGCCTTCCTAACACTAGCCATGTTATTTTACTACGGCCCCAACATGTTTCTGTCAGTCTGCTGAATTTCGAATTCTAAATATTTAGATATATTTACATTTATTTCCAAGAGTATATATTGTTTGTGCTCAACGCAGATCTTCTATGATTACTATATTATATGTATGTATGTTATTCCCAATTATGTATTACTTACGTTATTATTATGTCATCAAACAGCTTATTTGTCAAACAATCATTGAAGTCAATCAAACGGCCAATTCGATATGATATTTCACCAGTGCTATTTTATTTCCTCAGTCGAGTCATTCTGCATACCATCGTCGTAAACAGCGTGTTTAGATTTACTTCAAAATTAAAAAAAATATTACTTTGAAGTTTCAGATTATGTGTTCCTTCTGTGCAATATTGTTCGAGGAAAACAAGTATTTTTGTTATCGATCACACTATATCTTCGAGCTTGAAGTCACAAATCGGCGTCGGATATATAAGGTTGCCACGGAAGCCATACTTCATGCCGTACAAACCAGGCATTAAGAATGGGTACTGCAAAACATGTAATATCTGCATACTATAAATACAAAAAACCGCAACAACAACAACAACAACAACAACAACAACAACAACAACAACAACAACAACAACAACAACAACAACAACAACAACAACAAACGAACGTCTTTTGTGAAGAAATAAGCATAAGAGCCGGCCTTAAATACGGTGTCACCTGCCGTGGCATCTTGCTCGAACGTATATCCGTTGGCTTGGTCAAGATTACCAAGGGTCTAAATTTATTCTTGTTATTTATTAACAATATATGTGTATAATGTAATAATATCAGACTAAAACAAATCATAAATATTTTACTGTATTGTTCCGAAAATATGTATCTGGTTTAATTAGGAAACCAGTCTTTTAAATTTCAAAGCAAAAAAGCTGACCACAGTCTGATCGTATGCGTAGTCCGATGTGTCGCAGCCGCTTGTGCCTTCCTTTTTACTAAAGTGACAAATATTGTTGAAAGAACAATTTGATACAATGCTAAAAATGAGACCAACTAGTAGTTAGACTTCATTGATACTTTCGACCCATGTGCAGTGGTTACGGTGCATTCACCGTAGACTGGGATGCCATCGTACATGTGACCCATCAGCTTGCACTCGTTCCAGCCATAAAACAGAAAAACCCGTGCAATCATTACAACAACAACAACAACAACAACAACAACAACAACAACAACAACAACAACGAACCTTGATGCAAACTGGAGCCTTATGGTAATGGTAAGTGCATGATTGATCAGCATGACCATCGCACGAATCAAATGTTTTCTTCTCGGTGAGGGCAGCAGCATTGCAAGTAGCTTCAGCTGACTTGTGGTTGTATAACAGACCACCTGCAACAACAATGTTTGCAACAACAACAACAACAACAACAACAACAACAACAACAACAACAACAACAACAACAACAACAACAACAACAACAACAACAACAACAACAACAACAACAACAACAACAACAACAACAACAACAACAACAACAACAACAACAACAACAACAACAACAACAACAACAACAACAACAACAACAACAACAACAACAACAACAACAACAACAACAACAACAACAACAACAACAACAACAACAACAGACCGCTAATACTGATGCCAACGGCTCCCATTGGTGTATCGTAGAAGTTAGTAGATTTTGGCGGGTATGAGTAGAAGAAAAGTGCTTTGTAGTGCTCGCATGCACCGTTCGGGTTAGCATGTTCCGCATGGATCTGAGTGCAACAATCTAAGTTTCAGATTGCTCGAGTGAGTGAGTGAGTGTGTGAGTAAGTGTGTGAGTGAGTGAGTGAGTGAGCGTGAGTAAGTGTGTGAGTGAGTGAGTGAGTGAGTGAGTGAGTGAGTGAGTGAGTGAGTGAGTGAGTGAGTGAGTGAGTGAGTGAGTGAGTGAGTGAGTGAGTGAGTGAGTGAGTGAGTGAGTGAGTGAGTGAGTGAGTGTTGCAAAAGTTGAAAATTGCAATAATATATATATTAAGTTCAGCTAATATCTACAAACTACATATTACTTATCCTAAATGCCTACACAATATTAAGCCTAAAGCAGATCCGCGGAGCAAAGCATAGCATCCTAGCATGCAGGCCAACCAGTTCCGAAATACAAATTTATTCATCGGTTAAAATAAAGTCATACAAAAGGTTAATATAAGATGTAAAGTAAAACAGGGTTTTAAAAAAGGTGGAAACATGGGCTCTGCAGGCAGCAGAGGAAATCGAGCGCTGGAGCGCTCTTCAGTCTCGGCGCGCGCAGAATGAATCCACATAGGGCCAGGGCGGGTATGCTGGTGTCGAATTAGATAGATAAGGGGTGAATCAGAGTCAAAAACGTCAATCATACACCAGCATACTAGCCCAACCCAAAACAACACGTTTTCCCAAAGGGTGACAAGATCCAGGTGTTGAACCAACATCTGAATCATGTCACGGGAAAGGAATAGTTATTTAGACCCATTCACAATGTCATGTATCTCAATGATGTCACCAAAGTGGCTTCACACTCCCCATTCTTAACTAATTTAACAAACAACCAAGAATGAACGTTTGACATTGTGACAGGTTTAACAAAGGTAAACACAAGCAACAATAGTACCGAATGTTGGGTCGAATCAGTGTAATCATAACACACGAACATGTCATTACTAAATCAAATTATTCAAAGAAAAAACTACAGGAATGGCTTTTTATTAGTGAGTTCCAATCAGGTAGACAGAACACGGGAGTTCCGAATCGAGGATTGTTGTGTTGATGGAGTCGCGTTGTGTTGATGGACGACTAGTGATTCGATGGTCGTTACGTTAATGGATGTCGCGAGCTTGGAGATTGACGAGTTGACTCAAGTTCAATTCTGTATTTGGATTCACGATGTATGCTACTTGAAACTTGACGATAGTTTAGTTGTTGAACAGTAGGTGCGGTTCATAACGGGTGCAATATAATGAATTCAAGGGTGGTTGCATTCAGTTAAGAGTTACGTCGTTCAACTTTCCGCAGTATACCATTTTGAATACTCCGTGAAGTGTTCCACACACCCTCCACCCTTCCAAATCAGGTGGGGTAAGACTGCTACTGATGATCAAGTTGGACCAGAGTTTTCGAATTTCATGAAAACGCGGTTGTGTTGGTTTTTTCTGAGATGAGTACCAGAAGTCGTTGTTGAAGCTCGATTCGGTTAAACACGCGTCAAGAAGTTTGTTGATTGAAAATTGAACTTAGCATCAGATTAAAATGTCGGTTTCACAATTGGTTTGGTGGCACAAAATATGAGATATCCCGCATATAGGCTTTTCAGAACCGCTTCAGCCGAGCCATACCACAAAATCGAATTATATAACACAAACAAATTCGATTGCTTGTGAACAACGTATAATGACGAAACTTAGTGATGAAGCAGATAAAAAAAAAATTATGACTATGCAATGATAAAAAAAGCGCTAAATATATAAACGTACGTGATACAAACAAATGATTGGTGTTCAAAAAATGACAGACATCGTTCAAGAGTACAAAAATTAATATAAACAACCTTGTCGACAATGAATGAACGAATGAAGAGTAGCATATACGAATAAGGTAATAAACTATCAAAAATACTTACTGTGTGTGAGGTTGAAACACAGTCGACCAAAAAACGCGCAAAAAAAACCTCGAATGGTCAATGAGCTTTGACCACAACACTAACTACTGGTTCAATGCATAATTATTCTACGAAAAGTTGAATAATCAAACTTCAGGGATCCCAAACACTGGTTCATTAGCTCTGTAGTGAGCAAGGAACTTACTTGGTGCTTGCTCAACTTGTGAACAATTCGAATGTCATTCGATACCGACTCGTTAAAAACGAATCATTCGTGGCCCATGAAGTGGCAGTGAGTTTTGTGTTTACCTGAAACGCAAAAGTATATAGCAGGCCTGCAAAACTGTTGTGGTTGCAGGCTTGCAAAAAGATGCAAGTTTGCAAAAAAAAATATCTACCAAGTTCTCTTTATAAAAAAACGAGTAAAACAGTAAAAACAGACAAAAGAAGCGCTTCAGCAAAATGTGAACATACAAAAATCATAGTGGACATGATAAAATTATAATTAGTACCTGCCGAACAAATTTGCACAATTGAGGTTACTGTGAACACCCATAGCTACAGCTGGTATCTCGGTTTGTTTAGCCCGGTCAGTTTCATGTTTCAGCAGGATTTGGATTGATCGACGTAGGGTTCAAAAAAGGTGAAGAAATTTCAGTTGCGTTACAGACAGCTGTGGCATGGTTCTTGGAGCGACAGTGGTAGCAACCTTGATTGAGAGCTTTAGTACATCTGCCCTTGTGTTCCTGTTGCATGCATTTATCACACAAACTGAGTTCTCGACAGACCGATTGTCGTTGGGACAGTGTTGAATGGGTAGTGCACGCTGGACTGATGTGTCGACCATTGCAGAATGCACACCTTTTTTGGTTTGTCGGGTTAGATGAACTAGCCGACAGTTGGAAAATACTGTTCCGAACGGGAGGTTGTTCATCGCAGGCACCTTCGAAGGTTGCTAACCTAACGTATGTCGAAGACTCTTGACTGGAAGCATGCTTCTTGATGGTTTGTTTGATGAGGGTTACTCTTTTCAAGTAATCCAGAAAGAGCTTCACAGACCACTTATCATTCGGTTCTGCTTGAAGATCGATTTCTTTCATGTCCACCATTTTCTCGTAAATATCTGTGGGCAACATACCGGGTAGTTTCTCGCCTAGCATGTTATCATACGAATCCACACCTTGATGTTGGTGGAGGCCACTCACCAAGCTGTCCAGTTTGAGCCAGAATTGATGAAGAGACGCCGGGTCTGTAGATGGTCGTGGTAGCGCAACGATGGCTTCGTACAGCGCTTTTCGGATCTTTGACGCTGAACCAAATTCCGATTTCAGATAGTCAACCACAATCTGATAGGGTTTCGACAGCAGATCATGACGTCTAAGGTGATTCTTGCAGTCATCACTCAGGTATTTAACCAGAAACTGCAATTTCTGTGGGTCTGGGACATTCCTGGTGTGAATCTGTGGTTCAAACGTTGTCCAGAAGGAAGTCCAATAGATGGGGTTGCCGTCGAAAGTGTCCATCTCAAGGAACGGCAATTGGATATGTTCCATCTGTGGAGTTACTGAAGGTTTGTTGACTGATGGGCTGTCTGGGGCTGATAACATCGTGTTGAGATCTTCTAAAACGACCTCTAGGGTAAACACCAGGTCTTCAGCTTCAGCTTGTAGAGTGTTCGAACCCTTAGTACCGTCAGCAGCATCAACGGTCACTTTGAGGTAAACCCGTTTCAGATTGTCACAATCTGCCTGGCCGGCTTTTGACTTCATGTAACCGCTGAAGTACTTGAGGACATCCTTCAACTGGTCAATCGTTCCCACCAACTGTCGTCGTGGACGCATGTACTCCAGACGTTTCTCTTGCATAACAGTTCGACGATCCTCAGGGGCCACGTTTGGATCGACCATCGTTATTTCTTGCGGCCCTTCCATGATCATCATTGTTTGTAGGCGAGTCGTAATCTCCGTCACTTGCTCCGAGAACAATTCGGACTCGGATAAATCCGTCATCGTGTAGAAAGTGGTTACTCAACTAAATATAAACACTATGGAACAAACACTAAAAAGGGATTCTGTATTTGATAAATAACATTAATACAGTGTAGTCGAATTCATGTGGTTAACAGGACAAAATGAGTACAATATCAGGTTTAGTCAGTGATACGGAGCCATTTAACCCAAGCCATAGTGTCATCTGGACATTAAGTGTAAGTTAATATTTGGTTACACCTGGCTTAGTAACCGTAACACGAGTGTCATCTGGACACGGTATATAAATGTACATCAAGTTGGTACTTGATCATACCTGGCTTAGTAACCGTAACACGAGTGTCATCTGGACACGGTATATATGTAAATGTAAACCAAGTTGGTACTTTATTATACTTGGTTTAGTAACCGGAACACGAGTGTCATCTGGACACGGAATATATGTAATTGTAAACCAAGTTGGTACTTGATTATACTTGGTTTAGTAACCGGAACACGAGTGTCATCTGGACACTGAATATATGTAATTGTAAACCAAGTTGGTACTTGATTATACTTGGTTTAGTAACTGGAACACGAGTGTCATCTGGACACTGAATATATGTAATTGTAAACCAAGTTGGTACTTGATTATACTTGGTTTAGTAACCGGAACACGAGTGTCATCTGGACACGGAATATATGTATTTGTAAACCAAGTTGGTACTTTATTATACTTGGTTTAGTAACCAGAACACGAGTGTCATCTGGACACGGAATATATGTAATTGTAAACCAAGTTGGTACTTGATTATACTTGGTTTAGTAACCGGAACACGAGTGTCATCTGGACACGGAATATATGTAATTGTAAACCAAGTTGGTACTTGATTATACTTGGTTTAGTAACCGGAACACGAGTGTCATCTGGACACTGAATATATGTAATTGTAAACCAAGTTGATACTTGATTATACTTGGTTTAGTAACCGGAACACGAGTGTCATCTGGACACTGAATATATGTAATTGTAAACCAAGTTGGTACTTGATTATACTTGGTTTAGTAACCAGAACACGAGTGTCATCTGGACACTGAATATATGTAATTGTAACCCAAGTTGGTACTTGATTATACTTGGTGTAGTAACCGGAACACGAGTGTCATCTGGACACGGAATATATGTATTTGTAAACCAAGTTGGTACTTGATTATACTTGGTGTAGTAACCGGAACACGAGTGTCATCTGGACACTGAATATATGTAATTGTAAACCAAGTTGGTACTTGATTATACTTGGTTTAGTAACCAGAACACGAGTGTCATCTGGACACTGAATATATGTAATTGTAAACCAAGTTGGTACTTGATTATACTCGGTGTAGTAACCGGAACACGAGTGTCATCTGGACACGGAATATATGTAAATGTAAACCAAGTTGGTACTTGATTATACTTGGTTTAGTAACCAGAACACGAGTGTCATCTGGACACGGAATATATGTAAATGTAAACCAAGTTGGTACTTGATTATACTTGGTTTAGTAACCGGAACACGAGTGTCATCTGGACACGGAATATATGTAATTGTAAACCAAGTTGGTACTTGATTATACTCGGTGTAGTAACCGGAACACGAGTGTCATCTGGACACGGAATATATGTAAATGTAAACCAAGTTGGTACTTGATTATACTTGGTTTAGTAACCAGAACACGAGTGTCATCTGGACACGGAATATATGTAAATGTAAACCAAGTTGGTACTTGATTATACTTGGTTTAGTAACCGGAACACGAGTGTCATCTGGACACGGAATATATGTAATTGTAAACCAAGTTGGTACTTGATTATACTTGGTTTAGTAACCGGAACACGAGTGTCATCTGGACACTGAATATATGTAATTGTAAACCAAGTTGGTACTGGATTATACTTGGTGTAGTAACCGGAACACGAGTGTCATCTGGACACGGAATATATGTAAATGTAAACCAAGTTGGTACTTGATTATACTTGGTTTAGTAACCAGAACACGAGTGTCATCTGGACACTGAATATATGTAATTGTAAACCAAGTTGGTACTTGATTATACTTGGTTTAGTAACCGGAACACGAGTGTCATCTGGACACGGAATATATGTAAATGTAAACCAAGTTGGTACTTGATTATACTTGGTTTAGTAACCGGAACACGAGTGTCATCTGGACACGGAATATATGTATTTGTAAACCAAGTTGGTACTTTATTATACTTGGTTTAGTAACCAGAACACGAGTGTCATCTGGACACGGAATATATGTAAATGTAAACCAAGTTGGCACTTTATTATACTTGGTTTAGTAACCAGAACACAAGTGTCATCTGGACACGGAATATATGTATTTGTAAACCAAGTTGGTACTTTATTATACTTGGTTTAGTAACCAGAACACGAGTGTCATCTGGACACGGAATATATGTATTTGTAAACCAAGTTGGGACTTTATTATACTTGGTTTAGTAACCAGAACACGAGTGTCATCTGGACACTGAATATAAATGTATATAGTGGGTAGGCTCCGCAATTTTTCAAACAACAATTTCAGCCATCCGTGGCAATTGAACAGGTAGTATTTATTTTTAAGAACAAACACATTTATTTTTGTCAGAAAACCGCCATCAAGGCATGCTTGACAAAAGAGCTGGTAATAATATGAGGAGGAGCAACACATTAATATGATTTAAAAAAACACAAACAGCCATCAGGGCATGTTTGAAAAAAGAGCAGGTAACACATCAGGTGCAACAAATTTATATTTGTCACAAAAAGGCAGACATCAGTGCATGCTTGTCAGAGGAGCAGTTTAAAAATGAGGGAGGAGCAGCACGTTAAGTAATAAAAAAAACACAAACAGCCATCAGGGCATGTTTGACAAAAACGCAGGCAAAACATCAGGTGCAACAAAATTTATATGTATCACAAAAAGGCAGACATCAGTGCATGCTTGTCAGAGGAGCAGTTAAAAAATGAGGGAGGAGCAGCACGTTAAGATGATTTAAAAAAACACAAACAGCCATCAGGGCATGTTTGAAAAAAAAAACGCAGGTAAAACATCAGGTGCAACAAATTTATATTTATCACAAAAAGGCAGACATCAGTGCCTGCTTGTCAGAGGAGCAGTTAAAAAATGAGGGAGGAGCAGCACGTTAAGTAATTAAAAAAATCACAAACAGCCATCAGGGCATGTTTGACAAAAACGCAGGCAAAACATCAGGTGCAACAAAATTTATATGTATCACAAAAAGGCAGACATCAGTGCATGCTTGTCAGAGGAGCAGTTAAAAATGAGGGAGGAGCAGCACGTTAAGATGATTTAAAAAAACACAAACAGCCATCAGGGCATGTTTGAAAAAAGAGCAGGTAAAACATCAGGTGCAACAAATTATATGTATCACAAAAAGGCAGACATCAGTGCATGCTTGTCAGAGGAGCAGTTAAAAATGAGGGAGGAGCAGCACGTTAAGTAATAAAAAAAACACAAACAGCCATCAGGGCATGTTTGACAAAAACGCAGGCAAAACATCAGGTGCAACAAAATTTATATGTATCACAAAAAGGCAGACATCAGTGCATGCTTGTCAGAGGAGCAGTTAAAAATGAGGGAGGAGCAGCACGTTAAGATGATTTAAAAAAACACAAACAGCCATCAGGGCATGTTTGAAAAAAGAGCAGGTAAAACATCAGGTGCAACAAATTATATGTATCACAAAAAGGCAGACATCAGTGCATGCTTGTCAGAGGAGCAGTTAAAAATGAGGGAGGAGCAGCACGTTAAGTAATAAAAAAACACAAACAGCCATCAGGGCATGTTTGACAAAAACGCAGGCAAAACATCAGGTGCAACAAAATTTATATGTATCACAAAAAGGCAGACATCAGTGCATGCTTGTCAGAGGAGCAGTTAAAAATGAGGGAGGAGCAGCACGTTAAGATGATTTAAAAAAACACAAACAGCCATCAGGGCATGTTTGAAAAAAGAGCAGGTAAAACATCAGGTGCAACAAATTATATGTATCACAAAAAGGCAGACATCAGTGCATGCTTGTCAGAGGAGCAGTTAAAAATGAGGGAGGAGCAGCACGTTAAGATGATTTAAAAAAACACAAACAGCCATCAGGGCATGTTTGAAAAAAGAGCAGGTAAAACATCAGGTGCAACAAATTATATGTATCACAAAAAGGCAGACATCAGTGCATGCTTGTCAGAGGAGCAGTTAAAAATGAGGGAGGAGCAGCACGTTAAGTAATAAAAAAAACACAAACAGCCATCAGGGCATGTTTGACAAAAACGCAGGCAAAACATCAGGTGCAACAAAATTTATATGTATCACAAAAAGGCAGACATCAGTGCATGCTTGTCAGAGGAGCAGTTAAAAATGAGGGAGGAGCAGCACGTTAAGATGATTTAAAAAAACACAAACAGCCATCAGGGCATGTTTGAAAAAAGAGCAGGTAAAACATCAGGTGCAACAAATTATATGTATCACAAAAAGGCAGACATCAGTGCATGCTTGTCAGAGGAGCAGTTAAAAATGAGGGAGGAGCAGCACGTTAAGTAATAAAAAAAACACAAACAGCCATCAGGGCATGTTTGACAAAAACGCAGGCAAAACATCAGGTGCAACAAAATTTATATGTATCACAAAAAGGCAGACATCAGTGCATGCTTGTCAGAGGAGCAGTTAAAAATGAGGGAGGAGCAGCACGTTAAGATGATTTAAAAAAACACAAACAGCCATCAGGGCATGTTTGAAAAAAGAGCAGGTAAAACATCAGGTGCAACAAATTATATGTATCACAAAAAGGCAGACATCAGTGCATGCTTGTCAGAGGAGCAGTTAAAAATGAGGGAGGAGCAGCACGTTAAGATGATTTAAAAAAAAACACAAACAGCCATCAGGGCATGTTTGACAAAAACGCAGGCAAAACATCAGGTGCAACAAATTTATATGTATCACAAAAAGGCAGACATCAGTGCATGCTTGTCAGAGGAGCAGTTAAAAATGAGGGAGGAGCAGCACGTTAAGATGATTTAAAAAAACACAAACAGCCATCAGGGCATGTTTGAAAAAAGAGCAGGTAAAACATCAGGTGCAACAAATTATATGTATCACAAAAAGGCAGACATCAGTGCATGCTTGTCAGAGGAGCAGTTAAAAATGAGGGAGGAGCAGCACGTTAAGATGATTTAAAAAAAACACAAACAGCCATCAGGGCATGTTTGACAAAAACGCAGGCAAAACATCAGGTGCAACAAATTTATATGTATCACAAAAAGGCAGACATCAGTGCATGCTTGTCAGAGGAGCAGTTAAAAAATGAAAGAGGAGCAGCAAGTTAAGATGATTTAAAAAAAACCACAAACAGCCATCAGGGCATGTTTGAAAAGGGAGCAGGTAAAACATCAGGTGCAACAAAATTATATTTGTCACAAAAAGGCAGACATCAGGGTATTCTTGAGAAAAGAGCAGGTACTATATGAGGAGGAGCAACGCCTTCTATATTTGAAGATAAACAGCCATCAGGGCATGTCAGAGCAAATAACACATGAGGAACATCACATTACTATATTTTTGAGTACTTACACATCAGCAGCTTCATATTATCATACCTTTGAGTACCCACACCTCAGCACATCATGTACACCTTCCCCGCTCGTTTTTCAACTTATGTATGTGTGATAATTCCACAGAGTGAGGACATTAACAGAGGAAAGTATTCAATGTATGTCAACCTACTCAGCACAGTGATTCCTCATATTCCGGCTTACATATATGTTCGTCCGTTGGTAATTATCATTGTTTAATGATACATACACAATATGCGTAAATACATCAACAAATGAACTTAATTTACACATGGTTGTAACCTAGAACAAAAATTCGAAGAACCAAGGATTTACACAGATCAAATTATAAGACAAAACAAAAATTCTGACGTGTTAGTATACATGAAATTTTGTTTCTGTTTTTGGGCAATAATGCCTACGCACAAGCGACGTTAGACCGCCTTATGCATAAGTGGGACATCAAATTATATGAAATTATAATGTACATAAATCAAAATAAAAGACATAACAAATTACAAAGTGTTATTGTACATGAAGTTTTGTTTCTGTATATGGGCAATAATGCCTACACACAAGCGACGTTAGACCGCTTTATGCATAGGTGGGACACCAAATTATATGAAATTATAATGTACATGCAGTATATGTAAATTTATTTGAAAAATAAAGAATGACACGCGTGCCTAGGATGAATAAACCTGTTATTTGTCGTGGTCGCCATGTTGCAAAAGTTGAAAATTGCAATAATATATATATTAAGTTCAGCTAATATCTACAAACTACATATTACTTATCCTAAATGCCTACACAATATTAAGCCTAAAGCAGATCCGCGGAGCAAAGCATAGCATCCTAGCATGCAGGCCAACCAGTTCCGAAATACAAATTTATTCATCGGTTAAAATAAAGTCATACAAAAGGTTAATATAAGATGTAAAGTAAAACAGGGTTTTAAAAAAGGTGGAAACATGGGCTCTGCAGGCAGCAGAGGAAATCGAGCGCTGGAGCGCTCTTCAGTCTCGGCGCGCGCAGAATGAATCCACATAGGGCCAGGGCGGGTATGCTGGTGTCGAATTAGATAGATAAGGGGTGAATCAGAGTCAAAAACGTCAATCATACACCAGCATACTAGCCCAACCCAAAACAACACGTTTTCCCAAAGGGTGACAAGATCCAGGTGTTGAACCAACATCTGAATCATGTCACGGGAAAGGAATAGTTATTTAGACCCATTCACAATGTCATGTATCTCAATGATGTCACCAAAGTGGCTTCACAGTGAGTGAGTGAGTGAGTGAGTGAGTGAGTGAGTGAGTGAGTGAGTGAGTGAGTGAGTGAGTGAGTGAGTGAGTTTATAAAAATCCAAGACAAAATTGTCAACCAACATTATAGCAGTGATCAGGAATGCTGTTCGTGATGACCAAGGTATAGTCGTATCCGTAGTATTTGACCTGTTTACGCAGGTAGTAACTACCAACTCGTTTGTTACCAGAATCACATTTGGCAGTACCCGACTGGCAAGTAGGACGGCTGGGGCGGCCTGAAATGTTCTATATTTTTCTTCAATATTATTAAATTCATATATTTATATTTGGTTTTTATACCAACCAAATTCTCAAAACTGACGAACCATTTTAAATCGTAGGTTGTTATAATAGGTTGACATAATACTACACATAATATTAGTGGCAGACGTAAGCAACCTGGACACGTTCCATTGATGTACAGATTCATAACCCGGGTGGCAATGTCATCATCTGTGAGACCGAGTGCGTTGATGCTGGCATCCTGGATGGTGTAGGTGCTACCCCAGCCACTGAAACACATTACAACATTACAAGGCAAAGCTGGATTTCGGCTGGGTTTAATGTAACAAACTGTTAATTGAGGTTGATATAAAATAATATATTACACAACAATAGTGTTTAATTTTATAACATTACCTGCAATCACCGTTTCCATCAGACGGATCGTACTGACCGGCTGAAAATGGATCGAAATAAAACACTTCGTGTTTGAGCCGTCTGACCCTTAATTGTGAAAGCTTAGATGTTTTTAAATTACGGTATGATACATTTGATTGGGCATGTCTTTTACATGAGAAGTGCACCGAAATTTCCATCCACAATATAAAAAAAGTCAATTAAATAACAGACATATAATAGCAAAAGAATTATTTCTATAATTCTTAATGCGAAGGAGCGAAGCGACTGAGTGCTCCCCTCCTCCAGCTAGGGCTCGCGCCCGATAGGATCTTACACGAACGCCGCTTTTATTATCTATCAATACCTCTGGAACATGAGCAATTTTTTTATTGGCTACATTTCAGTGGCTGTCGTTACCCTAACAAATGAGTAGAGGTTTCCCGTATTCATAAATCAACAATGTACGGATTTAAAAGACAAACTGAAACGAGAATGCTAATTTGGAATCGGTCAGTCTGAGTGGTTGTCGTTGGTGTTTGCAACTGGCTAGAGCTTCGCTGCCAGTGAAGTATACGTGTTTTCCCACTAATAATGAAAAAATGATGAAACGTGAACAAATTTTAAACAAACAAGCTGTTGGTGTCCAAACACAACATTTGTCCTAATGGCATTTATGCACTCGCTTTTTGTTCAAATACCGTTTTTCGAATCAGTACAGTACAGCCAGATAAACATCCTATAACCAACCATCAGTGGGTTGACCGAGGGCCACGATCAGAATAGTGGCACAGAGCGTCAGATTGAGTAGCATGATTAATGTTGCCAGATACTTTGTGACTAATGTATCAGATTGGTGGTTATCCGGCTTTTATATGCCAAACAAACAATGCAATAATAAAGATCAACCCACGCGGTCATCTGTGCAAATCTGCCTCTATTGTATTGACACTTTTGTTGGGAGTTGGACATGCACAACATTTCGTTTAGCCGTTTTTATGTGCTTTCAAAGTGTTTTTTCAGTGAAAATGTTTCAAACAGTTGAAATGTTTATTGTTCCGGATATCGGTGATAAATACGCATCCTAAGTATTTACATTCAACAATGACTGGGAATGACAAGTTCAGTTATTTCTTGGTGTAACGCGTTATTACCTCATAACTTTCATAATGTGTGATAATCAAAACTGAGTGTTTTTTTTAATATTCAGTAAAATTTGAGCTCTGAACTGACGCCATAAGCGTAAAAGTGTAATGCAGTACATAATGATGGCTGTGTAAATACGGTGTTTATTTTAACGTAGTCACCGTACCGTTACCCATACTAACAATTAGCGGATGCAAATCAACAATATCACAAGGCATAACACGTTTTGAGGCGTCAGAAATGTTGCCTTTTAGTTGAAGGCGGAACTGAAAGAAAAAAATAGGCTAGCCTCCATTTGGGTATAGGCGATTGATTTGGATTAGAGTGAGTCATATATGTACACTGTACAACCAGGCACTGTATGTGAACAGCTGCAGTACATATCATGCTGGCATTGGCTAACGGAATACATTTCGTACGATTATGTTGCTTGGATCATATTATAACTATTATATAATGAACAAACAATGAATAAAATAAGAAAATAATATTTTTGTTTACAGTGTTATCTTCATATTTGACTGATTTATTTTTGTGTAACAAACTTTTTATGTCATCATCAAGGTACTGTTCATTTCTGGTTGCTGTTGCTTCAGTAATCAACCATCAAGTCAATCACATAATGAGTTATCGATTATAACCGCTCATCATTCAACTTGTTGGCTCAACAACAACAACAACAACATCGTTACAGAACCAATAAACACGCCGACACTCCATAGATGGATGAAGCTTTCACAAGTGCTTGAACAGTAGGGTCAATGACCTGTTGTGCACGCAAAACTGTTTACCGACAATCATATCTGACTACCGTAATCCAAGTACCGGACAACAGCAAAACACTTACCTGATCGTCAATCTACTTCGGCACTCGTCATAATTTGGATGCATTTGCAAGTCTTTCTGTTACATTTATTACCAATAATCGACAAGCAGTGGATATCTGAAACTGGACAGATGATCTCTTGATAAATAATACGCAATACAACTGCATTACCTGAAAAATGTCATTATATCATCAATACCTGAAATGGCCGATCGCGCTATTTATCACCGGACTCACGTCATCAGGTTCGCGCACTATCACTAACAATCTAGAAACACAACTCATTTCTGATATATATTTTTCTATCACTATCTAACTTAGTCAGATTTTTTTCAAGTTATGCATAATTCCCCGTTTTTCTAATCATTGATTGTTAGTTAATACACATTGGTATTTTCAGTAATGAGCAGCCAGCAACTGGGTGGTTCGTGCGATCGTAACGCCGACTCAGTGCCATGTCTGATACGGAACAGCGTGTGCCGTGATTCGGTGTGCCAGTGTGCACCCACCTACGTACCCAATACAGATAACGATCAGTGCGTACTTGTGCCACGTACGTTTATTTCATGTAAAGTACCTAACTTTCCTAAAGTTTTTTGACCATTGGCAGCAGGTGGTATCACAGATGACCCGTTTGGAAACTTTCAGGACTAGCTCCCTAAAGTTGTTGATGCTTACTGCCAGAACCTTGCATTTAGTTAAGCATTTAGTAGCCGAAATGCCGGTTTTTTTAGACTTTTCATTTTCATGTGTGATTGTTACCCTTTTTCAATCATATGTTCCAATTAGTTGAAATTTCATAATAAATTGTGTTCAGTCAATCAATCGATTATTACAGAGCAACGAACCCTGGACTACCCGTGTGCCAGCAACGTGGACTGCGAGGGCGAGGGCGAGTTCTGCTCCCATTACGGTTACTGTAGATGCGTGTCGTCGTATGTCAATGTCAACAATGAGTGTCTCAAAGGTTCGTAAATCCCATTACCTTCAAAGTGTAAAATTTTGTTTGAGTCGAAAAATTTGCTCCCAAAAATTCATAACATTACCATGCTCAATCGGTTGACTGTCGCTTCTCATGTCAAGTCGCTGGCCGATGGTCCTGGTTCGAACCCCGGGTCGAGATTTGTGATTTTCGTATGTTTGTTTATAGGGTGACTGTTGATTCTGTATATTTGTAATTTGGTATCTAACTTTGATATTTTGACGTGAAAATGAATAAAAAAAATTCAATGTCTGACTTTCAGTGTACTCACCGGGCAAAACGGGTTGTGTGGACGATCGCCAATGCAGCCAGTCGTTCGCCGGTGCCTTGTGCCAGTCGGGCAGATGTGCCTGTCCACGGGATCTGATGGTCAACGACCACACTTGTGTGCCCATTCTCGTCGTGAAAAAATCATTATTCGATGAATGTTGGTTGAAACAAAAACTATTTAGGTGAATTCAGGATAACAATCCTGCACTATTTATAACTACAGTATTTTGTTTTGGTACTGAATCAATGAGTCACAGTGACCACCCAACAACAAACTCAAATTGCAACAACAACGCCACGAAACCTGATACGGGTGTCATTTCCAGCTTCCTTCAACATTTAGTGACTCGGTGAAGACACAAAAAAGTGACTCATCTTTTCGAATAGTCAGGTGTTGCTATGTAATATTATCCATCTGTAACTCTTCTCTCCAACAACCCTGGTTTGTACCTGACGTATCGTCAGCTGTCGTTCAACTTTTGTTCCGTTTAACCAAAGCATCTTAAACCATAACTATGGTCCAATGATGCCACATGATCAGCGAATGACTCAGTTATCGTGACAGTATATAAGCAAGTCACTGGTTACTTTTGCCATTTCTACCCGAATGTATACCAAACTTGTGCCAAAGTCCGACGAAACTCGGAATGACGAACAACGTCCGGAACATGACTTCGAGGTTACGGTAATCGCTGATAGCGAACGCAGATACCGGCGAAGTGCGATGGCACTGGGAGTATCGGTGGTATTGCTGGTATTGGGAGCATGTCTGCTTGTAGCTGGCACAACTCGGGCACCCATACGACGATCACTCGAGGTCAAGGCTGAGAAACCACTGTTTGACTCGGCTGTACCTGCTGATCATGAAGCGCCCATCAAGACTGCAAATGCCGAGGAGAGACTGCAGAACATCATGCTGGTTAGCTTGTTTTACAAACAGATAGATAGATAGATAGACAGACAGACAGACAGACACACAGACAGACAGACAGACAGACAGAACAATGAAACATACTTGATTCAAGAACTCTGTGCCGCCGGGAGGCATTTGCTCATCAGACGAATATTGCTCTGGATACCCGTACTCGTACTGCAGTGGCACATGCATGTGCAAACAGGGTGCCATCAATGCCGGATCCACTTGTGTACCTCAAGGTTCGTCAATCAAATTTGTCTATCAGCATTTTACTTGACCGACATCCTCTTATAGAGAAATAAATTATTTTTAATTCAATTGGTAGTCAAAATTAATATAATAAATTAGCGTTTGTTCTGTGATGATTTGTAGTAGTACGGTTTCAGACTCCACCGACCGTGGCAGGTGTTCCGCCGGACAAGTATACGTGTCTGAAGCCGGAGTTTGCATGAATGGTTGGTCAGTCTAACAATATGCTCCTCTTCTGTTTAAATTTCTGTCTAACCTGTTTATTATAATAATTTTTTATATATAATATAACGTTTTAAGTGGCCGACCCGGGTGGTCCTTGTCAGTACTCGCAACAGTGTTCGGGCAGTGAATCAGGTGCGTTCTGCGTGGCACAGCGATGTCGATGTGTATACGGTATGGTCGTGACTGCTGACGGAAAGTGCTCTTTCATTGATTCAAACTGCACGCAACGTGGCACAGTCTGGATCAGCGAGTTGGGAGAGTGCAAGCAAGGTTGGTTTGAATGACAGACACACATACATACATACATACAGACAGACAGACAGACAGACAGACAGACAGACAGACAGACAGACAGACAGACAGACAGACAGACAGACAGACAGACAGACAGACAGACAGACAGACAGACAGACAGACAGACAGACAGACAGACAGACAGACAGACAGACAGACAGACAGACAGACAGACAGACAGACAGACAGACAGACAGACAGACAGACAGACAGACAGACAGACAGACAGACAGACAGACAGACAGACAGACAGACAGACCACCTAATTAGCACGTAAACATTTTTTCAGTAATCGCTCCGGGTTCTCGTACGTGCAGTCACGCCAAGCAGTGCACAGCAGCCCATGTCGACACCACATGTTTCCTGCAACAATGTTCGTGCCCACCGTCAAGACCCGTGGCTGTCGATGGTACTTGTGGCACAAATTGCACTTTCGGCGAAACGTTCTCCGGTGTACTCGGCCGATGCATACCCAGTTCGTTGTTGATGCTGTTGTTGTTGTTGTTGTTGTTGTTGTTGTTGTTGTTGTTGTTGTTGTTGTTGTTGTTGTTGTTGTTGTTGTTGTTGTTGTTGTTGTTGTTGTTGTTGTTGTTGTTGTTGTTGTTGTTGTTGTTGTTGTTGTTGTTGTTGTTGTTGTTGTTGTTGTTGTTGTTGTTGTTGTTGTTGTTGTTGTTGTTGTTGTTGTTGTTGTTGTTGTTGTTGTTGTTGTTGTTGTTGTTGTTGTTGTTGTTGTTGTTGTTGTTGTTGTTGTTGTTGTTGTTGTTGTTGTTGTTGTTGTTACGATAACATGTTGCAGGTTCGTCACCCGGATCGCGCTGCCAGTACTCTAGTCAGTGTCATGCCGTCCAACCGGGTATGGTATGTGAGGCTGGTCTCTGCCGATGCCCCAATGGGCAGAAGTGGACGGGCAGCATCTGTGCCCTGCAATGCCCTCCTGGGTACATTGTGAATGCGGCTACCGGCATGTGTCGTCAAGGTTTATAAAAAGTCCCTTTTTCTAATCATAATCCTTCAATGTTCTTTTTCACCTCAATAACCTAAATTAAAAGTATTATTTGTGTGATATAAACACTCCCTCCTGTAAAGTTTAGTTATCACAATGATCCCAATGACTGCATACATGTGTACCTGTGTTTTGATAGTTGGTATGATATTCACAGTGTGCTGCTGTATGCATAATATTAAAAGACGTAATGAAAGTGTTCACTATCTCACTAACTACCTATCCTGTCCTGACTAATCACAACCAACCTGTGCAGGGTGTTTGGCCAACCAAGTGGAGTACAACGGGGAGTGCCTGATCAAGATGCCACCAGGTGCCGCGTGTCGTGTCAACGCCCAATGCACCGGTGGCAGCACCTGCCGTAATGATACTTGCAGTTGTCCCGTTGGCATGAACAACCAGTTCGGAACGTGTCAACAAAGTCTGTTAATGTATTATGTATTTTGTAGGCCTCGTAATTGGCAATAAGAAAGTATTAGAAAATTTGAAAACCAATGAAGTTGAGAATCCAGATTCTCAATCGCTAACCACGTTCTAGAAAAAGCAGAACTAAATTCTCAACTTTAACACATGAATCATGACCGGGAAAAGACGTAATCAGCGTGATTTAATTGTCACGAACTGAATTTGTTATTTTCGTATAACCAATTACGAGGCCCATATTTATGTTGTACCCAGTGTTTTGTTTAGATCGACATGTGTACGTTTATTGTGTTATTTGTGGTTATTTGATAAACGTGACTGTTTTTAGCTTTCATAAACCATGTTTCAGTCGAAGCACCGCCCGGTCAGTCATGTGCGAATGGTGAACGTTGCATCGGCAACTCGCAATGCGTGCTCCAAGTGTGCACATGCCCTGCAGCCAGTGTTAATGTCAATGGACAATGTATCACACCCACTACCGGTTAGCCACATTACTCAACTCATTCACCCACTTATTCACTCACTAAATGCCATTTCATTCAGGTTATTTTTTATGGTTTGTGTCTTGAATTCTTTACTAATATGTGCTCAGTTTGACTAACCTAATTTTTGGTTGAAGAAACGACTGACATGCAAACTAATCAGCATTAACTCTAACCTAACTGTCAAAGCACACCCATTACGTTTATAAATACACGATACTAAACTAACCCACTAACCAGTACCACCCGGGTCTCCCTGTTCTGCCCTGGTGCAGTGTGGAGGCAACAGCTACTGCATTAATGCCCAGTGCACCTGCTCTGCTCATCTGGTGCCCATTAACGGACAATGTCAGATGCCACCACCAGGTCAGTCAGTCAGTCAGTCAGTCAGTGGGTCAGTCAGTCAGTCAGTTATGTAATCGGTCTAGACATAGTAAAAATACAGATAAATATAAAGTTTTTAAATGGCTTCAGTTGGTCCGGGTGCATCTTGTTCGTCAGTCGGTGCCCGTTGCAACGGTGGATCTTATTGTCAGAATGGTCGATGCATTTGCCCAATCGGAACGATCATATTCAGCGGACAATGCCAAGTGCCACCGCAAGGTTGTTGTTGTTGTTGTTGTTGTTGTTGTTGTTGTTGTTGTTGTTGTTGTTGTTGTTGTTGTTGTTGTTGTTGTTGTTGTTGTTGTTGTTGTTGTTGTTGTTGTTGTTGTTGTGACTGAGCATTGGTTTCAGTACCTCCCGGTGCCTCCTGTGCCAATGGCGAACTGTGCATCGGTATGGCCTTCTGCCAAAGCAGTGTGTGCGTTTGTCCACAGGATATGGTCATATCGGGCAATACATGCCGAGTGCCAGCGTTGGGTAAGTTGTGAATTGTTAAATATTGGATACTGAATAATCAAATAATTGAAATACTTCAATGATTACAACGAAATTTTTTTAAAATAAAGATAGTTTGATCCCTGACTGGGTGATAACTTTTAGTACCACCTGGTTCATCATGTGCCAACAGTGAACGTTGTACCGGAGGCAGTACCTGCGTTAACTCGGTATGTGCCTGTCCTGTTGGATCGGCGATCAGCAACGGAGTGTGCCAGACAGCTAATTATGGTTGAGTTGTATTGTTGTTGTTGATGTTGTTGTTGTTGCTGTTGTTGTTGTTGTTGTTGTTGTTGTTGTTGTTGTTTTTGTTGTTGTTGTTGGTTGTTGGTTGTTGGTTGTTGTTGTTGTTGTTGTTGTTGTTGTTGTTGTTGTTGTTGTTGTTGTTGTTGTTGTTGTTGTTGTTGTTGTTGTTGTTGTTGTTGTTGTTGTTGTTGTTGTTGTTGTTGTTGTTGTTGTTGTTGTTGTTGTTGTTGTTGTTGTTGTTGTTGTTGTTGTTGTTGTTGTTGTTGTTGTTGTTGTTGTTGTTGTTGTTGTTAATGTTGTTATACTCTGTTAAACCGGTCATTTGAAATTATAGTAGCCCCGGGTTCGTCGTGCGCCATCGGTCAACTTTGTTCGGGAGGTGCCAATTGCCAGAACCAGATTTGCCAGTGTCCACCAGGCTTAACCATTCAGAACAACCGATGCGTCATCGTCGCCACTGGTTGGTGCCCCATTTTCGTATACAAACACAAACAGAATAAGTTTACAAAGATATTTATAAACATTTTTTACTGTAAACTTGGATATGAAGTTCGTGCAGCGGGTTACGTCCTGTTAAAGTCATCTCATGCACATTCGAAATCATACTTTCTTTTTGAAAATACCATGAGTAAACGTTGAGATTAGGTGAAGCGTACATTCGTCAAAATCTAAGTATTATTTTTAAAACAAACAAGTTTGATTACGTATTAAAAAATAAAGTTTAATTACGGACTACGAAAAAAGCAAGTTGCATAATATTTGATTGCAGTAGCACCGTATTCTTTCTGCAACAACGGTGAAACATGTGGTGGCAACAGTTTCTGCAACGGTGTGCAATGCCTGTGTCCACCTGGAACACATCTGGCCAACGGCGCATGTTCCATCATCAATAGCATTGTAACACAACCAAGCGGATGGCCGTTTGTACCAGGATGGAGATACTCGCAGGTTGGTGAAAACTTACGTTTTACACGTATATATACGGTGTGTGGTGTCGCATACTGTAATTCGAACAAGAATCAGATTCAATAACCTTAAGTGATGATAATCAAGCTTTTTGTCACATCATTTCTTTCAATTTTAGTACATGATGTTAACACATACCTTTGACTTACTTGAGTTATTTAAAAATGATTTGAAAAAAAAAACAATTAGTTGTGCTTGTAATTTTATCAACGTAAACTTTTTCAGGTGAACATGCAACAACAACAACAACATCAACAGCAACAACAGCATCGCTCTTTGTTCCCCTCGATAAGTGATCTAAAACTGACACCCGGTCAGCTGGGTGCATGCTCCAGCCAATCGGACTGCAAAGCTGGCAGTTTGTGTCGATCGAACAGATGCGTATGTCCGGTGGGTGAAGTACCCATTAATGGCCACTGCCAGTTCTTTCCCGGTTAGAGTTAACAATTAGAGTTTTTCGTTGAGTGAAATTAGTGAATAAGTGAATTATTTTTTGATGGTAGAGTAAGATGACATGAAACACCAGCTTGATTTACACTTGTATGAGAGAGGGAATCAGAGTGCTCCCAGCACGAGAAACATCCGTCGGAACCTACACTTTTTAGAACCAACTTTTTCTGGTGATGATATAAATCAATTATCGATTCCTCACACAATCAGTTTAAGCGGTTATGAAAGATATTTAACGTGTTTCAGTGCCCGCAGGCGAGTCCTGCGCCAACGGTGAGACGTGTATGGGTAACAGCTACTGTCTGAATGCAGAGTGCGTGTGCGGGCATGACATGCAACAGATGATGGGAGTCTGTATAAAGACCCATGCGTTTGGTTAACTAACACTAGTACAACATTCTTTAAACATCTTCTGTTATAACTGTTTGTATGGTTTGCATGCATCTCTTTACTATTCCTGCAACCAGGCTGATCTAACTTTATCTGTTCTTCTTATAATCTTATAATGCACAACCATGGTTACGAAAAATCTGCACTGGCATCATCTATTGTCGATATAACTCACATGGAAAGATGAAAGAGGTGATTCATAGGGTGCACCACTCACTCACTAACTGCCTCACTCACTAACTCACTCACTGACTCACTCACTCACTCACTCACTCACTCACTCACTCACTCACTCACTCACTCACTCACTCACTCACTCACTCACTCACTCACTCACTCACTCACTCACTCACTCACTCACTCACTCACTCACTCACTCACTCACTCACTCACTCACTCACTCACTCACTCACTCACTCACTCACTCACTCACTCACTCACTCACTCACTCACTCACTCACTCACTCACTCACTCACTCACTCACTCACTCACTCACTCACTCACTCACTCACTCACTCACTCACTCACTCACTCACTCACTCACTGATGCAGTCGCACCGGGTCAGTCATGTGAATATGGTGAAGTGTGCACCGGTGGATCGTCGTGCGTTCGTGGTGTCTGCACGTGTGAATACGATCAGATCATCATGAACAACGTGTGCACTCATGCACCAATCGGTTCGTCATTTAAACCTAATTTTCAGTTTTTTAACCCAAATTCTATGCCTTTTTAGATTCATGTGTGCAGTTAATGTGTTTTATGTTATTTTCATTTAAATGGTCATATGTAGCTTGCTTGCAGTGCTTGCTGTGCTGTGTTGTCTCCCTGTATATTCTATGTAAACTTTCATTTTGGTTCTTTGTCAACCAAACACTGATTCTTACTGAAAAAGAGTAGTATTATGTACTTTAACTTTAACTATCCTATGAGACTATTATTTTAACTATCCGTGTTTGATGAGGCGTTCTCTTTACCCGACAGGACCCTATTTTACGTGCAAAACATCTGATGACTGTGTCAGCAACGCCAAGTGCTCCAACGGAGTCTGCCTGTGTCCAACTAATAGTCTAATGGTCGACGGCAAGTGCAGACAGATGGCACAGCCAAGTATGAAAGGTTGACCACTTGTTCAATTTATTATGTCCTTTTGTATTCATCGTGTATAAATGACCATCCTAGAATAATTTACTTCAATGGTCACTTTCATAGTTTAGTTCAATATCATTTTGCTATTTTTGTTGCATCGAGTTTCGCGATACTGTCTAAGTTGTTTAGATTGCTTTACGTTGCTGAAAAAAACTTCTACATCGGAACGTCTTTGAACTTTAGTTTGTGAAATACTGTACTTGGTTATAATGTCAGTTCCTCCGGGCTCAACATGCAACGACCAACAGCAAACTTGTGCCGAAGGTTCAGTGTGCCGCAACGGGACCTGTGTTTGTATGGAGGGCACCTTGCATTTCGGAAATATCTGTCTTCAAGTGCAAAAAGGTGCTCAATGCTTTTGTATCTAGGCATTTACCTTGAGTTCCTCTGGTATAGTTTTGTTTTGCATAATTATCCTGTTTTATTTCCCTGGACTTCATGCTTTGCTTGCAGTCCACATACATACATTAGGTTTATGGATGTATTGTGTTTGTAGTGTTTGTTGGCTCCATGTGCAACTCGACCCGACTTTGTCCCGATCGTACTGATTGTGAATTCGGTGTGTGTCGATGCACTCCGATGTACCAACAGATGGGTAACCGGTGCATCTCAAAACCAATCACAACAACAACAACAACAACAACAACAACAACAACAACAATAACACCAACAACAACAGCAACAACAGCAACAACAGCAACAACAATAACAACACCTACCATCACTGCCGCCAAAACAACGACAACAAGAAAAATTATAACCACAACAACAACCAAGAAGCAAAACAAAAAGAACAAGCCAACCAAGAAACCAGCGGTTGGAGATGGTTTGTTCCAAACTTTTGCGAAGCTTTTTAGTTTTGACATTTTACGTTGCATGATAACATAAACTGCATGTTAAAAACATTTTGGGTTTTTTTGTTGCATGTGGATATCAATTTTCATTGTGTTCCCACAAAATAATAATAATATTTAAACATTGTTTTCGCAACATTTGTTAGCAGCATGCATTGTAAAATGTAATCAATATGTGTCAGACCTGTACTCGTCGCCCGTGATCTACTGTTCGTCGTTGATGCCCCAGCAATGTACCGGTGGCACTCAATGTCTCAATGGCATATGCACATGCCCCCTTGCAACCAAGTTGATGGCTGGATTTTGTATGCCCATATCCACAGGTTCACTAACATGATTATAGTTTTGTCAGTTGGTTAGGCATGGCATGAGTTTATTCCGATTCACTGTTTTAGAGACTGTCCTGAATTACGGGGAGAAAGATTTCTTGCACTTAATCTTAAAAATATGAAAAGCATCATGTGATTTTTTTTGCAAGTTTTGACTAACTGCTTATTGTATACTAACTTCAATAACTGGGTTTTTTTAGAATTATTTTTATCTTAAATGCATTTAACGTGATTCGCATGCAAAAAAATATGCACAAAAAAACGAAGAAATCATTGAAGGAAACAGGACTAATCATAAATGATAATCACATTGCAGCCAAACCGGGTCAATCATGTGCCAATGGACAACGGTGTACTGGAGGATCCACGTGCCTGTCAGGACTGTGCCAGTGCCCCTCACAGTCACCCGTCGTCGTTAATGGCATGTGTGGTCAGCAACGAATCGGTTGGTCTACCTACACTGAAGTTTTCTCAATATACGTACATATGTAGGTAACAGTCAACATAAATTCTTTTGGTATCCAAATATTAGTGGAATACTAGGTGAATACTAGGTGAATACTAGGTGAATACTAGGTGAATACTAGGTGAATAATAGGTGAATACTAAGTGAATACTAGGTGAATACTAAGTGAATACTAGGTGAATACTAGGTGAATACTAGGTGAATACTAGGTGAATAATAGGTGAATACTAAGTGAATACTAGGTGAATACTAAGTGAATACTAGGTGAATACTAAGTGAATACTAGGTGAATACTAGGTGAATACTAGGTGAATAATAGGTGAATACTAGGTGAATAATAGGTGAATACCGCACCCTGACCGACCCAAATCTGATGCAACTGTATGCGTCGGGTGCCATGTCCGACCCGTTGTCACTGCTGGCCGAACTCAGCGAGAACGAAGGTCTGCAGTCGAGTCTGATCCACTCAAACCGATTGTTCGACTCACTGAATCCGATTCTGTTGGATGATCGATTACTAACCACAACCACAACTACTGTCAACCCACTGCTACTTATTACTGATGACCAACCACAATTACTAACCTCGGACTCGTTCGCCGAAATGTTGAGCGATCCCGTTGTGGAGCTCCTGGTCAGTGAAAAGGTTATTAACCACGCATGTGACGGATGACATTTACTGTAACCAAATGACTTTACTAACATGTTATCTTGTTCTACGTGCATGTAACCTAATAACTAATTGTTAATAATTACTAACGACTATAACAAATGTTAATCGTGTCAGTCGACCACGACCGCCCTGCCGGACCCCAACGCGAAATCGGTGATGCAGGCCGTCATCAGACTGCACGATGCCATCAACAACCAGTTCGCTGCCGATCAACCAACTCAACTGGGAATGCCCTGTGCAGTGCAGGTTGGCACACAAACAATATTCTCATTCTTACTTGGAACTAAAATAATTTTACTTAACTTTTAGTAAATTCAAAAGAAGAAGACTGAGCTAATGGATTGGCTAAGTATTTCAAGTTCACAAAATTTTAAATTGGCTAAGGTTTAAGAACAGTTTTTTTCAACTTCACCTTTGTATGATATTCAGGGTCAACTGTGTGCGGGTGGTGGACGCTGTGTGAATAGTGTAGTACAGGGTGACTCGAATGGGTTGACACCAGCGGTTACTGATGGAGTGTGTGGGTGTACTGCAGGCAATGTATGGCTGAACGGTATATGTCAGCAGATGGATGCACTGCAGTCAACTGGTCAGTGAGTGAGTGAGTGAGTGAGTGAGTGAGTGAGTGAGTGAGTGAGTGAGTGAGTGAGTGAGTGAGTGAGTGAGTGAGTAAAAAGTGAGTGAGTGAGTGAGCTTTCAGCCGTGTCATTTCCGGGTGAATCATGCGACGGTTTCACAGTGTGCATCGGTGGTTCAATCTGCATCAATTTCATTTGTGTGTGTCCGAGAGGCAAAGCCATACAACAAAGTGTATGTGTAACACTTGTAGGTTGGTGATGCTCGTTTACTGTGATCATCGCTTGCAAATAATAATAATACATCATAGCCCTTAAGTAATGATAACTTTTATTAGTTTAGTCGGTGCCGGATTTTCTTGTGCCAGTGGTGAGGTGTGTTGTGCGGGCAGTGAGTGCAATGGCGCCATATGCCAATGCCCCTCTGGCACTACTCAGGTCGAGTCGCAATGTATCAGGAACGCTGCAGTGGAAGGTACATTCACTGCTCACTCACTCATTCACTCACTCACTAACTCACTCATTTACTCTCTCATTGTGTACTCTTTTCAGTTCCACCGCTATCACCATGTGACCAAACATCTCTGTGCACCGGGGGTTCCATATGCCAAAACGGATTCTGTCTGTGCCCGACTGGTGCCAACGTTCAGAACGGTAGATGTGTAACGCACAACCGATTTGGTAGGTGATTGTTGTTGTTGTTGTTGTTGTTGTTGTTGTTGTTGTTGTTGTTGTTGTTGTTGTTGTTGTTTTTGTTGTTGTTGTTCTGCATATTGCAAATCCATAGTTGCAGTTTCACCCGGATCGCTGTGTTCAACAGGCGAAACGTGTACGGGTAACAGCATTTGTGCTAATGGCATTTGTACCTGTCCCAGTGGGGAACGGATTATGCAAGGCCAATGCGTGCCCAATAGTCCGTCTGTTATTGGTTGGTGACATGACAATTGAACAGTCAATCAGTCAGTCAGTCAATCAGTCAGTCAGTCAGTCAGTCAGTCAGTCAGTCAGACAGTCAGTCAGTCAGCAACTTCAGTTTACCCCAACCAACCATGTGACGCATCAGTGAGTACTTGCTGGGGTGGCAGCAGCTGCATCAACGGCATCTGCCAGTGTCCATTGCAGATGGTTGTATCCAATAATGTGTGTCAACCACGTGGCACGTCTACTGGTTCGTTTATGTTACTGTACTCTGAGAAGTATTAGAAAAGCTGAGATGGGGAACGTTTATGTAGAAAACGAAATACTGATTACTGAAATATAGTCGATAACCTTTCTAAGTCTGAAAAGGATAAAAGAAGAAACAAATCGATGTTTATGTTAGCGAAAAGTCTAGTCATGTAGACTTTGATATTTATGACATACATAGAGATCTGTAATCTGGGAACAAGACAATACTAGGATCATGCTAACTCTTCCAAATGGTATTTGTGTTCAATCGGTGATTACAGCGTACCCGGGCGATCAATGTGACGCGTTCACAGTGTGCATCGGGGCATCGAGTTGTGTGAATTCGGTCTGCACGTGTCCACCAAATACAGTGGCAGACGTGAACAGACAGTGCCAGAACACAGCCAATAATTGTTGGTTGATTGTCAGATATTCACAACATGATTTTCCTTAAACCAGTAGGATGTTGCAGTGACCCCAGGATCAGCGTGCGCCTCGGGTGTAGGAGCACAAGCGTGCACTGGCGGCTCGTTCTGCTACAACTCGTATTGCACATGTCCGATGGGTATGGTCATATATCACACTACTTGTGTCAACTATAGAGACACCGGTTTGTTTGACAGACAGACAGACAGACAGACAGACAGACAGACAGACAGACAGACAGACAGACAGACAGACAGACAGACAGACAGACAGACAGACAGACAGACAGACAGACAGACAGACAGACAGACAGACAGACATAGTTTGTATGTACATTCGTGTTTTAGTGTCTCCCGGTTACTCCTGTGCGGCATCAGGCATTCTCTGTGGTGGTGGATCGCAGTGTCTGAATGGTTTTTGTGTGTGTCCAAGTCATCTGGTGTTGAGGAATGGACAATGCGTGCAGCCACAAGATAACTCGCCTGCAGCTGAAGGTGGCTTATTGCTTGATTGATTGATTGATTGCTTGATTGGTTGATTTAATAATTAATTGATTGATTGAGTTTCAGCTGAACCCCTGGAGCCATGTGTGCCTAGCACTACACGTTGTACGGGAGGCAGTACCTGCTCACCGAATCACAATCGATGTGTTTGCATCACGGGTCAAGTGGCACAGAGCCAGCAGTGCACCAGTCAACCGATGGCATGTTAGTTAACTATAAGCTTCTGCACAACAGATATTCACAGGTATTGCCGAAGAAGTTAATCTTTTTTTCATTGGTAAGCAAATACGAAGTTACATGGTAGCATAGGATAGGAATCACAAACGAACCAACTTTCAGTGGGAGCAGGTTCATCATGTGATCAATACTGTACGGCATCAGCAGTATGCGCCCTACAATGTGGAGGTGGTTCCATGTGCCAGGCAGGTTACTGTAGTTGTCCACCTGGTACAGTGCTAGATGGCATCACTGATTCTTGCATTCGAAATGACCTGCTGACGACCGCATCTCCGATCAGAACCACAACCAGCAGACAACCAACCAATATTGGTTAAATTATATATGAAATCTTTATAAAAAAGTTTTTTTAAATCGAGACGCCTAGATTAGTAAAACTGTTGACCCTTTACAATAGAAACGTTATTGTTTGGCTCACATTTGAGTTAAACACGGTTGTCCGTTTAAAAAATTATTTAATATTTGTCGGTGGTTGACTACCATATTAGTGGGTTCGACAGAAGATTTTATGCGTATGGTTTTGATTGACACAATTTGATGAATGGTATATATTACAGGTTTCCCAGGTGATGCATGTCCTCCGTCTGTCAATTGTGTAGGAGGTGCCTTCTGCTCCAACAACTTTTGTGTGTGCCCAACAGGATACACCGTCGTGTTAGTCCCAGAAACCAAATGTCTATTTAACTATTTACATCAATATTTCGGTACTTCAACATGTTCTTCTTCCATACGGTGATAAGTTCTTTGGTTTGCACATAATTTGTTGGTTAATATCATTCATTAATATTTAGGAACCGTGCTTGTGTGAATGGCGACGTCAGTCCACAACCTCCCAATCCCACAACACCACAACCAAATCCCAGCCCGACCAGCTTCGTACATCCCGGCGGTGTCTGCAACACTGCCAGCGTGTGTACTGGTTAGTTAGTCGTTGTTGTTGTTGTTGTTGTTGTTGTTGTTGTTGTTGTTGTTGTTGTTGTTGTTGTTGTTACCACAATAAGTGTTGTTGTTGTAGGCAACAGCCAATGTGACCGTGGCCTGTGTCTGTGCCCGATCGGTACTGTGAACATCGGTGGCCAATGCACAATTCCAGGCGGCGGTTTACCAACCATGGGTTTGTTTGTGTGACTTCTTTACTATTCGACTTCATTACTATTCGACTTCATTACTGTTTGACTTCATTACTGTTTGACTTCATTACTGTTTGACTTTATTAATGTTTGACTTCATTACTGTTTGACTTCATTACTATTTGAGTTCATTACTGTTCGACTTCATTACTGTTTGACTTCATTACTGTTTGACTTCATTACTGATTGACTTCATTACTTTTCGACCCTATTACTGTTCGAACTCATTTCTGTTCGACCTCATTACTGTTCAATTTCATTACTGTTTGACTTCATTACTGTTTGACTTAATGTCAATGAGTGACAAGTGTTGACCGAAAACCATTTCCAACTAAATAGATATTAACCAACATTTACTTCAGTGGAACCTGGTTCACCCTGTGACATGACTACGGTGGCATGTTCGGGTGGTGCTGGCTGTCTGTACGGATACTGTGTTTGTGGACTGGGCAGGGTCGTTAATGCTCAGGGCAGGTGTGCCGACTTCGATCAGGCTAATACCAATATTGGTGAGTGAGTGAGTGAGTGAGTGAGTGAGTGAGTGAGTGAGTGAGTGAGTGAGTGAGTGAGTGAGTGAGTGAGTGAGTGAGTGAGTGAGTGAGTGAGTGAGTGAGTGAGTGAGTGAGTGAGTGAGTGAGTGAGTGAGTGAGTGAGTGAGTGAGTGAGTGAGTGAGTGAGTGAGTGAGTGAGTGAGTGAGTGAGTGAGTGAGTGAGTGAGTGAGTGAGTGAGTGAGTGAGTGAGTGAGTGAGTGAGTGAGTGAGTGAGTGAGTGAGTGAGTGAGTGAGTGAGTGAGTGAGTGAGTGAGTGAGTGAGTGAGTGAGTGAGTGAGTGAGTGAGTGAGTGAGTGAGTGAGTGAGTGAGTGAGTGAGTGAGTGAGTGAGTGAGTGAGTGAGTGAGTGAGTGAGTGAGTGAGTGAGTGAGTGAGTGAGTGAGTGAGTGAGGTATGTAGGGAGTGAGTGAGTGAGTGAAAGAGCGAGTAAATAAAATATTTTTTCAGCTCTCCCTGGTTCAGCTTGCGAGCTCACATCAGCCCCGTGCGAGCACAATTCTCAATGTCGGAATGGATTCTGTTTATGTCTGCCTGGAACAGTGGCCAGAGAAGGGTTCTGTATCACAGAAAATTCGAAAGGTTTATCACTCGTTTTTATTATATTAAAATTTTCTTGGCGCGGTGAAACAAAGAAAACATCACTTTAAAAACGAGAAATTTGGTGTGACACTTCTGAAATGTTTGTACGTGATAAAGTAGTCCAAATAAAGTTTGATATGTGAACACGACATGGCACATAATTACGTGATGCATGTACTTGCAGTTGTATTAGGCGGCACCTGCCAGCTGCACGTCCAATGTGTGCTCAACGCCGAATGTGTCCAGTCAACATGCAATTGTCGTACCAATTATCGACCCGTCAACGGACAGTGTCTGCCAGACGATCAACAACCCGATAAAAGTTAATTACCGAACTCGAATCGGGGCAAATCCGGAAACCCTTAGTTTGAAACCTGGCAGGATACTTGGACACTGCCGCTTCACTCTGGAGTTTCTGCCACTCCAATATTCCTCTGGCCACCACAAAAACACTATTCTAATAAAATATTAGTGTGCCTAGTTGGGTTCACTGATAAAGAAGTTCCAATAAAAAAGAACAGTATGTTCTTCGTATTTTGTATATAGTAAGTGGCCTTTGTATTACAGTACCAATCGGTGGTGTATGTGTCAGCAGTGCCCAATGCATTCACATATCCGTATGCCAAAACAACGTGTGCAAGTGTCCGAGTGGATCCTCGGCAGTCGAAGGTCGATGTCTGTTCAGACAACAGTCCGGTTGGTTGATGAGCCCGATCTACATTTATTTTTGAATCAGTGCTATATAGTTAAGAGACCTGATTATATTTGTTTAAAATAACCAAATTTCAAATGAGGTACAAAATTGTAATTTTTGTTGAAGTTTTATTTTTGTTTTTTAGTGCCACCCGGCTCGTGGTGCAGCGATGAGGCGCAGATCGAGTGTTACGGTGGATCGTACTGCTACAACAACATATGTGCATGTCCCTTTGGTCAGGTCATGCTCAACCTGCAGTGCAGTCAAGCACCTGTCGGTCTGTACTAACCGTCATTAACATTAACCACTACTTTACATCTGACATAACTGTTTTAACATGTTACATAACTTCCTTAAACATATAACTAACCTAATGTAAGCATTTAACTAACCTACCGTAACCATTCAACTGACCTATCGTAAACATTCATTAACCTACCATAACCTTCTACAGTACAACCGGGTCGTTCGTGTATGAACGGCGAGTTGTGCGGAGGCGGGGCGACGTGTCAGGGTGGTCAATGCCAGTGCACCACTGGATCACAGTTAAATGGACCGTTCTGTCAGAGTTAGATTCCTATACTGGGTATGTAACAATACAGTAATCATGAGAAAATAAAATATATCCGAAAGTATATATTTGATACTGGGACGTGGGATGAAGTATACTTTATTAACACGCACATTTGTCATCGAATCAGGTCAAATAATCGGTCGCGCCCAGCCTTGTCCACTTCCCAACGATCCATCTGCCTGCCAACTTCCCGACTGCTTCTGCTCTCGATCGGGCACCAAGATACCTGGCGATCTGCCCGTCAGCCAGACACCACAGATGATTATACTCACGTTTGATGACCCCATTACGGACAAAATCAAGGGTGTGTACAATGGCACTGACAGTCTGTTTAACGGACTGTTGACCAACAGAAACGGATGTCCGATCAAGGTGAGTGAGTGAGTGAGTGAGTGAGTGAGTGAGTGAGTGAGTGAGTGAGTGAGTATGTTGGACAGTGTGTTGTATTCAGGCAACGTTCTTCATTTCTCACGAGTACAACAACTACGATGCCACTGAATGGTTGGCCTATAACGGACATGAAATCGGTGTCAATTCGATTACGTTAGTTTAATTGGCTCATATTCGTTTTTCAGTTGAAGTACTAAAAGCTTTTGGTATTCCTTAGCAATTTTATAAAATGTAACTAAATTATAGTTAATATTTTAATTTTCAATTAGTATTTTTTCATTTTGTTGTTGTTTAGTCACGAGACGATCGACTCGCAGCCGGTTGACCGATGGGTGGCCGAATCCAATGGCATGCGCCAGGCACTGTCACACTTTGCCCGATTGCCCGCCAACAATATTCGAGGTGTACGAGCACCACAGTTGGCCGTTGGAGGAGATAATCAGTTCCAGATGATGAAAACGTTGCTTATTGATTGATGACTCACACTGATTCGATCATTTATTTATTCCTTATTTGAAGTCATCGCCCACTCCCTCACTCACTCACTCACTCACTCACTCACTCTGTCACTCACTCACTCACTCACTCACTCACTAACTCACTCACTCACTCACTAACTCACTACAGTCATGGATTTGTGTACGACAACTCGATGTCAGTGAATCCCGGTCGTGAATCCCCACCGTTCTGGCCACAGACGCTTGACTATAAACTGCCGTGGAGATGCGAGGTTGACAGTTATGAAGTTTTTGTTGTTGTTGTTGTTGTTGTTGTTGTTGTTGTTGTTGTTGTTGTTATTGCAATCAACAGTATTTTAACTGACAGATGCCCCCGTGCCCGACCAGATCGTACCCGGCAGTATGGGAGCTGCCGATCAACCAGTTCTACGGCTACTACTTGCCCGAGATCAGTCAACATAAACGAGCTGCCATGGTTACTTATTTTTAATTGTCAAACCACTAAATCAATCAATTGCTGTTGTAATGTAACAACTAGTTGTGACGTTATATTACTGTATATCTAGAATCCCAGTGATACATGTAGTTATACTATAATTACAAACATTCATGATTCACACATACAGATTCTTGACGCCTTCCGACCGGACACCGTTAGAATTTTTTACCATTACATGCATTATACTTTGCCAACTTTGCTCTCTGCAGTGGCTCTATGCTTGATTCCGTTCTATTTTTTTCTTAGAAAATCAGCGAGGCAAAAAAGTGGCGACTCCACTGTAAAGCTACCAAGCTGGTATGTATGTATATTAAATTAATATACATTCCAACTTATCCATTATAAGTTCAACCATTACGTTTCTAACCACATACTTTAATGACGATTATTAACATTGGATCTAAAACTGCAATAACTGTTAGGTTCGAGCTGCATTCCGACCCGAAGATTCAGTGGCATCGGTCAAGTCGATGATCCGTCAGAACTTCGATCGCGCCTACAACAACAACCGAGCGCCATATATACTCACGCTAAATGCTGATTTCCTCGAGATTCTCCCCAACCGCGGTGGTCTAACCGCCCTAACCGAATTTTTGAAAGAGGTGAGTTCGTTAGGGTTGGGTTATTTAACTTTAGTGAGTGAGTGAATGTGTGAGTGAGTGAGTGAGTGAGTGAGTGAGTGAGTGAGTGAGTGAGTGAGTGAGTGAGTGAGTGGGTGAGTGAGTGAGTGAGTAAGTGAGAGATTCCTCTTTAGGTACTTGAACTTCCGGACGTGTGGGTGGTAACAGCGGAACAGGCGATTGAGTGGATGAGGAATCCGACACCTGTGAATCGGCTGAACTCGTTTACCCCATGGAAATGTCCGATGAGGCAGCAGGGAGACACACCGTGCTTTGTTGGTTTCATTAACCTTATCAAAAAAATAATGATACAAACTTTAAAGAGTGGTTTTATATGAGAAACGCCCAAATAACAGGTAAATAAAAAAATTGAATTATGCGAATGAAATGAAAAACTTAGGTCCCCTGAAACGTCCCAGAAGTGGATTCGGATCAAATTCACGTCTGGTAGGAAATGTTTTTTTCAGTCAAAATTGTGATAACAATACTTTTGACGTGCCCTATCCCGATTCGGTTAAGTAATTTTGAAGGCTAGACAAAAGCAAAAGTTTGTTACAGTTTGGTCGTGAGTGCCGATACGACACGCAACTGCCGGGCACAGAGCGCCAGTTCAAGACGTGTGTCGAGTGTCCTCTGAACTACCCTTGGCTCAATGATCCATCTGGTAATGTTTACGATACACCGCCGAGGTTGAATTCGTAAACACTTCTCTGTACGTCTAATATTTTTATAAATCATACCGAAAAATTCTCAACTGTCTGAATTTCAGATTATTTTTCAAAAAATTCAGAACAGAATGAATTGAAAATTCATGATTGACGACATGGGTTGTATTTTTATAGTGTATTTGTTTTAATGCCACATTCGTCGTCAAGTGTTCCAGTCACTAACATGTACATATGTAACGACTTTATAACATACTTGTTCAAAGTAAAAATAATTTTAAAATATACATAACTGAATGGTGACTGGATAACAAGTGACGTAATTTGCCAAAATGTTTTATTGCACGCGCCTCACAGCCATGCCAAGATATATTTTGTTTAAATTTTTCTTATTTTCGTTTTGACTTTTTCTTGTGTATTTTACTCTTTGGTAATTGCCATCGTTTCCATTGTACGCTTCCCCATTGTGTTGTATTGTGACGAGCTGTTTATGAAAGATGTTACATCACCAACCTGACATGCTGGCTTTTGTTAAACGAACGTTTGCAAAGACATGAATAGTAGATGAATCTATGAAACGTGACGAAATGCTTATTTATGAAACACAACAATTTGGAATAAAATATAATGTTGATTGTTACCCTTCTTGGGTATGTAGCTTGAACAAACAAGGAGCAGTGCACTAAGCAGCGATAACGTACCGAGTCTTCGGTTGCATAGTTCCGTTGAGCAACGCAAAACAAAACATGTTTATAATCAAACACTTTACAACTTCCCTATGTTAACAATGTCTCGGGTTTTTCTGCAGTGAATATGCAGAAAAAAATTATTAAATTTTGATTTAATATCTTGATTTTCTCTCTTAAGTTATAAGTTGTCTCGTCCGAAGACCATAACATAGCTGACGCCCTTGTTTCATCTGTATTGTAACTGAAGAATACAAGCCAAGTTTTCTGTGAATTTTTTTATTTTGTAACCAGTCTGGTGGTGCATAAATTTTTTATATGAATATTGAAGAAGGAAGTAGTAATTGGGATAAATTAGTATGGCGTTGTTGCACTAACAAACGCTAATCAAGTACACGATCAAGTACCGCGTGTGGCCTTGCATTGTTCCTGCGCGCATGCGAAACATTAGGTCCCACTTTATAGTTGCCTTTTTCGTCATCAATTTCAAAACTTAACCCCTTTAGTTTTCAGAATAAGTTTCACCAATGCACCTTAAAGTTTCTGAACGAGAAAATAAGATAGGTCATCGCCGCAAAGTTGTTATAACTAAAGCTGCCAAAGTTCTCACTGATGTTTCACATGCGCGCATGGACAATGCACGGCCACACACGGTAACAATAAACCAGATATAGCCAGAATAGCGGATTTCGGATAAAAGCTACATACATAGATGGTCCGCCGGGGAAGAGGAAGGTTCCGGTCTAGGAGGGCTGTCCTATCTTGAATGAAATCCTATCCTTCCTTTTCTTTAAACGAGCCGGAAAACTTTGAAACACCCTCGATTAGCCCAAAAAAACCGGGCCACCCCTGATGTGCGAATTACATAAATCGCTGGCCGATTGACATGATTAATGTACATTTTGATGTCTAAAGTATTACCAGTTTTTGCGTCTACAAATTTGTTTTGCGAGAAACACGCTACAATTGAATCACGACCACAAATTTGCCGTAAACATTCTCTCACTCATGAAGTGTACCATGATATTATCTCATGCTTATCAAAAGTCTTAGTTGCAATTTAATATAGGTCTTTCGTATTACTATTATTCACAGGAATGTAACGGTCAAGTTACACTTCATGACTGGGAAAATGCGTATTTCATTTCGCATAACGAATTAACTATAAATCTAATTGAAAAGAGAAAACAACAATATCACGCTGAATATCCAATACAAAACTCGTTGAGGAGGCCGTCGGAATCGGTGTGGTTGAGTAGCGGTTATCGACTGAGACAAGCATATGATAACTCTAACTTCAATTAACCCAGTATAATTAATCTATCAGATGCTTGTCCTTTTTATTCCGGAATCGGAAGCTGTACAAAACTCTAATTATAAAGAACATTTCAAGGCAAGATTTAGTGACCACAACGTAATAAACTGGTATTTAATGATCGGTGAAGCCAGCTGTTCAAACCATTTTTTACTTGCTCAGACAACAAAGTCACTGAAAACGTCCTAAACCTTGTAGAAAATTCTAGACTTCAGTGTTAGTATTATAAAATTTTTATCCCTTCAACAGCAAGTATCCATTATAAAAAGCAGCTCACACAGCAATTAGAATATAGATAGAATGTCAACAGAAAACGAGACAACAAAAATGAATCGTGGGAGCAAGATGACGATATAAATTGAACCGAGAACAACAGCAAGTAGAGTAAACGGGTATGAAACAGATCACATTTGAATGGGTGGAAATCAAGAGAACGATGTGGAACATATAAGCATAATTTGGGGAGCAAATGAAAAATAATGAAAAGTTAAAATCCAATGTTTAATAGAATCTCAACCTGGACATGGTGTGAATAAGCGTATTTTGCAGCGTTGGGTTGTGTGTGCAAATAGTACAGGTAGAGGAAACGACCTGCTCCACAGTATTCATCTACTTACCAGTAATTAATTCACAGAGAAGTACCCCAGACGAGCATACCACAATGCCACTTACTTACTATATTTAGCATTAGCAATGTTTTGAGCCGACAAACACAACACAATACAAGCACGATTCTCATTATAATACAACAAGCCCATACCACAACTATTGCGTTTCTGGTAATTAAAGAATTAAATTCCTCGATATTGCACTCGAAGTTTTTTTTGACTAAATACCACATTATATAATAAAAAATCTGAAATCATTTGCAAATTGCAGAAATCTAACTATGTATTTATACATGAGCGAGCGACAATATGAATGCTCAATACTGAATGTGAGTGAAGTCTATCTCTATATCAAGTGCAAATGCCATAGTGATATAATACATAACGACGATAATAAGCTATAAATCTACTGGGCTCAAATAACAATGAACTGAACAATGCGGCAAGGAGGCTAACACGGTGGACAACACCGGTCGACTCGACAGAACAACGATAATACCAAAATTTATACACCCTTCTTATAGTAATAATACCAATAATAAATAACATCGAATACATTCTAAACATAAAAAACTAGCATAAAAAACATAAAGGAGAAAGCGCTGGCTAAATGACGAAATGGTTGGCTACGCATTGTTTGTCAAAGAATATATATATATAACATAGTAAAATAATGTAACATAACATAGATAAAACATGTTATGGTTATGTTATGTACCTGTTAGAAGAAACACAAACGAAACAGGCATGAACAAATACGGACAACTCTCTTTGTAGATAGGGAATTGCAAGTGTTAAAATGATTAGAGTGACGGAGGGTTTGACTGGACTGAGCATGAGCTCGAATAAATATTGCAAATTAGTAAACATAAAAGTTATAGGTATATTTACATACACGGGGAACGGTCAAATGACACACAAGAGTTCACTGGGATATGGCGAGGTGTAAAGATAATCGGTTAACCTTCACTCAAACAGAATACTTTTGGACATTCGATGCAAGACAGTGTCGTCACGTCATTCTGAAAAATGTCAGACTTTCATCACATTAGGTAAGTAGAACAATAGTCTTCTAAATTCAGCTAAAGTATGTAGTTAGCCAAACTCGAGTGATGTGGTTGGTAAAGAAGATGCGTTGAATGTGTTACGGCTTGTGTTGCTGGTACTGCAATCGTTGACTGCACCAATCAGTGGCCGTGATCAGGCGTTGGGGCCAGGGCAGTGGCCAGTCCAATTCGTTGGGCAATCGTCCATCAGGTACATCCGACTCGAGCCAGTAACACACGTAGTACCACCACACGTTCGTTAGTGGCGTTCCTGAATACAAAAAACATTAACGTTCAGTTTTGTATGGGGTCGTTTAACGTTTAAACTTGTTTTTGATTTTTACAGCCATCGTTACACAAAACAATAAGTAAAACGTCTTACTTACCATCTCTGGATGCGTGTGGTTGTTCGAAGATGTGATGGTAGGCCCAGAATATGTTGGTGCCCAGCCAGTAGGCAATGAGGACATCGATGGTGTAGTGTCCACCACTAATCACAACAAACACCATACCCACGAAACACACCGGAATCATCGCCCATCGGAACCACCAGGCGCGCGGCGGACTGAAAATAAATTATTATAAAAACTAATTCACATTACTTGCCGAATTCAGATGATTGACTTTGAAACTGGTGGAACACAACATAATCGTAGAACTTTTGAGTGCAAGTATTTGGGAAGTCACGCAAAACAGTCACACAAGTCTCAATTAAAGAGTTTCATATCATATTTCAATATCGGTGACAGCAAAAAATGCAAATGCAAACTAAACAGGTCTGAGAAGAAACGGGTTTGTCAATCTAAACAACAGATAAAACAACTTTGGTGATCCGGATTGAAGAAATACGGCAATCGAATCAAACCATATTCATTGTTTCAGAACCAAAATATAATAACACGACCAACTAACCATAACTCCTGCATCATGAATGTTTAACTGAATATAATGTCGGTTAGTATTCTCAGCCCCGTGTTGTATAAATAGTTGAATATTTGAAAAGTGTTGTGCAAAAGCTCGCCCAACCTGTAATGCAACGCAAAGCAGTACATCAAGGTGAACACGGTTGTGTGACCGGAGAACATCAGGTCGCCACACAAAATCTTGGGCTGTCCACTCGTTAGTCCCATCGTCAGCATGTAGTTCACAAAACGACGACCCACATCGATTAGGTTTGTTTGGGTGATGTTATTCTGAAACAAGAAAGATTTCACTTGATGACATTTTTAGTTCAAACCCAGAAAAAAGATGAGGGTAGTTTTTACCGCGAGGATAAAAAAGTAAACCACCCTGAATAGATATTTTCAGCCAGTCAGCCGTCATAAAGCAAAGTTCTCGAAAACAACGTCTTTTAGATCATGGATCAAGTCCATCATGAAGTTTCATGACCAGGCTTTACTCAAGAGTACTTTGACGCCCAGGTACCCACAAAAAGCTTTATTTCTGCTCAAACCTGTTCAAGGCAGATTTCGGCACGATGATGGAAAGACGGCGGTAAAAAGGTGGTACCGAGGCAGAAACTTCGCAGACCGAACATAATGCCAAATATTATGAACGCCCGACGTAATGCGATCCAACGATATTTGTGGAAAACCAACATAGTCACCACGGAAACGCACGCTAGGAGACTGTAAAAAGATGTTTCACCTGGTTTATGTTCAAACACAGTCATAAACCCCAGTTTAAAACCAGCGTTTACGAACACACAACTAGCTTATTATCATCACTTGATTAGTCAAACATCGGACTGAATACACGTGAGCTGCACTGCACATGATACATGAAAGTTTGAAAAATAGAATATGGAAGTTGTAAATGTGGCCAACCTAAGCACATCACCGGCGAACCAGGCCCAATGTTGTTGTGGTATGAGCATGAACACGAGATCAGGTAGAGCACCATACGGTGGCACCACGTCATGCACAATCACCAGCAGGAAAAAGTTCATGAAGGCGGAAAGTGCCAGAAACATGAAGGCGCACAAAAGTCTGAGCGGACTGCGCGTGTAACGTCGACTTTCTGAGCCGGTGCTGTCGCAATCGTGCTCACATTCGGCGCCGCATTCTAGCAAATAAAAGCATTACTTAGTCGAAGTAGTCATAAGCAAATCACACCCAATTTTCGTCAACAACAATTCTCAGTTCATGTAAGTCTGCGATTCTGATGAGCTAAACTCAGTAGATACGAGTTTTTTTAAAGGGGTAATGTCAAACGTTAAATGCTAAAAGTAATGCCAGAACAATTGTGATAGAAGAGCACTTAGGAAACATATATACTCATGGCAAATGGGACATGTCAGCAAATTCGATGATTAAATAAGGACCAACCGACAGAATGCCTTGGTTCATATTCAGACGGTGTTCGGGAGGAATCGTGTTGGCACGGGGCGTTGCCATTGGGCTTGGGCACCGAAGAGTGGCAGTCGTTCTGCACATCGTAGTACGGTGGAGATGATGGCGCCATCTTATGCTGTAACGCAAAAACACTTTATAATAGTCACAAGCAGACGAGAAAAATAGAAAAAAACGTCTCTCTTTTCGGCGGTTTCTGAAACCCAATTTTGATTCTCAAAGTGTAAACCGGCTTCAAAACTGCTGGATCTCACCTCTTTTTGAATAAAAAAATACAGTTTTCTCATCCGATTGCCCGATTGACAGTGAATAATGAATGTGATATGAATAAAATGTCACCCATTGAACACGAAATTCGAACGAAATGATCTAACTAACCCTAACCGAGTCATTGGGGTCACCAAAAGGCTGCAGTCGAATCCGTTCTTCATCGAAGTTGGACGAATCCCGAACTCGAGGTGATTCAGCCATAGCGCACGCCACTCACAATAATAGTTTATTAGAGAGTCGTGGTGTCGTTATCATTGAAAGAATTAAAAACAATAATTCGTATTATTTTCCATCCTATAGTCGTTCTTCTTATTCTTGTCCAACGCCTTGCAGGGACGGCGTGCGGATAACGCATTAATCCATAAGTCCTCTACCGTAACCAAGTATACGGTACTGGTTACGGTATTAATTACGGTATTGGTTACGGTGTATAAAATTATATGTTATTTTTATGTAAACTACGGTATTCTTCAAAATATCTGTTGTTAAACTTTTGATTAAAACTTCAATTTCCAAAAAAGAAAATTTAGTGAAAAAAACATCTGGCATCATTGGAACATTTTATTCTTAGCTGTGAACTAGGAGATAACGATTGTGAAGTGTTCAGTGACAATAACATCAACGCAAGCCATACCAAAAGCCAAAATTTGTTACAGTTTACCTGCCTATCCAGGCTTTTTTGTAGTGAAACACTTTAAAAACTTCTATGTTCTTGTCTTATTCTGTGTACTCGAAACTCGCTCCGACGATGCAAGGATTATTAAGCTTATTATTAGCAAGCTTTTACTCTAAGGTGAGACAGGAAATCTAATCGGAGGCAAATAAGAGCGCTTTTAACAGTATCCAAACCCCGAAATTTTTAACTATCATAGAAGTGGAAGAACTTGTTGAACTTAAGCTTATTTCAACCTTTCTGCTTGTGTTGAAACTTTATTAATAATCACTTTAAAAGACTGTGCCCTTCTTCATGAGTCATTGATAGAGAGTTTTTTTATGAATTAAATGAAAACTCACTGAAATTTGCTTTATGAACCAAATGTTTGGAAAGATGATTCTGGACGTCCGGCTGTTCGATTATGGTATGACATGCAGTCATCAAGTTCAGATGGTATCACTAAGGCTAATGAAATGCATTTAGTTTTATTTAGTATATGGTGAGTTAAAGAGTCGTTCTATATAGTGATTTAATTTTTGACACTTGTTGGAGCTTCTCTTTCTGATCAAAGAAGATAAGCTCAATCTACACTTTTTCAATCTAAGAATGTTTTTTTCGAGCAGCTAATGTAATTATTTAACACTTAACATAGCATGACTTTCAGTTTCCATAAGATTGAGGCAGTGAGTTTTCACTTAAGAATTGAGCCTCATTGATACATAGCTCTCTACAAATAGTGTCATAGTTAGACTCAGAAGTTTTGGAAACATTGTAGTCAACGTTTTCAAGCTATTAGTCTGCATTAGGTATTCTGGAGGCTCAGAGACTTCTAAATAAATCCAATTTGACAATCAACAAGACGTCTGATTAAAAAATAAATATGATATTCGAATTCAGCGCCCTCGAAAACCCCTTAATCATGATTCTTGTTTTCGAGCTAAATTAAATATCATAAAAACAGAAAATAATTTAAAATTACAGTAACCTACCGTACCTTATAAATTACTGTAGAGGATTTATGGAACACTGTAGAGGACTTATGGATTAATCTATTCTCCAAGCACCGCAGGGACAAAACTCTGTGATGTTTCAACTTGAAGGTCAAACACGACGAACAGAAAGCGCGCGAATTCAAAAATATTATACGGTGCTATGAAGAATAACCGGAACGTTTCTTGCTTGTCATAGCATATTTTCGCGCTAAAAAATAATGCAGGGGATTAGACTGCTAAGCCAACAAAATATATATAAAAATAAAATTATTGATGACATTTCGAATTCTCCGAATTTCTTTAAAAAATTTGTCAAAAAAATTTGTCAAATTTTTGAATTTCGCGCGCTGTTTGTTCGTCGTGTTTGACTTTTAATTTGAAACATCACAGAGAGAATTTTGGAATGCCGGGGTAGACAAGTATTTCAAGAACGACTATATTCTGAATTTATTTCAATCCAATTTCAACTTTTGATTGCAAAATAACGACGTTCGGCAAGTTTTGTTTGTAAAACGTATTGGGTTAGTGTAAACACGCCTCCATAAGTTTTAACCCACTCTAAAGTGTTCTACTAAAAATGTTCATCGCATCGCATGAGAAGAAGGTTTTTTCAAGAGCACCCGGGGTCTCAACTGCGGAGACCCCAATTTCAAAAGCGAGGTCGTTTGTACAAAATGAACAAATTGAGAATATAAAAATGAATCGTGGAAGTGGAGAATACGTTATCAAACTAAAATTCCTGTAAGATAGAGCATTGGTTCATTTACGTAAAAATCATAAAAAGCGATGTCAGCTTTGCTTCTTCACGGTCACAATGTATTTTTTACTCTTAAATTTTTATATTTCGTACAAACGCCCTCGCTCCTGAGACTGGTCTCTCGAGGAGAGCTCTGCCTATACTTTAACACTATCCGACTGGGCTCTCGAGGAGAGCCCCGAGAGATCTCATCGAGAGCCGGCAGTTGGACGTGCACGGGATCTGTTTGTTCACACAAAAAACAACAAAATATTCACTAGCTCATTGTATTACATCGTGTGTTATAAAGCCCTATGCGGTTTATGCAAGCAAAAATATTGCCCAAAACGTCTGATAATGAAAAATCATTAGCATCAACTCAACTTGGTTGACACCATAGTTCAACACAGTATAGCATGGGGTGATGATGATTGATGTGCGTGTTAACACTGAATGTCTGAGGTTTCATTGTCAGGGGGCAATATTTTTGATTGCAGAAACAACATGATGATGAACAATATCATAACGGGCTTTCAAAATGATGTGATTTTCTTATCTCCAAGCAGTTGAATGTGCTTAACTATAGTAACTTAGCCGAAATATTTTAGTTTTATGCACCCCATTCAACCACACTTGGTGAAGTGAAGAAAAAAAATTATGAGAGTTAAAAAAATTATAGAAGTAAGTTTTTTATAATAGTCCAGCCGAACAGTTTCACCATTTTGACAAACGTTTCACCGTTTCCAGTTTGCCAAAATTAAACGTGTGTGGATAGTAAAGTATTTTAGAATGGGCAACCATTTGAATGTGCGTAAATAATTTACTAGTAAGCCAAGAAATTCTAAATAGATTGTATTGTAAGACATGTGAGCCGTGCACGTCGAAAACTTGAATAAATTTTAGTTTCATGTGAATGGTCAGACGTTCAATTTTTTTAAAGTCGAATCTATCGTTGAGCCGGTTTTACAGTGTTAAAGAATAATATGCTCAATATGACATTGCTTGTACACTAGCGAATCAGAATAAAGTTATGATCCTTGGTTGGTGGAAAGGAAAATAACGTAAAAATTCTACCTGCAAGCTGTGATCTTTTGTTTCACCCAAAAACCTTTCGAATAACTGTTCCTCCAACTTGGCCAGGGCATCTTGTTACTATTTTAGCTGAAAACCGTTTATTTAAAGATTAAGGAGTATGATATGTTTCAATCTGGTCAAAGTTTCTCGTTATAAGATTCCGTAATTTTTACAACAATCATTTTGGCGTGCATTGAAGCTTTTATCACGTGTTCAAACTAAGCAAATAATTTTAGCTGTTTGCACTCCATGTGGATAAAGTCTGGTCACAGTTTCTCGTTACTCCAAAAACTTTACCGTAATCTTTTTGGCGCGCATTCAAATTTCGGCGCGTGTTCAAACTTATTCAAAACTCTCGGCTGTTCACACTACAATTGTATAACATATTGTTAAACTTGCTTAATTTATTAATTATTCAGTAAAAGTTTTTCAGGAAAATATTTAGTAACGAGATACACTGAACAAGCTATAACACACTAGTAAACATTCCCAATTAACTTATCGTAAAGTCTGGTCACAGTTTCTCGTTACTCCAAAATTTATACCGTAATCCTTTTGGCGCGCACTCAAACTTTGGCGCGTGTTCAAACTTATTAAAAATTTTCAGCTGTTCACACTTTATTTGTATAACATATTATTATTCATGCCCAACTTTTTCATTGGCCCCGTTCACGTATCTATCCGAGGTCTCAAAGTTTAAGCCGCGGCTTAAACTTTGAGACCTCGGATAGATACGTGAACGGGGCCATTGTTCAATATGAGGTTTTCAGGAAATAATTAGTAACAAGATACCCTGACCAAGCTATGCTATACATAGTACGGTTTCAAGAAAAAAGCTTAGCAACGAGATATCCTGACCAAGCTTTAAAAGGTTGTTTATGTTAGACACATGTACCATTAACAGCTGAAATTTTTAGTTCAGTTTGAACGCGCACCAAGGTGCGAATGCGCGCCCAAATAATTACGGTAAAAATTTTCAAATAACGAGAAACTTGAGAAACTTCAAACAGAATTTAGAAAAGTGGATTGTAAAAAAACTAAAGATTTTACACGTACCGTTAATAAGTTTTACAAATAAAAGTTTGCTGACCAATGAATAGTTTTAGTTTTTTCACAAAAAAGTTTTAAAAAAAGTATTTTATTTTCTAAGATTTCTTGTCATTGAGCACTGCATTATTTATTATTAACTCTCGTATTTCAGTTCGACGTAATGACGCTGTTGCCGGAAAGCTTCCGTGGCAGTTTTGTGCTGGAGAAAAGTGAAAACTTTGATGAATTTTTATCGTCAAAAGGTATGTTCTAATCGGTCACTCATGTATCAATTATTATCTCGTCTCACAGCAAATTTTTTTAAGTGTAAAACTAATTTTCACCATTCAGGGTTGCCAATCCGCTTATTAGTCCTAACTGAACCAGGCATAAATAGAATTCATCTTACGGTTTTTCATAAAAAATGGGCGCTAGTGGGTTAAATTTTATTAAAATTCGGTAATCGCGACCCGTCGACCGAGATCGGTCGACCGGCCATTTGGAGGTTTTTAGGCTGCCTACATAGCTGGATAGGTTTAGAAGGCTAGGCATGAGCATCAAAATTAGGTTTCTGTGTAGGCTTAGGCTTAGGCTTAGGTTTTTGTATGGGCTCGGGCGCGTAAACTTAAGTCGGTGCTAGGAACTAAGCCGAAGCCGTACAAACAATATCAAAATTCTGGGTCGACGGGTCGACGGGTCGCGATAGCCGTTAAAATTAGCGCTCATTCACCCAACATTTGTGAACTCCAAAAAAATCAGAACGAAATTCAGTAAGAAAATAAAACTAAAGCATGCAGTGCCAGTGAATCGGTTTTCCACATACTCATCCACTACTTGACTCACTCCCTCCTCAATAAATCACTCACTCCTCACCCACTCACTCAATCACTCGCTCACTCACTTAATCACTCTCTCACTCACTCACTTACTCACTCCCTCGCTCACTTACTAACTCCCTCACGCATTCACTCACTCACTCACTCACTCACTCACTCACCCACTCACTCACCCCTCACTCACTCACTCACTGACCACTCACCCTCTTACTCTCTCACTCACACACTCACTCATCACTCACTCATTAACTCCCTCACCCACTGACTGACTGACGAACTCACTCTCTCGCTCACTCGCTCGCTGGCTCAGTAAATCAATAACTAATTCACTCACTCAGTCACCCACCCAACCAATTTATCACTTTTTTACTTGTTCACTTTACATGCACTTACTCACATACATTAATTTTGCGTGAGAAGTGTTCTATGTATCGAACCAGGCAAGCACGACAGCGGTCTCGGTCTTCCATCCTCTCAATAAAAAGTTATTGATTTTAGGTATCAATTGGATGCTGCGTAAAATGATGAGTTTGGCCAGTCTCACAAAGGTGTTCTCGATTGACGAAGATGCGGTTAATAATCACCTAATCAACAAGAGCTCGAAAGGAACTTACGACTGGAAGTTCAAAATGAACGAAGAAATTCAGGCCGAGGGATTTGATGGAAAACAGCATAAGGTTAGCATTAGGAGAGGATTGAACCAATTTTGGATTTCTAAATGGCGAACCATTCTGCGCTTTGCAAAACTCAGCCAACGGTTCGGCCCCTTCTCTTACTTTCGTTCTTCCGTTTCCGCTTATATGAAAAAATATCTCATAGCTTGATTCGAATGGTGATGACTTACTGGAAACTAGCCAAATTAAAACACTGATTTCTTTTTAGATCAAGTTTTGGACAGAAGAGAACGACAGCGTACTTTGTGAGTCGCATCACAGATTCGAAGATCCAAATGATGTTCCAGAAACATACAGATACACGAGGGATGGCGACTACCTCATTTGTGTTAGTTCAATATGTATTGGTTTTGAAACAAAAAGATTGTTGGTTAGGTTATGTGCACAATGTACGTACATGATCCGTTCTTCCTATTGAACTTTAGGATTCTGTCGTTATTTTATTTTATAGAACTTTTCGTTTTCGTCAGGTGTGTTGTGTGTGTGTGAGTCAACATAGTGGTTTGCCGGTGTAGATTATAAACCATGTTTTGTTTCAGCAAATGACCCACAACGACATTACATGCAAGCGTTGGCTCAAGAAAAAGTCTTGATTCATGAACTGTACAGGATGGGGCAGAAGTATAAATATACTAGTTGGCAGCCATTTTCTCAAAAAAAGTTCAATAAAATATCAATATATTACATATCGTGAACGTTTTGATGCTTGTAAGATTATAATGTGATATGGTTGACCCATATAAGTAATTTTTATAGTAAAGCAAAATTTATTTTTATTTTTCATTAACTTTTGCCTCATCACCGTGTATATCGGTTGCGCAGACTTGAATAATTTACTTCCGTCATAATACACTTATCACCGATGATATTGAATCAGAATCAGATCAAGATTTGATTGCTTAATCCATTGTGCTACATTGTTTCTTCTTCTTATATTATTACTGTGATAAACTGATTCATGAATGATATATCTATAAAATTATGTCAAAAACTATTACAACTTGGTGTCGGTTGCATCGTGTTTTGTTTCGCTGATATATCGAACTATATGCTGCTGGATGCGGCTGAATACTGCTAACTGTTTCTAGTTACATAACCTTGCCTTTGTTTGTATGATCCGATTATGTTTCTCAGTTCAGAGTGTGGTAGGAATGACCGTTGTTTCACTTTGTGACATGGTGTGAAAAGTTGACGTTTTTGCAGAGATTTCAGCTGCATAATGACCGTTAGCAAGACAGCCACCAGCACCGATGCGAGTGCCCACCTCGCTAAACGTGCTGCTTTCAAACAGGCGTTAAAGACCTTCAAACCACCAGGGTTTGTCTTTTTATACTTATTTAGTTTGCTGAACATTTTGATCGAGGGAAAAAGTTGGTTCTCACGCGCCTGTCCCACTGAGTTCTTGTAAATAAGACTATGCCTTTAAAGTTGGCACTGACTGCTATTTCGTACGGTTAGAGCATTTTTAGGTAGCTAGGTCTGGTCCCCATCCTCCTAATACAACAATTGTATGGTCAATGTTTGTTATAACATGTTTGCATTACACACTGTAGTAATGGTGAATCGGCGGACACGGTGCACTCGAACTCGAATCAGTTGTATTCATTGGGCGCATTGATGGGCATGGTGAACGCGGTCGGACCCACAAGTACGTCATACCTTCCAACTTTAATTTATGCACTCTATATTTTCTATCTACTTCAAAATTGGGCTATAAATTCGTTGATTAATGATCGTAGTTGTTTCAAGAGGCACCGGACGCGAGCAACGTTCTGGCCCCATCGGATAACAAGTTGATTGACGAGTACCTGTGGCACGTTGCCAGCACCGGACATGCCCTGTTCGACTGGCAATTGATACGCCAACCGTTCTTATGGAAATTGGAGGTTGGTGCTAAAATAACTTGATCAAATGCTGTTGTTATTTTTTGTTTGATTTTTCGAATTTCAAAACGGCACGATTGTGGAATGTTCAAACATATTATGAGAGTGGCCTGTATGTTGCAGGCAGTTATGACAGCGATGATGCGCAAGTACGCCGCAACCGCCGCCGATAAGTGTGGGCCTCCAGGCACCGACGGTGATAGTAAGGAGTCCAACGCAGGTTACACAACTTACTATACACACATTCACACAACACAATAATAGTCAGTTATTTTGAATGACAACATTCACACAACACAATGATTTATAAAGTCAACAACAACTTTTCTTAACATAATAACACAATGATGGAACCATTTCCCGAAATCACCATGCATGCATGTTTGATTCACCCTTATTTTTCTCAGCCTCCACTGCATGCACCTACAAATTGCCCCAACCCAACCTGACTACAGTCTTTGCAATATCATCCGATGTCACTCAATGCTATTTCCATATCACTCAGCTTTCTCACCAGCCTCGGACACGTCCAAATCTGACATGAACTCGCCGCGATCGGGCACCCCGACCAAAGTGGCCGTCAACCACTCGTCGTTGCTGCCTGGCGCCCAACCACCCATTGTTGACACGTTCAATCTGCCAGAGAACATAAGCGCCCGCATCATGATCGCTGCCCGGGCACATGAGGGCATTCCGTTCACCTTCCAGAGGTAAATATTTTCAAGTTCTGGTTGAACAACATCGAGTATAGCCGCCTAAAAGTATGTATCACTTCGTAACAGAAACGGAAATTTGGTGCCCTAGTCGTTATTATCAATTAATGAATCGATTCGATTTGGACTATCATAGTGGTTAACCAGTTTCTAATGTGCTGCATTTTTCATAGCTAATGGACCTCTGTTTTATTGAAGAGTATGTGAGCTGTTGTGCGAGCCACTGCTGCACTACAAACGCCCGGAAAAGCTGTTCCGTGCACTCGAGAAGACGATAAATGTGGTTGGTTATGGCACTGTAGCACAGACAAATTAGGGTATATGATAGGTCATCAGAAATTCGTTCTCACAATTCAGGAATCGTTGATGGAGTGAAGTAGAACAAGTAAAACTTGGTAACTTTTATCATTGTCTAAGATTCTTTAATTATTATATCCAGTAGTAGGCTGAGGGGGCTCCTATGAAGGGCTGAATGAGTGAATGAACGCTCGAGGGCTGAATGTTGTCTAATGTATGTTGTTGAATGATGATTGGTTTGGATTTCAAATGTTGTTGAGGTGAGCTATGTACGTCCGGACGGCAGTCGGATTACGACTGATCACGATGACATGATGAACGATCTGGACGACCTAAATGATGAGGCTGAGGAGAGCGATGATGTTGGTTTGATACTTTTTTACGATTGGACGTTTCAATCAAGATTCAACCATATTTGTTTCATATTTTGTGGCTTGTCAGCTTTTGAACGAAGTTATTCGAACGAAATTATTTCTTCCGTTACACGTTAAAAATACGTTCAATGGTTTAGCTGTGACTCTAATGTTCGTTCTATAACTGAAAGAAATCATTTGTAATCAAGAAATATATAGCACTGATTAATCAGTTTGCTGAAAATGATGAGTATTGGTTTTAGACGGACAATAACACGTCGAACATGTCACTTGATACGACCGCTGAACGAAGTGGCTTTCTGTCCGACAACAACAAAACGCCCAAGAAAGAAGGCAGAAGCGGCAGTTTTTCCATGCAGTTGGGTATTTTCGGCGGTAAACCAAAAGTTGGTTTTGTATTGTTTTATAAATGATTAGCGAAGAACAGAGTGGAATGTTTTGTTCGGAACGTCTTGTTTGACTTGATTAACTCGGGTTGTTTGAGCGGGATGCAATTCCGACGTCATCGGATACGAAGTCATCAGACAATCAAACGGACGATGGGGCAGAGGCTGACATACCAAGACCCAATTCACCCACACCCATCGACGAGGAAAGACATAATAATCTGGTTAGTGCACATTGTGTGCATGCTTACTCAAAAAAATCCACTCCGTTTTCAGATGGTACCTCTAAATATGACAAGAATCCAAAGTGCGCAAAAATATTTTTTTTGATAACTGCAAGTGCGCAAAAATTTAAAGATACTATCAACAGTGCCTTACAGATTATGAAAGTAGATTTTGTTTTTATTTGATAAGTATTCAATTGTTTAATTGCAGGTGGCCGCTGAGCGTCTACAACGAACAGACAGCGAGGTGGCAATGGACCATGATGAGAAGAACCAACCTGACGAACAGACCGATGCCACAAAACAGGTAAACACTCATCTGTTCCAATGTCCTATCGTTACTAGTTGAGTTTATTTTAACATTCATCAATTTTCTTCCAGTCAAGCATAACGTTGAGGCATGAGAGTAATTTTATAGTAGTCGGATAATAGTTATTGATTTGGTTGGATAGATATCAGTGGCAAAACCATCTGTTTTTGTATTTGTACTTTTGAAAACGGCTATTTCCAAAAACCGATTCATCGCTGAGTAAGTTGTTATCATACTTATCGTTAAAAATTAGAGAATCGGTATGCGCTACCAATGATGGTGATGAGTGCGATTGATTGTACCGTAATAGTTGGTTTGATAGCGTTATGCGAGTTAGCCGGATACGGCCAGTATCCATCGGACACGATACCGATGACTCCGCAAGCAATGGCCGGTCCCGCATTACCGTCATCCCACTCGTCATGTGACCACGTACTCGCTTGGTCGTCCTTATTGGCGTGCAGTGCCACCTGAAACAATCAGCTATTATACAGGGTCTGCCAGAAAAAAGCGACGATACTTTGTGGTGTACTTCTTGACTGACTTAGTTGGACGTGTTCAAGTTCAATATTTTGGATTGTCGTTTCCAGTATCTACCAAACTTAGTGTTCCTAACAACTGTTAGGGTAAACATAGCCGTCTCTGAATCAGATGACAGTGCGGTCGTGTTTTTTGGTCCACTCCACCCTGTATTATATTCAAATCAGTTTAAGTTGTGTATGTCATCCAACTTGAAGTAGTAAGGAATTATTTTGTTATTTGATAATGACAGACCTCGATTAGATTAAGTGGGCTGCTACTGTTATTAGTTTAGTGAAATGGAGTCTGTCAGGTTTTTCGTCTTCCGACTCGGACTATTTTATTATTGGTGGATAACCAACCATTCGGCCAATTATGGATCGTTTGCCGTGCAGCACGATTCGACGGTCTTTGAACGCCACATCCACCGAGTTATACGGTCCGATCTTGACATTGGTCAGGTCACCATCATGACGATTGTTGGCCTTAGTGAGCAGCAACTTAGATTATAACATTTCAATAGAGTGCAATGACTTACATGGTAACATTTTTATTTTGGTGTATCATTGTTTTCAAAACACTAATGGTTCAGCATTATTATAGTATGGTTAGTATGTATGTATTAGTGGATCCGACATCCAACCTTCCAGTGACCATGATCAAGGTCTTTTGGATTGAAATCGCGTCGAGTTCTGTTGAGTGCGCACTTCAGGACATCGCCAGAATCGTGAATGTGTAGACCGTGCAATCCTGCATCAACAATAATATTTTGAACTATTACTATAAAAATAGTATATATAACTATGGTAACTAAAGGGTTATTTAATTTATAATAGTCGGATACTATTATATTGATTTGATCCTATATCATCTGCAACTTAAGAAAACCAACCGGGTGTCAGTGACGGATGTTTGAGCATCACGGTCAGCTTCACAATGTTATCTTTGGGCGCCGTGTAGGTTTGCTGTAATCCAAAAATAATTAAATATATACCGATTCAATATGGAAAGAAGAGAAGAAAAGGATTTTTGTAGAAATTGAAAAATACAGATTATTCGTCGATCTTCAAAATAACAAACACATTTTTAATCAAAAATGTCTTTTCCCCTGAAATGTCACTGAACACCTAAATAGTATAACTACGATATTTGTGTGTTATGAGGCTGACAAATGAATTAATATAATCATACCAATTACCAATATCAGCCCTCTTTTGGTGTTCGGTCCAACCTGGAGTGTGACTTTGCCGATGACGACGGGATTGGTGACAATGTTGTCGGCTAAGAACATAATTGCAACAGCCTGGATGATGCATTGGCTGTTGTAGCTTCCTTCGGACGACGGACACGTGTCCTTGGAGTCGTTCTCACTCAGACTCACTGATATCATTGTTAAGATACTAACGATATTGCGAATCACTCGACATTGCATTCTCCAAACCAGCCATTCTTTATCGGGCCGCATTCTAGTCTTCGTTCGTATTACCATCAATTTAAACTATAAAAGGGAACTTTCAGTATCGTTTGTAAAACTACCCTGCTCGTTACGGGCGCATGATTCCAAAATTATGGTTGTTAATAGAGCTTGAATCGGCACTTTCGTGCGATCGAAACTGTGTTCGAGCAGCTGACGTGAACAATTGCTTCATGTATATCATCATCTAATATAATATAGCTGTATTGTATGTGCCATGAACCACCAATACAGGGCAGGTTGTCATGGCACTTGATGACATTCACCTGGCTCTCTGGTCTCACCGGCTGTCGTTTTACATTGAGTGACCAGTATTATCTACTTCAATTTTTTTATTAGCCTTTGTAACACAATGATGTGTACCTTTTATGTGAATAGTTGAATCATGATTTTCTTGCCATGCGAAATATCGAACTGAACTTGATTTCAAGCTACACTAATTATAATAATTTTGCAGAGCACGGGTGGTTCAGCAGAAGCGTCACCTCTCAAGGGCACATCTCAAGCACCAGATGACCCATCTACACCATCACCTACGGCACCTCCAACTGAAGACAACGAAGACACAATCAACGCCAGTAGTCAACCCCAGCCAGATGCCGAAAGTGCTCACCCGCCAGAGGACCCCAAACCAAATCCAGACTCCGATGAAGTCACGCCACCCAAGAAACCAAAGTCGGAATAGTTCAATTAATGTAATTCAGATTGTCTGTTCATTTCAGTGTATCACATTGTGCACAACGCATTGTTATGTAGCTTACTACGGCACGTGTTTACACAAAAAAGAATTTCTAAGTGGACCGACGAAGTTTGAATGTCGAAAAAATTCGTGTAAGCATGCTACTTTAATTTTCACGCCGGACATAATTATGTATGAAATTTAAACCTATAAACTGAGAACCAAAAATTCGGAATTCATTGATGAACCACAAAAGTGCATGAGAATCTTTCGAAAATGAAATTCCGTTTTCTCTTATTTATGCTATAGTCGGTTATGATAAACCTTTCCAAGTTTTTCAGGAAATATTCTACCAGCCGCACATAAAATATTTTTTTGTAAAACTGTTCTTTCGTCAGGTTTAGAATTGTAGCACAAGGTTTACACAAAAGTGTCGAATTAAAATTGTCGCATGGATGAGCGATTATTTTTCTAAACAAAATCAAATAAAATAACTTCAGGAAAAATAAAAAAAATTATAATCAGACTTTATTACTGACTTTGGGTGAATAATTTACACGAAATTCGTTATTTTTCCCGGTTTACCTTTATGAAAAAAACGACAAATTTCTGAACAAAATTTCTTGTAAAACTTTCGTCAAAGTGTCAAACACGACGACAAAGAATAATTTTACAAAATCAATTTCTCTATGTGCGTGTACATAAATTTCTAAACACCTTTTTGGAAAGGTTTATCATAACCGACTATACACGTTCCGGTAAAATTTTTGCTCTATCATTTGTGCTGTTGTGATTGGATCTCTTCTGTGACGGTTTTTGTTTTCTTATTTATGTAAACTATATTAGAATACAAGGCAACCGGTTCAACAAACATTGCTTCATTATGTATAACTTGGCATTTCATGGACAAGAATGACCTCGCAAGTCGCAAACAAATCCATTAACTCGATATCGGTTATCCAGACTTCTGGTAATTTCCACCAATATCGTGAAATGCATTTATTTCCGTAAGAGCATTATCTTAATTTCTGTTACAGAATGACTGGGCTGCTTGGCAATCGCTGGGTACAAAATAATAATGAAGATTCGGTGTAAACCACAAGGCTAATTAAGCATAATATTGATAGGATTGAGTGGACAGGGAATAATCTACCGTTAAAGCTGGGACACCAAAACATCCTTGGTCCAACGGTGAATGAATGTATCATTGTAATGTAACAGTGCATGAGATAAGTCTTAATACCCAAGAAAAAAGTTAAATGTTATTATTAATTTTAAAAAAACAATTCAAATACGCTGGCTCATAAGTTACCGTAACCTGTGTGACATGGTAAAGTATAGTAGTAGTGGTTAAATATTATTGATGCTGAAAATGATAAAACAGTCTTCTCGCTTGAGAGGAATTGCTAACTTTTCCACAAAATAATAGATCGATGGAACTAAGGGCACGTCGCTGGATTTTTTCGAACACGAACAGTTTGCTACCCGATAGAGTGAAGGTAAGGTCGAATACTCCTTTCACAGACCACCCAAAAAATATATGGGAAATAATAATTACGGTACAGAAAATTTATTGACAGAAAAACAACATCTTTTTGGCGAAAAACAATAGCCCTAAAATTTAAACAGCTTATCACATTACCGCATTCTTTTTTTTCTAAATATCTTCGTTTTTTCTTGATTACCAGATAGATGTTGTGTTGTTATATAATGATTGGAAAGTTGTCATGTCATCAACTTTTTGGATGGGAAGCGCTTAACAGAGAACTTCAGTAAATCAAGAAACATAGGCAGTAAACGGATCGGACTACGTATGGAACAAGAACCATTTCTCTGCTGTAAAGCGTTTCCAGTAGCCGTAATTATGTATATACAAAACAGACAATACTCCAAAATTTCAATATCGTTCCAATTGATCACTTACACGTGTTTTTGTACAAAGAGAGAGGCCGGAAAGAAAAACAAACCACGAAAAAAGTGGTTAAGAAAGAGCATCAAATTATGATTTCTCAATACATACAATCAACATAGAGAACAATCAATCAAAATCAAATACATACAATTGCAACACTAATAAAGGAATAACGCTATAACACTCAGATCACATGGTTTGCGTTCACAACACAAACAATAGTCGACGATACATTTACACTTCGCAATGGACAAAAAGCAACGGTTTACCCACGTGCTAATTCCCCTTGATTCAGCTGTATTTCAGTGCGGGAAATCAAACTGAAGGCCTGCTTCATAATTGTTCGAGTAGATTATGGTCAATCATCCAGTAGCTTCTTTTGCCATCGCTGGAGGCGTTGCCAACGGAGATTGCCTCTGTAAAAAATCACATAATTACCTACTAATCAATTTATACATATCCATTCCAGAGCTTCATACCATAATACATATATAATTATTTATCCGTATCCGGGAATATAATAATTAATCATGTTATATAATATAAGAATAAAAAATCATTGACGACTCATTTCTAAAGTATTATACATAACACAAAACTAACTTTCTTGTCTGATAATCGAGCTGCATTCGTCGCCGACCACGTTTAAATTTGCGCTTTGGAGATTCTATAGTAAACTTGGCCTTTCTTCCTTCCAAACTCGTAACTCCATCTTTTTTCAGTTCTTGCAGCTCATCAATTCGGTTCTTCAGACGCTGTTCTTCTGTAACAACAAAACATGTTACAGACTTGACTTTTATTCACAAAAATTGGTTATTGATTACTAACTAACGAATTTCTTACAAATGTTGATTACGATTGACGAACAATTGTTTATACTAACTCAATAATCCTGCAATCATTTCGTTGAAACCCTTCGAAGGCAAGAATTGTGCGTATCGTTTGAATTCCTCACGTAACTGCTCTTCCTGTTTCTTCACCTTAGCGTAAGCCGGGTCCAACCGCATCTTGGCTATACTCGGCTTCTCCTGTAATGTCAGTTTACAGTCATTGTCAGTGCCAGTAATAAAAAATCAATAAAAATCTAAGAACACCAAAACAGCTGAATCTATAATATAAAAAATCATTAAAAATCTAAGAACACCAAAACAGCTGAATCTATAATATAAAAAAATCTGAAACTCAGTGATACCTTTTTGAAAAACTCGGGCACCAAGTCGTAGTCGCGGGCTAATGCCTTTAGTTGACGCCGTTTCGCTGATACAGACACGTACGCATCCAGTAGATTAGACTTGACTTCTGCAACAAAAACGTTCAATCGATTACGACAATTTATGACTTCATCAATTATGTTAATTAACAAATCATAATAATTGAACCATAACCAGCATAAAAATTTTAAGAAGCATACACTAAGTGTGAAAATAAATAAAAAGTGAAACAACTCAACCTCGATCCAGTTCGTCATCGTCCGGACCCAGTAGCAAATTCGATACCATTTCTTCAGCATCGTTGTTCCATTCCTAAAATGAAAAGCATGTAACTGACTGACTGATCATACAATCTGATTGGATCAGTGGTACGCTACGCTACTAAAATAAAAAACCTTCTCAAAATCATCCCTGAGTGGCATGTATGCCAGCAACAGTAAATCGTCCGAGTTGACTTTACATACACTCGGCTTGATTGGAGGACTCATTTGTGAGTGGATGGTCGGTTGTGCCGTGTTGGATCTGGTTGTCTGGTAATGACAGGTGCCGCCTGCAATACGGCATTCATAAAAGCTTTTTCAACATGATGTACACGCCTATTGTATTTATAGAATTATCAGTTCATCGGTATAGAATAATCCGTTGATTGATAGTAAACTTTTCTTGTTAGTTGATTGATAGGACATATGAGATAGGACATGCTGTACGTACTTACCAGGCGTACAGGTGAGCTGACTAAGATCCGATGACTCGTCTTCTATAACTGGCCGTCTGAAGCCGCGCGTTGAAATCTGCAAAGTAACTATTGATATTGATAAATAAATAAAATTAGTCCAATTTTATTTTATATAAACGAAGACAAAAAAAACATGTTTTGTTGAAAACTGACACAAACCTGGCCAATCCGACCACGCAAATAATACAGATCGTAATGCTGCTTCACTTCAGCCAATGAACGCTTTGGGTTAATCTGATCAGCCACTTCTTCCCTAAATTTTAATAGTAAACTGATTAAAGAAATCGATTCAGCACATCGTTTTAGCAATTGTTACATAACTGTCCAGTATTAAAAAAATCACGAAACTGGAAATGTTTATGATTAGTGATATTGATTAATAGGTTTGATTCGGTTCTTAACTTCCTGGATCAGGTAAATGACCAACCAATTACCCATATTGTAACGTTCGACGGCCTTCAACAGCGCCACTTCTTCCTGACTTGTCCATTGACTTGTACTCGATGTAGCAGCACTGGTGCTGGCCATAGACTGTTCGAACAGAGGAGTACCGGCGGCTGTCTTCACGCGGTAATTGTGACCCCGTTTGTGATAGGTTCCGATCTCGGCGCCCGTTGAAAAACACTGCAAAAATAATTAAATGTGTATTGTTCAGGCAAGGTGACTTAATGTGGTGTAACGTGTAACCTGCACCACTTCTCTCCACCCCTTCCCATTCGACACCTTGCTTAATTTCTTACGGACAATTTCACTTTTCGAGAATTATCTAACGACAGGCTGGTTCGAAATTTCCATCGAAGACAGAGTAACCTTGCTCCCCACTTGCCAACCTGAACGCATATTATTACGGTCTTCTTATTGCACTCGGCACACTCGATGTACACGGAATTCAATGCGTCATTGCAGTTCATGCACAGCAGCAGGTCAATCTCTGGCGCCTCGTTTGATGAATCCATTAGTTTAGGTTTAATTTAATTTCATTGGAATTTTATTCACCTTTGCTTTATGTTTTTAATTCAATTCGCTTTTTAAATGTTTTTAGGGAACCAATTTAATCATGTTTGAAATACCGTAATTTTTTCAAATAAACAATACCGTAATAATAAGTAAATATTACCGTATTCTAAAGTACATGTGAAAAATTTAGAGATACGGTCAGTAAATTTTATTCTTATAGCTTGTTTCGTGTGTTTTTGTTATAAAAAGTTGAATTTACAGGTCGGTTACGCACGTATGCACTGAATTAGGCGCAATTTTCGTCTGTTTTTATTATATGTAAAAATTATTTGTTTCTCGAACTTTTGGAAGCGCACCAAAACAAATTTGAATTCAAACTGCGCGTCAGAAGGTTTTTGGCTAAGAAGAAACCCTGGATAGGCTATAACATGTTTACCTCGAAAGTAAGTATTTAAATATATTTGAACATCAGAGACCAAATCATAACCAACGTCACTGGTGCAAACACATTAAGTTATATACAAAACAAATTGAAGTGAATATCATATTTACAATTTTCTTGGAATCCACTTTTCATCGTCCCGCATTACAAAGAGATTTTTTTTGTTGAATAATTTTTATGCTTCTACTTTTTATCCCTTTAAAGGTTTTCGATTATACTATTTCCATTAGAACACCTTCCGGACATGTCGTGTCGTAAAACTCGTAACAATAAAATCTTTTTAGTTTTCTCATCACCATAAAATATATATATTTTTCGATTCTCGATAAATCGATGTTAATCATTTACGTAAAAACCGATTATGTGCGAGCGAGTCGGAATTTTTCTGAAACCTGTTTGGCCGATAGAGGAGAGGAGAATAACGTTTTGAATGCAGTTACAAGATTAGATCAAGGTCACTTTTTATTCTCAATAAGATCTCATCAGCAAGTTTATATATTCCAATAATCTGGTTCTAGTGTCGTGATGTATTTTGGTTTGGTACCAATTACGGTAATGTGTTATAGGATAAACTAATTTCAAAACTAAAATAAAAAGCCACGAAGCTAATGTTTCAAGTTTGGAAATTTTGAAACATCGAAAGTTATAGAAAGGAAACCACGCTCTACTTTTAACATCAGTCCGTTCTGAATAAAAATGAAGGAAACAGTCGATAATGATAAACATACCCAAGAGTGTAACCCGACATGATTATCGATGCAAAGTTTGTTTTCTTCAACCTCATAAAAGCCAAGATGTCAGAAATTCTATGACATGATTTATGATATGCATCGCGCCCTAAAATATATGATGAACAAAATAATTGGCTCATAGGGTCTCTTCCCTTTAATGGGCAAATTTCATACATTGCAATAAGCATATCATACCGCGTATAATTTTTTTTAACATGTCTTAATTTCAAGGGCGAGACTTCAAATCTTATTTTTTTACCTAAAGCACGCCTAGATACAAATTAAGTTGTTTCAACCGCACTAAAACTTCGTGCACCTTGTAATCGTGCAGGTAAATAAATTGGCGGAAGAATGGACGTGGTGGACACAGTAAAGATCCAGGAAGAGATGGAGAGGGCGTCGACCGATATGATTACGGCGACCAGCCAGTTGCAAATGGAGGCCGGTAATGTCAGGGCCGATAGACCCAATTGGAAGACTTATTTGACGTTGGTTGATCTGATTTGTGTGCACCTGCATGGCATAGTTCCTGGAATCTGGTTGACAGTTGCTCAACGAAGAAAACACTATTTTGAATGGTGTCACTTAGATTCACCGAAAATTATCTTCCCGAAACTCAACTCACCGAAAATCACCTCACCGACTGAAATCATGTCACCGATGAAATCATCTGATCTTCGGTGAGTGTGAGTTCAATTCGGGAAGATAAATTTCGGTGAGTTAAACGACACCCATTTTAAAGTGAAACTTGTGGCAAGTCGATCCAACTCTCATAGCTTTCAGCAGCCAGATGATCCCTCAAGACGACTACAACTTCATCACGGCCTACGAGGACAGCAAAGGCGACATCCGCAAGGACATGATCAGCAAGGGCCAGTGCCCACGAACACTCATCAATCTCATGACCAATGTCAACAAAATACAAACCGTACGATATGTGCTCACATTAATAGATGACATGCTTCAGGTACGTAACACTAGAGAAAACTATAATCTGAATTTTCGGCCAACGAAACATTTGAATTCACCGTTGAAAAACATCAATAGGTGCCATATGGATAAATTTCGAAAAGTTGTTACATTGTTTTGAGTTTGACGAACGTCGGTTTGAAAATATCGCTTGAAAACCACAAAAAGCAAAAAATTTCAGGAAGACAAGACGCGTGTTGAAGTGTTCTGGGCGTACGCTCGCAAACAGAAGCAGAGTGTTTGGGCACCGTTCCTGATTCAACTGAGACGCGAAGACGCGTTTGTCGTTAACCAGACCAGTCGTATTATTACAAAACTGGCATGTTGGGGACCAGAGCAGTTGACGGGCAGCGACCTCGTTACTTACTTCACCTTCCTCAAGGATCAGCTGAAACTCGCCGTTAGTGATGATACTATCTTTGACGCATTTATAATACGGAAATGTTCACAAAATGAAATTCTCACCCATTTATGTTTTATGAACGATTTTGTTACACGTACAATTCGTAAAAATTCAGAGCCTTTTATCTGCATTGTTTTATCATTTTAGGGCAACACATACATACAGACGTCGGCACGCTGCCTGCAGATGATGTTGCGCCACGACGATTACCGTATCGCTTTCGTTAACGTTGACGGCATCTCAACGTTAGTTTTCTAATTCGCAATTTATTAAAAAAATTGTTTGTCTGAAATCAATTTGCATGCTTTCCAAAGGGCTGAAATAAGAAAAATAACCTGATCATAAATCTAAATGTATCATCATCTGACGCAGGATCGTGTCGGTACTTTCGGGCAAGTGCAACTTCCAGCTGCAGTACCAGCTCATCTTCTGCATCTGGTGTCTGACGTTCAACCCGATGATCGCCGAACGCATGCATCGATTCGGTGTCGTGCCCGTACTCGCCGATATATTCAGTGAATCCAACAAAGAGAAAGTCACACGAGTCATCCTATCCACATTCAGGGTGAGGCACAAATAATTATCTTATTAAAAGTCTTCTTAAAATTTCATCGAACTCGAGTTTTTTTTGTAAGCAACCAAACCAGGTCAACGCACAATATATAAACCGCATTCATGCAAAACTAATAACAAATATCTCTTGTTTTGCCCAAATAATTGATCACTCTTTACAAAAATAAACCAACTTTTCATTGTGCGTTCAGAATCTGCTGGAGAAGGTTGAGGAGCGCGAGGTTATGCGTGACGACGCGTTGCAAATGGTGCAGTGCCGGGTGCTCAAGACCCTGTCATTGATGGCTGACAAGAAATACGATGATACCGACCTGACTGATGACATTGAGTTCCTCACCCAAAAACTGCAAGAGAACGTGCAAGATTTGAGGTTTGTGATTTTTTGTCTTTCCTGGCAATGTCACATCACCAGAATAAGCGTTACCTCGTCTTTGAGTCGGTGGAGAGTCTTTGTTGCTGAAATGTATTATTATTAGTGAGATCCCGTGCATGAAATCAACGCAATCAGATATTTTCTTCAGCTCTTTCGATGAATACTGCACCGAAATTCGTTCTGGTCGTCTAATGTGGTCGCCAGTGCACAAGAGCGAGAAATTCTGGCGCGAGAATGCGGCCCGATTCAACGAGAAGAACTTTGAACTCGTCAAGTAAGTAAAATTTGTGTAGTCATACTAGCATTGTAATCATGACTTGTGATTTTATTTTAATCACGATCATTAATTATCATTATCATCACTATAATTACATTATCATTTTCATCATAATTACAACTGATTATCGCAGAATCCTGGTTCGTCTGCTCGAATCATCGACCGACCCGTTGGTGCTGGCCGTCGCTGCCCACGACATTGGCGAATATGTCAGGCATTACCCCAGAGGAAAAAAGTTAGTCCCAAAAATGTTGAGTATCATTAGACCAATTTTTGATGGAGAACAACAGTGAAATTTCGGACAACGACCGATTCTCTCGCACAACAGTATTATAAGGCGTGATCGTACCAAACCTAATCTAAAAATGGATTTCACTAAATTAGCCCAAGTTCTTCAATGCTAAATTGCATTTGTTTTAATCAACTCATTATAGTATTTGTAACAAAATTGGTTAACCTATTAATTTGCTGCAGCGTGATCGAAACCCTGCAAGGAAAGACTCAAGTAATGAAGCTGTTGACACACGCCGACCCCAACGTTCGTTACCACGCCCTGCTAGCCGTACAAAAGCTAATGGTACACAACTGGGAGTACCTGGGTAAACAGCTTGAAGAGCCAAAAGAACCCGGTAAAACTGCCATTAAAGCCAAGTGATTCACGTTGACATTTGTTGAGCAATAATCAAACTATGAAAAAAAACATTTTTGTAAGACAACCAAAAATTCAACTTGTACTTTGATAATGTTATTCTATTCATTCTGGTTCGACTTCTGATTATAAATGTTTGTTAAATAACGGTTGAAGTCAGATATTTATCCAATAACCCAGTCACATCGTTCATTCCCACCTTTTGATTTATTTGAACATTGTACATTGTGATTTTATCTTATACTAAAAATTTACAGTACAGTTTATACAGTCGTTCGAACCCATATGACATGGAAAATAACTGTTATTTTAATGTCATCCATTGATTGAAATTCACTTTTAGATAGCTGTTTTACTTATTCTACGTTTGCCATTTGGTGTCGGTGATACTTAATGTCTATATGTACTGGTCCGGTTGATTTGTTTAGATATTAGAGACTGGAGTATAATTTGTGAAACAGTCGGTACCGTGAATTACTGATTAATTCGTGAGTTATTCTCTCATCTCAATTATAACATTACGTAGCTCTATGTATTCTTGCACATTACATTCCTACGCCGAACTATCCTAGTGTAGCGTGTATTCATACTGTGGTTCATGTACATTTGTGTGATTGATCATTGAAACAGATTATTTATTTATTATACCTTATAATGATTATCATGCTATCTATATTACATTAGACGATATGAATCGTGTCGAGATCATGGTTGAGGAACGCCGGACATATTCGAGGATCCAAAGTGAAAATTTTCCGTTAGACTTCGAACCGTTGGCCAAATACAGCAATCTGTAATCCGTGATTACATTGATATTTAGTACGTTGAAGGATGTCATGCCATCATACATGACAAAATAATTAAATCAGCACAAATCAAAACCCAACCGTCTGTCTTTCTGGCTAATTCGAACTGGTGTTTGAGCACTTCATTCAGTTCCGGCAACCACTTGAAATCCGTGTCCAGAAACCGACGGAACACATCAAACTTTTTATTTTTGAGTCCGTAAGTAAAGGGAATGGTGGCAACCGGCTCACGACTCGTCTGCGAGTACTGGTTCGAATAGAAGTGAAGCTGAAAACCAATAGTATTTTTACTCTCTGAAACGACAAAAAGAAAATACAATCAATATAAAATATAATGTGAATGCTAAAGCAATGACAAACATGAAGCTATTTTTTATTGAAAACTCAACGGTCAGTGATAACAAACGTAAAGTAGGATGAACTGGTCTCCGTCCAGCCGAATACCAGACATGGCCGATGGAGTGTTGGGTTGTAACAGACCAAGACGACATGTCCACTGCGTTGGTGCTGGTTGCGTGCCTGTCAGTCTCGATGTCTCCTGCAAGGAGTTCATGTTTGTACGTTTACCTGTTCATATCCATGCGTTGACCGATTCACAACTACCTTAACTGATGTGAAACATTCAAACTTCACTAATTTCACTAATTTACATGAAAAAGTCAAGCTAAACAGCCGTCACAGAAAATATATCACTAAATAATTGAATGACAAACCATTTCATGATTGATGATCATGACGAATGCATGCAACACTCCTGGATCAGTCATCCTGAGTATGGACACAATCGACTGCAGTACGTACATACTGCCTCCATGTTCAAGCAGTCGTTTCTGCACCCACGACTCGAGCACCGCCAACTCACTGGATGCCGGAATCCACGCATCGCTGTTGCCTGAACCACAACAACTCTACATCACGGACATTTAGCCTAATCAGCTTTGCAGAGGAAGCTATTTTCAAAGAAAAATTATGCGAAATATATCGATAACTTATAAACATAGTCTGCTAAACAATTTATTGAGTTTTACTAAACCCAAATTGGTGTAAGTGAGCGTGCACTTGAGCATCTCGGGTGCGTGAAGACACAACGCCAGTTTTATATTGATCTTGTTGCGGTCGTTCAGTCCGAGCACGTACATCGAAAACACACCTTCTGACAGGCTCACGTTACCAACCTTTGTTAATGTAAATCATTAAAACAACAAAAACGCTTAAACTTGAATTACAATGGTATTTGCGAAAATCACTTTCGTTCAATGAAAAAGGTACAGCAGTAATGGAATAATTCTTTCAGTCATACAACAACGTCTGACTGAGCGAAAATCTAGCTGTAAACCGTTGTAGAACTATGAACAATGGTTATCGGGTTCTCAAAAAACCAGCTTTAAATACAATTTTATTTGGAACAGAACTTAAAATTGTAAAAGTAACAAGATAACTGTTGTTGAAATAGTAAAATAAAATAGTGAAACCAACAAAATGACTGCTGCCACTGCCACTGGTGTTGGCGATGAAGTAGTGAGTGGTTGCCAGATTGTGTATGGTGTGCATGACGTGCATGTACTGATGTAGACCACTCTGCTTGTACTTGCCACGAGTGCACAGAGCTGTCCACACCTCCGACTGCATCACAACCGCCACGTGCGTTATACTCAGAGTCGGCTCTCAAATAAAAACACGAATAGTGGGCAAAATAAAAGCAAACTGGAGACACTAATACCATTCAGAATGGTGTTTTCGTGTTGGCCAAAGAGATTGAATAAACTGACGGGCAATGGCAGAAACCCCAGAGCAACGCGTAAGGATCGTTCTCAAGTCAGGTTTCAAACTTAGGAGCACCAGTCTCCGAACACAAGACCACCAATAATAAGAATGCAACAATATAAGTGGTCTGATCGAAGAATTGTTTAACGGGAGTGTGAGCGACTCTGATTGAGTGGCAGATAAATTACCTGTGCATTATTTTCAAATCAAAATGTACGGCACCTGGTTCAAGATCCTTGGATGGCTTTGGTGTGCCGGCATGATGATACGGCACCGATCCAGGTGTACCTGCAACGAAGTAATATTGAAATAATACTGACACGAAGTAGCAAATGAAACAAAAAATAGCCAGGCTAACAACAGTATATCACATTTGATATGGGTTCCAAAAAAAACATATTGCACACTACTCAAGCTGTTTCGCTTAATTATAATCAGAGTCTCAGTCGATCATAACATAAATTAAGTTAAGTAACCGATGTTCTGTGGCGTCAATGTGTTGTGAGCGGATGCATGTGGTGAATGGGGCAGTGGAGTACTCACTGGTGTCGACATTGACACCGATAACGGGGGACCGGCAGGTGATGGGGTAGGCACCTAGAACACAACATCAGTCATATAAAAAACGATAACTTAGGTTACCACACGAAAGCGAACTAAACCTGAAATGGAAATCACGAAAAAATGCAAGATTCTCAAGGTAATCAAAGTTTCTCCTCTGTGTTACCAACCGCCAAATTAGACAGCGGACCAGTTGGAGCTGGTGAAAATGCCGGTTGATTGGAGGCGGGCTGTGCCAACGGTGTTGGAGCTGTAATCATAACATCACACACATTATTACTCGAAAACAGTTTATAAAAAGATGTCTAAAATGTCATGGAACATTGATAAATGATAAAACATGGTATTTTCTAATATATTTGTCCCACAAATGTGTTAAAAGAACATGTATATGCGACTTACATCCAATATCCAAATAGAAACCAGATCGAACGTCAATAAACCTAGAATACAGTTACAATATCAGAATTATGGCCTTTATGTGTTGACATTTAGTATTTTAATGTTGTTCATCGTCATATAAACACTCTAGGCGCCTTAGGGATACGTTTGTACTAACATCCTATTGAGTTGCATTATGTAAGCAACGTAATTGGTGATCTAACCATCCTGTAGCAGGTGGGCAATGGCGGCTTTGGTATCGGGCTGAGCCAGATATACAACCGGCGAGTGCGGGTCCGATTGGGAGACACCGGAGGCAAACTTTTGACAGAGAGCGTACAGACCTACAAAAATACAAAAAGATAAAGACACAACCATAAATTTAGTATCATGTCTGATAAACGCCGCCATCAATATAAACCAGACAAACTTGGTAAGACGGTGTAGAACGCCTTTTTCCACAAAATAACTCATTAATAAACAACGATCAATTTGATCTTCATATGTATGCTACTGAAATATAGAAAAATTGCCAGAGAACAAAATTTTGAACAATTAACCATGACATTTCCACAACTGGTGTTCATCCAAACTAGTCGAGTTATCAAAATCGGCCGAGGCGGTGGGTGCCGGTGGCGGGGCGGCCGGGGTGCGAATGTCGTAGGGTCGGGTACTGCAGTCACGTACTGCGATCCACGTACCGTCAGCCAGCGCCATTGCCTCCACTGCCATTCCGTTCCTGCATTCAAAATACAGTATAATTTGTTCAAGTGGTTTACTGAACAGGTGGCCAGTAATTTTCGTTGGTTGGAAATTCAATAACACCACGCACGGGTGAGTTTTCAGACCACAGATTACGAAGAGGATAAACTTGACCGTATCGTCATCGATTACCTTCCACAAAAAAACGCTAGTGTGAATTTTATTTAGTAAATGTTTAGCTGCGATCAGAATGGAAAGTTTATGAACGAGATCAGCGCATGTAAGTATACTTTAAGAGGCAATCACTAGCCCCGTCTTTATTAAAGCCTGAAAAGATGCCATGTGTAGGTTCATTTATAATTTTCTTCCACTTTCTTTAAAAAACTATAATATAATGTGAACCTGTAAATGAGTCGATAAGTTGTTTCACTGACGGGCACAACACTGAACACGGGTGTCGTCATCAATGATCGTTCGGCATTGGCCAGCAGAGTCGTCGGCATCCGTGGCGGTGGACACAAACAGTCGTTCATTTTAACCATATTTAATCACTAAACAACAATTACAAATTGGTATTATTAGTTTGTTCTAATACAAGTATTTAACCAATAACAAACAAGTTAGTATTAGTTGTTACAAAGTTACCAGTTAAACAACAGTTCAACAAACAACAGAGCTTGAAATGATAGCTTTCTTACTTCATTCTCAGCGAAAATCCAGCACTGAAATGCCGCCAGCGCCAGCTGGCCGAAATTAAATCCGAGTAATTGTAAGCAAGCTATGCAAACTTGCCGTGATGAAACACCATAACAAAGTGCAAGCAAAACAATAACCAAGAAACAAACGAATATGTCACGTCTTTATTGGCCAATAATTTTTCACAATTGACAACCACAGATAGGCATACGATTACCCCCATTGCTGGGCTGCGGGAGTTAATGCATCGACCTTCGGAGAATTTCAAAAGCATTCCATTGACCGAAGGGGAAAAAATTAGAAAGTTAATCTTCAAAACGTTCCGGTTTTCAGAGACTGAGATGTCATAGGTGTCCCCCAATCGATTTTAAACCCAACTTTTTAGACCAAAATCCCAACCCAGCACTGATTATCACAACAAGAACAAACTCATAATGTAGTACTAGAACGCATAATTAAATATTGATTTTGTTTTAACAAATTCAACTCATTGATGAAATACCCGATTGGCAATATTGAGTATAAAACATATTTATGCATGAATAGCATCAGCATGTAAAATAAATAAGGAGATGCGAAAGGAAACAACACACATAACAGTTAACTACAAAACACATTGTACCGTTCCGCACTTTAAACAATTCCTTCAATGGCTTAGGCAGATACTTCTTATTATTGTAGTTTTTAAATTCACAGTAATACTCGAGTAATTTTATTATACCAACTATGATTCTACCATATCGTAATGATACTGCATAACATGACTATGAACTGGATTCGGTTAGTAACGAGTGCAAGCCGGCCAGTAGCCCACATGTGGAATGAAGGTTGTACATCAGCTGCACGATATCCGCTGATTGTCCCGCATTTTTGTTGATCATTTGTTCGTAGTAGAGTGTGTGCATGGAGTGCGGATTGCTGATCGCCGGGCAGCATCGTTCCACGCCAAACGTTAATCTAAAGAAATATAAAAACTAAAATTAAACACAAAAATGACTATCTGCCACGAAACCTACATTCAAAAAGACAAAGTGAAGCAGTAGCCTAATATCTCACTGGTCTAGAAATCAACCTAAACTGGCTGTCGTTGCCCGAAGACGGTACGCACTCGACAGTCACATGGAAAGATCCGTTTGGGCCGTAGTTGACCGTTAGCTGTTTATAGTCGTATGCGCTCACCTGAAGAATTACACAACACGAATATTTATTTGAAGTTCTATAGAAACGAAATTTGGAAAAATTACCAAAACACCCGACCCACCTTGAAGTACTTGTTAGCGCCGTTGAGCAGAGCATACCGCAGTGGTACCACAAGCTGGTGCAATCTGAATACAAGTTTAGTCACCAAATTAAATATAACAGCCAACATGACATCGAATGGAAGTTGTGTAACGAATGACGGATAAGTAAAAGATTGTTGAATGGTGTAAACAAAAGAGACAAGTAAAATATTGTTGAACGGTGTAAACAAGTGAGAGTGAGTAAAGCATCGTATTATATTGTGTATAACCTGGCCGACTGTAGTATGGTGTTGACATGTTCCCTAACGGCACTGTGCATCTTATCGGCACTGTTGCACGTGCAGTCCGTAACCAGCAACCTGTCACCAAACGACCAACCATCGTTCATCACGCTCGTGTCCGACAGCTCACACTCGAACGTGCAGATATGAAAATACAACATGACATGAAGCTGCACATTATTATAATAAACAAAATGACGCGAACACAAATGATTTTCAAGTTCGAAATGTCAATAGATCTAATTGAAAAAGAGTCTAAATTTCATTTGGAATATAAATTGTGATCGGCAACCACCAAAATTTCTATGTGCCAAATGGATTGGGCACGTACAAATATTAGAAGTGTATGGTGTGGTGAATGAGAGACAGCCAACCGGCAACAATACAACAGCAAAATAAAAGTATTACAGTTGTAACCAACAGTTCGTTGTTTGTCATGTAGTCTGAGTCTGACGGCACATCGTCTGATGCACGTCTGAGTGAACTTGGCCACAAGTCGCTGCTCGTCTGCCTTGCTCAAGCATTTACACATCGAGTAACTAAAAATTTAACAAATACATCGATGAAATGAGTCGAAATACTGTTATTCATATGTGAGCTTAAATTACAATTAGATTCACACAACCTTGTTGCCACGTTTTTTTTGTTATCATAACTTTCTCGAAACTGTGTCTCAAAACAAGAAACAGATTTGTAAACCGTAAAAGCAGCACACGCACTTATTAATGAGGACGGTGTTGTCAACAGCCAAGGAGTGTGTCACCCTGAGAGCATTCAAGGTCTTGACCAGATGCAGTCGTGTTATGTACTCGTCAATCAGACCCACGTTGGCACACAGCTCGCTCAGTACCTCCAATCGCATACGCTTCTGAAATCAACTAATATATTGATGTGATCAAATAGGACAATAACAAAGATATTGCCAAAGAAAATGATAATATAACGTAGGTAGGTAATATAAAAACATAATCTCAGGCTCCATCTGAAGTACCCTGATGTAACCTTTGGCACGACTTCCTCATCGGCATTTTGCCTGGTAAGAGATCGTAGTCCTTTGACATCCTTCAGTGCCAACACGGCTACCACGCTGCAACAAATCAAATTATTTGAACAGCTCAGGCAGATAGATTTTATAAATCTCAAGTGAGACGAACCACCATTGAAACTAAAGCCAAACCAAATAATAACTAACGAAGAAGCGACCGACGTAGCCATTCGATCACCCGGTCCGAGAGCGGGCAGTCTTGACTGGGTGGTTGTAAGCAGTAGGTTGTCCACACTCACACAACCATTAGCTGTGCACATCACACATACAACCTGAACAATTAACACAGTAAACACTTTCAGAAAGTTGTGAAGTTGGTGAAATACGTGGAAAACAATGAAGAACCCACCAGCTAAAAGAGAGTATCTCTAAAGATGTAAAAAATACACATGTCCCAACTAGAGCGCAAAAAGAAATAACGAAGAACCAACCAGATAAAAGAGCGTATCCCTGTCGAACTGCAGAACGACGTACTCGGCATTGTTACCAGCAGAAGAACTCATCTTTTGCTTGACCGCAGTAAGTAATTGGGCCCTGTCCACAACCTGAACAGGCAACACGCTACACGTGTCCACGCAACGAGCCACCATTACAGCAGTTCTGGAAATATCATATTTTTTAAAATCATATTCATGTTAAGGAGGAGGAGGTTATAATGTTTTTATACAATATAACATAACGTTCACCATCAACTAGTTCTTTGACCTTTTACTAAATGATAATCTAAAAAATCAACAACCTTAGCTTGAGAACGAGTTTGTTCATGAGTGCAGCGTCGGTTCGATCGGATCCGAGTGCTGACTCCAGATCGGTGAGCAGTCGTTTACGTGCTGACACAACTGAAATGTTTCATCCCTTATACGATTGACGCAAAATAATGAGTTCTAAATAAATATAAGCCGCTGGTGCATAGCATATAACTCATGTTTCTGAAGGTTGAAAAAATAACGTAGCTTTTTAGGCAACCCGATAACAGAACCCCTATTATGCATAAGAAAAACATGAATATAGTAAAAAAACAGATGAAAAATAAACAAGCATACTTACAATGTGAGTGTTTATCGTTGATAAGTACAGGCAGCTGGCACATAACGTTACCCGTGTACGCACTCACACTCAATGTCAGCCACTCATCAGCATTCTCAACGTTGCCATCCACCATCACAGGTACCGTAACCGAGGGCACGTTCTCACCCGTTAGACGGCACGTCAGCTGCCCAAAGTGACGTTCCATCGTCTTGCTGATTCGTTGTAACCTGCCAGATCAGTTACTAATTATCATGCTACAAAATGAGACAATCAGAGTAATTGAAAAAAAAGATGAAACAATATACATTCATTTTCCATATAGGTGTTTTTTTAGAAAGTGTGTGCAAAAAAAATGTCTACGTTGACTACTTACCTCAATAAGTTGAATTGAGTATGAACCTTTCAATGAGAAAAGCTCATGTACCAGATAGCCACCTCCGTAAACATGACCGAAAAAACTCATAGATCATAAACCCGAATAACCTGTGTAGCGCCCGAGCGATTTGTGTTTTGGTAATGAGTTGTTGAATGGAGAGTTTAGGGTTGCGCACGATGGAGTTGCGTGACGGAAGACCAGGTGCATAGCTGATGTGACGTACAACCAGGGAACATTCATCCGATACGCTGATGTGCAACTTATGCTACAACATAAATATATTAATATATCAACTTACTTTTATTATTCATGTTTTAAATTACTGACTGTGACTGTGTAATATTATTTGCTTATTCAAATAACGGAATATATGAACCTACATAATTATCAACAATGTTTTATTACATTAGCATAATTAAAATGATGTGAACCCAACCTGACTCTGAGTACTGTTGGGAACATCAGGAGCACGCCGCCAGTAACCAATAACGAGCCGTGTTCCAGGCACGTACTCCTCCACCTGACACTCACTGCCCAGAGTGGAATGACTCAGCTGCATTGTCTGGCAGTACATCACATCCAGTTGCAATCCGATGCAGAACGTGTGCAACACCGTGTACAGTTCCAGCAGGGGTCGGCTCGAGGCATTCATTCTAAATAAACAATTTATCCAACTAATTCAAACTTGAAGATGCTAACATCACTCTTATTCAATCTCACACAAAACGATGAAAATAATGTAATTTTTCGTGTGAGTGAATGAGCGAGTATGTGAAAGATTGCAATATTGGGTTGAATGAGTGAGTAATCGTCAATGCTACGTCATTTTCATCTCGTCTTACCACCCCTTTATCATTATAGTTCATCATTTTCTATTGTACTAAATGCCAAGACAGCCTACGGTAGAACGAACCGACTCTGTGCGCACTGATGTAGAAAGTGTAGTTGTAGTGGATGAACCAGTGGCATGCCGTCACCAATGACCAGGTCCTCAACGAGTATGCTCACATCGAGCAACGTCCATGGAGTATCCGATGTCTCGCCCATCACAGTCAAACACACGCTGAATTCACCCGATACCACAATACGAACCTGCAGTCCAGAACATGCCATATTTTTATTTAGATTTCAAAAGCTAATAAAATAGCAACAGTGAGCATGTGTAACCAAAAACCACCGCCTACAAATTAATGCGGTGCAAGCTTTTATAATTTTTTATGTTTGTATGGCCCTCAATTCACAACATCAGTGAATCTGAATTTATACTCTGGCCAACCATTCCATTAGCGATCGCAATATCGGTTACGTTTGGCGGCAACTGTGCACCCGTCTTCATTATACGGTGTCTAATCACTTGATTCAGTCGATTCAATACACATACTTTTTCTCGACCAGTCAGATTTGATGTTGGCACAAACCGATTCTGCAATACGGAACAATATAACAATCAGAAACAGGCTGATCCAAACAATAACATCTTTTCAGTCTAAAAACGAGTCGATAATTTCAAAACTCAAAGAACCTTGATGCAAAGCGGTAAACGAGGGTATGATCCGAGCGTTAGAACATCGACGGCACTCGGAATTTGGAACGAAGACAAACTAAAATCATGAAATATTACACAAAATGTTTTCAAATATGATACATGAATTTCTCCCAAAAAACAAAGGTGAATGGTTTCTCCGTGAAAATAGCTATATCACTGCAAAAACACAAACCGCGCTTGCGATAGTTCCTCAGTGGCAAGAAATGAAAGTTTATCTGCAGTATCGACAAAATACAGGCACTGTTGATCGAGGAAGTACATAATCGATGTGCAGGTTTGCACTTTGGAAGAACTCTTCAGCCATTTGACGAGAGCCAGCAGACGGATAAACAGGAGTCGCGTCGAATTGGCAAACTCAATTATGCCCATTTTTCTGCAAATTGTCAGAAACTGTAGTAGTTACCCCTTCTTTTGACAATTCTAATCTCCATTCTGATACTCAGTGTCGAAATGAGTGAGTTAGGTGAGTTAGGTGAGTAGTGAGACGTGACTGACTAAACTCTGACTGATTGAGTTGATGAGTCAATAAATGAACCATGGGTGAGTGTGAGTGAGTGAGTGTGATGTGAATTAGTGAGTGAGTGAGTGAGTGAGTGAGTGAGTGAGTGAGTGAGTGTGAGTGAGTGAGTGGGTGTGATGTGAGAGAGTAAGTCAGAGTAATTGAGTGAGGGAGTGAGTGAGGAAGTTAGTATGTAATTGATCGATCGTCAGTCAGTCAGTCAATTTATCACTGTCAAGCCAGGTGATTGACCCGACCCCAACAAAGTAGAATTATAAAGCTTGTACAAACAACCCCAATAAGTAACCAACTTCGTAACATCATTTTCGTTCTGTACCAACTCAGCCCGAACCGTAAGATCATGATAGACCTTCTGAATAGCGAAATCTAGCAGGATCTGTAGAGGGATGGATGGAGGTCCTTCGTTGGCTGGCACCGACGGCAGTTGAGTCAGTGATTTTAGGTCGGTTGCAGCGTCGGCTGATATGTCAGGCGAAGCTGCAACAACAATATAATTGCGAATCAATGTCAACAACAATATAAATGCGAATAGATGTTACATTGTTAAAATCATAATAAATTGTTTTAATGGCCTCTACAGTCACTCAAAACCATATTAGAAACCAACCTGTTCCAGCGCCGTTGCTGAGACCCGCCGATGTTACTAGTGGCAATTGAACCATTTTGTTCATCTGAAATGAATTATAAATCATAGGCTCTGAAAAGTCAGGCGCTCTTTGTAATCATCCCCGCCAGACTAATACAGATAGAATACATTTTATAAACTTTGAAAATTTGCTGTTCGGCAATTTTGAAAAATATTTTTTTATATATTCTCGTAGTATTTTTCTCAATTACCAATAAAAAAGGTTTGTAGCTGTAGAAAACTGTCCCTCATACAAAAAACTAATCCGATTGTGATCAGTGATTGCAAATTAAAAACTATTAATAATCATCGAAACAAATCTTCTTTTTGGAATCGAAGGGTTCATTCCGAAATGATTGGGATAGGACTGGCCCCAAAGAAACAGTTCATGTTTCATGAACTCAAGAGGACATTATTCACGATTTAGGCTTGTGATGCATGTGGTAAACACACATCACGCGGTGATTTGGACCTTGAATGACTGAAAAATCATTTCGAAACTATTATAAATAGTTTTCGTCAACATTTTCATCTTAAATGCACGGGATGCATAGCATGAAAGTTAAGGCATAGGCATACAGCAGTTACACCAGAGACCGCATGTCAAACGGTAGTGCTAAAAAGTTCATGATCAATCAAAATTAATTGATGCTATTTTCGGAATTCAAAACGCACAGCAATCGGTTTAATTTTGAAAAAAATAATTTTCTACAGTTACAAAAATAATTTTTCCACAAAAGAAAATTTTCTACAAATAGTGGCAGTAAAACGAAAAAGACGTCCTCAGATTGTACACACTCGCTCACTCACTCAATCAAAATGTATGCCCACGAGTAGGCAAGGCATACATGTCCAACATGCCATACGTAGTCCCACACTTGAAACATCAGCCTGCCATCTTGTTGTTTACTTCATTGTGTACCCTTGTAGTACACAGTATGTACGCTTTCCAGTTTTATCAGTGTTCTCAGCATTCTTGGGAAACATTTTTTTTTTACTTTTTGCAAAGTTAAAGCATCATTGTAGAACATGATGCAATGAATACTCATCTTTTTGATTCCAGAGTACTAAACATGAATAATCTCATTCATAACAAAGCCATGAGCCACTTCTGTCAACATTTGTTACGACCATATCGAAAGGTTTTATTCAAACGAAACATCAGGTAAGTGAATGAATACCAAGAACATACTGATTGTAACAATCGGTTGTGTATGTCAGATGCCTCAGCAACGCGATAGGCAGTCAGATCGTGGACGAGACCGTTGCCAGCAAACCAGTGGTCGTCTTCTCCAGCTCAACATGCCCATTTTGCCATAAAATAAAGGTCGCTTTCACTTAAAAAAATTACGTTCTCTCATAAAGAGTTTATAACCGCATTACTGATTACTGTTGTTTCGTTCCAGAAGCTGCTGTTCCAAGATCTTCGCGTACCCGCTAGTCAAACCATGGTACTCGAAATCAATGATCATCCAAATATGGCTGAAATCAAGATGGAGTTGAAGAAACGAACAGGTGATTCAATCGTCAGTCATGTGATAGTTTGCTGATCATCTTATTTACAATCACCAACCTCATTTTTACAGGTGCATCTACGGTTCCTCGACTGTTTATTGCGGGTACATTTGCTGGAGGATATCAGGAAAGTAAGCGACTGGCAGAAAGTGGAGAACTGCAGAAGCTGTTGAAGGCATCTCTAGATATAATAAGAAATTCATGACTTCCAGATCATTTAGATGTTATATTGATTCTTTCTCATATGTGCTTCAGTTAAAGAACAGATTCCGGCATTTGTTTATAATACTAGATTTATTGTAAAAAAGTAGTATGATACAACTAGAAATTATATATACATATAACACACATAAAACAAAATGTTTCGTATGTGAGTTTTTATGCATGATATTTGGTTTTCATTCGTATTTCTTCAGTCAACATATGTATGTTTTTTCCGGTTCTTTTTCGGTTCGAGTATCAATTTAGATTTTACGTGCCATACATGTATGCTACAAAGTACCTATATAAAAAGTTGTGTCATGTACCTGCATTTAGTGTTATATTTCTATAATGTCATTCCGCATAGTTTTTTTCTTATTGAACTTTCTCTTAAGCACATCCAAAGCAAAATATTATAGTTTTCTATGTTTCATATGCATTTTGGAGAGAATTTTACAACAAACTATATGTATTAATGGTCGAAAAGTTTGGGTTGCACAGGTGTAGCCCTCATTCAGGTATTAACAATTACTTGCTTAATGCTCATGCAATTAATTTCGATTCATCATTCCATCTTTAGTTAATTACTTGTTACGTACTATTTGTTCATTTTCGATAAATTTATATTTTTGTATCACCATTGAGACTGATTGTAGTGTGTGATCAAATATGTATGGCGTTTTCGTACCAAAGACACTTTCAATTTCCATGGAACAGTACACAATCCGCGGTATAAATAGTGGTGTGTGTCTGTGGCATGACGTTCTTTTTTTATTTAGATAGAAAATAAGTAAATTGAATATAGCAAGTATATATCCTTACAGCAACATCAATCAGTTGCTATTGTGTGCAAGCGAGCAATTGTTGTAGCGTCCAAGTTGCATGCTCACCGCATCATGCAACTTTGCTGCAGTGTGCAGCATCTGCGGACGAGCTAATCCTCCAAAGGGAGTAGTTTTTTTTCAAAAGGAAATTAGCAGTTGTGAGGCCATTTTACGAACACCTTAAGCGACAAATTGGTATTTTTAGATGTGCCAAAGGGAGCAGTTCCACTTGTTCGTTCTTCGTTCGTCCGCTAGTAACGTGCAGTTTGTGTCAAGCAGTTGCGCGCAGTGGCCGATAACATGACGATAACGCAATAAAGCACTGATCATCATTTCGATTAATATAGTTTGTTCCCACACTTTCAAATTAAACTAAGAAATCAGCCAACTACGTGAACATTTCTTATTTGTGTCTTTCTTGGCAGCGACTGGCACAAAAATATCATAATACAGTAACCTGTTGGTGTCAATAGTCACCCGATCTGATCACAACAAGTGCTATTACATTTATGTTCAACTTGTGCATGTTTGTATCTCAGGTGCATCGTCTCATAACATGATCAATCTGGCTGAAGATTGCGAAAAATACGTTTTCTGCTCATCCATCAATTGAGACGAAGTTTCAATCTGCAAGGTTGTAGGATGCATATGCCGTACATATACATATGACAGGTATGTGTACTATCTACGTTGTTTATAACCGCAAAAATGGATGAACAAAACACTTCACTTGTTTCGTCACTCAGTGCGACGCAACCTCAGGAACAAAACGGAAAGCGTGCCAAAATGACGTTTGATTGACGTTGTTTTTATCATGAAGTGCGCCCGTAATTGCGCCATTCAATAATACTATATTTTTTATAGCATTAACATCTTCAGATTACTGCCACAATAAACAATCTCCAATAATTAAAGTTTGACAATTTTAGGTGTGGAGATTTGCAACGGAAAGCCGTATTTTAGGTACGAAGGTCGCTATCACAGATTCAATTTACATTAAACGTTTACCGGTGAAATGCATACATCCAGTTTTTCATAGAGATCAGTTAGTCACATGCTGTTTATTTAGCAACGTGTTATTGCAGTGCGCATCCAAATAACATTAAACGCAGCACTAATATTATCCGTCACCCAATAAAAATATAATCGCGCGTAACGAAGATAAAATGCATGTGTAAGCTGTATCAGAAAACTTTTTTTATGGTTTTCATAGTTTTTATTAGCTTTTATAACTTGAAAAAAGGTTTGTATTACATAATCATATTTTATCACATGTATGTCAATTGTTTTGAAAAAGTACTCCTTAGTTCGGTATTTGTCACTGCACCTTTTCTACTTCGCTTATGACTTTAATTATGTCTGCAGCCGCATTTTCCGAGCTCACTACAGCCACTTTTGAGGAATATGGCTACCTGATGTCTACAGTTGAGGGCATGTAATCTATTTTATGAAAAACGTTGCATGAATCAAGGAAGAATGATTCTTGGTGTAACAAAGTAAAAAGTGGGTGAGTGAGTGAGTGAGTGAGTGAGTGAGTGAGTGAGTGAGTGAGTGAGTGAGTGAGTGAGTGAGTGAGTGAGTGAGTGAGTGAGTGAGGGAGTGAGTGAGTGAGTGAGTGAGTGAGTGAGTGAGTGAGTGAGTGAGTGAGTGAGTGAGTTAGTGAGTGAGTGAGTGAGTGAGTGAGTGAGTGAGTGAGTGAGTGAGTGAGTGAGTGAGTGAGTGAGTGAGTGAGTGAGTGAGTGAGTGAGTGAGTGAGGGAGTGAGTGAGTGGGGGAGTGAGTGAGTGAGTGAGTGAGTGAGTGAGTGAGTGAGTGAGTGAGTGAGTGAGTGAGTGAGTGAGTGAATGAGTGAGTGAGTGAGTGAGTGAGTGAGTGAGTGAGTGAGTGAGTGAGTGAGTGAGTGAGTGAGTGAGTGAGTGAGTGAGTGAGTGAGTGAGTGAGTGAGTGAGTGAGTGAGTGAGTGAGTGAGTGAGTTAGTGAGTGAGTGAGTGAGTGAGTGAGTGAGTGAGTGAGTGAGTGAGTGAGTGAGTGAGTGAGTGAGTGAGTGAGTGAGTGAGTGAGTGAGTGAGTGAGTGAGTGAGTGAGTGAGTGAGTGAGTGAGTGAGTGAGTGAGTGAGTGAGTGAGTGAGTGAGTGAGTGAGTGAGTGAGTGAGTGAGTGAGTGAGTGAGTGAGTGAGTGAGTGAGTGAGTGAGTGAGTGAGTGAGTGAGTGAGTGAGTGAGTGAGTGAGTGAGTGAGTGAGTGAGTGAGTGAGTGAGTGAGTGAGTGAGTTAGATACCGCCTTTGTTTAATATCTTTATACACCATTTTTATGGCTTTCATTCATCATTCTTTAATGATTCCATGGCCGCAGCTGACTTGAGACAACTGATGCCGCTTTCGGCGAAATAACTGCAGGTAAAACATTGGAAACTGTGGATGCAGTGTGCAGTGGCAGCAATTGACAGTGTTTACTATCCAACGATTTCAAGTTTATGTAAAACCAATACAAATAAAGGTGCTGAGAAAATGTACTTTCGAACATTTTAATGTATTACTCATACTTTGTTATTCAGTAATCAACAGCGTCACGAAGTATAACAGTCTTGTAATCCTCTTAACATCAATCTTACAGAACACATAAATTTTTTAAATGATACAATGTTGTTCACGTCACATTGTATCTTAATTTTTATTCGGTACAGTACATGCGTTTTATAATCGTAGTGACCAATTCGAAAACATTTAAAGCGCTGAGCAAAAATTGTGAATAATGGTTGGCAGACTGAGTGAGAGTGGTTTGGAACCAGTTGGGTTGGTGATTGTGTTCATATACATATTCATGTGCACGTTGCGTGTCGTTGGTAGCAGTCAGTCAATCAATCAAACAATATTCATACCGAGAAGTTGTTTTTGTTGTGCAACCAGTGAGACATGTAATGTGAAGTAATGGCAGTGCACTAGTTACTGTATTGATGTTTCTAGCATTATTATCACTGTTAAGTATAATCATTCTATCACCCGTATGTGAGCATGAAATGCGTCTATCCATTTTGTTATGCATTTACAGAGATTTTGAAGTCTTAGGAACTTGTCATGCGGTGCAAGCTAAACATTTTTATCTTTAAGGAATGTTTTGTTGTTTTTAGAACAGTAGAATAAATATGTGCTTAACCATGACACACACTATCCCTATATTCTTCTGGTTCAGTTTTCAATGAAATATTTATAGCAGGCTTTACTTTATACCTATTTCATTGTTGAATGATGGATGGTCCACTGTTGCTTCAGTTTCTGAATGAATCAACAATTTTGGTTTTTATTATTACAAGACTATTTCATCATTATTTACTATTTATTTGCAGTAACAACAATATGCACAGTTATGTTTGATCGGCAGTTTAGTAATCCGTTAACGCCTACTTTTCAATGGAGGCAGCAAAGTGTCGTAGGTGCTACCGGATACATGTATAATATCTACTGGGGGTTTTTATTGATGTTTGCTAGAGTCATCAAACACTAGTGAGTCATTCTCGAAGTCGTGTAAATTTACCGGAGTAAACTATATATAACAATGCCGTCGTGTTCACCAAAACCAATGTTCCCAAACTTCATGTTTTTGCAAAACATGAAAATATTCTACGTACCCAAATTCGTCGGAATATACGTAAGTTCTGACCTTTGGCCACAGTTACGAACTGTATTTGTTTACAGCGGTTACGCGCCCACTCATTCAATTCATCGCATACAACTCCATTTTACATGCACAATAAAGTGCAATCGTACTTTACATACACAACAGCGATCTATGCAATTGCACTTGTGTGTTACTCACTGCGTTCTGAAGCGGATCAATCAATCGATGAGTGGATTAATGTTTTATTTATTTTGAGGTTCAAATCTTTAACGGAATCACTTTACTTTCACCACTAGAAATTATTCTCATTACTCAAACTATCCGGTCTACACTTATGTACTTGTCTTAGTCTTAGATCACAAATTATGTACGTGAATGATTACCTAAGTATATAAGTGAAAAAAGTTTCGAAATCAAGTAAATACATGTACGTATGTCCTGTTCTTGTTAACATTCTGCAAATTGTATTTCTTCCATACTTGTATCTAATCTAATTATTCTTTAAAAAGTACTGAACTCTTGAATTGTCAGAACATACTTTGCCTTTGAGAACTTTTTCCTTTGATTTTTATCTCAGCATTTATGGGTATTATGCAATAAAAAACACCAAATTATGTTTACAGTGTATCCACGACTCACGAGTAGCATTTATAAATCCACCGTTATTTTCAATCAATGGGTGGCATTTCATTTTATTTGTTTTATTCGCTATTGTTTCATGTCGTAATGACTTCTCTCACTCCTGAAGTACAACACCATCAATTCTTAATATCACCATCTGTATTTACTTAGGGCATCAAATTTCCAATTAAATAAATGTATTTTAATATTACAGAATGTATTCCATACCGGTGCTACTACTACTCGTAACCTACGCACACTCGTCATTGTCTCTGACGTGTGGATGTAGTCCAGAAATATCCAATTACTGTAACAATGACGGCACTTGCAATGCCGAGGTCGTGGCCAAACAACTGGCTTCGCTCGTCGAAAATCTGTCCGAATCGGGCATATTCAGGAGAAAGAAGCGACAAATTGATACTTCTGGTTGATAACCACTCACTCACTCAATTACTCACCCCTCTTAAGATGGGCCACAGTTGTTTCAGTTCAGAGTCCAATTGAAGTTTTCCAGTTGTGTCTTGGCTACATGGTATTCCCCAAATTCATTCATTCATTCATTCATTCATTCATTCATTCATTCATTCATTCATTCATTCATTCATTCATTCATTCATTCATTCATTCATTCATTCATTCATTCATTCATGCATTTATTTATAAACTAAACAACTCACAGATCCTAAAACCCTGGCCGCAATGGACGGTGCTCTTGTAGTGAGCCCTAATGTGCCAAATCAGGCGGTTGATCCGCCCAACACTGTACGGAATCTGCAACGTTCGTTTGAACCTAAAAATGAGGTGTGGTAGCCAGCTGACAAAATTTAATAAAACTATCTTCCAAGTCAAAATCTTAAGAGTAAAAAATAATAATAATGACGTATTTTCTTGGCCACAAAATCACAAGTAGATTCACATACATACATTACAGTATCTTTTGTTGCAAAATCTCACTCATGTTTACATACTTATCAAGTTTTTATCCAATTTATGGATGTATCTATGTAAACTCTACATTAAAACAAATCATCAAATTTCAGAAAACCCGCCACGGATTCCCCAACTGCCCGGAGCACCACTACCACCTAACCCACCCAACCTGCCTAACCTACCCAGCCTACCCAACCTACCTAGCCTACCTAATCAGCCTCCACAACTACCTGATGGTGGCCCTCCCCCTGTTCCTGGACTACCTGCCCCACCCGTACGTCCACCCCCACTTCCCACCCCACCACCACCTGTTCGACCACCTACGACAACCACCGAGGCATCACCTCCTTTCCAAGTTCCCGATCTGTCCTCTGATAACCCGGAATGCGACAAGTTGACCGACAACACTTTCAAGGATGTGCTCTTACAGGGATTCAATACGGTCAGTAATGTTCTTTTTCAGTTTGTGGTCTATTCC
>OZ038447.1:15503682-15523308 GCA_964036265.1 Daptonema setosum
AGAGATGCAGTGAGTAAGTGAGTAAGTGAGTGAGTGAGTGAGCGAGTAAATGAGTGAGTGAGTGATGCTGCGTTTCATTTTAAAAAGACTAACTTCTTCCTTTGTGTCAATATCGACCAGTGGTGCATTAACACGCCAAAAGTACACAAACTGTTTCCGGAATCCGAAAATGGTCTGTAGAAGTGCGCATGGTGGATTGGTCATGTCTTCGTGTTGACAGTGAAGGTACATGATGAATACAGCAGTGCATGTGCTCACGAAACACATTATCGATTCGGCCAGGATGAACAAACCTGAAACCATGAGCTAAACAACAACAACAACAACAACAACAACAACAACAACAACAACAACAACAACAACAACAACAACAACAACAACAACAACAACAACAACAACAACAACAACAACAACAACAAAAATAACAACAACAACAACAACAACAACAACAACAACAACAAATTCTAACCCATCAGCGGATAGTCAGATGAGTTTTTGGGCATCTGAACGGTGGTGCTCATGAGGAGGACAACGATGGTGAGAAGGCCGGTCAAGCCGAGGGTTACCTGAAATGGGCAGCATTGAACATTATTACAGCATGTCTCTGAGCCATTTATAGCCACAGGGAAATAGTTTGTCTCATTCTATAATAATCATTCCACATGCTCTAAAACACATGACAACTTGATTGACTGCTTTGCACTGATTACGACAACTACTAGCAGCTGTCGTGTAGTTCAGAACGACAACAACATTTTACAATGCCACACGAATCACTTCTCTGGCTATATTACTATTTTGTTTGTTTATTGCAACTGTCAGTTCGTGAAAAAAATTTATCTGAATCGCCGGACAAATGTCGAAATCGTTTTTATGGAGTCAATCCACAACACTTTTCGTACTCATTACAGCCACAAACAAAAAACCGCTTAAATTTAGGAAGTATAACGAATCATGGAAAAGATCCTAATCAACTTATTGTTTCCGGTTCTCTGTTTGTTTTTACTATTTTCAAAGACTGGGTTGTGTTCAAAATTGTTGTACAATGAGAATTCATCCCGTTTTTTATAAAAACCATTTTCATTATAAACTTTTTAATACTGATTTCAATTTAAAAAGCAATAAACAGATTGTTGTTACTATTTACCTTTTCACCGCGATTGCTTGATTTATCGGTGGGTGAGAACAGACCGATGATGGTCAACGTGGTCAACAGGGCTGCCGGCACCAGTTCGGTGATCACATAGAATCCGGGTTTACGTTCCATTGTGAGTTCGATATTGAGACGAGATGATGTGAACGAGTCCTGCTCGTGACTGTCCCAGTGAAAGGCTTCAACGTAGTGACGACATCCACGACTCTGCCATTCTGAACATTACTCTATTTATAGGTCGGTAAAAAATCATGTTGCTTCCTTCACTGATAAACAACTAATGAGTACTTGTAATTGAATCGCATGAAGCGAGCTCGAACTAAGCGTTTGCGACTTCTGTCAAACCAAAGAATTCACTATCGCTCAGAATTTCAATGTAGTTGACCTTCAGCGGTATAATGATTCTTTATATCTTTAATACAAAGTTTGAAATTAGGCATGGCAACAATTTTTACCAGATTTTTTACCTGCGCCATCGTGGCTGCACTGCATCAGCTGTCGGACGTGTAGTGTCAACTCTCTTATATGATGTGTGGCTGATATGATGGTGATGTTGCAACGCTGAGTGAGTGAGTGAGTGAGTTAGTGAGTAAGTGAGTGAGTGAGTGAGTGAGTGAGTGAGTGAGTGAGGTAGTGAGTGAGTGAGTGAGTGAGTGAGTGAGTGAGTGAGTGAGTGAGTGAGTGAGTGAGTGAGTGAGTGAGTGAGTGAGTGAGTGACCAAGCGGTTAGCCAACTTGAATATCATATGGAAAATCGGCCACGGAAAGTTTACAGAAGAAATTGAGAGTAACTGTCTTGAACATGACAATACTTCCGTTGCTATTGATGCGCAAGTTCAGTTCGTCTGATGCCGTTGAAAGTTGCTGGTAGTTGCTGCAAATGATTGACTTTCATCACACAGGTTATATCGAAAAACTAATTAAAATGACTGATATTTTTGATACATCGAAAACCAATGAAAGCAGATACTGTATGATTGTTTTGTGACGAACAGGTTCTCGACATAAACATCGGGATTCCAGAGTTTGTGCGCGGGCAACACGAGTTCAGACTGGTTGTCGTAGTCGGATGGGTTCCATCGCAAACGCTGATCGTTCCAGTACTAATAATTTGGTTTGACATTTTTTAGTTATGAATTGTTACGGTAATCAAGTTACATCATATGAAACCATTCAAAAATATAAACAAATGAACCAACCTCGCCGAGAAACATTTTGACGACCACGCTCTCCTGGTCTTCGATCTGTAAACATTTAGACAATCCACAAAACACAAAACACAGTCCACAAAACACAACGTTACGCTGTACATATATCAGTGGTTGTTAGCAGTTGCATATTGATATGTTCATAAATATCACTTAGATAACATTTTCATTATAACAAATATCATATATATGTAGTAGTATTAAAATATTACTAAATGTTTTCGGTAATAGCTAACCACATTGGCAATATTAAGCAGCCACATCTCAATGCCGACCGACAAGGGTGCAGTCTTCCTGTCAATGGGTATGATCGCTCGATCGTAGTCAGCCAGCAGATCTGACTTCAGTTTCTCACTGGCTAACAGAAAACTTCCACCGAAATCGGTCCAACAGATGAGCAGGAAGAATATCTTGTTTATCATCATCATGACCTCAATGTGGACCACTGGCGGACGACCTTACCTTCCAAAGAGAGGGGAACTTCGACAAATTGGGGAACCGGCAGTTTTTATGCCGTTGTATTTACACCTTATGGAACTAACTCTACTTTTGAAACCTCCAAAGAGGATGTTTTTCCCTCCCTTTCTCAACCGGTAGTGATTAGGAGAATTTTACTCTCGAAATGTCAATGGCAGAACCGATTTTTTTAACCCTAAACAAGCTTTGTGGTCAGAGATACGATAATAACGAGAAGTAAACAAACATTTCGGTATTTTCTGGTTACAAGCAAAAGTGAGTGAATTAAATTTGCGACCAGCTTTGGGTGGCCTGAGCCCAATTATGCTGATTGGTTTTATTGGATTTTGGACATGTTTCTAGGATGGATTTCTCAATCGGTTCTACTGCATACGCTAATGACATAGCCTACCACAGACAATGATTATGTAAAAAAATTTGCTTGGTGAATTTTTTCAAGTTAAATACCGTATAATTTTTTTCAAATCTGACATGCGCGAGTCCAACATCTTAAGATTTAACTATGTATGTGAGTTCATTTATGTGAAATCAAGTGACCGCGCTATTTTCAACGTTTGGGAATAAGTTTGGTAGATAAGTGAGCTCCTGACGATTCGATGTTTTTATCTGGCAGAAGGTTTCGTTGTTTCTTCACATGTTGGTGATGCAGTTATAATTGTTTCGGGTTCCAAACCGATGTGGTCGACGTCTCTAGGCGTGGGGAACGGGTGGATCGTTTCGTTTGATTTTATATAAAAATACGATTGTATGATTGATATAGCCTGATAAAAATTTACTCTTTTTACGTGGTTTCTAAACAATAAAATACTATGGTTATGGAAACTAAAGGAGTGCAAGTTGTTTGTTATCCCTTCATTACTTCATTGTTTGTCAATTATTAAACGTGAAAAATATCAGTATTTGTTTTATATGATGTAGCAAAGTTGAACAACTAAACTGCAATTGTTTACTTCTTGATCGTAGGCAAAAAAATTGCGGGTCAGAAACACTAAAAACCCTGCGACGTAGCGTAACGGGCGATTGTTTGTTTATTTACTAGGTGTGGCTGTTGCATTCCAATCCAACCTCTACACCTGTGTGCACCCATAATTATCTTTTTTACTTGATATTTATTCAAGAATCTGCAAACTATCGCTGAAATAATGTTATTTATCCTAATTAAATTGCGATAGCAATAACCAACCATAACCGCATCGCAATTGTTTCAACTAGTCAATATTGGTCGAGCAACACAACGCAACAGTCGCCGGTGCTAACAACCATAAACCAAACAGGTGCATAATCGTCACTATATTTAATCCCACAAAAAATTCCACGATATCTCAAACCTCAGCGCAAAGATTAAGTTGACAAATCAAAGATATTTATAATATACATAGTTGATGCAAGATGTTATTTAATCTATCAGTTGTAGTGGCGAGGTGGCTGGGATAAGTAGTAATCGAAGGATACGTGGTTACTCGAGCTTCATCACATATTTAGTTATATCTTTTTTATCTGCCTTAAAGAGATTATAATCTTTCTTTTTTACTCTTTGGTTCCATCATCAGCTTTATAACCGCCACTGGATGGAGAGGTCCGGCTTTAACTAGCCGAGGGTCGGAGTGTATACGTGAAGGGGACAGAAGATCTAGAGGTTATACAGGGTATATATATTGGGGGACGAGTTTGTGAGTGTCGAGGATTGTACAGTTACAATTGAGTGTATACAAACTGAGCGTTCAATAATACACAATAACAGGTCGTCGTGCTCTGGCGCTCCACAGTCGCGGATAAAAACACAACCAATGTACCATTTACTAATTTACCAAATGTAATTAGGTTTATTAATTTAAAGTATTTAAAATGCTATATATCTACAGTACCCATTATCTCAACTATAGAATGTGTTGTGACCTAAAAATGGATCCGCATGAGGAAAGACAGGGCAGTTGCAGTCAACAAGTTGGGTCAACGATTGCACGTCTACAGGCAACCATATCCCGTGATATTAATGGCTTACATAAGGAATGGCTCCTTTGTAAGGTGTTATACTAATTGTCTACCTAAACACGAACATTTTATAACTGATCATTAGTTTCCCAAATGTGATTTCATAATTTTTGTTTTCATGAAAAACGTCTGAAAAAAACAATAATGAACTCTGGCCAACTTAAGTTGAGTCAGTAAAAAAGGATACATCCTCATCATAACCATCACAACACTAACAACAACAAGAACAAAAACAAAAACAACAAAAAACAACAAAAACAACAACAACAACAACAACAACAACAACAACAACAACAACAACAACAACAACAACAACAACAACAACAACAACAACAACAACAACAACAACAACAGTTGGGCGTGCATAGTGACAGACTGTGCGGTGGAACAAGAGTGGGTGTGTTTGCTATCGGTCGCATATCCGAGTGTCTGTCAGCAACGCGAGACAACACCGCAACGACTCGGTCTATCGATGTGTTGGTGCAACGTGTTGCATTGTTGCAGGTACTCACTCGAACGGGCTGCGTTCGTGCAAAATATTAATCTATTTGAAATTGGCTCTAGTCCTAGATACATACATGATAGCCGATAGGCATGTATGCCTGTTGTGTACCAGTTGTCTCTCCATAAAAATGTTAATCCGGCAAATTTCATGGTACATAAATTTTCACATATCGATATCTGAAAGCCATAGTTGAGCCGTTTGCTGCAAACCAAAATCCAAAATACCTAAGGTAGCAGATGTAACTAATTATTTTAATCTTGAACAATATTTTCATAGATGCTTCCGAAACATATTGTGTGGAAATGATTGGTAACTTTCTCGGATGTAAGGGCCACCGTTTTGTCGCACTTGTAAGAACATGATTGTTGATGGCTGGAATATACCGTACTGCCAACCTTCAAGTAATCGCATACTTCGTTCCATCGTTTCGTTACAATACAGCACCTCTCCAGTTTTCTGATCAGCTGAAGTTACCCACTTGACTGTCCAGGCCCAACCAACTTTACTTGAACACTTCACGTCCAATTCCACCGACCTTTTTCACAGTTATTTTTAATCAAGATTTTCTCTCAGATATTAAAAAAATATTTATTATAAAGTTTTACCCCGATAAACAGCATTTGTTTTAGAATGATGGCCAGAGTCGAGAGTGTGTGTCATTTATTGTTAAAAAGATTATAAGAATAGTTGTTACAAAAACATATATTCACACAATCCAGTTTTGTGTAATCACAATATTCAACTGTTATACAGGGTGGCTGTAAAGTAACGACGCGTTTTCCGGCCGCCCATTTCTCAAAAAAATTATATTGTGTGATCAGTGTCCTTATAGTCAAACTTGCGTAAAAACACCTGAAAAATTGAATTTTGCGGTCAGATTTGACGTAATATAATGTATTTGTAGGAATTTTGTAGAATTTCTGTCAAAAAGCTATATTTTTTTACTTCTTGGGTCCCAGACGGAATTTTTTTCCAAAATAAAAGCTCTATAGGATTCTAAAAGTTTATACACAATTTTTTTTGATTTTTTAAAATTCTCATCGTCAAATAACACTATTGGTATTATCTAATGGTGAAAATTAAGCCAGCTTTCACATGTCACTTTTTACATCAGAATCTTATTTCTGCATTTTTCACCAATTATCATGCTTTTATGACCCTTAATGGTGTCTTATGACACCAGATTTGTGTTATGGGAGTTATGGAAGTATGATAATCCTACTTAAGACCTAAATCTTTGATTTTCGAAATTTTGGAATTTTACCGAGTTTCGCATTTTTTCTTCATTCATTTAGACTTTTTGGTAGTGAAGTACTATGAATTCTAATTCTTTCATAAATTTTTTAACACAAAACTCAACTTACCATTTGTTTATATCATTATGAATCCTGGTTGAAACCAATTGATACATAATTCGTATTACTACGGTCAGTTTTCATGGAATTTCGGTCAGTTTTGTTGAAAAATAACAAAATTTACGTTAATTTTCGAAAAAAAAATAATTTGAGCAGTCCTACACTAAAATTAACCTCATAATCTGAAATTTCAGGTATGAATACATAAAATTGGCATGTAAAAGTTAATCATGCAATACAATAGTTCTGAGAAATAGACGGCCGGAAAACGCGTCGTTACTTTACAGCCACCCTGTATATATAATGTATTTGTCACTGAGCTCTATTAAGATCAAATAATAGGTTTACCATTAAAAACCACCGCTTCTCATATTATTAATCCTGTTTCAAAGGTGCGTACATTTTATCCGCTGTCTATGGGCTTCTTGAAGTTTTATCGGTTATTCAATAAGTCTTCTGTTTTTTTTTCATGAATGTTTTGTTCAACTATTCACATGCAATTGAGTTTGATTTAGTTGACCTGCCAATCACATGCCCTACGTCTATTCCCATCAGGCCCTTTCCTCAGAGGGTCGCATGGCACGCTCCTTACAGGTTAGGATGTTTGAGGGAGTGAGTGAGTGAGTGTGTGAGTGAGTGAGTGAGTGAGTGAGTGAGTGAGTGAGTGAGTGAGTGAGTGAGTGAGTGAGTGAGTGAGTGAGTGAGTGAGTGAGTGAGTGAGTGAGTGAGTGAGTGAGTGAGTGAGTGAGTGAGTGAGTGAGTGAGTGAGTGAGTGAGTGAGTGAGTGAGTGAGTGAGTGAGTGAGTGAGTGAGTGAGTGAGTGAGTGAGTGAGTGAGTGAGTGAGTGAGTGAGTGAGTGAGTGAGTGAGTGAGTGAGTGAGTGAGTGAGTGAGTGAGTGAGTGAGTGAGTGAGTGAGTGAGTGAGTGAGTGAGTGAGTGAGTGAGTGAGTGAGTGAGTGAGTGAGTGAGTGAGTGAGTGAGTGAGTGAGTGAGTGAGTGAGTGAGTGAGTGAGTGAGTGAGTGAGTGAGTGAGTGAGTGAGTGAGTGAGTGAGTGAGTGAGTGAAAGAGTGAGCGAGTGAGTGAGTGAGTGAGTGAGTGGGTCAGTAAAGTGAATGAGTGAGCGAGTGAGTGAAGCCTAGTAATATGTATGTATAACTGTGATTCAATGAGGTTAAGGGCGTGCCAGTAGAGGACCGTAATCGATGGGTGCAGATCCAAACGTCAACCTTCAATAATTGGGTAAACGAGCAACTGGGCAAGCGACAGCTAAAAAGCGAAGATCTCATCCGTGATGTGCATGATGGCGTGAGTTGTTGTTGTTGTTGTCGTTGTTGTTGTTGTTGTTGTTGTTGTTGTTGTTGTTGTTGTTGTTGTTGTTGTTGTTGTTGTTGTTGTTGTTGTTGTTGTTGTTGTTGTTGTTGTTGTTGTTGTTGTTGTTGTTGTTGTTGTTCTTCTTTTTGTAAATTATTTGTTGGGGTGTTGACTACAACGCACCAGTGCTGATGTGATTGCAGATCCTTCTTGTTGAACTGGTCGAAGTGTTACGCAACCAGAAATGTCCAGGCAAATTGTACAAAAACGATCCAACCGAAATCCAGATGCTGATGAACGTGCAGATGGCACTTGATGCCCTCTTGGACGATGGTGTCAAGCTCGTGAACATCGGTGTGTTTACCTAAGGGTCATGGCATGGTCAAGTCTAAGATTTACTGCAGTGGTAACTAAAACCAGTAAATACGCTTTTGCTAACAATAAAACCGGCTAATTTAGGTTTAATATCGATGGGTCATCATAACATAATTCATTTTACAATGTTTATGGCAATTCTTCAGTTAAAATTTCAAAATGTTTTGCACATTATCAGGCAGCTACGACATTGTGGAGGGCAACGTTAAGCTCGTGCTGGGCCTGGTCTGGTGTCTGATTCTGCGTTATCAAATAGCCAGTAAAACGAAGATTCCACCCAAGAAACTGATGATGGCATGGTGTAAGGTTATTATCACTGTCATTGACATCAGCAAGACAAGCTTTATATAAGAATCTGAAATTAATTTCGACAGTACAAGGGTTTAGTAATGAGAAAATGATTGCAGGCTGTCATGCCTCATCTGAGCATCCGCAACTTCAGCACCGACTGGAATGACGGCATTGCACTCAGGTTTGTGGCACCTTCAAATGGCATTCAAAGAATAAGTTCAGTTATTTATAAGCTCATTAGTACTTCGATGGGTTTTCAGCAATCTGGTCGAATACTGCAGACCGGGTACGATACCAAATATCGGATCACTTTCACCAAAAGACGGGTTGCTTTCTAAAATATTGACTGAATTATTCATTCGCTCATTCACTCACTTATTCACTCACTCATTCACTCACTCACTCACTCATTCATTCATTCATTCATTCATTCATTCATTCATTCATTCATTCATTCATTCATTCATTCATTCATTCATTCATTCATTCATTCATTCATTCATTCATTCAATTATTCATTCATTCATTCACTCGCACATTTATTCATTCATTCATTCATTCATTCAATCATTCATTCATTCATTCACTCGCACATTTATTCATTCATTCATTTATTTATTCACAGAGCCGAGAACTGTCGCCGAGCAGTAAAGCTAGCCCATGAGCATCTGGGTATTCCCATGATCCTTTCCCCAGATGATCTGAACAGTGACCAACTGGACGAGTTATCATGCATGACGTACCTGTCGTACTTCATCAGACCTGGAGCACCAGGGTACAAGGCCACGCTGGCACACGTCAGGCAGCTGGTGCCAGACATTACCGTAGGCAATTTCAATGTATGGTCTAATGCATGACACTGAACAGACTGATAACAGTTTATTATTTAATTGAAAGAGTGTCTTTGGTTGACCAAAATAACGATGGGAAAGCTTTGTTTCAGTCGGATTGGAACGACGGTCAAGTGTTGTGTCAGCTGGTCGTGAATCTGGGAGGTCGCATTCCCGGCTGGCCACACATCTCACATGATCCCGCATTCTGGGCAAGGAATATTAATCATGGTTACTTTTACTATACAACAAAAACGCTGTTTTTGTTGAGAAAATGAGAAAAATATCTAACAAAAGTATTATAAAAATTTATTCGTTATGTTTACAGCGATGAACGCGGGACGAGTACTGGGTGTGACACCGTTGATCAGTGCCGAGGACATGGCTGATCCGGATGTTGACACACTCGGTTACTGACTGACTGACTGACTGACTGACTGACTGACTGACTGACTGACTGACTGACTGACTGACTGACTGACTGACTGACTGACTGCCCTTAACTTTGGTTGATGACTAATTCATAACTTCAAGATTTAAATTTCCTTGGTAAGTTGTATCTTTTTAATTATTGTATAAGTTGTGTTAAGTCAACTAAATTGATAAGTTATGGACCATCTGACTGATTGACTGACAGATTTTTTACTGGTAAATTTGCAGCCGTAATGGCTTACGTGGCACACCTGTGTGCTCTACCAGCGCAAGAGGCACCGAGTGAGCAACCCTCTTGCCGGATAGAACCGGTCAGGCATAAACAGATACACGTCAACCAACAGGTATTACTCAATCGCTCCTTCACCCGATCACTCACTCACTCACTCACTCACTCACTCACTCACTCACTCACTCACTCACTCACTCACTCACTCGCTCACTCACTCACTCACTCACTCACTCACTCACTCACTCACTCACTCACTCACTCACTCACTCACTCACTCACTCATTCACTCACTCACTCACTCACTCACTCACTCACTCACTCACTCACTCACTCACTCACTCACTCACTCACTCACTCACTCACTCACTCATTCACTCACTCATACGGTATCAGGTAAACGTTGACCTGACGTTCATCGATCCGACGGTACGTCTATCCGATCTTCGCTGTGAACTGGGTGGTGGATCGGGGGTGCACGCTCGACAACAGCAGTTCCAACGGACAGTTAAGGGTGCATCGTTGGCTTTTGTTCCAACCGTGGTCGGAAATTATGCCGTTGGTTGTTTGAGGTTTCATTCGGTTTTTTTATGTTTTTAGATACAAATATGTTGATAGACATGTAGAAAAATGTTTTTTCACCGATTGATAATATTGTTGTCGTGCTCATTCTCAAGATTACATTTATGAAAAGGTTTGTTCAGAAATTGCTACTAACATGAATTGACACTGAAACATCAAAATTTTGTGCAGCATTAATTTTGGTCAGAGCTTGCCAACGTGCTTCTCATACATACATAGGAAGTGACGCCAGTCGTTAGTCAATTAATACATTAAGGTTTGATGCTGACGAAAAAGTTGTACTTGATTGATCTACTCTTTCTAACACTTACCATGTTATAGGTGCGTTTCCCTGTACGTGATATTTTAGTTTGGAATTAGATTCACACAAGCTACATACTTTCTCAACTCTAAATGTCAAAAATAAACTTTAATCAAACTTACACAGGCAATAAAATTATCGGTGTGAAAAATGACACCGTTTGTCATCATCTATCCTAGCAGTTAGTGCAATATCATCATGTGTCAATAACACATTAGGATATTGAATACAGAGCTTGAGCCGCACCCTTTCGCTGTTTTGGGTAGGTGATGATGACTAAATGTGGAATGCACGCATGCGTGTTTGTCACTGGCGGATGAGCTAATCCTCCAAAAGGAGAGGCATTTCGTCATAGAGAATCGGCAAATTTTAGGCTAAATTTACTTACACATTGAGGAACAAATTCCACTTTTATAAATCGCCAAAGAAGGGGAAATTCCACTTCACTGTTTTCCCTCCGCTAGTTGTACCTGTACACATATGATAACTGGGTTTATAGTGCGGCAGGATGCATGCAGTGTTGCAGTGTAGCGCGTGTACAGTGCGTGCGTGTGCCTGCGTCTACCGCATACACAGATGTGCGGCAAACAGTCGCGCTGATCTATCAGTCTCAAGTTTGTTGGTGTTCTACCGATTTTAGCCATATCGGAACGGTTATTTATCTACCGGAAATTTTTTCGTCGAGCATCTTCTCGAAATCAGGTAGCAACTCAAAGATATCGTGATCGCTTAATTTTTTTGTTGATGTTTGGCTCGATGTTTCAATTCAGTATTCACTTGTTTTTGAGGAATTATTAAGCTTGATTTAAGTGAACTAAATAAATCAGATTAAGAATTGAAGTATTGTCACTTGTAATCATGCCTGCACTGTGAATGTGATGATCGCATGCAGTTGACCTGTACGTGCAGCAGCACTTGATTGCCTGCATGCGCTAACGGATTGCGCACTGCCTCCAGCCATATTACTTACTCGTGGTAGCGGTTTAGCAGAAAATTTATTTATCTTAGAACTATCTCATAGTAAAGTAATAACCAAATACAGGTCCCTGAGGTCCCACCTACTTTATGCTAAGGTATTTTTCACCACTTTTTAGTTTTTTTGTGTCTTAATTAGATCATTTAAAACATTTGTATCATTTAAAATATCTGATAGTGCTCAACATGCTCATCAGTCTATTCCGTTCCTAATGGGTGTCAGAGTTAGTAATATTTCCCATTCATATTTTTGCTCAATAGGAAAACTTGATGTGTGGTCATATCCGACAAAGTCATTTTACTTTGAGTGGTGTGTCATGCTTGTCAACCGATTTATGTACCGTGATGTAATCTGATAACCAATTTTGGATAATATCAGTCTTAACGTGTTGCTCATTTCTAATATTGTTATAGGTAAGTACACCGATATTGGTGAATTGTATAGTACTATATGTTAGTTGAAGCCCGTATTAGTAATAATATCTAATTCGGTGGTTAATATAATAGCTATAAAAAATAATAACTTTGCATATGGCTGCGAAAAGCTCAATGGGGTGACAATAATAGATTTTTTACTAGTCATTGTTCCATTGGAAACAACGTTGATCTACAACTCAACTGGCAACTCACCAGCTGACCGATAATCAGTCAGTCAGTTAGTCAGTCAGTCAGTCAGTCAGTCAGTCAGTCAGTCAGTCAGTCAGTCAGTCAGTCAGTCAGTCAGTCAGTCAGTCAGTCAGTCAATCAGTCTGTCAATCAGTCAGTCAGTCAGTCGGCATGTCAGCCAGTCAGTCAGTCAGCCGTTTTGTCAGCCAGTCAATCAGTCAGTCAGTCAGTCAGTCAGTCAGTCAGTCAGTCAGTCAGTCAGTCAGTCAGTCAGTCAGTCAGTCAGTCAGTCAGTCAGTCAGTCAGTCAGTCAGTCTGTCAATCAGTCAGTCAGTCAGTCGGCATGTCAGCCAGTCAGTCAGTCAGCCGTTCTGTCAGCCAGTCAGTTAGTTATATAGCGTATTCGCGCCGTCTGTGTAAACGCGTGCAGCAGAAAAATGTCGCTCCTGAAACATTACTTTTCACACGCGCGGATGAGCAAACCCACCAAAGGGAGAGAAATTGTTTTCATAGAAACAGAGTCCGCAGTCTTCAGATCATTTTACACACGCCTGAGGAAATAAATAAACTTTTTTTCTCTTTAAAGAGAAAAAAATTCAACTTGTTCTTTTCCTTTTCATCCGCTAACGGTGACAACTAATGTTTCATGAACGACATTTTACTGCTGCACACGCTTACACAGACGGCGCGGATACGCTATAGCACACCGAATCCACCTCACAAATTCCTGTCATCCAGTTAGTGATGAATGATCAACGTTTCTAAACTTGCCCCGGCCAGTCTCTATATTGCGTACCAGCAGATCAGACAGTTCGGACGTGTGTGTTTGCACAATCTACTATTTTATTTGTATATTTATTATAATGTTTGGTTTCGCAAGTGGACAGTCAGTGACTCCCCGACACTCACTCATCCGGCAATTAGTAGCGGGCGAGCACCTCACATATTATTCGTTATTTACCATGAAATGGTGAAAGCTTCAATTACTGCAAAGAATAATGAAACTGCATTTTCAATAAAACTCACCGCTTTTGGGAATCCTGTTTGTAGGCGTTTTATTAAAGCACGAGTGTTGTTGACTCCCTGATCTCTACGGTCGTGGCGCGCGCCTCGGATAATGTCAGAGGTAACGCCCCATCGGATACTACTACTATGTAGCTGACTGGTTATAACGTACAGCTGGTTACTCGATTAGCACACAATTTATCGCATATTTGAAGTGACGCTACTTCATTCTTTTAAGGTCGTAGTGTCTTTTTGAGTGAAACTATTTCATGACATACTTGGGATGAACAACTCAATTACGTCGTTTCCTAGTACATATAACTCAATGATTTTTTTCCCAATACAGTATTGTATTGGCGATGAAGTATGGCGAATTAGTTAGCAAAGAGTTTAACATTAATATTATTGAACATTGGCACGGTTTCAACTCGTAAATCAGCAATGTACACTCCAAACGATCGCATTTGCCTGTGCGCAATCACACCCTCACTCAAGAGCCAGAACGCAAAGCTGTCATCTTTGTTTATTCATTGATTCCGCCCTACTGTCTATTTTTATTCATTCATCGTTTAGGTTTTTTGTTAAATATTCTCCCAAATAACGTGTTTTTTATTCTATTTCTCAAGTGTTCAAAAATCATCACTGGAATGTGGTACAAATTTAATTCCCATAACTTTGTTGGTGTGATTCAGCGCTGATTGGGCTGTCGGATTCATTCGTACTGTTATCGATATGTTAATATGGGTAATATATAACTATTTTTAATATTGGTATTGAATACATCGACAATCATGTACACACAGTCAGATGATGTCACACTCGTTCATCCCACCTTTACACAATGCATGTGCATTTCCCTATCATCATATCATATTTATCATCAAAAGCCAAATGTTGATTTCCGGGCAGAAGGTGTGTTGTAAATGGTAGAGTTATGTTTGAGGACGGCAACAACAACAATAAAATGTATACTCATATGGCTAATCCGGGTTGTTTACCTGTGCATGTGACTGTGCATGCATGCATCGTGTACAGAGGATACATACTACAGACCACTGGCGGACGAGCTAATTCCCAAAAGGGAGAGGAAACTTTCCAAATAGGGGGAAGTTGACAGAAATAAGGTCATTTTATCTACACCTCAATAAATAAACTCTACATTTTGAAACTGCCAAAAAGGGGGGGGGAATTCCACTTTTCCCACCGTTCTTGTCCGCCGGTGGTGCAGAGGATACATACTACAGACAGACAGACCCAAGGACGTGTAGTTGACTGTTGGCTCGCTCAAACGCGCATCCACCACAAGCGCATCAAACAATAATATAGCGGACGAGAAGAGGAGAGAAACGTAAAATTCTACGTAATTGGTGATCTCCAAAATTGTATTTTGTACCTCAAGTTGTAGTTAAAATGGCTTAATGTCTGCCAATTCTCCTCTTTGATGAAATCCCCTCCTTTGGATTGGAGGGTTGGCTCGGTGACTCAGCCAGTGAATACAACTATTGTCCACATTCGTTTCTGTATTACCTGTTCTGACACATCTGGAGATATTGTTACTTTTTCTGCACTTTTCATAAGAAAAAGTTGAAATATTGATTGTTGGTTGTATTTGCGACGGGTATGCATGATGGTGAATGCATGCATCATGTGCATAGTCGTATGTATACAACGGTAGAATGCACTCCTGTACAAAACTAGCGGACGAGGGAACAACGGAAACGTCGAATTCCTCCCTTTTTGGCAGTTCCGAAACGTAGAACTTTTCTCCTAGGGTGTGGGTAAAACAGCCACAAAACTACCCATTTCCCCCTGTTTGACGATATTCCCCTCCATTTGGCGATTTCGCTGGTCGGCCAGTGCTGTACAATGATTGGACACGTTTAACTCGGCCCAAGTGTGCGCATCACCGGGGATTCACGTCTGCCAGCAACTGGCTGAAAATTTATCCATTTAAATTTTATCCCACTTTCCGGTGTTTTTGAGGTGTACACAAATTTACTTCGTTTAACTCAGCAGCAAGAATCCGAAATATCAGCTGTACCGATCAATTTTAATTGCGCACAGCCAACTTTGTTCAGTTGTAAAAATTTTGTTTATTTTGTTCTCTTATTTTCCTTATTTGTGTTGGGTACGAACGTAGGATGCTAGCACGTCAACATGTTTAATACTGTCTAATAAATTGTGTAAGTCTGACAGAGATTATTTAATTTTCATAATTCCAGAAACTGACAATACAAGATTTTTCGAGCTGAGTTTGTTCTGCAATGTTTATTAACTTCTTGAATTTTTCATCAGAAGTTTTATGTTATGTGTTGTTTACTTATGAACATAAACTTCATTAACATCATTACATGATTCATCCACCATCCAAACAAATCAGCAAGTTAAATGTTTTCTGTTGTGAAAGATCAATGACTAAACTTAAGTAAATTTTTTCTTGAATTCTTATTTTTGAACAATATGTTTTATGTGTAAAACGAAACACTCCAATTCAAAGTTTCCCGAAATCTGCTTGCATGTTCAGCCTGGCATAAAAAGTGCAATTGGTAGTTATGCAATCACCTGTTACTTCAAGTCTCATGGAAACTGTATATTTATCATTTTGATGTTATAATTGACTAAAATGTGTGATTGCAGGCTCGTCTATATTGTTTCGGTCAAGAATTGGAAGGCAGTCCAGTTTATATCGAGGCAGTCGCATCGCCGCAAGTGAGCCCACGTGCCCCGGTGATGGCATCCCCTCAACCACCCCCTCTGCCGCCGGATGAGCCCGTGCTCACATTCGCTGAGCTCACTGAGCCCATGGCACTCGGCTCACTCGTCGAAGTAGCCGTTCGTTTACCTTTATTCATTTTTTATTTTATATTTTTTATGTTTACTTAGTTTTTTTTCAATTTTAATTTAAACTTAGTTATAGAAAATATAACGCATTGTGTGAACCCAAGTTTCGACTTGCATAAGTATCTAATGTTGCATTATAAATTCCCAAGTACAAACGCGAAGCACCTATGATAAATCATGATGATCGTTAATCATAACGAAGTCCGGCAATTCATCAAAAGGCTCCCTAATAAATCTGATGATAGCAGCCCGTTTTCGCCTGTTTTCCGAGGGTCAGAACTCTGAACACAGGTCGGGATCGCGCCAAATCAAAACATAGTCGACGAACATTCGTATGGAATGTGCATTAAACATTGATGATTAAGATTATAATGTATAAAATGAATTGATTGCATGAATCACTCACACCGCAACGCAATCACCACGTGCTCTCGTATTCATCACAATGCATGCAGTCATGCAGCGGATGAGCCATACAACACATGTAGAATAGTTTACTCATCTGTTTGATTATCTTAGTTGATAACCTGTTAACCTATGTTATAGTTATGTCGTTCTAGTTTCACTATCATTAAATGGGGAATTTCCCCTTTTTGAGACATAATTTCCTCTATGTTGGCGCATTACCATCTGCACGTGTAACGCCGATTGAAGTTTTGCGTGCATTTATCGAACAACAAACGAGGCGGTGCGTCTATTTTTGAATGTGTGCGCGAGTGTGTTTGTAGTGGTATGGTTGCGGTGCGGTGTGGTCTTTTATTGTTGTTGTTGTTGTTGTTGTTGTTTTTCTAATCCTTGATGTTGTCTGTTTTCCTGTCGCCCAACTTCTACATCATGTTGAATGAAACGCTGAGACCGGCCGATTCAATACAAGGAACTTATGTATATCAGACTGCGAATGAAATAATTTATAAAAATAATATAAAAAACCAAACTGTCGCATGAAATGTATTGTAAACAGGAGAAGAAGGTAAGACGGATGCGCTGTTTGTCGCTGCCTGACGCTGGATGTAGCAATCAACACACAAGCGTGTTGTGTGATGCTGCGAGTGCTCTGTTGCAGTTGCACCATCAAAATTAAATGCGAGCAACATTGCGTTGCGTATCATGTTTTTTATTCTTTGAAACGTTTAAAAAAACCATGCAAGCTTTTTGGAACATTGAAATAGTTTTCAACCTCAGTTATTAAAGTCATCGATTCAAACATTTTTGTCGAATGTTTTTTCTACTTCATAATGAGTCGCATTTTGTATGAACTTGTCAAGCAGACATGTGACAAGTCAGGCAAATACGTACTTGACTGTCTAACGATTCTGTTGCCAAGGTCTTTTTCTGTCAGTCTCTGTATCCGCCCTTATTTTGTTTCAAATATTGTGAATAAGTCTTTTCGATTACACAAAGTCCAGTTTGTTTGTGTTCTGTGGTAAAGGCTGGCTGACCTTGCTGTTTGCGTGTTGGATTTCAAAAATGTCTTATTTAATTTTAATCGCGAGCAATAAGCTTAATCTATTTTGCGAAGCACTATGAAACTACATAACTCGTAATAATTACAAATTTATACCATTCTCGTAACAAATCTACGTAGCTTTATAATCGAGCGCTCAACGAACGAATAATTCTGAGAATAATCGGTCAACCTAAAATCACCACTCATCACTTTCAACGCTGAATAAAACTGTTCTTGGTTGTGTTGAATTGATGTTTACAAAGTGGTACATATGTACTTTTCACACATTCTCCTGTATTTTTCATCAACAATTATATTGAAAATTCTGTATCGGGAAAATTATGAAGTTCCAGAATAAAACGAAGGAAAAACACCTGTACTTTTGTCTAACGTCTACCAGTCTAAAATGTGTTTCTCAGTTATCCATATATTTGAAAAGACACTTTTTACTTGCATCGGCGTCCGTGAGCAAAAAATGCCTCTGGGAACCTGTTTCATGAGTTTCATTCAGTCAGCCACCTACTACCATGTTTATTTGCTTTTATTATAAAAATTTATATTAGCATAATGACGAGTATTCATAGTAGCATTTTTTTACCAAGATATTTCGGATTTATAATGTAGTGTGTATTACAAAACAGCATGTACAAATTAACAAAAAAGTATGTGTAACATCAGTATGATTTGCGGGGTGATTTTTGTCGGACACTTCACCTCGATTACAAACAAAAAGAATGCCTTTTTAGAGTAGCATGTTTTTCATGGAACACTTGTGCAATGTAAGTGAACATTTGCATACTATTGAAATCCAAACATCTGGAATGACAGTAGGAATACATACATTAAAGTATGACGCGTTTCCTTGTCCGTTGCCTTCAAAACGTTGATTGATGCACGTTATGTAACCGTTGTAAAGCCTGTTTCATTAGCCGGTAACGTCTTGTTTGTCGCACAAGAAGTAGCAGTGTGCATCATACTCCAAACATGTTTATCATCATTTTTGGTTGTGATGACTTTTTATATCGTAACAGTTTATTTCATAGGCTTTAAAATTCAACAAGTCTTGATTATAAGAGAGCTAAGATTATATGTGAATTTATTCTTTATATACACAGTTATGATCTATAATCTTGTCTTAACCCTCCGCTGGAAGTGAACCTTATCAATCATGCGTTGGTCAGCATGATGATTTACATCAAAATTTCACACTAACCAGCTTTTTTCGTAACGTAAAGTTGACTTTAACCGTCGTTGAAATCACTTTTGACTTTTTTTAATTTATTTCGTATTTTCAATTCCCCATATTATTTTATCAAAGTAATCAGTAGATTTCTCGAAATATCACGCATATTTTTGTTCCAATTCGAGAAATTCTAAATCCTTCATGTTCGATATGTCAAAGTAAAAAGAAAACGTGTTTTATAACTGCTATATTGACAGAACATACTATGATGACTGTAACAATGGTTTGCATTTGCAGATCAACGCTCAGGGCCGTTCAGATGGTCAGGTGTACGTGGATGCTACTTCGCCGTCCAACAAAACCACTGAATGCAGTGTCACCAAGAAGGGAACACGATTTACAGCAAACTTCACTCCCACTGAAATCGGTTGGTTTTCGCAAATGTTTATTTGTTTTTTGCGAGTTTTTGTTGGATTTTGTTTTTTTGTATTTTTAAAAGTTGTGATTAAAAACTTGGTGAATGTGAAC
>OZ038447.1:15526008-15537828 GCA_964036265.1 Daptonema setosum
AAAATAAATACATGTAGATGTTCTCATCAGCAACCGAGACGGATTTTGTCTGATTAAAACACATGATCGACGGTAATTCAAAAAAAACACGCACGCAGTTGGCGGTTATGACCCAAATTGGACTGATACATCCACACGTAATCAATGCACAAACAAATGCTAAAAACAGCAACATGAAATTCATTACATCCCTATGGGAAACCAGTTGTTGTTGCGAACGGCGGTGATGAGATGGACGAATGGTTTGTTTATCGAGTGTTTGGTGGGATATTCGGACAATTGATTATTGTTGGGTTGTCAAACAACCAGTTGACTCTTCTTCATCTTAACGTTTTTTCTGACATTTGCAGAAAATTTCAAGGTGTACAAGCAACAAAAATAATTCACATTCCCTAAGTTTTTAATCTTAACTTAAAAAAAAACAAAAAAAACAAAAATCAACGAAAACTCGCAAAAAACAAATAAACATTTCCGAAAACCAACCGATTTCAGTGGGAGTGAAGTTTGCTGTAAATCGTGTTCCCTTCTTGGTGACACTGCATTCAGTGGTTTTGTTGGACGGCGAAGTAGCATCCACGTACACCTGACCATCTGAACGGCCCTGAGCGTTGATCTGCAAATGCAAACCATTGTTACAGTCATCATAGTATGTTCTGTCAATATAGCAGTTATAAAACACGTTTTCTTTTTACTTTGACATATCGAACATGAAGGATTTAGAATTTCTCGAATTGGAACAAAAATATGCGTGATATTTCGAGAAATCTACTGATTACTTTGATAAAATAATATGGGGAATCGAAAATACGAAATAAATTAAAAAAGTCAAAAGTGATTTCAACGACGGTTAAAGTCAACTTTACGTTACGAAAAAAGCTGGTTAGTGTGAAATTTTGATGTAAATCATCATGCTGACCAACGCATGATTGATAAGGTTCACTTCCAGCGGAGGGTTAAGACAAGATTATAGATCATAACTGTGTATATAAAGAATAAATTCACATATAATCTTAGCTCTCTTATAATCAAGACTTGTTGTAATTTAAAGCCTATGAGATAAACAGTTACGATATAAAAAATCATCACAACCAAAAATGATGATAAACATGTTTGGAGTATGATGCACACTGCTACTTCTTGTGCGACAAACAAGACGTTACCGGCTAATGAAACAGGCTTTACAACGGTTACATAACGTGCATCAATCAACGTTTTGAAGGCAACGGACAAGGAAACGCGTCATACTTTTAATGTATGTATTCCTACTGTCATTCCAGATGTTTGGATTTCAATAGTATGCAAATGTTCACTTACATTGCACAAGTGTTCCATGAAAAACATGCTACTCTAAAAAGGCATTCTTTTTGTTTGTAATCGAGGTGAAGTGTCCGACAAAAATCACCCCGCAAATCATACTGATGTTACACATACTTTTTTGTTAAATTGTACATGCTGTTTTGTAATACACACTACATTATAAATCCGAAATATCTTGGTAACAAAATGCTCACATAAAAAGTTACTATGAATACTCGTCATGAAAGACCATTATGCTAATATAAATTTTTATAGTAAAAGCAAATAAACATGGTAGTAGTAGGTGGCTGACTGAATGGAACTCATGAAACAGGTTCCCAAGAGTCATTTTTTGCTCACGTACGCCGATGCAAGTAAAAAGTGTCTCTTCAAATATATGGATAACTGAGAAACACATTCTAGACTGGTAGACGTGACACAAAAGTACAGGTGTTTCTCCTTCGTTTTATTCTGGAACTTACATAGTTTTACCGATACAGAATGTCCAATTAGATTTTTGATGAAAAATACAGGAGAATGTGTGAAAAGTACATACCACTTTATAAACATCAATTCAACACAACCAAGAACAGTTTTATTCTGCATTGAAAGTGATGAGTGGTGGCTTTAGGTTGACCGATTATTCTCAGAATTATTCGTTCGTTGAGCGCTCGATTATAAAGCTACGTAGAATTGTTACGAGAATGGTATAAATTTGTAATTATTATTCGCTAGGAATTGAGTTAGTTTCATAGTGCTTCGCAAAATAGATTAAGCTTATTGCTCGCAATTAAAATGAAATAAGACATTTCTGAAATCCAACACGCAAACAGCAAGGTCAGTCAGCCTTTACCACAAAACACAAACAAGCTGGACTTTGTGTAATCGAAAAGACTTATTCACAATATTTGAAGCAAAATAAGGGCGGATACAGAGACTGACAGGAAGAGACCTTGGCAACAGAATCGTTAGACAGTCAAGTACGTACTTGCCTGACTTGTCACATGTCTGTTTGACAAGTTCATAAAATGCGACTCATTATGAAGTAGGAATACATTCGACAAAAATGTTTGAATCGATGACTGACTTTAAAAACTGAGGTTGAAAACTATTTCAATGTTCAAAAAAACTTGTATGATTTTTCAAACGTTTCAAAGAAAAAAAATTATACGCAACGCAATGTTGCTCGCATTTAGTTTTGATGGTGCAACTGCAACATAACACTCGCAGCATCACACAAACACGCTTGTGTGTTGATTGCTACATCCAGCGTCAGGCAGCGACAAACAGCGCATCCGTCTTACCTTCTTCTCCTGTTTACAATACATTTCATGCGACCGTTTGGTTTTTTATATTATTTTTATAAATTATTTCATTCGCAGTCTGATATACATAAGTTCCTTGTATTGAATCGGCCGGTCTCAGCGTTTCATTCAACATGATGTAGAAGTTGGGCGACAGGAAAACAGACATCATCACGGATTAGAAAAACAACAACAACAACAACAACAACAACAACAACAACAACAACAACAACAACAACAACAACAACAATAAAAGACCACACCGCAACCATACCACTACAAACACACTCGCGCACACATTCAAAAATAGACGCACCGCCTCGTTTGTTGTTCGTTAAATGCACGCAAAACTTCAATCGGCGTTACACGTGCAGATGGTAATGCGCCAACATAGAGGAAATTATGTCTCAAAAAGGGGAAATTCCCCATTTAATGATAGTGAAACTAGAACGACATAACTATAACATAGGTTAACAGGTTATCAACTAAGATAATCAAACAGATGAGTAAACTACATGTGTTGTATGGCTCATCCGCTGCATGAATGCATGCATTGTGATGAATACGAGAGCACGTGGTGATTGCGTTGCGGTGTGAGTGATTCATGCAATCAATTCATTTTATACATTATAATCTTAATCATCAATGTTTAATGCACATTCCATACGAATGTTCGTCGACTATGTTTTGATTTGGCGCGATCCCGACCCGTGTTCAGAGTTCTGACCCTCGGAAAACAGGCGAAAACGGGCTGCTATAATCAGATTTATTAGGGAGCCTTTTGATGAATTGCCGGACTTCGTTATGATTAACGATCATCATGATTTATCATAGGTGCTTCGCGTTTGTACTTGGGAATTTATAATGCAACATTAGATACTTATGCAAGTCGAAACTTGGGTTCACACAATGCGTTATATTTTCTATAACTAAGTTAAAGTTAAAATTGAAAAAAAAACTAAGTAAACATAAAAAATAAAAAATGAATAAAGGTAAACGAACGGCGACTTCGACGAGTGAGCCGAGTGCCATGGGCTCAGTGAGCTCAGCGAATGTGAGCACGGGCTCATCCGGCGGCAGAGGGGGTGGTTGAGGGGATGCCATCACCGGGGCACGTGGGCTCACTTGCGGCGATGCGACTGCCTCGATATAAACTGGACTGCCTTCCAATTCTTGACCGAAACAATATAGACGAGCCTGCAATCACACATTTTATTCAATTAGAACATCAAAATGATAAATATACAGTTTCCATGAGACTTGAAGTAACTGGTGATTGCATAACTACCTATTGAACTTTTTATGCCAGGCTGAACATGCAAGCAGATTTCGGGAACCTTTGAATTGGAGTGTTTCGTTTTACACATAAAGAATAACAAGACGTGAAGGATCATCGGTTATTTCAAATACAAAAAAAACATATTGTTCAAAAAACAGAAATCAAGAAAAAATTTAATTAAGTTTAGTCATTGATCTTTCACAACAGAAAACATTTAACTTGCTGATTTGTTTGGATGGTGGGTGGATCAGTTTCTGGAATTATAAAAATTAAATAATCTCTGTCAGATTACACAATTTATTAGACAGTATTAAACATGTCGACGTGCTAGCATCCAACGTTCGTACCCAACACAAATAAGGAAAATAAGAGAACAAAATAAACAAAATTTTATCTACTGAACAAAGTTGGCTGTGCGCAATTAAAATTTATCGGTACAGCTGATATTTCGGATTCTTGCTGCTGAGTTAAGCGAAGTAAAACACCGAAAAGTGGGATAAAATTTAAATGGATAAATTTTCAGCCAGTTGCTGGCAGACGTGAATCCCCGGTGATGCGCACATTTGGGCCGAGTTAAACGTGTCCAATCATTGTACAGCACTGGCCGACCAGCGAAATCGCCAAATGGAGGGGAATATCGTCAAACAGGGGGAAATGGGTAGTTTTGTGGCTGTTTTACCCCTACCCTAGGGGAAAAGTTATACGTTTCGGAACTGCCAAAGAGGGAGGAATTCGACGTTTCCGTTGTTCCCTCGTCCGCTAGTTTTGTACAAGAGTGGATTCTACCGTTGTATACATACGACTATGCACATGATGCATGCATTCACTCACCATCATGCATACCCGTCGCAAATACAACCAACAATCAATATTTCAACTTTTTCTTATGGAAAGTGCAGAAAAAGTAACAATATCTCCAGATGTGTCAGAACAGGTAATACAGAAACGAGTGTGGACAATAGTTGTATTCACTCACTGGCTGAGTCACCGAGCCAACCCTCCAATCCAAAGGAGGGGATATCATCAAAGAGGAGAATTGGCAGACATTAAGCCATTTTACCTACAACTTGAGGTACAAAATACAATTTTGGAGATCGCCAATTATGGGGAATTTTACATTTCTCTCATCTTCTCGTCCGCTATATTATTGTTTGATGCGCTTGTGGTGGATGCGCGTTTGAGCGAGCCAACAGTCAACTACACGTCCTTGGGTCTGTCTGTGTGTAGTATGTATCCTCTGCACCACCGGCGGACAAGAAGGGTGGGAAAAGTGGAATTCCCCCCTTTTTGGCAGTTTCAAAATGTAGAGTTTATTTATTGAGGTGTAGATAAAATGACCTTATTTCTGTCAACTTCCCCCTATTTGGAAAGATTCCTCTCCCTTTTGAGAATTAGCTCGTCCGCCAGTGGTCTGTAGTATGTATCCTCTGTACACGATGCATGCATGCACAGTCACATGCACAGGTAAACAACCCGGATTAGCCATATGAGTATACATTTTATTGTTGTTGTTGCCGTCCTCAAACATAACTCTACCATTTACAACACACCTTCTGCCCGGAAATCAACATTCGGCTTTTGAGGATAAATATGATATGATGATAGGGAAATGCACATGCATTGTGTAAAGGTGGGATGAACGAGTCATCTGACTGTGTGAACATGATTGTCGCTGTATTCAATACCAATATTAAAAATAGTTATTTATTCACCATATTAACATATCGATAACAGTACGAATGAATCCGACAACCCGATCAGCGCTGAATCACACCAACAAAGTTATATGAATTAAATTTGTACCACATTCCAGTGATGATTTTTGAACACTTGAGAAATAGAATAAAAAACACGTTATTTGGGAGAATATTTAACAAAAAACCTAAACAGTCACAACGGCAAGCGTTTTTGTACATTTGATGAATGAATAAAAATAGACAGTAGGGCGGAATCAATGATTAAACAAAGATGACAGCCCTGCGATCTTGCTCTTGAGTGAGGGTGTGATTGCGCACAGGCAAATGCGATCGCTTCGAGTGTTCATTGCTGATTTGCGAGTTGAAACCGTGCCAATGTTCAATAATATTAATGTTAAACTCTTAAATTGCTAACTAATTCGCCATCCTTCATCGCCAATACAACACTATATTGGGAAAAAATTCATCGAGTTATATGTACTAGGGAACGACGTAATTGAGTTGTTCATCCCAAGTATGTCATGAAATAGTTTCACTCAAAAAGACACTACGACCTTAAAAGAATGAAGTAGCGTCACTTCAAATATGCGATAATTTGTCTGCTAATCGAGTAACTAGCTGTACGTTATAACCAGTCAGATAGTAGTAGTATCCGATGGGGCGTTACCTCTGACATTATCCGAGGCACGCGCCACGACCGTAGAGAACAGGGAGTCAACAACACTCGTGCTTTAATAAAACGCCTACAAACAGGATTTCCAAAAGCGGTGAATTTTATCGAAAATGCAGGTTCATTATTCTTTGCAGTAATCGAAGCTTTCACATGTTCATGGTAAATAACCAATGATATGTGAGGTGCTCGCCCGCTACTAATTGACGGATGAGTGAGTGTCGGGGAGTCACTGACTGTCCACTTGCGAAACCAAACATTATAATAAATATACAAACAAAATAGTAGATTGTGCAAACACACACGTCCGAACTGTCTGATCTGCTGGTACGCAATATAGAGACTGGCCGGGGCAAGTTTAGAAACGTTGATCATTGATCTGACTGGATGACAGGAATTTGTAAGGTGGATTCGGTGTGACATAACTAACTGACTGACTGGCTAACATGCCGGCTGACTGACTGACTGACTGACTGACTGACTGACTGACTGATTGACTGACTGATAGAACTGACTGACTGACTGACTGACTGACTGACTGACTGACTGACTGACTGACTGACTGACTGACTGACTAACAGACTGACTGACTGACTGACTGACTGACTGACTGACTGACTGACTGACGGACTGACTGACTGACTGACTGACTGACTAACTGACTGACTGACTGACTGACTGACTGACTGACTGACTGACTGACTGACTGACTGACTGACTGACTGACTGACTGACTGACTGACTGACTGACTGACTGAATGACTGACTGACTGACTGACTGACTGACTGACTGACTGACTATCGGTCAGCTGGTGAGTCAGCCAGTTGAGTTGTAGATCAACGTTGTTTCCAATGAACAAATGACTCGTAAAAAACTAATATTGTTACCCCATTGAGTTTTCACAGTCATATGCAAAGTTATTAGCTATTATAATAACCACCGAATAAGATAATATTACTAATACCGGCTTCAACTAATATATAGTACTATACAATTCACCAATATCGGTGTACTTACATACCTATAGCAATAGTAAAATGAGCAACACGTAAAGACTGATATTATCCAAAATTGGTTATCAGATTACACCACGGTACATAAAATGGTTGACAAGCATGACACACCACTCAAAGTAATATGACTTTGTCGGATATGACCACACATCAAGTTTTCCTATTGAGCAAAAATATGAATGGGAATTATTACTAACTCCGACACCCATTAGGAGCGGAATAGACTGTTGAGCACTATCAGAGGTTTTAAATGATGCAAATGTTTTAAATTATACAAATTTTTTAAATGATCTAGTATGACACAAAAATACTAAAAAGCGGAAAAAATACCTTAAGCATAAAGTAGGTGGGACCTCAGGTTCCTGTATTTAGTTAGGTTATCTTACTATGAGATAGTTCTAAGAAAAATAAAATTTTCTGCTAAACCGCTACAATGAGTAAGTAATATGGCTGGAGGCAGTGCGCAATCCGTTAGCGCATGCAGGCAATCAAGTGCTGCTGCACGTACAGGTCAACTGCATGCGATCATCACATTCACAATGCACGCATGATCACAAGTGACAATACTTCAATTCTTAATTTAATTTATGTAGTTCAATTATTTCAAGTTTTTCAATTACTCAAAAACAAGTGGAGATAAATTGAAACATCAAGCCAAACCTCAACAAAAAATTCAAGCGATCACGTTGAACGATCGCTTTGAGTTGCTACCCGATTTGGGGAAGATGCTCGAATAAATTTCCGTTTGATAAATAACCTTTCCGATTTGACCTAAATCAGTGGAGCGCCAACAAACTTGGGACCGATATCCCAGCGCGACTGTTTGCCGCACATCTGTGAATGCGGTAGACGCAGGCACACGCACGCACTGTACACGCGCTACACTGCAACACTGCATGCATCCTGCCGCACTATAAACCCAGTTATCACTGGCGGACGAGCGAAATTCCCAAAGGGAGGGGAATTTCGTCAAAGAGGGGGAATCGGCAGAAAGTAGACTATATTACCTACACCTTAGGGAACAAATTCTTTTTTAACAAATGCCAAAGAAGGGGGAATTCCACTTTTCCCTCCCCTTCTCGTCCGCTAGTGCCAGTTATCATATGTGTACAGGTACAACTAGCGGAGGGAAAACAGTGAAATGGAATTTCCTCTTCTTTGGCGATTTATGAAAATGGAATTTGTTCCTCAATGTGTCAGTAAATTTAGCCTGAAATTTGCCGATTCTCTATGACGAAATGCCTCTCCCTTTGGAGGATTAGCTCATCCGCCAGTGACAGGCACGCATGCATGCATTCCACATTTAGTCATCATCACCCACCCAAAACAGCGAAAGGGTGCGGCTCAAGCTCTGTATTCAATATCATATTGTGTTATTGACACATGATGATATTGCACTAACTGACGATAGATGATGACAAACGGTGTCATTTTTCACACCGATAATTTTATTGCCTATTTAAGTTTGATTACAGTTTATTTTTGACATTTAGAGACAAGAAAGTATGTAGCTTGTGTGAATCTAATTCCAGACAAAAATATCACGTACAGGGGAAACGCACCTATAACATGGTAAGTGTTAGAAAGAGTCAATACATCAATTACAACTTTTTCGTCAGCATCAAACCCTAATGTATTAATTGACTAACGATTGGCGTCACTTCCCATGTATGAGAAGCACGTTGGCAAGCTCTGACCAAAATTAATGTTGCACGAAATATAACTTCAGTGATAATTCATGTTAGCAGCAATTTTAGAAAAAAAAATCCAAACAAACAATTATTCATAAATGTTATATTTTTTTATAATGAGCACGACGGCAATATTAACAACCGGTAAAAAACATTTTTCTACATATATACAAACAAGTTTGTATCTAAAAACATTAGAAAAACCCGATTGAAGCTTTAAACAACCAACGGCATAATTTCCGACCACGGTTGGCACAAAAGCCAATGATGCACCCTTAACTGTCCGTTGGAACTGCTGTTGTCGGGCGTGCACCCCCGATCCACCGCCCAGTTCACAACGAAGATCGGATAGACGTACCGTGGGATCGATGAACGTCAGGTCCACGTTTACCTGATACCGTATGACTGAGTAAGTGAGTGAGTGAGTGAGTGAGTGAGTAAGTGAGTGAGTGAGCTAGTGAGTGAGTGAGTGAGTGAGTGGAGTGAGTGAGTAATACCTGTTGGTTGACGTGTATCTGTTTATGCCTGACCGGCTCTATTCGGCAAGAGGGTTGCTCACTAGGTGCCTCTTGCGCTGGTAGAGCACACAGGTGTGCCACGTACGCCATTACGGCTGCAAATTTACCAGTAAAAATCTGTCAGTCAATCAGTCAGATGATCCATAATTTTTAATTTTAATTGACTTAACACAACTTGTACGATAATTATATAGAAATTTTAATCTTGAAGTTATAAATCAGTCATCAAACAAAGTTAAGGTCATTCAGTCAGTCAGTCAGTCAGTCAGTAACCGAGTGTATCAACATCAGGATCAGCCATATCCTCGGCACTGATCAACGGTGTCACACCCAGTACTCGTCCCGCGTTCATCGCTACAAACATAACGAATAAGTTTCGACCAAACTTTTGTTAAATATTTTTCTCATTTTCTCAACAAAACAGTGATTTTTTCGTGATGTAGTAAAAGTAACCATGATTAATATTCCTTGCCCAGAATGCCGGATCATGCGAGATGTGTGGCCAGCCGGGAATGCGACCTCCCAGATTCACGACCAACTGACACAACACTTGACCGTCGTTCCAATCCGACTGAAACAAAACTTTCCCATCGTTATTTTAGTCAACCAGTGACACTCTTTCAATTAAATAATAAACTGTTATCAGTCTGTTCATAGACATGCATTAGAACATACCTTGAAATTGCCTACGGTAATGTCTGGCACCAGCTGCCTGACGTGTGCCAGGGTGGCCTTGTACCCTGGTGCTCCAGGTCTGATGAAGTACGACAAGTACGTCATGCATGATAACTCGTCCAGTTGGTCACTGTTCAGATCATCTGGGGACAGGATCATGGGAACACCCAGATGCTCATGGGCTAGCTCTACTGCTCGGCGACAGTTCTCGGCTCTATGAATGAACGAATGAACGAATGAATGAATGAATGAATTAATCAAGGGACGGCCGCTAGGCCGTTCCCTTAATATGGTTCGATTAAGATAAGCTCTTTTGCGGATAACTTGATCTAGCCTGTTCGTATCGACTTCTAGTCTGTTCCATCGATTTTCTCGCGCGATTCTACATCTTTTTGACTATTTTTAACCCGGTAGGGATGATTTTTCATTTTTCAGGTCCGAAAATGATGAAAATGCGATTTTCCGTTTTTTTTTTCTCCCCCAAAACGCTGTATGGGAACTGGGTAAGACCTATAGAGCTGAAAATTGGTATCTAGGTCAACTTTCAGCGTAGAAAACGATTATTAAAGTGTCCCGCAGATCGGAATAATATTTGCACCATTTTTCAGGGATTTAATGAAAAAAATGTGAAAAATCGCAGGCTAAATGGAGAAAGAATCGTTGTATGAGTGATAGGGTAGTCCGATCAAACTGAAATTTTGACCGGATGTGTATTACACATGTCGAAGTATGTTCCGCTATCTAACTTTTTCTTATCAAGTAACACACAAAACTGGCAAGGGGGTACATAGAGAAAAAAATTGTGGACATTTTTCAGAAAAGCTAAATTACTGATATAACCAAAGTTTGAATGATTCTCAAAGTGTGTTCATTCGACGCGGAATCAAATTTCATACTGACCTTATTTCGACCTATTTTTCTTTAAACCCCTTGGACTTTCTAATAAATCCGAAAAACAGACATTTTCAAATTTCTAACTTGTTGACGATTTTTGCCCATTTAAAACTCGATTATTGTCAGGTTTAAAATATTGAAGTTTTTCGTATTGATAGAATGTTTAGAGTGATTAAAGCTCTATCCAAAACAGAAAAGATGATTCTTGCCGTATTCTCAAAAAAATATTTATTAGCCGTCAAAAACGGTAAAAATTCAAGTTCCCTCATTCACGCTGTTTCAGCCACATTGGATTTCAAAATTTTCATTTATACAGAAACATGACAAACTTGATTTCAACAGGGTGTCTATAGGGAGAACACTTCTAACAAAATAAATTTTTAAACCTGATCTGTACCTTTAAATAAGATTTTATGATTTGTCAAAAAATACAGAAATGAAGAAAATTGTAACAAAAAATTTTTTCAGAGGAATTTCTGTTCTTTGTTTGTAGACATGTTCCAATATTATTAAAACACCTCAAAACCGTATTATAAGTGGTCTGGAAGTGAGGAAATTTTTTTTGAGATTCACATGGTACATGGTGCGTCCGCTGATATGTACACCTCGGCGCTGACCTAATAATAGCCAGGTTTTGAAGTCACTTTCACTCTAGATGTAATGATAAATTTATGATTGGAAACTAGGTTTGATGATGTGAACTAATTTATATAATATTTTTGTTCAAGGTAGTCAAGTGGATAGTGGGTTTGCATGTTAAACAAGTGGTTCTGGGTTCAATA
>OZ038447.1:15538028-15749279 GCA_964036265.1 Daptonema setosum
ACCAGAACACAGTATGAAGAGTCAGGCATTGGAACCAGCTCGCTTTCCAGACTTCTGTAAACCAAACACATCTTCCCTTTGAGACAGTAGCTTATGAAATACATCACGCGTATTATTTATTTTCTTTCTTGTAAAAATTCGCTCAAGATTACGTATTATATGGAAAGTGAAGATAAACTGAATTTAACTGGGCAGTAGTTCAGGCGTTGTTGTCACGAACGCAGAACCTGGTAATAACAGCAAACCGACCTGCAATCAATCAACAGTGCATGACCAGCTTTTGCCTGGCTTACCACAAACTGGTCCATGATACCGCACGGCATACCCGCAAAATCGTGCTCTGCTTTCTGACAGGCCAACGCTCGATCCACTGGGCTAAACAATCATTTGTCAATCAATACACCATTTTCAGTGTCATAATCATAAGGCATCCGTCAGTCAAATCAGTTAATCGTGTCAAAGAATATATTGATAGATGATGCAACCTGACATGTTTTCCGGTCAACTGTTCACATAATGCGTACATGGCAACTTCGAGTGCCGCTGAACTGCTGAGACCGCCGCCCAAGGGTACGGTAGACGCGATTACACAGTCAAAAGCAGGCACATCCACAAACTGTGCCAGCACACCTCGGATGTAGTTGGTCCAGGTGGTCGATGAATTGGAGTCAACCTACGAATTGTTTGATTTTTATTAACTGCATTCTTGTATTTGGAAACAGTGAAAACTCGTGGACAGAAATTTCGGGAGTGAATGTGAAAATATGCTGAAATTGAGTTACAGGATTAGTTTTTTTAAATAAATTCAAGATTCTGCATAGATATTTGATCGTGAATAACCGTTTGTTGCGTCAACGGTAGCGATACCATTTCAGTGTTGTTGGCTCCAGGTGCATTCAGGCTGATGATTCGAACCGAGTCATTGCCTGTGCTTCGACCAGCAACGATCACCGTGTAGAGAGGAATAGCCTGAAACAGCGAGTGAGTGAGTGAGTGAGTGAGTGAGTGAGTGAGTGAGTGAGTGAGTGAGTGAGTGAGTGAGTGAGTGAGTGAGTGAGTGAGTGAGTGAGTTAGTAGTTAACCATGGGCATAACAAAACCATTGCAGTAGTCGACATGCTCACCGATCAGATTAACTCTACCAGGCGCCACTGCCACAACTTCAGGATCTGTGCTTTTGAAGTTGTTCAAGTACTGGCTTATCGCCCGTTCTTTCAGTTCCTCAACAGTTGTCATCTTCGAAATGTTTTGTTTTTATTGGGCTGAGTAAGTAACCGGTGAAAATATCAAAAACCGGCCATGAAAATTATGAGAAAAGGTTGCGTGTGTAAACGCACAGTCAGACACGTTTGATGAGCATTGCGAGATGCTTATCAGTGACCGGATCAGTTTGCATGTACTGCTGCCCCTCGTGTTACATATTGCATTGCATTAATCGTCTATAGATGTGTACCACATAAACATTACATAATATTATATAATATATTACTGTATCATGATTTTTTTACTGTACCCTGTTTTTTTTCGTTAATTATTACCCGTCCGTGATAAGGAGATTGAATTTGTATGAGCGGCATTTTTTCAAACACTTTGAATAATAAAAGACGAGTGAGTGATTATTATTATTTTATTCGTGAGTGAGACATGAATCGAGAGCGTCTACTGACTTGATTTTATTTATCTACAGTAGCTTGCATGGTTTTACTGGTCAAAATGTGGCCGGCCAGCTGGCCGGCCGGCCGCCCTGTCTGTCTGTCTGTCTGTCTGTCTGTCTGTCTGTCTGTCTGTCTGTCTGTCTGTCTGTCTGTCTGTCTGTCTGTCTGTCTGTCTGTCTGTCTGTCTGTCTGTCTGTCTGTCTGTCTGTCTGTCTGTCTGTCTGTCTGTCTGTCTGCCTGTCTGCCTGTCCGTCTGTCTGTCTGTCTGTCTGTCTGTCTGTCTGTCTGTCTGTCTGTCTGTCTGTCTGTCTGTCTGTCTTTCTGTCTGTCTGTCTGTCTGTCTGTCTGTCTGTCTGTCTGTCTGTCTGTCTGTCTGTCTGTCTGTCTGTCTGTCTGTCTGTCTGTCTGTCTGTCTGTCTGTCTGTCTGTCTGTCTGTCTGTCTGTCTGTCTGTCTGTCTGTCTGTCTGTCTGTCTGTCTGTCTGTCTGTCTGTCTGTCTGTCTGTCTGTCTGTCGGTCTGTCTGTCTGTCTTTGTGTCTGTCTGTATGTCTTTCTGTCAGTATCTTAACTTTTTGATATAGAGCCCTGCCAAATTTTTTATGATCCAATTGGTCCTATAGAAGCTTGTGCGGCCGAAAAAATCTACGCGTAAAAAACTAATAAGAAAAGTTGTACAAAATTATTTGTGCGGAACTGCAATAATTATTTTTAAATAAATAAAAAATAAAATTTTATAAATAATTGTTTTACATTTTTATACAGATAAAAAACGATAGATAATTCAATTATTTTGTTCTTGGCTTATTTCGTGAAGAAAAGTTATAATCAGACCAATGTTTCACCGTTGATTAGTTAGGTGCAGTTTGAAAAAAAACGCGTATGCCCTGCCGAACACTTTTTACCGATAAATTTCATTTAAATTTCAGCTCCTTCTTTTATTCATGCTTATCTGTCATTGATTTGTTATAATGTTGTGATATAAATTAATCTTTTAGACTCGCCAATTAACAGTTATAATATTCACCAAGCGCCTTCAAAAATGAACTACGCAACTCCCGGTGGGAATCCATTGTCGCTGCACAAACTAGCTGAAGAAGGTTAGCTATTCTTATCTATTTTGAATTGATGCGTTAGGTTATCGGGACTTGTCAATTAGTGAAGTTCCATTAGAAGAAGAAATTTATTTCACTCCGCTAGATGTCTAATGCCGATGGTGGGATTAAAACATAACTAACTTGACTGACCTGACCTGAAAACTTTTTTAATACAATGTTCTTGATGATCAACTTAATGATGCATGCATCTAATTCACACGTCCAACGGAAAGGCAACCGCATAGTTGGGGTTATAATTATGCGTGCAGTCCCGGCTTGTGGGCACTCAATAACAGTATAATAATGTTAGTCCGGGCATCGCCATGGTAACGGTTCATGATGAGTTGTGTGCGTGTGGCGGCAGGGGCGATAATTTGTGGCATTATGTCCATGTGATGTGGTCAACCTGAAGATGATTGAAATTGAAATGCGATTTTCGTTTTATGGTGTGACTCGTGCTTGGACTAGACAAGGCAGCTTTGTCTGTACGGTAGTGAGTGGAGTGAGTTGACCCGCCACTGTGTAGTTGTGCTGAGGCATGACAAGGTAGATGCCTTATATCCGTGGTCCTGCGTCCAGTACTCTGTACTGTGCTCTTGTCAGCCATCTTGCCCCACCCAATTCGTATAATCGAATTGGGTTGGATAGTAGCTACTTGAAGGTGCTAACCTGTTGCGTGCGAGTACACATTCAAGTTGTGTCGGGTAGCTGAACCACCAACCAGTGTGCTATGCCGCTGTCTGATTACGCATAAGTAACCATGCATTAGTAAGCAATACCTGAGTACGATGGGCCGTAGCGGATTGATAGCTAATGCTAGCTTACACATCAGTATTGTTCAAACTTGTCAAGAATGGTGTTTGGCAAACACTTTGAACTGCATTTACCGATAGTTAATTTACTGGCTCTATGTAGCTGTTTCATGTGGAATGTGTTGTGTTATGTTCCGCTGTGAACTGAAGCCGATGCGTTGCACTGACCGGTGTAGTTGGATATAAGGATGAGATTAGCTGCAGCTGGGTGAACATGAAAATGTTAACGAGCATATCAATCGACGATGAACACAAATACCTTTGGTGTGATCTTAGCTTAGTTGTTTGTATAATACTCGGCTATGGACAACCTAAACGATGCTCAACCCACAAATACAAGTGGATTGCACTCAAACCCGAGCCAACCACGCAAACGTTCACTCAACAAATGTCAGTCTGAGCTGCTTCGAATGCCTGGTCGAGACCGCTACAAGACACCGCCCAGTCTCAGCCTATTCACCTGTCGATCCTCTAGCACCATTACACGCTCATCCGCTTTTTCTTTTTCGCAAGGTACTTACTTCATTAATATATATTATATTTAATATTACATATATGGGGGCATCAGCAAATAATGCCACTTCCATTTATGAGATATCAGCTGACGACAGTATACCATTGCTCCTTGTTTACAATTAGTGGAATACTGTCGCTTCTTTGTGGAATACTGTACTGTCGCTTCTTAGTGGAGTGAAAAATTTCACATTACATTTGTTCTGTTCATCAGTTTAAGAATCATGATATTGTTTTGTAATGTAGCTATACGTTTTTCGTGAAATTTTGGCTCGCTCAATTGATTATATCACTAGTGGCAGTGAAATATGTCATTCAGGGAACAGAAGTGAAGCATTTCCTCTGTCGCGTCATCATGTAAACCGATGCTATTCCAAATAAGCTGCTTAATTATGGTTGCGTATGTTACGTTTATTGTTTTTAGACGGTAACGACAGCGGCTCCGAGGATTCTTACCGTGCTTACCAGATGAGTCGTCCGCAGACGAACCCACGCAGCAGCCACGATATGGTTGTCAATGGCTCAGGTTATATATACAGGGTGTCCCATTTAAAAGTCCGGTTTTGTTTTTGATATAACTTTTGCAGTGTTCAACGGATTTCAAAAATTTTAGCGTCATTCGAAAGACAATTCTTGAAAATTTTGTTTGCTGCAAACGAAATTGAATTCTGATATTTCTGTCGTTATTTATGTCAGTTATACTAAAGCACCCCATTTTAGCGAAAAGGGAGGTTTTTTCCTCTACTTTTTCTTCATATTTTATAAATAAACTTAACTTATAACGTTTTTCTGCATGTCAGACTAGTCAAACTTAGTAAGAAAATCACAAATAATCATTTCATATTTTTATAAAACCTAATGAACCATTTTAAAAACCAAATGAAAGCACTTATTGACTGTTTGCACTGAGATTCAACATTTTTGCGCAAATGCGAGAAATGTCGAAAACATTGGCGAACAACAACAATTCATGTTTTTCGGTTTACAATCAAGAGAAGATAAGCAGAAAAATCAAGTTTGAAAAAATTTTCTAATTAAAATATGAATTTTAATTTTTGGTAAAAACGGATTTTTTTCAATGTCGAAATTAGGTGTCTTCGTAAAAAATTGCGTAACTACCGGTAAAAGTATCCAAATTCAATTTTCTTTTGAACAAACAAAAATTTCAAAAATTGTCTTTCGAATGATTCTTAAATTTTTGAAATCCGTTCAACACTGCAAAAGTTATGGCGAAAACAAAACCGGACTTTTAAGTGGGACACCCTGTACATACATCATACATAATGTAACATAATCTTCTTTCTGCACCTTTTCTTTTTATTGTTTTAATTTTATTATATTTATAATTATATAATCGGTTGTGTAGGAGCAGCAACAGCAAGTGATGGTGAAGCTGTCTCGACTCCCCATCGCACCCATCAACACAGTGTATCCGCCGACTATGAGGCCCCCGCCTATCCAATTGAGCTGATGGAATCCAAGAATGTCGCCGTCATTCGCAGTCTTGACCAGAATCGGTGAGTTTTTTGTTGGATACCTTTTTAAGTGTGGAATATGTTTGAACTATTGCTCGTTGCTAGCAAGTTATAATTCAATCAATTAATAGCATTTTTTCTCTAACTGCATTATTAAATAAAGGTGGTTGAATCGTTTATTCATGATATGTGGCTGTTATGTTCAATCCCTTTTGTCTAGGAGTTTATTCTTCGATCGACGGTGCAGTTTAGACGCAGCGTTAGTTTAATGACTTGTTACGTGAGCCAATTGTACTGTCGCGTTGTCGTGTTATTAGCAATCAGGGGTGGTTCTAGTTTCAGTTGGTGGGTAGATTAGGTGAAATTTATCTTAAGAACATATAATAGAATGAAAGTGGGCGAAAAAAGGCACATAAACAGCATAAATCAATCAAAAATTGAGCTAAATCAATGGCAGAAAGATGGGTTGCATGGTTACTACATCTAACAGTATCATTTGTGAGTTTCTTCACCAAAAGCCACCCCTGTTGGCTGTTACTGCAGTAAATAATTTTGTATTTGTTTCATTTTTATTGTATAATTTTAGTAGACCAATCAGGGTATTTAGGTTAAAAGGCACACGCAAGAGCATGATTTGGTGGTTACTTCAACTTGAACCTGATTCACTGCGTTGATTAGTGCTCCTGCTCGATATTGTAGTTCACTATATGTTGCATGCTTAGCTTCATGCTAACAGTAATCATTCAATAATTCATTCATTAGTTATCCTGCTAGGTATTGTCGTCATTCACTCAATTGTCGCATGCTTAGCTTCACGTTTAACGCTCATCATTCAGTAATTCATTGATTAGTGTTCCTGCTCGATATTATCATTCACTCATTGTCGCATGGTTAGCTTCACGCTAGCGTTAGTAAGTAATCAGTAATCATTTGAATTTTTTTATCAAGGTTGTACACTCCAGGCTTGCTGCTGCAGAGTACCTGAACCTGAAAAGGGAAAGGGATTTTAAGTTATCAACTATCACTTCTTCCCTCAGCGAACAGTATCAGCATCGTTAAAATGTACTTGACATGTTATTGACAGTATTTACCCGTATTTTGACGCATTTAACTTATGATCCGATGATAAGTGTCGCTGGCGGAAGGAATAATCAGTTAAATAGTGGCAAAATGTAAGCGATTATGAGTTACACTTACACAACATTTACTTAAGTATCATAAACAACCACAGAAATTTCCGACAGTGTTTTTACGTGGTTTATGATTGTTTGTTGGTGTCCTGTCCTGGCCTTCGCTTTTGATTGGTGTGCGCTGCTGCCGATAAGCATATCATCGTGTCATATATTTGTTGCTCGTGTCATATAAACAAAAGTTGACGCGCCGTAAAGGGTTTTTCTGTATTTAGACGTACGTACGACGTTACGTTGTTTGTTGTAAAATGGTGTTAATCACTGATACTACTCTACTTCAATGTAATGTTTTGTCTTAATTTTTCACAGGCCGAAAATTTGTTTTGTGACATAAAAAACAGATACAGATTGAATCGGATAATTGAGCGATTTATTTAGTTGATTCGCCACTCATCGTTACGGTTGGGGGTTGACCGTGAACAATTCTGGTTATCACCAGAAAGTTTTACACTGACATCATTCATGGGCTTTGTTTATGTGTGAGTGTGGTGTGGTTGACCGATGGTTATTACTTACTACTTGATGGGGGACCTATCGCTTCCTATTACTACTTCCTTTGAATACGGGGGTCGTCCACGTCGAGCACTAATTTTGGGTGTCTGTGTTTAAAAAAACAGAATACATAAAAAGCTTAGGTGTTCAAATGATTTGATTTTGGGGCAACTTAACAGAACGGAAGAAATCCCACATGATTGTTTCCAATCAAAATTATAAAAAAAAACATTTTCATATTTCTGCTATTTTTGATTTTGAATGTAGTTCGATGAATGTGTAAGGTATGTATGGAATGACTTAATTAACACATAACAAACAGTCACGATTACCCGTAGTACCGGGCCTGGATGGTGTAGAGTGGGACGAATAAAAAGTTTCTATTACTGAAGTTAAGCCCGTCGCCATTTAACGTCCGATTCTGCTAGTTTCTAAAACGTGAAAGTCCGGCGGGTTTTTCCTTTGAACCTCGAAAACATTTTTTTTATTTGTAGCGATAAACGGTGTCCGGGGTTTTGTTTTGCGTTCCGAGTTTTTGTGTTTTGTTTAGTTACATTGGTCTGGAGCATTTCCGCGTCGACTGACTATGTTTTTGTGCGTTCGTGTTTTTTGGTTGTGTACGAGCGCAAGGCCACCGTGTACTGCAGTTGCTTTTGCTCTTATCTTATTATTGGTTCACACATAATTTTATGTTGATTTGGGTGAAATAATTGTAACGTTCGTTGTGTCTGTTAGAGCCTCAAGCTGGGTTATCGAGCCTCAGTCAGAGTGGTTGATCATCAATTCACTGGTTATCGCTTGACACTGGCTGACTGATCCATGTCTCCATCCATTTGCATCACTGGCGGACGAGAACTGGTGGCAAAAGTTGCATTCCTACCGTATTTGGCGTTTCCCAAAGGAAGATTTTAAGGCGTAGGTAAAATTGCCTGACAAGACAATGCTGATTCTCCCCTTTCTGGTGAAATTCGCATCCCTTTGAAGGATTAGCTTGTCTGCCAGTGATTTGCATGCACAACTGCCAGGCTGTTCTCCGGTCTGATGCACCAGTCCAGCTGTCTCTTGTCAGTTCGTTGGTCTGCTTTTCATTTCCACAGGGTCAGTTTTGCGGAACGCTAAACCCGTTAAGAATGAGACGAACATACGAAAATGTGACATGATAACCGACCAGTGTGTTGGGTCTGCTCTGGTGTGTTGTGCCACTGTCTACCGTAAGTATGGCAAGCTGTTCATTGCCCTAGCCCCTAACACCATCATATTTTCACTGGGACTTTTTCACTACTGAATTTATCAAAGCACACTGATACCAGAAAAGTGTTTTCGTTGTGGCCGGACCGGAGACGTTGAATGAACGGGCAATGGCAGGAACAGCAGAGCGACGGCTCAGGATATGTGTTTCTAGATAGTCATGTTTCGAACTTGGGCCATCCCACACCCACCAGTTTCCAAGGCCGGCGTCCTACGCACTAGACTAGACAGGCGGCCATGATGGTGGACAGGTTGGGAACCGGACATTCGGTTCTGTTCTTTGCAATGGTCAACCCATGAATACAAACCGAACTGATGATGTGTCAGTGTCATTATAGTCGATGTTTCGTCTGGGTCATGACATGATGTATTATACTTTATTAGTACTAACTGGCTCACTGTCTTGGCACGAGTCGCGTGTAATTTTTTTTCTGGTCTGTCATACAATCTAGTGGAAAAGTTTTGAGTAAGTACTGCTGAGTGCTGTTGTTAAAACATTCGAACTTAACTAGGAAAGTTCTCTATTCTATTGATGGTTGTCTAACTTTCATTGTTATGAAGTCTAAGTTGTTTTTAACGTTTTTCTCAAATGGTCATCTAACTGCCGCAATGAATCAGTGGCTTGCGTGGCACAATAATTATTTTGTGTATTCTTTTGTCTCTCCCTGCGGTCAGCAGTTTCTTACTTTTCATTTGGAGCTATTTTTATTACACTTTGTCGGAAAAGATGAATGAAAGTGCAAGTGCGTTGAGCTTCATATATTTACGTTAATTTCTTATGTGAAATCTATATAGAAGATTGTCCAGCAAAAGTTCTCGCAACAGTCGCCTTTTATTATTTTTGAAATAATTGAGCTAATCATGGTGCCGTTTATAGGAGTACATAGGAAAAGTTGTCTAATGACTATGGCCATGGGTTAGAACATCTAATAATCGTTGGGTATGTATCAGGTTATTAATTTTGAGTAAAGTAAACCACGTTGATCTGAGTATGAATGTATGAAAGTGTATGCAGCATTGAATTTGTAGCGTGCGTTTGGGTGGTATTGATTATGGCGTGCAGCTGTGTGCCTGTGCTCGCAAGCATGCCAGCCTAGTACTGCACGCTCACATGGCACTGGCCGACAACATAACCATCCTGAGAAAGGCGAACTTTGTCAAAGAGGGGGGAATGGGGCATTTTGAAGACATTTTACCTACACCTTAAAGAACAAAGAAACTTTTTGAAACAGCCGAAGAAAGTGGAATTTCAGTTTGTTATCTGATTCTCGTCCGCTAGTGCGCTCGCATGCACTAAGCCTGACTCACCACACCAAGCTTGTTACCGCTCAACCACTCGTTTAGACTCCGTGCCCACAAATACGACAAATCTGCATCCGCTGCTCTTGCAGTCACTGTGATCACGATCAACCTGTGCTCGCTTAATTTTAACCTTCTTGGACTTAAGTTTTGTGAACTCGTTATCGTGTATCTCTTAGATGTTCCTTTAAATGAACTCATATTCAATCCTCTTATCTGCTGATCTCTTGTTCTTCATATGTTCAAATCAATGGCGTTTTATTTATACTAAATTTTCATCATTTCGCGCCCTTTAGTGATCACTTGTCAACTGGTGACTCATATACACTTTTTCGTCTGCTCTACCATTTCGAACGGATGTCGCCAGGTTGCGTAATTCAGAGGAATCTGAATCACTCAATGCATTAGTACCATAAATTTTACGTTTCTTAACATCTGTTCAACATTGGCTCTTTCGGTCATATTTCTGGAATAGTCATTTTCTTTTTGAGAACACATTATATCAACAAACATAAATAAAAGTGAACATCTGAAATGAGCATCGACGTGGTGACATCGCCGGTTGTTCGGGTCATGTCGGACGGCAAGGATGACCTGGTACCTGAGGTGGACGAGCTGAATCCGACCATTTACGACATTCCACCTACAACTGCCGAGTGAGTGTTGTTGTGAGAATGGGACTGGATACGCATGCTCTTGTCTATTCATCTTGTTGTATTCATGTCGTTTAGATGATTGGGTATAAAAATGAGCTAAATTTTTAATGCAATACCTTGGCTTACACATTGTAAACTGCTAGCATATTTCAGACTGCGATCGCACCCCGGCCAGTCGTACACGAGCAAGTCGGTGCTGCCCGATTCTGTGCTAAACGCCGACGATCCAAAACGGTTGGTCGCTGCTGCTATCTTCCCATATTGCTAACTAAATTTTACATCTTATTACTCTCATCTCATTTATTTATGCAAAACCCTCGTCACACGTACAAAGTGCTAGAACACAAATCAAACATTGGCTACTGAAACCCAAGTACTGGGCCGGGTTTCGGCGGCTCGGATTCTTGTACAATTTGGCGTGTGTGACGACTTATTGCTGAAATTTAATGTTTACTCACTGTTCACTATATGATCCGTCGGTGTTCCTATTTATGTAGACTTAAAAGTTTAACAATGTTTTCACCTGACCAGACGTCTGAAGAAAAGTATTTTACTCGTGCCTGTTAATCTATGCTATAAATATTTGTTTTCTACAATGTTTATAATCTGATTGACAAACATATGGTGAACCCTGGGAGACTTGCTGATAAATATTATGACAATGTTGCTATTTTATCAATCGATTGTTGTTTATTTAGTATGATCAATTGCTAATTGATCAATGCATATAGTTTTTCATACATGCTGGTCTCTTCCGGTGTAGTGATCACTAACGAACGAAACGAAACGAAACGAAATTTTTGAGTTTCGTTTCGATTGATTCGAAACGAAAATTCTGTGTTTCGTTTCGTTAGCTACCGAAACGAAAAAAGTTTCGTTAAGGGTTTCGATAAGGTTTATTAAACTATTTTATTCTTACAACCGAACCTCCATAGACACATGAGACGTATAGCTCACGTTTCATAGACACTTCCATTATATAAAACATTAGTCGGTGAGTCAGCGAGTGAGTGAGTGAGTGAGTGTGAGTGAGTGAGTGAGTGAGTGAGTGAGTGAGTGAGTGAGTGAGTGAGTAAGTGAGTAAGTGAGTGAGTAAGTGAGTGAGTAAGTGAGTGAGTGAGTAAGTGAGTGAGTGAGTAAGTGAGTGAGTAAATGAGTAAGTGAGTGAGTAAGTGAGAGAGTAAGTGAGTGAGTGAGTAAATGAGTAAGTGAGTGAGTAAGTGAGAGTAAGTGAGTGAGTAAGTGAGTAAGTGAGTAAGTGAGTGAGTGAGTAAGTGAGTGAGTGCTGAGTGAGTAAGTGAGTGAGTAAGTGAGTGAGTGAGTAAGTGAGGGAGTAAGTGAGTGAGTGAGTAAGTGAGTAAGTGAGTGAGTGAGTAAGTGAGTGAGTAAGTGAATGGTCAGATAGGTTGTTCACAGTTACTGAAAACCCACAAATCGAATCGAAACTCTTATCGAAATTTTTCGTTTCGGTAGCAATCGAAACGAAACTTATAGAATTTCGTTTCGAAAATATCGAAACGAAGTAACATATTTCGGGAGGAAGGTTCGTTTCGGAAGTTTCGATAAGGTTCGTTTCGTTAGTGATCACTATTCCGGTGTTAATTTTAGCCACCGATGTCATACCAAGTGTTGATAATATCGTATGTAGTGTCACTCTGGGTTACAACAAAAAGTTATAATCAGCCCAGCCGTTAAAACACCTTGTGGAAAAACTTTGCATACACAGCACTTTTTCAAAACACATTAAGATTGGGATTTTGAGTGCAGAACAATTGTTGATTATTCACGTTTACCATATGAAATTATGGATCGGTAAGTTTTGGAAAAAATATAGGAAATGAACTGAGCTGTTGAGAGAATCTTATCACGGAGGGCGGTATCAGGTGATCCGCTATTACATACTACGCGCTCACTGCAATCAAAATAAGCCGATTACGTAACGAGTAAAAAGTTGTTTTCTCTATCTGGGGTTCGTCGGGGATACGCTTGCTTAAGTTGAGTAAACCGCCAAAAGTTTACGGTTGTCGCTGTATGTCAGGGAAAGAAAATTTTTTAAGAATTGATTTATTCAATATAGGTTTCGTTGGTTTAATGTGTTTGTTCGACCAGCTCTAGTTGGCAATGTTATGGCAGGCATTTCCAGATGGTCATCATTATGCGGCGTTATTACTGGGCATTAGTTGTGTCCGCTTTGTCTGTTTGTCACGTATACTTTCTAGTTATCCCAGTCACTCTGCCCAAAAATGAGCCCATGCACGTCAAGATCTGAAGCTGCAATCATTCCCCATAGATCACTTTTAGGAGGAATTTAATGTAAAAAAAAACATTTGAAGTTAAAAAGTTGGCGTGAGCGAGCCGTGATGTTGAGCAAGATTAAGTGGTGTTGTTTACATCAGCGTAATAGCGGACGAGAAGGGTGGGGAAAGTGGAATTCCTCTCTCTCTTCCCGTTTTATAAAAAGTAGTTTTGCTCCCTGGGGTGTAGGACAAGTTGCCTGAGTGAGAACTGCCAATTCCCCCTCTTTGACGAACTTCCCTCCCTTTGGAGGATTAGCTCGTCCGCCAGTGCATCAGCGAGTCACGTGAACCAAATGCATCACGTGCTCGGATGTGCTATGATGACCAAGTCGGGTTGGAGATGGGCAGAGGGAATGGCTGAATATTGTGGTTTTACACGTCTTACAACCAACACAATTGACGGGGGTTTTGTTGCAAACATACAAACGAAACAAATAGTTGTTATACATGCGTTAAATAATTGAACGTTAACCTAAAGCACATTCACTATTCAATAATAACTATTTATGTTTTTCAGTGAGATGACACCAGAGGATGCGTTCGTGATGCCCCAGGCGCACAGTGTCACCATACAGGCATTCCGTGACTCGCTCGATGTCAACTTCCAACGCATCGCCATATCTGGAGAAGCTTGCTCCGGGGTTCGTTGTTGAGATTTTTTGATTTTCTCATTTAGTATAATTCAAGGGTTCAAGCTCTTTCATATTAGTTGACATTGACAATATTTTAATAATAGTGGTGTGGTGTTCTAGTTAGTTTACTGAGGTGCAGTTGAGGTTTGATATAAATGTTATTCCTGCTAATTTTTTTGTATCGATGTTCTCATTTAGCATCTCTCTTTATGAGTCATAAAAACTTGATTACATAAAAACTTGATTACATAAAAACTTGATTACATAAAAACTTGATTACAGGTACCACTGACTGATTTACAAGAGGCTGCCAACGAGATCATCCAAGCACTCAAAATCCGCAAGCGTTACGCGGCCAGAATCGGGCACAGTTTTCCTACTGTAACCGAGAAGTTTCTGACCGGGGAGTATCCGGCAAAGCTGCCTCCACCCAAGCGCAGGTCGTTGGATTCGGGTTGGTCACTACGTTTAGTACCTCATTCATCATTAATGGCTAAACAAGTAATTGGTTTGTACAAATACTATGTTGGAGATGGAACGTTTGTGCCGTCACTAGCGCACGAGAAGGTAAGGCCCCTCATTAATAAGTTCATAAAGCGACGTGTGTTCCCCAATAGTTATGTACTTGTGCTACGAACACGTTTGCTGGCGTACAATTTGTAGTAGGTTAATTGTGTAACTTGTGGTTTAAAGAATTATCATCAGGATTTCACCGTTGTTGAGTCGATACTCCCTGCTTTTGCAGCTACTTTGATCGATTGCTACACAGGCAATGAAATCGATCGAATTAAGAATAATACTGCTGCTGAGTTATATTTGATTACATGCCTTTTTGTTTGTATTGTTGTGCATAATATTAAACAATGTCAGATGACACGAACGTCGTTCCATCTCATATTCTGTGTTTGTGAACAAGATGCCCATGTAGAACAATATGCCATTTATGCTGTATGCTGGTTGTACTGTTATATGATCATTATCGTGGTACATGCACCCAATGCAGTTCGTTCGCGTTGCTCGTCACGCATGCAGTCACGTGCTGATCGCAATGCACGACCCGTCGGCTGCACCGACCCTCCCATGGTCACCGTCGACGAAAGCGACAGTTCTGAGAACGAACAAAAGTTTGACTTTTTCCGTGACGATGCGTCGGAGCCTTCGGATGATGAAGACGGCCAATCTAAAGCACAGCCGAAGCATACCAACAAACATGGTAAATATGTGTGTGAGTGTAGATTATGTGTGACACTACTACTGCTGTTGTCAGTGCCTGTGCCAGGACACCCAGGCTTATTCACAATAACCGTCTTATTCCATTCGTATGTTTGCTATGCCACCGTACAACACACCAACTATTATCCAGACACAATTTTTTCTGCATTGGCTCCATTGCATCACTCATAACAACAAAACAACCTGATTTATGTTTGTTACATTTGTGGAACGATTGCTTGAAGTTAAACACCTGTTCAAGTTCCAAGTCCTACATTTAGCTACGACTGAGTTAAAACGTGTTTGGCCGTTCCACAGATGTTTATGGTGAGTTCAATATAACAAAAAGCTGAATCTGGTTTACATGCTAAGATAATTATGTGCTCTGCAGACCAGATGCCGTCAACTGAGGCTCCTGCATCGATTGTCAAGTTGGGAGTATCAGCTTCCGAGTCTGCCATCTCGCGATCACTGCCTAACAAAGGCCAGCACCAACGTCCTATTCATAAGCGTACGTGCCCATGTATTCTAATATGCATTACAGAGTGCCTCATTAGTCGCCTTTATTTATGAAATCAAGTGGCTTTCGGATTTGGAAAACATTTCATTGGTACTTTTACTTAAAAAAGAGTTAGAAGGAGAGAAGTTTTCCAAAGATGAGGCTTCTACGTACTATTACCCTTATACTAACATAACATACAATTTGACTTTTACTGATTTTGTAACATCCATATTTTTCATGTATTTATATATTTTAATACTTATCTTCTCCCCATCCTATTCTGATTTTCAGGTAAATAATTATGTACATAAATAAAAATAAAATACATTGAAGAAAACAAGACACCATATAAAATACATTAAAGAAAATAAGACACCATCATACTCATTAACAATATCTGTTTGCTGCATTGCATGGTATTTATACCAATTATTTCTGTAACTCCTTGCACTTTATATCAAAGCGTGTACATTTGCTTGTGCTTGTACATAACATAATACTGCTCAATTTATATACATCCTCGCGGTACTGCACGGTTATAACAAAAACCGGTGCTAATTAGTACTTACTGTATGAGTGTGTTTTCAAACCTTATCGTTTAGTCTATCCGACTAATCTGATTATTAGAGATATTCAGGCATCTAATCAACGTTATTTTACCTTGTTTGATCTAGATTGACACTAACATGTGAGTTAGCTCGAGGAACATGTGTTGTAAATAGCTATATTTCAGGTACCAACGCCACACCATTTGACCCACCCAAAGCACCGATCGATCGTTCGCACTGGGACCTACCGGAGACTTATCCCAAAGATGATTCTCCCTATGTTCTCAGCATCGAGCAGGGACACATACAGGTATGTTACTATGATTTCGTTTATATACTATGATTTCGTTTTCGACTGAACCCTACTATATTATGTATCTGATATTCGAGTGGACTAACATAAATGAATTACTTGTGCTTACATGTGGTATTGATGTTGCATGCTGATTGCAGGTCAGACATCCGGATGGTCAGTTTGTGCACGAAGTACAGGCGTACCACATCGACCGGGACGAGTACATCAGAGACCACGAACAACTCATGGATCTCATTGCACATGGACCGCTGTTAGACTATTATTGGATTATAATCTGAATGCATTTTATACGAGTGATGATGATAAATTAATTATTACATTATTATGATTCAGCAAGTCATTCTGCTACCGCCGTCTGTCGTACCTGCAGCACCGATTCCAACTGCACGTACTGCTCAACGAAATGAGCGAACTGGCCGAGCAAAAGTGCGTGCCGCATCGTGATTTCTACAATATAAGAAAGGTGCGTTGTTGAAATTCATTGTTTATTTGTATTAGTTCCGGTTAGAGTATATGATTTTTGAACATCGTTCTATAACTTAACGCACTTTTATATGCAGGTTGACACTCACGTGCACGCGGCCAGCTCCATGAACCAGAAGCATCTGCTCCGATTCATTAAGAAAATGATGAAGACTGAGAAAAACACTGTTGTACATAAGGGAAAGGTTGGTCGCAATATTGTCCAATATTTTCGTATTTGTACAGTACAAACCATCTCTGTGGTTTTAGCTTTTGTCTCTATGTAGTTTGTTCCACCCGGTGTTGCTCTGAGTAATAATATTTATCCAGCATCATAATCATAAAAAAGTCCTTCAAGTACTTGGTGTGGTTGCAGGACGGCAAGGAGATGACGATGGAGGACGTGTTCAAGTCGCTCAACATCACGTCTTATGACATGTCGGTGGATATGTTGGATGTGCACGCCGATCGCAATACGTTCCATCGATTCGACAAGTTCAACAGCAAGTACAATCCGGTGGGCGAGAGCCAGCTCAGAGAGATATTCATCAAGACCGACAATCACGTCAGCGGAAAGTACTTTGCGCATGTGCTCAAGGTTGGTGGGCCCTGGCCAATCAAACGCCCCTTGATTTGTTGTTGGCGAACCAAAGTTCTAGCTAGGGGTATCAATTTTTGCCACAATCAAAAAAATTTCCGCGAACGAGAATGAAGTACCTGGACCTGACTGACTACGAATTTACTGTTACTGAATATGATAGAATATTTTTGGTTCACGTACAATTATCTCTGTTTGGAATTATATTTTATTTAATTTTAGGAGGTGTGCAGCGATCTGGAGGAGTCCAAGTACCAGCACGCCGAGTACCGTCTATCCGTGTACGGTAGAAATAAGAACGAGTGGGATAAGCTGGCCAGCTGGGCCGTCAACCACGATGTCTGGTCACCGAACGTTCGCTGGATGGTGCAGGTGCCACGATTATAGTTGGTTTACTTAAACAAAACTTATACCCGATAAACACCAAGTAATGTAACTAAAATACACACACCGCCTTTCATGGTTTGTTAGTTTCATCGCGTTTTGATTGTCTTGGCAAGATTGGTAATCGTAATACGTATATATAATGCGTATACGTTGCGTATACGTTGCGTATACGTGCGTATAAGCTCGTTGTGTAATGTATTATCATATTCAGCGACGTATTCCGCACCAAGGGCATGATCAACAACTTCCAAGAAGTGCTCAACAACTTGTTTATGCCCTTGTTCGAGGCCACAATGTACCCCGAGAAACACAAGGATTTGAATAAATTCCTTCAATTTGTTGGTTGTTTTTCTCTTTACCACTTTCAACTTTCTTGAAGTTTTTTTCAAATAGTTATTATGGTATATAAATATTTTTACATGTCAGGTATCCGGCCTGGACAGCGTTGACGACGAATCCAAGCCCGAGCCCTCCTCGTTTGTCTGGTCATCCCCGACGCCCGATCGATGGAACTCGTTGGATAATCCCTCGTATTCGTATTACCTGTTTTACATGTTCGTTTGACAGCCAGGCACATTCGATTCATAACTTGAAATAATGAATATAACTGTCATTATTTAAAAAGTTTTTCCGACTTTCATCAAGGTAGTAAATGAATATAAGCAAAATGAACAAATCATAATTCATTCTAGATAATGAGAAAGCCTTTGTGATGAGAACAATGACGTATTCTATGTAAATACACTTTTGGAGAGATTATCAGCTCTGCTCAGAGGTTTATCCAATTGATACAACGAAAAAATAGTCAGGCTTATTTCATAACTAAATGCGTGTTTTGTATTCAGGTACGCGAATGTGTGTAAGTTGAACGCGTTCCGCCGCAGTCGAGGCATGAGCCAGCTGAATCTGCGCCCGCATTGCGGTGAGGCCGGACCCGTTTCCCATCTGGTGTCCGGCTTCCTGGCTTCGGAGAGCATTGCGCACGGGCTCATGTTACGCAAGGTTGTCTTTCTGTCCATAATCATGTCCTGTACATAGTTATACCAAACAAGTAGGATATTAAATAAACATTCAATATTATTTCAGGTGCCAGTGCTGCAGTACCTTTATTACCTGTCGCAAATCGGACTGGCCATGTCACCACTCAGCAACAACTCACTATTCCTCAACTACCATCGCAATCCGCTGCCCGAGTTCCTGGCCAAGGGTCTCAATGTCAGCCTGTCTACTGATGATCCGTTACAGTTCCACTTCACCAAGGTCACTATTGGTTTTCTCCTTGGTTACTACATTTATTAACGGTATAGCGGTTTAATAATTTAAAGTAAGGATGTATACTGACTTGGGTTCATCGTGTTTACTAGACTAATGAACGGTATAATAGTTGGAAGTCAGAATAAACATTGATGGCGTTGTTGCAGGAACCTTTGATGGAGGAGTACAGCATAGCGGCACAGGTATGGAAGCTCTCGTCCTCCGACATGTGTGAACTGGCCATTAACAGCATCATGCAGTCCGGATTCCCGCATGCCGTTAGTTCCTGCATTATTCACAATTAGGGAATGTTCTAACGCTGATTGATGATTAATTGGCAAATACTCTGCAAATGTTTGTAGTTTAGTAATATAAATTTATTTTATTTCTAATATCATAAATCCATGTTATCTGTAGCGTTTTTATCTCATTTTAGACCAAACTGCACTGGTTGGGCCCGCAGTACCAGGAGGAGGGCGTGGCCGGCAATGACATGTCACGAACTAATGTGCCTGACATTCGGGTGTCATACAGGTTATAATATACAGTGAGTTTAACTATTAGCCTCTATTTGTAAGAGTTTCATCCAGTTACAATAACAAGAAGAGCCGTCCACTATAGCCACTGACGGATCAACATTTATTATATTTCAATTAGTTATAAACGAGGAGGTTATAAAATATGTAAAATTTACCTGTAAAAATGATCAGAATTATTCTGTATAGTGGTATCCAATACTTTTAGACACGAAACGATGATCAACGAGCTGACCACCATCTTCACGGGTGTCGATCTGGCAAAGACGGGCAAGAAATGATGTCCTTCAATGACAATCTTTATTCTTATTTATTTTGCACAAAGGCATCTCAAAGATGTAACTGGTTAATTTAGCTATGAACCTCACTGTAACCTGTACTGTATCGTATTCCATGCGTTTCATGTGATAAAACTTAACCCATGTCATGTCATTTGCGTTCAATGACCGTTTGGTTTGAATCTGGGTTGGGTTCAAGTTTTTAACAGTCAAAAACGCGCGATGCACCAGGTATGTATCTCTGAATTGCAGCATTCCTGTTGTGATCGGGGGCATCATACTTCTATTACATATTTTTATATTATGGTAGCATTAGAATGGAATTGTAGAGATGATTATTTATCATTATATCCGTATTATTTATCATTACACTACTGTAATATTTATTAAATTATTATGTGCCGCTGTGACACCATGGGTTATAACTAATTTGACATGATGAGTGACATCAGCGTTTTTTGGAGTGGCATTCATTAAAATAGAGTATTAACAGAGTTGATTAGGGTGATGAGCTGATGTGACTATATGTGATCTGGTGCTATGTCCGATAATCCGCTGTCGTTTCAAGGTGCCATTCATTGTTGATACACATTGTATCCGTTTGTTGCTCAGTATGATTTCAGAGTTGTAAGACGATTAAATAGTTAGAGAGCTCAAGAAAATTGGCAATCTGATCGAATGTACTGCGTCTGGTTTTATGAATCAACTCTGAAATTAGCTCTCCCGTGTGCCTGTACTGATGTGTAGCACAAATGTTACAGTATGCGTTGATCATGTCTCGTTTGGTATGTGATTGCATTTGTGTTCATATAAATGACGTGTTTCACATCTGGTGGTACGAATGAATTAGTACTATTTACATTCTTCTTCTATTTGATAGACTTGTTGTGCGTATCATCAGGTGTATCAGCGCATTTACCACGGTGTAGATTATACTCTAGTCCCAGTGACATGGCATCACCCACCACCAACACTCACTATTCGTTCTGCCTTGGCATCGTGTGCAATACACCAACACAGCGCCACATTTTATATTCATAAGAGCCCCAGTCTGTAAGAATCGACAGGTCCGGGAAGAAAAAATGTTTTCGTTCAACCATCACCGTTCCCGGTGGAAATAAGTTTCTATAGTAAATCGATATCACTGAACACGATAATCGTAGTGGTTTTTCTAAAAAAATCGGTTAACAAAAAGTTATGTATTGTAACTAGGCTCAGAGCACCTCATGAAAATATCAATTCACCTGCATCCCGTGTTAAGCTTTCTGGAGGGCGGAATTTTCTAGTTTGATGCCCGATATTAAATACAGCTATTTGTTCGAGTCTTACGAATATTCTGTGAAATTTTCAACAAAATTTATCGGCCACAACTTTTTATACATTGGGTTGAGTTTTCTCGATTGAGCCTGCTCTTTGGCATTTTTTACTCTTTTTCACATTCATATTGATAGAAAAAGTTATGTTTTGTAATTTGGAGAAAAGGCGAGCGTGAGTTGTGTTTGCAAGGTTCTTATAAACATCTGAATGAAAGGAATCTGTGCCCAAGTTCCATTTGAACAGTTTCCGGGTCTGTTTTCAAACAACGCGCGCGTCAACCAAACGGCCACTTGTTGTTACTTGAAACATCAGTTCGAAAAAATGTAAACAACAATTTTAATCAGTAGCGGACGAGAAAAATAACGATATTAACGGTTTTTCGGTGATAAATAAATATATTCTGTCTCCAAATCATAGTATAAACAAGAAAAAGTCATTATTTCTGGTTTTTTTCGGACCACTCTCAACCACGGGAAATGACTTTCTTATTTCATCCGCTCACTGCCGTACTACTGGCTGGTTGGTGCGCGCGTTGTTTGAAAACGGTTCCGGAAACTGTTCAAATGGAACTTGGGCATAGATTCCTTTCATCCAGATGTTTATAAGAACCTTGCAAACACAACTCACGCTCGCCTTTTCTCCAAATTACAAAACATAACTTTTTCTATCAATATGAATGTGAAAAAGAGTAAAAAATGCTAAAAAGCAGGCTCAATCGAGAACACTCAACCAAATGTATAAAAAGTTGTGGCCGATAAATTTTGTTGAAAATTTCACAGAATATTCGTAAGACTCGAACAAATAACTGTATTTAATATCGGGCATCAAACTAGAAAATTCCGCCCTCCAGAAAGCTTAACACGGGATGCAGGTGAATTGATATTTTCATGAGGTGCTCTGAGCCTAGTTTCAATACATAACTTTTGTTAACCGATTTTTTCAGAAAAACCACTACGATTTTCGTGTTCAGTGATATCGATTTACTATTGAAACTTATTTCCACCGGGAACGGTGATGGTTGAACGAAAACATTTTTTCTTCCCGGACCTGTCGATTCTTACAGACTGGGGCTCATAAATACTCTTTCAATTGCGTACCTGTGTTCTCCAGTTAATCCGGTTTTTATCATTGCGGTGCCATTTATTGGAGCGTAAGACCGACAACAAAATAGTGCATTTGTTGGTTATTTGATGTGATTTTTCGGCTCCGATCCAAGGCATGGTTGATCTTCTTCATGATGATTTGTCTGCCTCCAGTCCCACTGATTATCTGGTTTGACACCTTACTTACCTATTATGTATTTACAGGGTGTTTCATTTAAGTCTACACAGTTGGTTTCTGTATTGAGATCTTGCGAGAGTTTTAAAAAACAATGTTGTACTTATGGATGGGACACCCTGTACTGTTGCTGTTGTACACTGGCGCTCGATCACATGTTATATTCACTCGAATTGCTATGCGTTCGCACCTTTTGTATTAACTATTAACTGTGTTAATGTTTATAAACCACATTTGTACCTATATATTTTTATCTTAACGCAATTTCTATAAATGAAAATTATGCAGAGATGGTGTGATGGATAATATTTGTAAGCATAGTTTTGCAATGTAACGTCGGTTAGATTAGAAGATACCCTTTTAAACGATTCGGGCCCAACGCTTTGTTACGTTCAGTGTAGTGGAACATGGACAATACATTTTGGTATACCAAGCCACCTGAGACATAACGTAATCACGCAAGAAGCTAGCTCGAGTTTGGACGTATGTACGTGGCAAGCATTGGGCAGGATTCATTCTGCAAGCAAATCAATAAGCTAATCTGGTGAGTGAGGCCATACCTCAGAACGTAGTGTGTGAGGCATACATTACTTATTACGGTTGGAACTTGATTTAAAAGTGAAATGAAGTCGAAATCTCAGTTTCTTGTTATTATCATATTCTTGAAATGTTGGCGAGGCATCCGCGCATATGAGAAAGATGAACTCTGTGATGCGTCAATGTCAGGTTTTAAGACCTGTGAATCGCATCAGGACATAACCTGGGCTGATTACACCTGGACGCAGATACCACAGAGAACCATCAATGTTGGTTTTGAACTATGGTTGTAAATCATGCGGTTGTAGATAAATGAATAATGTAAGTAAATTATAAAAACAATTGTTAATAAATAATGTAGGTGTACTCTGCGTTTTACGACAGTCGTACGGGCAGTGAATGGCCGTTCAGACGGTACCATTACGAAACGAACGGGGAACTCGATGAACCAGGCATTCGAGTGATTGCACACGGACTTCAGGTGGTTCATTCACATTTGCTAAATTACGTGTATTCTACCCGTGAGTTAAACTTCACCCAAGTAATACATGTAATGTACATACTACGTATTTACCTACTGTATATTTGCGACGTGGAATTCGAACCAACAGTGTGATTGGAAACGTGTTCTGATTGGCCAGATAAAATGTCATGTTTCCTACAGACCATAAGTTGTATTTTGTCAGTGGCGCGTGGATCAAAACTCGATATTTCTATTTTTGGTTAATCAAAAGACGAGTAATGTATGTATACCCGTGTCTGTCACTTTGTAATAAAATAAACAAAAAAATCAGGCTGCCTACAACGAGGACGCGAATCGGTCAGTGCACTGCCACGTCAAGTACTCGAGTTTTGATGCTGATCCCTGGGAACATGTGGGTGCCGCGAGCTGGATCAAGATCTACACATCGACGGCACATGCTGACGAGTACACGGCACATCTGCTACACTGCAAACTAATGCTAAAACGTTGGTCTATTGTACAATGTACTTGGCCAAAAAAATTATGTACCCATCATATAAAAAAATTATGTGCAAGCTAAAATAGTTGATGACTGCATTCACGTAAGGAAAAGTCCTGCATTACAGCCGATTCAGTGCGTCCCGTGGCCGTGGGATTCAGTGCTGAGCCTTGTGCCGGTCAGGTGATTGCACTCAACATACAATACGTACCCAAACATCAACAAGGTCTCATGAGTTCTAACTTTTCTCCGTTCTTTATATTACATTTTTGACGAGCCTGATAACTCTTTACTTCACTTATGTACATGTTTAGTCGATTACATGTCTTACTTATGTACGTAGTTGTCCTACGCAGGTTTATTCTCGATCTGTCTGTCTCCACTTCATTCGAGCGTTAAGCCCGTTCAGATCGTCGAGTTCGTCGAAATCTATCGGATGCTAGGTGCCGAACATTTCACTTTCTATCTGAACAAACTGTCAGTGCAGAATCATCAGGTCGAGAAACTGGTTAGTCAGTCAATCTGGTAAGCGATTGAGTGATTGAGTGAGTGAGTGAGTGAGTGAGTGAGTGAGTGAGTGAGTGAGTGAGTGAGTGAGTGAGTGAGTGAGTGAGTGAGTGAGTGAGTGAGTGATAGAGTGAGTGAGTGAGTGAGTGAGTGAGTGAGTGAGTGAGTGAGTGAGTGAGTGAGTGAGTGAGTGAGTGAGTGAGTGAGTGAGTGAGTGAGTGAGTGAGTGAGTGAGTGAGTGAGTGAGTGAGTGAGTGAGTGAGTGAGTGAGTGAGTGAGTGAGTGAGTGAGTGAGTGAGTGAGTGAGTGAGTGAGTGAGTGAGTGAGTGAGTGACGGTCTGTCGGTGAGTCGGTGCAGTCTGCCTTAGATCGAATCAATGGAGATATGGGTTTTCAGGTTCGTTCGTACGAGAACGAAAAACTAGCCACAGTACTACCGTGGCCAGTTAACCAACGTTCCCACAAATATTTCTATTTCGACCAGCGGAGTGCCCTAAACGACTGCATTTACAGGAATAGAGGACGATATTTATACTCGGCTGTTATCGATCTCGGTTAGAATTCGACTTGGTTTCGGGATTACTCACATAAATAAATATATTTACTGTATATATATAGGAACTTCTTTACTTAAAATGAATATATTATCTCAGGGATACCATTGGCCAAAAAATCTGCGCCTTTCAAAACATTTCAGACGAATTCATGATACCCATGAAACTGAACCCCACAGCTGAGCATACGTACTCGTCGAATCGCATTACGTCCATAATCGATTTAATCAACGACGTTGTCACAAACGTGAGTCATTTGAACAAAAACTTGTCAATGAGCAGTAAAGTGAAACAAAGAAACAACAGTAATGTGTTTCAGGATTACCGTAATCTGCCAATCGTGGGCAGTATCTGCTTCCAGCACATGTTCGTGCATCCCAAATTCACCGAAGGACATCAAGACCACGACCGTAATCCATTCGATCTCATCACTCAGGCACGGTTGGAATAATTTGATATTATGCGATAATGTATCATTGAGGGCAGACATCAGTCATTTAGATACGGTGATGTGTGCCCTGTTGACTTTAGTAAAGGGGAACTCCCAAAATGGTTTCGGTTTCTTTATAACCTGTTACTTCAGATACTCAATTGCGGAGCGCGTGTTTCCACTGGCTGAAATCCGTAGTAAGTGCATCCATCGTAATGATTGGGTGCAGGTAAATACGCATCTGACTTGTCGTATGATTGAGAGAAACAATGACTTTTTACTATTTTGGACTGACTCACTAAATGACTCATTATATGACTAACTATAATAAATGACTGACTGACTGACAGACTGACCGACTGATCTGCAGGTAACAGACATTCACACGGCACAGTGGATGGGTGTGGACGAGCACAATGGAGCCTACAAGCAGGTGATGATTGACCAAGAAAAGGTGAAACATTACTTGACTGGCTCTTTGACACACTCACTCCCTCAATCACTCACTAATCCACTCACTCACTCACTCACTCACTCACTCACTCACTCACTCACTCACTCACTCACTCACTCACTCACTCACTCACTCACTCACTCACTCACTCACTCACTCACTCACTCACTCACTCACTCACTCACTCACTCACTCACTCACTTACTTACTCACTCATTCACTCACTTACTCACTTACTCATTCACTCATTCACTCTCTCACTCACTCACTTACTCATTCACTCATTCACTCACTCACTCACTCACTCATTCACTCACTCACTCACTCAAATACAGGCAGTATTGCTCCACTACCGATCTGGGTGGATGAACATCTTTGATAAACAAGACATTGAATTCAAACCCAACAAGCTGATGTTTCGGTTTGAGCCTGGCCTGACCAAAGAGGTTCGAAGTCGCCTGATCAAGGTGGGCGTTATATGAAGACCAGCCTTCGAAGAACGAAAACATCGACAATGACAACCTAGTGTGTTATCATCCATTTGCCATTACGATTAGTTTCATGAATTCGCACATATATACTTGTTGTCAATATTTATCAATGTGTGTACACAGCCATAAGTATTTTGAACCAAATACATAGTTTTTTTTGTAAACGGCATCACATAAAATTGAACGACGGAATGAATAAAACGAGTTATAGTAAAACATGGCATGAAAATGTACAACTACATTTACGTACATGTGTGCACAAAGATTCAAAAAAGCTCGAGTCAAATAATCTAAACTAGAAGGCCGTCAAGCTACATGCACAAAGAAACGTAAACGTTTATCCATTCATCATCGTTTCCTTCTTCTCCGTTTTGACAGAACACCGGGCGATAGAACATCGGCATTGAGGACGCCGTCACTGAGTATGGACGGGGATAACACCGATGGGGAAAGTACAGAGCCTGCAATTATTATTCGTTAATTAACAACGTACCATCATTAACAAAACCAACATCAATAAACAATAAAAATATACAGCAACAACAACAACAACAACAACAACAACCACAACAACAACAACAACAACAACAACAACAACAACAACAACAACAACAACAACAACAACAACAACAACAACAACAACAACAACAACAACAACAACAACAACAACAACAACAACAACAACAACAACAACAACAACAACAATAACAACAACAACAACAACAACAACAACAACAACAACAACAACAACAACAACAACAACAACAACAACAACAACAACAACAACAACAACAACAACAACAACAACAACAACAATAACAACAACAACAACAACAACAACAACAACAACAACGACAACGACAACAACAACAACAACAACAATCTGACCAACCTCCCAATACAGATGGCGATAATACGGATGGTGCCAGCACGGACGGCGACAATATACTGGGCGATAGCACATTGGGACTGAGTATAGTGGGACCCAAGACATTGGGACTGAGTACTGTTGGACTCAATACATATGGACTGAGTGTGGTCGGAGACAAAACGGTTGGTGACAGTATAAAGGGGTTGCCAACGTACGGACTTAGCTGAGTGGCACTAAGCACCTGTGGGGACAACACTCCCGGTGAGAACAGTGAGGGTGACAGCGTCGTGTGAGCGATCACTACCGGTGAATTGATGGTCGGCTGAAATCAACAGTGACTAACTGAGTCTAAAATATTGAGGTACATATGAACGTTTCATGTATGTATGTATATAGGATGCATACTGTAGGTTATAATATTTTTTTAACAAAGCTCATCATTTTTATAAATGAAACAGAGGGCCTCTAACTACTGTTTGGGAAATAATAAGAGTGGCTAACGCGAACTAAAATGTCGAGGTAGATAGGTATAGACTTCACCAGTAACTACAAAACAGGGAAAATATTGTTTCCAAAAGTTTAACAGGAAAAAGTTTTGCGACTTGAAAAACTACTTCAAACACATTATTACCGCGAAAATGTCCCGGATCAGGGTCATTCCAGTCAGGCCAGGCCGTTCGTACACGCTGTTGACTGAACCGTTTGTGGAAAACTCGTTCACGTTTCATCTTGTTGACTTGAACGAACAAAGATTCTTTTTTTACGGCAGTGAAGCTATCGTCATTTTTTCACACAAACGACAACCACCCATTTATTTTTTTCGAAAAGTTTTAAAATTACGTTTATGTTTCAAAGGGGTCAATGGATAATAAATACGATTTTCTAACTACGTCTTATTGGGCGTGAGCCGGGGAAGGTGAGCAATCAGTCGCTTCGCTCCTTCGCGTTCCGTATATTACCAATAAAATATTTTTACCATAGTTAGCCGTCCTTCGCTGACATTTGTTCATTTTCACGATATTCAAATAGGTAAGTACAATACAATTGGACTAAAACTCTGAAAAATAAGGAAAGTGCTGAATTGGTTGAGAAAAAATAGTTGGTTGATGATGGGTGAAATTTTGCTATCCTCCTTCCTCATACACGAACCAAGGAATTACCAAAATTTCACCAAGAAGACACTAAGCATTTACCAACATGGTTCAGTGCCGTTTATTAGCTACAGGGACTGTAGCTGCATGAATTGAAATTCCATACTAAATGGCAGAACAAAAAAGGTACGTAAGTCAAAAGTATGGGTTTAATGATGTTTCATGTTGTTGCATATTATGCTGAAATGCCAACCGAAAACAAGTACGGAGAGAGATAGCTGCTGGCACCCTCGTCGCGATACCTGTTGCTCCATTTGTCAAACTCAGTATGGCCATTGACTCCAATTGGTTGGCCATTGGTTCTTCCTGGTTGGCCAGCCAGTCTCCTGATGCCGTCTTCAAGTATGAGCTGTTGTTCTGCTTTAGATATGCCCTCGAAATATGAAACATTGAAGTTTATCTGCAACAGTGTGTGTTTCATGTTATAGGCAAGTTGACAGGTTTACTCACTTAGCATGCCGCGTTCCTATTAATCGCTCTTACGAACCTGAGATTCATTATACAGTCCGTCTGGCCCATACAGTATACGGTATTGAGCCCGCTTCAGGAAGGTGTAACCTTGCCGATTAACATCGTAGGACTGGTCATCATCTAGGCTGTAACATTTTCTTGAAAAATAACATCAACAACAACAACAACAACAACAACAACAACAACAACAACAACAACAACAACAACAACAACAACAACAACAACAACAACAGTATTAGCAACCTGTCTTGAAAGCGCTTCCATACTTCCAATTGCTTGAGATGTGCCTTCAACAACATATGCTTGTCATCCAGCGAGGGCTTATCAAACCATTCCAGCACCTGATCAACCACATCATTCGCTCCACTTGCCTCTGCGATTAATCTAAAATGGAACATTGAGGCATAGTTGCTGATTAAAAGCCGACCATTTCTATTTACATTAGATTTTTTGTATGAATGTATCCTCACAATTGGCTATTAAAGAACTGTTACAGTGTGATTGCAAGTGTATACAAGTAGAATAGTACGTATTACAATATAACTGTGGAGTCGCGACTAACTTGATCCACTCGTGTTTTTCGGCATTGCCATCCAGCAGTCGAGGTATGGACAGCGAATCCTGATCGAGTAGACTGAATAGCCTGGGTGATAGCAGTCCAGCCTGTTGTGCCCGTGCCGGTGTAACGCTGAGAAACTGGGGTGACAACAGACTCACTGATGACACGTTGTGCTCACGGGCTAGTCGGTTGAACTCCACAAAGTAGTCGGCCACGTTTGACACCTCAATAATGTTGCTCAATAAATACCGTTGTGATACGTTTTTGGAAAAAAATCAAAAGGCGGATGATAGATAGTATATACATCAATCCTTCACATTTACACCAAATCACATGCAATGAGTATGATATTACAAAAAAGCATACAACGAACAACAAGTTCTGCATAATTGTATCTCTCCAACCTGAGCTGACTTCATATGATTCCGTGTCACATTGACAATGTCTTTGAATCTGTGCATCTTGTCCTGCCAATGTACCTGACCATCCGACGGAGTGATCACCGGCTGGCCGCGGGATCGGCGAAGCACATTAGTTAACAACTAAAATTCCATTTTCTTAAGTTTTCACTGAACACTTGAACAAAATCATGTCAAATTGAGTCAAATCAAGACAAAACCGGTTATAACTGGGGTACTTATAACAAGAGTATAACCGATAACGCTGGGTTTGATTATTCAACATACCAAAGCTTCTTCAGAGTCAGAAAATCAAGTAAAAAGCGTGCTGTTTCGAGTTGACTGTTATATTTACAGCGGCATATTAGTAAACGAATTCTAGTCCTACCAAGAAACTGAAAAATTTGAAGTATCCTGGTAGGATTCGAACCCACGACCTTCCGTTCAGTACACGGACGTGCTAACCGCTAGTGTTAGCATGTTCATGTTACTAGTGACTCTCATCCGCTCATTGAATGAAAACTTTGAAAAAAACGAAGTTTATGATGAACTCGATTCGTCAGCAGCTCCCAAACAAACCTGGATGAGTAACTTCTGAGCATCATCTGATGGAATCGACGCGAATTCCGTTGGCCAAGTACCTGGTTGATTCACGGGGGTGATTGGACTGAAATTAAAAGCCATGTCAAACTTATCCAACTGTGTCAAAGCTATGTACATGTATACAAACTACTGTAAAACGTACATACAGTAAGTATGTATTGGTTATAAACAAAGATTTATCAATGAACCAACTTGAATTGGTTGCCATCATTCGTCGAAAAGGGAGATGCACTGTTTTGCGGATAGTTATCCAGATAGTTTGAGTAAGCCTTCGGTCTGTTGTGGTCGATCAGGCGCAATGACCTAAAAAGGACATACAACATTCTACTTAGCTTTTTTCATCACTAAACCGTACGTCATTCAAATTTCAACTACAACTACATACATACATATGTATTTTTCATATTACTGTAAAACGGCTGTTCAGGTTGTTCGTGCTGAATTGAGATCCGAGTTCATTCTGTGTTTTCTTTTTCCTATGTAAATACCCGTAAACATCAACATGTTGAACTGTTTGCATGTTCAGTCCAATTCGGATTTCATAGGGTTGAATGAGTACTTGCCTGCGTCGTCGTTTGCCTCGCGAAGGTAAGCTGATGGAAAGGTAGTTTTGGTGAATGGCCAAAGGTGCTGGTTGCTGGGAGTCAGGAGATCGACGTACAGCTCTGTCTGAAACTATCCATTTAATTATTTAATTAGTTAATGATTCAATTACATAGCAAAATAAGAAACAAAAATAATAATGATGAAAAGAAACGAGACACAAACGAGTGTTTCAGCAAACGAGCAAGCTCTTTTTTTATGTGAGCAACCTGGAGACAAGTGTCTGACGGGCTTGATTATGGACGATACAGGTGTGGTCGTCGGTTGGTTAACAATTGACCATGGTTTATATTGGATCAGTTGGCTGAACATGATTCCCTGTGACACACGCATATCCAAAGCCCTGGTCACACATAAAGCTCGGGCTGATACATCCTCTGCTGATTTCATGCACGACTGCAGCACTGATGCGTACCTGCAACAATTAATTACTATTATTTTATATATATAGATGTAATATTTTAGTTTATATTATAATATTAATTACTAATGTTATTCTATTAACTAAAATGCAGCCAGGTAAACAATGTTATTTTAATGATAATGAGAACTAACCAATTCGGCACCTCGTCACGCAAATTGACTGCCATCTGCTTCACTAGATTATCCATCGTGTCTTGGTAGGAATGTAAATGCATGTTGTAAACCTAGGAATGTAGAAACTAACTGTTAAGTAATTATCTATATTGCCTTTATTACCAAACTCACACATTTTCTCACTCGATCAACACACCCAATGATTCAATCACTCACTCACTCACTCATTCACCATTTAGTCACTCACTCACTCACTCACTCACTCACTCACTCACTCACTCACTCACTCACTCACTCACTCACTCACTCACTCACTCACTCACTCCCTTACTCACTCACTCACTCACTCACTCACTCACCTTTTGAATGACTTTAGGGTCATTTATAAGTACACCTTTGCCCGGCCTGAGCAGTAAACCAACGACCATGCACAACGTTGCAAGTACATATTTCATCGCGATGGTTCGACTTTTTTCTTACATTGTCATATTATGTTGCTGTTGGATATTTAAATTTTTACGAAACTTGTATGTTAACTTGCCGAGGCATGTTTATTTTCATGGTATTGTTCTGGTTTCACGGATGGGCGCCGACAGACGGATGTAATAATGAGTTGATGATTAATAGTGCTTATGTCGGTATATTACTACGAGTGTCATGATCACATTACGGCTGCCCGTTACTCCGTGTCATTATCACATACAAATCAGGTCAAACATCGTGATCACTGCAGGTTAACGGGCGTACATCAATTATGTAGTGCTGCAATATGTAGTATGTACACGTGTGTGTATTCCTCCTGGCTCTGTTTAATGGCTTATTCCCGTTTGTGTGATCACTTTTATGTTGTACACATTAACTAACATGAATAAACTACCGTGTGATTGCAAAACTTTATATATACACTGAAAACTAGTTTTCTCTCTCGGGAACAGTTTGATTGTATTGGCAAATATGGATTCAGTTAAAACTTAACACCGTTAACAACCGTTCAAAATTAACCATAACGAAACAACCGTAAAAATGAAAAAATAACCGCAAAAACAGCAACACAAAAACACGACAACCAACAATAAACAACAATAAAATTAGCAGCGACTGGATTTATAATCGAGTTGGATGTGTAACGAGTTAAGGGTGTTATGATTCATAATGAGCTTATATCGGATTTGATGCTGATAAATTCACGGCCAACAGATTTTCAAGTTGTGACCGGAAATAACTGATGAAATATTTGGTGTGCATAATTAGATCATGGAATTAAATTTTTCACAATAAGGACAAATCTGTTTTACTAATTGACGGGTACCCACACTAAACTTTAGCAAAACATGATGTAGTTAGAAGCGTAAATTTTTCCTCATAAAACACATACTGTGTTATTCAGCACTCCGTTACTCAGTCTAGAAACATCAGGATTATGTAACTGCAAATTTTTAAATTATTGAAAAAACTATCGAAAACGTTATGAAAAAACTATCGAAAATGATGTATGAAATGAATTCGTCGATCACAATAGCTATGGTACTTGCTGTGAGCAGTGCATACATACATACATGGAGGACAATAAGGAGAAAACGTGATGTAGTTAGAAGCTTCTGACCCCGCGATCCTCCCTTACCGCCAAGAAATATGAGCACCTTTCTCATATTAAAATGAGAAACTTATAGATCTTAATTAAAAAAAAAGGTTATTTCACTAATGTATCCTAATATATTTTTCATGTAGTTCAAACGCCGTCAAAATTAGGTCGTCCGAACATGCTCCGAACATGCTGTCAATGTCAGCGTAGACTTTTTTATACCACCACTATTCAATTTAATGAACTTCACTCAACATTAGTTTTTTTTAAATCTAGTACCCATCGCTCATCGATATCCGATTTCACTCTATTAAGAGTAATTCACATGATTTAACGGTTCCGTTGCAATCGAATGACATTCCAACTAATAGCGGATGAGACTGTGAATTACACTTTGTATTTATCAAGTTTCAGAAGATTTTACAGCTAGAAAAAATTTTTACGAGTAAATCATTCTTTGTTACAACGCGCGAAGTGCATTGTTGTTGTTAAAGTTTAAAAGGAACTCCGATAGTTTCATTTTAATCAATGGATAACGTTTGGTAAATATCAATTATTCATTTGGTAGTCATCGAATCATAAATCAATATCTTCGAATCATTATCTAGTTCATAAACTCCATCAACGTTTTGTGAATGAGTTAAGCGCTATGTGTGCCTATCAATGAACAACGGCAATCCGTAACTAAAATACATACAGACTCAGCACGGGGTTATATAATCAGACGTAAACTACATTCCAAGTGACACCGATTTGAATGGGTCAGCGAAAAAGTTGACACAAAAGCTTACGAAATTTTTTATATGAACGTTTATACATAACAACATTCGATTTATAATTTTTATACATAATATCATTCGACATTCTAGTATCCATTTCAAAAATCCGCTGAGTAAGATTGATCGCTGATGCGTAATAATCAATTTGAATGCATGATTTATTGTACAGCACAATTGAGCAATTTTGTCGTTGTGAAACATGAAAGCGGTGATGAACGAAGTTGATGGGTCAGTACGGGTACTGTACGTAATGTCAGTACGAGTATGTTCAGGTCCGTACTGATACGTCAGGTCAGAACGGGTACGTCAGATCAATTGGGGTACGTCAGGTCAGACCGGGTACGTCAGGTCAGTACGGGTACGTCACTTCAGTACGGGTACATACGTCAGTTTAGTACGGGTACGTCAGGTCCTCGTCCTCTGATATGGCGTTGCACAGGCAGAATGACATTATGATGCCGATCATCTGAGTGAGTGAGTGAGTGACTGAGTGGGTGATGAGTGAGTGAGTGCGTGAGTGCGTGAGTGAGTGAGTGAGTGAGTGAGTGAGTGAGTGAGTGAGTGAGTGAGTGAGTGAGGGAATGAGTGAGTGAGTGAGTGAGTCAGTGAGTGAGTGAGTGAGTGAGTGAGTGAGTGAGTGAGTGAGTGAGTGAGTGAGTGAGTGAGTGAGTGAGTGAGTGAGTGAGTGAGTGAGTGAGTGAGTGAGTGAGTGAGTGAGTGAGTGAGTGAGTGAGTGAGTGAGTGAGTGAGTGAGTGAGTGAGTGAGTGAGTGAGTGAGTGAGTGAGTGAGTGAGTGAGTGAGTGAGTGAGTGAGTGAGTGAGTGAGTGAGTGAGTGAGTGAGTGAGTGAGTGAGTGAGTGAGTGAGTGAGTGAGTGAGTGAGTGAGTGAGTGGGTGAGTGAGTGAGTGAGTGAGTGAGTGAGTGAGTGAGTGAGTGAGTGAGTGAGTGAGTGAGTGAGTGAGTGAGTGAGTGAGTGAGTGAGTGAGTAAGTGAGTGAGTGAGTGAGTGAGTGAGTGAGTGAGTGAGTGAGTGAGTGAGTGAGTGAGTGAGTGAGTGAGTGAGTGAGTGAGTGAGTGAGTGAGTGAGTGAGTGAGTGAGTGAGTGAGTGAGTGAGTGAGTGAGTGAGTGAGTGAGTGAAAAAGTGAGTGAGTGAGTGAGTGAGTGAGTGAGTGAGTGAGTGAGTGAGTGAGTGAGTGAGTGAGTGAGTGAGTGAGTGAGTGAGTGAGTGAGTGAGTGAGTGAGTGAGTGAGTGAGTGAGTGAGTGAGTGAGTGAGTGAGTGAGTGAGTGAGTGAGTGAGTGAGTGAGTGAGTGAGTGAGTGAGTGAGTGAGTGAGTGAGTGAGTGAGTGAGTGAGTGAGTGAGTGAGTGAGTGAGTGAGTGAGTGAGTGAGTGAGTGAGTGAGTGAGTGAGAGAGTTAGTGAGTGAGTGAGTGAGTTGAGTCAATCAACTTGCACCAAGGCGATGGCCACGGCAACTCCAATAACAACGCCATGCTTGGACACAACCTCCAGTCGTATTTTTTCATAACATCCCTGAAAAGTTTAGTTTAACAACAACAACAACAACAACAACAACAACAACAACAACAACAACAACAACAACAACAACAACAACAACAACAACAACAACAACAACAACAACAACAACAACAACAACAACAACAACAACAACAACACGACTAACATGTGAATGTCTACTGTTCTCGGGACAGGTGTGCACCAGATCGTCAAGTGCCGGTCCCACGGCATCACAACAGGCCGGTGGCACCCGACTCATCTTGTTCGACTGCGCGTACCACCCACTTTTGGCAAACTCTTCCGGATTGGAATCCACGCCACAACATTGCATCTAAATCCGATCACGTGTGAGAGTCGAGTTTGTATTATTTTGAGGATTAGATGAGTTTAGACTTGTGAATGAGTAAAAGTTTCATCTGCAATACGTGGTCAGACAAAATATTGCACTTCAATTTTTCATGATAATGGGCCCTCTTTTTGGATAGACGTAAATGATTTTTAATTTTTTTGTGCCTGTGTGTAGACACATTTCAATACTAATTCTCGAAAAATCTTCAACACAGCTCATTTAAGGCAAAATTTACTAGAACCCCTTGATGGTGCCCAACGTGGCAAAGCCTTATCCTGATTGTGCAGTAACTAAAACTATCCATATTGTATGACCCACCTTTATCATGACAGCATCCCATGACTGTTTGAGTGCTTCTTCGGGTGCGGTGACGTTGGCCGGTTTGTTGGGCAGGTAGTTGTACTTGTGGAGTGACAGCTTCAGCCAGTACTTGACGTTCTGCTCAAGCTGCACGCGCATGCGATCGGGGTTAACGGTTGGGCAAACACACACAAAAACACATGACAAACAGGGTTGGCATGCATGACACCAGATGGACCATCCCCATATTATACTCTTATCACCAAACGAAACTCATGGCTTCTCCTTGGTACAATACTTACATAGGATCTATGGACATCGGAATTGATTATAAGAAATGATTAATGCAAAAACCGATGAAATTGAGAAGCAAGTTCTTAACTTACCCACATCTAAAGCCTAATTCATGATTGAGAAAAGCCCTATTCAGTGTTACATATGTGATGGTGTGCGAGAAACGACTTCAATTTTTTCTTATAACCAGTTACGTGACCAACATATTTGTATATCCCAACGACTAATTTGATGAAAAAATTTATCCTTACTTCACTCACATATTTACAGTGAAATTTTCGAGAACGTGGAGTGTACATATGGGGAAGTTGAAAAATTGTTATGTGTAAATTGTAAGTGTACATAGTAGGACAGTGACTAACAGCGCCCTGGTTGATGGCGGCATAGACGACGATCACAAGCTCCAGGGCCAGCAGCACCATCAAAAGAAATGCGTACTGAAAATGTTAAGAAATTATTAGGTTTAGTTAGGTTCCAGCATCTGGAGAATTATTTCCGAGGTTCCTTTGCCGAAATTTTTTGAGCCGCGAACATATCGGAAGTTTGTCCTCGAAAGTTGGTCCCAAATTACGTATTCCTTCTCTCTGATTTAGTAATCTGTGCAAGTGCAACTATTCAATTCAGACAGAGGAATTTTTTTACATTCGTGAGAATGCGCGTCTCAATGCGCGAGAATTTTTTATTACCAATATTAATAAAAATTTGGTTTTTTTATAATTTGATAAACAAAAACGATTTGGCTAAATAAAATGTACGAACACAGATGAGCAGTGGTCTCCATTCCTTCATGGCCCCGCAGCATCCCAAAAAGGCGATGAGTATGATCGCCGTTCCACCGATCACAAAACCGAATCCCAGGTATTTCATCATACGCCACTTATCTGCCCATTCCCTTAGTCCCTTCGATGTCGCATCCGTACCCGCACTCTCACGTTCAACCTGACCGAAATACCATAAGTATCAGATAAATAATTTTAATTGTTAATGATAATTTTAATAATTTGTTTATAAGCTACTCTAACATCACTGCGTACGTTATACTAAGGGCAGGCAGTGTTTGTTTGTATTATAATTGTCTTTTTTTTAGTTTGCAACGTTAGTAAGAGCCAATTTCAGCTCGAGCGACGATTAAAGTTTCACATTTTCAGCTTTTCTCGATACAGTGCAGCAAAACAGTAAGTACAAAAAAGAAATTATTGCTGGAGTAAGAAAATAGGGTAAATGAAATTTTTATCATTGGTAAGTTTTATACGTTATACCTGACGCTCTAGCGATGTTTGCTCATGATTTTGGCGCTCCACCTGAGTACGATTTTTTTTCATGTGGATAATTCACTTATCGATATTCGGTTTGTAGAAAAACATTCTTTAATGGAGATATCAAGATAAGAAAATCAAAAATAAATAAAAAACTGATAACTTGGTTTGAAGCGCACCTGACTTACCACTTCCGCTGCATCGGCTATGGAACCGAGTGCGTGTTGGTCGAACACAAGCCATAGACCCAGGGCGAAACACACCACACCCATTACCTGAATATATAAATTACGTTAAACAAAAACATGAAATCGCTTTTGCATAAGTTTCTCTTTTTGACTCTATCCTTGAGTCAGGATCCTTGACATACAAGCTCGTCAGTCACCTGGGGAAACTGAGGGCCTACTCACCCCACCAACACACTACATAAGTCACTCGGCTTGATAAAATACCATGCTTAATCTCTGAAGATCGAGAGACAATTGATTGAGAATTTTATGGGAGATTATAATATTTGAGCATGATTGCAAGTTAATTGACCAACAAAGAAGAGCGCATTGAATGCGAATATGGTGTATTTGAGGCATCGGGCCCCGAAGTTGATGGCCATTGTTGTATGTATCTGTATGGTTGACCGGTATTAACAGTAAGCTGTCAATTAGTATGTCAAGCCGAAGTTTTCAATCGGTTCTTCATATCGCATTTCATGTCAAGCCATTTTGTTTACGTTCACCAATATCGAATCAAATCTGCAACAGCAAAAACACATTTATCAACATAAATTTTTTTCCATTATTCACCAAAAACATGGAAGAAAACAAAGCATAAAACAAGCGAATCAGCTGCTGTGGGTTATGTTGAATGTTAATTGGTCCTACTGAGGCAGGCCTGATTGATGTCCGTCAATAGCGGATAAACAACTGCAACTCAAACTACCTGAAACAAGCCAAACGTCGCCCAAAGTACCATAATTGGAGTGGGTAATAGTTGTGGGACAAAGTATCATGTTTATTGATACGTAAAAAGATACCCCTGGAGTGCGGCATTTGCGATACGCCATTGGAGTGTGTCAGAACAACTGTCAAAGTTGTTTGCCCGTAATTCAGAGTATATGTAAGTATATGTATGTGTCAGTGGCGGAAATTATTCCTGCAAAAAGAAGGTCTCTGTTATACAATAATTCGTACGAACACTAGTACACTATACTCATTAATTATAGCGCAGTTTAAAGGAAATTTTTTATAGAAGAAATGTACGCTTTATCACAAAACTGTGCGAGCGTGCTATCCTTTTGACGTTCACATTTTCGGAACATACATACTTAACAGTAGCACCTAAAATTTACCATATCCTGCCCGTTTCTGTACAATATGATCAAAATCTGGTACCCTGGTTTCTCAGTAAGCAAAAACTTTACGCTTCCGGTGTACACAGCCGAATTTTTTCACATTAAAAAGATTGATGATGACGTCGGTCACAGACCACTCTTTGGCACACTTTTGAAGTTTTTTAGGCCCCCAAAAACGTTAATTATTATTGGTCGATGGCAGAAATGGCAAAGAGGACACAAAACGTTTTACTGATCTTAGGCATCTTTACTTGTCATGTCAGTCTAGAATCTGGATGAAGGTACCAATGCGGCGAATGGCAGGCAATAATCCGGAAATACCAAAGTTAATATGTAGCCAGGGAACAACCAACCAATCTTGCCCAAACATCAGCTGGTAGACCAGGCCGTCTGCTGGGCCCGATACCAGTGGCGCATTACCAATCAAACAAGCTATCAAACATAATACAATAAACATCCTGTCAAGCAATCAGAAAACAGATTCAAACAAAGAAATAAACCAACGGTAACAAAATTATACAAAAGTTTAAAGACTACTTTAGTATATTCAAATGATACTCGCCCACAGATTGATGAAGCGCCGAGTAGCGCCAAATGGCATGTCCCGTGCTTTTTTGGGACGCAGTGGCGTATGTAGGGATCTATTGGCATTGGTGACGGGTTGGTATACGATGGTAGTATATCATAGTGGCATAGTGAGACACAACGTGCCGCACATCACTCAGGTGCTCTTACTACCATTTACTTTGTTGTTGTTGTTGTTGTTCGTGTTGTTGTTGTTGTTGTTGTTGTTGTTGTTGTTGTTGTTGTTGTTGTTGTTGTTGTTGTTGTTGTTGTTGTTGTTGTTGATGAGTTTGATTGGACAATGTCAGCCAGTTAGTAGTGTCGGTAAGACACTGCAACTGCAGGTTAGCAACCGCATCGAATGATTGACAGAACAACACTGCGATACCAACGAACGGCAAAGACGGGTTGATGCAAACTTACAGACTACATGACAGCTGGAACACTTATGTACATACATAATGAACATACTGAATATGTTGTACTTTAATTTATAACGGAGAGCAGATGCCCTTTTGAACAACACGTAGACTTTACAAAACACGAAACCAATAAACTTTTAGAAATTTATGTTTCCGAACAAGTGTTTTACAATGAAGGTCAACAACAAGGAACCTTCTCAGAGCTGGTGGTATCATTTTGCCGAGTTCAAAGAGGGGATGCGTGCGATGAACCGCCTCAGCTCGGATGGCATCAAACCGTCAGGACCCGTCTCTCACTACCATGCATTTTGGTGGGGCGGATTACAACAATTCTTATTCATTTGCAGACGAAAATGAAATTCCATAGTACTTTAATATAAATGTGCAATAAAGAGTAAATAACACATATGATATACGCAAGGTTTGCTTGTTTCCAGCCATGTCGTCCACCACATTATCATCTATGGGCAAGATCTTCAGAGGTTGATCAGAAAATCAAAGTATACTCACAATAGGCGAAACCAGAAATGATTCTCATTATTCATACGTATTTATTTTTTTGTGTAAAGCTTGAATACTCGCAAATGTTTGACTATTGACAATGATTGGCGTGGTAGTACTTGTGGGTACAATGGTTGTTTGTAGGATGGCACACAAGCATTACATGCATGCCAGCGGGCACATATCTGGGCCACATGTGTGCCACTGGTTGCGTGTTTGTTGGGTCTTTATGCCCTGCAAGTTGGCTTCATTCAGTACGATACCATGACACATCCAATACAAACCAACAACCAACGTGTTTTATACTTTATTCAAGCGTTCACTGCTCAACTTCGCTTAATATCACCAAACCGGTTGAATAGAGAAACTGTTTTAAATAATTTTTAAATTAAGTTATTTCTTGGGGGTATAAAACTCGGGGACCATCGGAATCTGAAAGACGAATCACGTGATAACTTTTTGAAGTGAAACAAGAAAGACTGAAATGGTAAAAATAATAATAAATGTAACAGAAAAAATGTACAATTAATGTTGCAACATAGCGCGAACACGCATATTGAATGCACAGTTCAATCGTAAAACATCAGATACAAATTCACGAACCACTCGTTTTTGTGAATGATGTTCTACCAAAAAAGTACCAGTCCTTTAACCAGGGTAATCTTGATACATTGCTTTGGTCTGGTCAGGGACTGGGTGGCAGTTGAGTGATGAGTGATGTGGAGGTCAACTTCACGTAAATGTCAACAAATGCTTGCTCAATTATGACTTGAGTACGAGTTTGGTGCCATCACTGAAGAACACACCGCCATCAAGAGCGCAGTACTTGGGACAGATACCAGGCTCTCCAGCATCACCAGGGTTGCCAGGTTGACCAGGACTGCCAGGACGGCCCACTTCTCCCGGATTGCCAGGTGGTCCCTTTGTGCCTTTAGCTCCAGGTGGGCCATCAGCTCCGTTGGGTCCGGGCTTGCCAGGGACACCGGGAGGACCATTGGGTCCTGCATCACCAGGTTCTCCGGGTGGGCCGGGTCGCAGCTGCAAAGACGAAATATGCATAAACGTATAGTCTAACCGTACATAAATATCCATAAAACTAAATAAACAAGAAACAAACCACGCCACCAGGAGCGGGCTGTCCAGGATCTCCCCGTACTCCATTGTCTCCCTCTTGTCCATTGGGTCCGGGTGGTCCTTTGGGTCCAGGACGACCAGGTGGACCGGCCTGTCCAGCACGTCCTGGTGCTCCGGGATCTCCGGTTTCACCTGTAACAATATTACATTAGGAATAAACATATAAAATTATTAAAATTAAATGCTTGTGGTACAACACTTCTTCAACTCAGTAATTCTTTCAACCAACCGGGAGTTCCATCAGGTCCGGGAGGTCCCTGAGGACCACGTGGACAATCACATGGTGGTGGAGTGACGACATCACATGTTGGCTCTGGTGACTTTCCGGGCAGACCAGCCTTGCCGTGGGCTCCGTTGCGTCCAGGCTTGCCGGGGTTGCCAGCAGGTCCGGGAGGGCCAGCGATGCCAGGCAAACAACAACCTGTGAGATGAAAGTTGTCATATAATGATGATAACTTGATTGTTGGGTATTAAAACAATCAATTACCAAACAAAACATTGGTAAATATCTAACCATCGCAAGATCCTTGTGCTTGTACGGAGGGTGCCGGCCTCACCTGTGCAGCATTACCGTAACCATTTCCGCCGTAACCGTAATTGCCCTGTCGCTTGGTTCGGTTTTGTGCGGTCAGATCATTGTTGATCTGATGCAACTGCGCTGCCACTTCGCTAGCTGCTGTCTGAAAGTGAAGCAGGTTTATTGATACATTGTTGATGACTTGGATTAGGATATAAGATAACGGTTATACATGTTTTGAGATGATACATATGTGTGGTGAAAGTGAACCATGTTGAAATTAAACTCTGTTTGCGGCAATTTAACCGTGTTTGAAAACCTTATTGATCAAATGAAACTGAAAAGCAAATATAATTGTTTGTAACCTGACAATAGAGGACTTGTTGTTTAAGGTTGACGGTGGCGTGTGTGACGTGTCTGGCAGCCATGGGTAATGCGATGCAGACGGCCATAACGGCCACAACACCATACACTATACTACTGTAAGCCAGCAGCTGGTACATCCGGTACCGCGAATCAACCGCTTCCGCCGATAATTGACCCATGGTCGGGTAAATTATTGGTCCTGAAAACTCCAATTTGCTTAATGAACAGAGCTTGAGCTTTATTCAAACTGGTGGTGCTGAATCACTGAATTCGTCAGATAGCCACAGTTAAGTTATAACCATAAACGTTAATTGAATGCCATTTTGAAAATGAGCGAATTGACGGTCTCAATTTGCGTTAATAGTAGTTTGCGTGTTGGACGGTGGAGTATAATGTAGAACATTTCAGGCAGTAGGTCAGTCGCAATTAGTGACAGTTGACCGGAGTACAACCGCGTAACGAACTGCGAGCAACAATCAATAACCGTGACAACATGCCCAAATACCAGGCTGCTCTAAATACGCACTAGACAACTGTCGAAAAGTTATCGATAGAAGAACGCTTTGACGCTCACAGAACTGGTATGGAGATTAAAAAAACGAACATGACCGCTACCTAAAAGCGATATGAATATAAAACGTAATCGGTGTTGAGTGTTGACTCGTATAATCGGCTGTCATCGTTGCTGGTTTGAACACGAATATGTTTAAAGCACTTGCTATAAAAACAAGGGAGTTGAATGCGTGAGACACGCCCAAAACACACTTAATTGAAACATAAACACTGTCAACATGTGACATATCGGTTGCATTTGTTGAAGAAAGACGTAGTTTGGATATAGGGTTGGTGGATACAACAAGCATGACAGACACTATGAAAAGTAGCCGTTGATCATTATTACTGTATGATATATCATGTAAATGGTATGCTACTAAGGATGCTTTAGGAGGGTGTGCCATTGCGTTGACCTGCTTTGTAGTTAAAAGGATACCCCAGATTATATTACACAGATACATAATATGACATGCATGTTTTATACTAAAATGACCAGCGGCTAACTTTGGCTGCATTTCACGCTGTCTCGTCAACCAGCTCACCGCCAAACAACTTTTATACTGGAAACGAATGTCTAACGACCCAGCCAAGTGAAATGTCAAAACAAGCTGAGAACGCATTTTACGTGCAATAGAATAAATTGTTTCACCTAACTCGAATACATCTAAAACACAAGAATGCATTCGTTGAAATGGGTAATTCTAAGCAAATTGATTAGCGCGCATACACACATTTCCTTAAGTACAAAAGTGTGTATTTATTGATTTGTAGCCTCATCCTCAGCCATTTATGACCATCTTTGCCTTCACAACCGGGCGCAATCCAGTCAACGCCTACTAACTTTACGACCACATCAAACCAATTAACCATTATTCAAGCACTTCTATTCTACACTGAGATGCTTTTCGTGTATTCGATTAGATTGGTTGAATCCTGTTTAATAAAGAATCATACTTTGACAGGTTTTACATGCGATTTATACAGTATAATAGATAGTGAATTTATTTCAAGTGGAGTGAAACAGTATCTGAAACAGAAACAAATTAGCGTAACGTGACTGCATTCAGCCGGCAGCTGAGTTGGAATCCTCCTCCAATCTTCTATGCTTGACCGGCAATCATATGATGATCAACAGATATGGCTTATCGGATGACCAGATCACTCAAGGTGAATGCTGAATTCCAGTGGAGTCCGCTGATTTGCATCACCTAAAAACTAGCATTTGTGTGTTTACGTATGAAGTGTAGAGCGAGTACTTACTCGGAAGCATGCTCGATAGCTAACGAATTCAGCTAACGATGCATCTGTTAACAGGCACGCGTGCACTGTAATCACCTCGCGTTTACGCAAACAACAGCCGTCACATTCAACTAGCGGACGAGAAGGGAGCCAAAATTGAATTCCTCCCTCTTAGCCGGTTTCAGAAAGTTGAGTTTGTTCCTTAAGGTATAAGTAAAATGGCCAACATTTTGCCAATTCCTCCTTGATTGAAAGTATTCCCATCCCTTTGAAGGTTTGGATTGTCCGCCAGTGTGACACAGTGAACTGCATGCATCTGCTTGCGTAATTGATACTATACTTATACTTATACTATGCATTGTGTCCAGTCTGCTAATGATACATGGCTAACCAAAACAATTCATACATCACATTCAGGAGACCTTCATTACCATTGCTTCGGGGTAGAAGAAATTATACCAGTCTGAATCTGTCACCACATTGCAAGCATTTTTTCGTTTTTATCTGATTCATCAAATACCGCATTCACTCGCCCGACCAAAGTTTAGACCCGATTTATTCCAAGTTCAAGGTTAATATGGTGAAAGTTGCTAAAACAAATCCGTGTGAAGTCGACGTTAACCGGGTTTGCAAGAGTTTATGATTTTTTGTAAAGCAAACAAGCAGACAAGACAGCCGTGTACAGTAAACAGACATGCGCACGACCAACCCACTACCACATGAATCATAACACTACGATTCGTCTTTATTATACTGTTTTCTATTTAAATTGAAGTCAAATTGCTGTCAAAGTTTGTGCGGGCGCGCAGAATTCAGCATTACGAAGTATCAAATTGACTTCATCAATCAAATCAACTCGAAGTGGTGACTAAATTACTAAAGTTACTAAAGCATGAAGGCATGGTAGGTCGTTATTGAGGTAGTAGAGAGCAGAAAGTGCGTTAGTCGAATATAAACAACTAATCAATCACTGACTCTGTTATATTTATTATCAACAATGAAGTACTCCACTTCTAACGGTAGGGTTGAGGTGAAATACGTCGTGCTTTCGGTGCATTGCTAATGTCCGTTACTAACATGTTACGAATTTTCGTTGTTTGTTCTTTTTCAGTAGTCGATGATTGAGAATCGAAGAGACTCCGTTAACAAGAAACTGTTGAACATTGGAATGCTGACTAAAACTGTATAGTATGAGGCATGAACTTGACAATAACTCGAACCATTTTGAGTCTGTGATTGCTGAACACGGGTTTGCCTTAGAATTCCCACGGTCTGTACAATTCATAAATTAAACTTTTCTCATATGACATCGAGTTTTACACCGCAGTTTTTCGAATCCAATCAAAATACCAGAAAAGTTTCCTGTTGGATGGACAATTTTGACTTCGGATCCGACCCTTTTTCAATTAACATTTCTTTATTTTTCTTAGGTCTATGTGTTATTCAGTCAGAAACACAAAAATGGAAAAATGGTAATATAAGTTTTTATACATTGTTAGTTGAGAATATGTGTTTAGGCAATCAAGTAATTATGTAGTCTGTCCATATCGGGACCAACGATCAATGAGAAAAATCACGATAAAATAACTTTTGGAGCAGCGCTTGCTGTTTCCTGAGGCAATGTAAAGAATGGAAGCTAAACACTTTGCATACGTTAACTTGCAACCACTGGAAACATAAAATGCAAGACATAAATACTTAGTTTGCTGTTTATACAATGATCCCAGACCGATAATGTTTTTTTGTACATTTGACCAAGATTCTACCGCTAAGTCGTCCCTACATAGTTGAACGATAGTGCCAGGGTTCACCTACTATTATTACCACATACTTTTCAACAATGAAGTTTATATCCTCAATCAATAAAGTAAAACAATTGTTTCAACCGAAACAAAATAAATTAAATTTGCTTTCATGTAGAGGCTCAGAAACCGGGACCTCACAAATTTAATATTTATCGCGATACATAACTATGGAAGCAAATGGATAGGCTAAGAATTGGTAAATGAAATTTATGGTAGCTACATATGGAGGTGTTTTCTACGACAAGCTGTTTCAGTGTGTGTTGTAAGTAGAATATGGTGTAATTAGAATATGGTGTAAGTGCTGCAGGCTTTCAGTACGTGGGCCACACACATTAAAGTTAGTAACCGGTTAGTACCTAGCGGACGGGAAGGAGGAAAAACAGAATTCTCCCCTTGGCTTTTTCAAAAACGGTGCAAAAGTAAGGTTTAGGTAAAAAGGCCTGCTTTCTGCTGATTTCTATTCTTTGAAGATTTTTCGCCTCCCTCTGGTGGTCTCGCTCGTCCGCCAGTGTCGTTAGTGATTCAATGAATCAGGCCGATTACTGAACAAAGTCTGATTTCGGTCATCATCGTAATTATTCCACATTTCTCATCTTGAACCTTTTTTTATCAACGTCACCATTTTGGGGCCGTAACGTCTAACACAAAGCAACCTACATACATCACGTTAACACCAACTTTCATGATATCACCATCATCACCTCGCACACCTAACATCTACACATGTACAATGTAACACCTCAATTTCGAACAACACCACATGTATGTACCCTACCCACCTTACTTCCTAACATCACCGCAGGTAACACCTTACCACCTAACATCACTACATAAACCATTTGCTTCCTAACATCATCACATGTACCACCTCACTTCCAACATCAACACATGTACCACCTCACTTCCTAACATAACAACATGTACCAACTCACTTACTGAGATCACACCACATGTACCACCTCACTTCCTACCATCACTAAATAAACCATTTACTTCCTAAAATCACCACATGTACCACCTCACTTCCTAACATCACTAAATAAACCATTTACTTCCTAACATCATCGCATGTACCACCTCACTTCCTAACATCACAACATGTACCAACCCACTTCCTGAGATCACACCACATGTACCACCTCATTTCCTGACATCACCACATGTATGTACCACCTCACTTCCTAACATCACCATCACCACATGTACCACCTCACTTTCTAACATCACTAAATAAACCATTTAGTTCCTAAAATCACCACATGTACCACCTAACTTCCTAACATTACTAAATAAACCATTTACTTCCTAACATCATCTCATGTACCACCTCACTTCCTAACATCACCATCACCACATGTACCACCTCACTTCCTAACATTACTAAATAAACCATTTACTTCCTAACATCATCACATGTACCACCTCGTAACCTGACATCACCACATGTATGTAAGTCTAGTGGCTAGGTCGCCGGTGTCGCAATCCGATAGTCCTAGGATTGAAACCTGATAAAATTACGAAACACAGATCCTGCCGCGTTACTAGCGGTTTCCGCCATTGCCCGTCAGTTTTTTCGTTCTCTCTTGCAACCACTAGAGGAGGTAAATGAAGAATTCCCCTTGTTTGATGGCTTCAGAAATGGAATTTGTTCTTAATTCACACCGTAATTAGGTAAAATGACCATAAAACTGCCGATTCCCCTCTCTTTGAAGAAATACCGCTCCCCGTATGGTTTGGCTCGTGCGCCAGTGCTGGCCATTAACCGCATTCTGAAATGGTATTAGTGTGCCTTGTTGGATTCAGTTACGAGGAATTCCCGATAAAATCCCCAAACACATATAATAAATACATACATACATATCATCTCACATCCTAACCTCACCACGTCTATGAAGCGTTACCATCATCATTATGCTTAGCATGACGGCTAACATTTCTAAAGTTCGGATCTAAATTGGCTAAGCCTAACACCAATGACGTCCCTGACATCCCTGACGAGTCCTGGCATCGTTAGTTTGGCGTCGGATGTTTCAGGACGAAACGCCATAGTAATAGTTTTTTTCACTCAGTTCTGTTTTAAGTTAGCTAGAATTAATATTATTATATTATATCGTATGTATTTATTATTACGTATTTCATATTTATTATCACTCATTATGTTCCCACCACCCATAACATCACCATAATCAACGTCACCACCCATAACATCACCAGCCAAAACATCACCACCGATAACATCACGACCCGTAACATAACCACCCGTAACATATCCTCCCGTCACATCACCACCCGTAACATCATCACGCATAACATAAACAATGAAATTATTAGCGAAATAATCATCCATTTATGTAAATAGTTTTGATATGATCTTTATGTATTCGTATGGTGTCATTTCATTTCGACTATAACTTCAGCCCACGTTCTTTGATTGTAAATCGTTTCATAGTTTTTTGGACTCGATGAGTTTTAGACCATCATTATCACTGCTATTTTAATACGACAAAAGCTTTTTAACAAGTGAAATACGTAAGTTAATAGAGGGTTAGAAAACTTTTGCCATAAGTCTGATTCTTGAAAATACGAACGTCCTAAGGGACAGGCAAGATTTATCTACAAATGAGGTTTTCTAATCGACCATTGAAAAAAATTGGTTTATTCTCATTGGAACTCACCGTGTATAAAATAATGGTATTAAAAGAATGACATGGCGACGTGGCAGCACCATTATTTCTTTGTGATCACAACATTCCGAAAACGTACATAGGTATTATTCCTGAAATAAATGGCAATTTCCGAGTCACTAAATGTACAAATCGTTTCATTACTCGAGCACCGGTAAAATGAAAGATAGTGAATCACAATAAGGGCATTAAATAGATGATAGAACTCGGCAGTGTAGGGAGACTTGGCATCAACTTGGGTTCCTTTACTGTGGTGACTTGTCTTCGGTGATATGAAAATAGTTAAGAAAACCCAAGAGGATATGCAAGTCGAATCACGGGGTATGGTATCACTGGTGTCGAATAATTAGACGTGATGTATTGCTTCCAGTAGTTAAAGTGTTTGTAGTTTAGATTGCATGTAATGGAGAATCACAGATCTGTCGTGAAGGATAAAGCAACAAAAAAATTATCATGGATAAAACAATATCAAAGGCAGTGTTGATGAACAACGACGAAAAAGCGTAAAACTCGCATGAATGCACCGTGCAATGATTCATATAATAATCAAACCACACAATAAAACGTCTACTTCTTCGCCTTTCGTTTCGTACCGTCTTCGAAGAAAACTCCACCATCGATGGCACAATATTTCGGGCAAATACCGATTTCTCCGGGCGGGCCGGGGTTTCCAGGTCGGCCTGGTTGACCGGGGTAACCGTCATTGCCAGGGTTTCCTGAAATATGATAATAATAACTGTTTTAGTATTGTCCAACTCTATTGGTTTCTTGAAATATTAGGTTAATATCTGTAGCAAACCTGGTCGACCGGGCGGGCCTTTGGGTCCGGGAAATCCGGGGCGACCGGGCTGGCCGGGGAATCCATCACGTCCGGGCAGACCAGCAGGTCCTTGATCACCAGGTGGGCCGGGAGGTCCAGGTCGTGACTCCTGTTAAATATTCATTAGCATTTTATGTGGGTTAGCCAATAAGTAAAATCTGTCAAGAAAGAAATAGGATAATAGAGAATTGTGCTAATAATGTAGGTTAAATATTAACTTACTCCGTAGGCAGGTGGACCTTTCTCACCGGCAGGTCCCGGTTGTCCAGGACGTCCGGGCTCTCCGGGATTACCCTTGGGGCCGGGACGACCAGGTGGTGCTTGGAAGCCACCACGACCGGGTGCTCCAGGGTCTCCGGGCTCACCTGAATATCAATTGAGTTTGTTTCGCATAAATTAAATACTTAAAAGTGAACTACATAAATCGTTGCTGATCAAAGTCGAATTAATAACAAACTGCGAAAACCATGCAAGAAAAGCAAAAAATTACATTAAAATATATTATATTTTGCGGATTGGTACGTGCATCACAACCGTTTCCCTAACTCAATTAGACGCAACAATCCTTTCGGATCAATTCACCATCAGTTTATAAATTTCCAAGCTTGTATATATCGAATACTATTCGACGTAAATACCTGCATATCCGGGTTGTCCAGGTGGTCCAGGTGGGCCAGCCGGGCAGTTGCATGGAGGCGGTGTGGTGGCCTCGCATGTCGGTGCCGACATCTGACCTGGTCGACCGGGAAGGCCGTGAGCACCATTGCGTCCCGGGTTACCGGGTCGACCCGATGGACCGGGAGGACCTGGTGGGCCGGGCAGACAACATCCTGAACAAATTACACTTCACGTTTCTTATTATAAATACATATTATACATACAGTACATTTATGTTATTCAGACGTATTATACATATAGTTCATGTTTTACATACAGTATTTTACATACACACGTACATACAGTAATATACATACATACTAAACTTACATACATAGTCAGAAATTTATTAGTGTGTTCAATATAAATACATTAGATTCCACCTGCATCAGAACAGTAGAACAATTATGTAATTTCTGCAAGCATTTCTGTTTGATGAATCAGAAAACAAATTTTTTAACACAGTAATTGACGGGTTGACTTATTTAGATGGGATAAACTGGTTTGTGGCCAACCATCGCACGATCCACCACCGATGGCCGCTGATCCGGCTCCCTGCCAGACGTTACCAGACTGGAATTGATTGCTGCTGGTGGAGCCGAACTGCGAGTTCTGACTACCGTATTGCTGATTCCATGCCTGACGTCGGGTTCTGTTCTGAGCACCCATATCATGCAAGACGGTCTGCAGCTGCGATAGCTCGCTCTCCGCCTCTGTCGTTGAGATCTGAACATACAATTCTATTGCATATATTAACTGAGGCACACTAATATCTTTCAAAATTGTGTTTTCGTAGTAATCAGATAGTTGGATGAACTGACGGTCAATGACAGAAACTCCAGAGCAACGCGTCAGGATCGGTGTCTCAAGTCAGGTATCGAACTTAGGACCGCCAGTTTCCGAGGCTTGCGCCCTACGCACTAGACAATGCGAACAAAAGACGAATTGACTAACCATGCATGAGTCAATCTGTGACCTGAGCTTGAGGTTGTTGTATCGTACGAAGTTGTGTACAGTAGGCAGTGCAATACACACAGCAATTACAGCCACACACGCATATCCCACACTACCGTAAGCCAGCAGCCTGTAGTACTTCAGTCGGGTATCGATGTCGCTGCCCATGATTGTCTGAAATATACGATCCCAAGTCAATACCACTAAAAAACGCATGTATCATCTATATAAACAACTAAATAAACTGAACCGGACAAATACGAATTCGCCAACTTCTTACATGAACGACTAGACAAGTGGTTATGCGGAAAACGAAATCCGCAGTCGTTAACACTTGAGAAATAAGCATACATGCATGCAATGAATGATGAAAGTTATGGCGATGTGGATTACTCAATTGTTTGCAACATACATAAGGGCAGCTACATACAATCAAGTGTTGGTTGTTGGGAACAGGATTGGATGACCAGCATCACTGTAAATCATGATACACATGTCATGTACGCGACAAATTGAATGTCGGATCGATTGTATCGGGCTGGAATGGGAATGCCAGATGCAGCCAGGTGTGCGGGCTGGATGACGATGATAAGATCACGTTGCGCATAGTCGCGCACTGCATCCAACCAAACTGCAATACATGACTGACATGCTGCATTGCTCACACATTCATGTTGCTTTCGTCAATGCCTTCCGCATCAAAATATGAATTACTTGACATGACCGGCTCACACTATAATCATTGAGGTGGCCGCACCAATTGTAGTGATCGGACATCAACGTCAGCCACAGATTAGGAGTTGCAGGCAAAGTGCAAGTGACGAATTGATGCATGCGTCCATAAATAGATGCTGGTACGGTTGCATCAGTTATGTTACTGGTTCAGTGGCACTTCACACTGGTCATGGTCAACAACATATATTAGTGCAAAGGAATGCCGTTGTCTAGGTTGATTCCAAGTGTTGCATGCTATGTTCACAACACTGCTTATGCAAAAGCCTGTTTTGTTAACTAAGAAAAGCGCAAATAGCGCTCAAGTACTTGTCAATGAGGTGACCGACGAAAAACGACACATTTTGCGTAAGTTTCCAGATGGAAGACCCACGTAAACATAAAAAGTGCATTGTTGTGGTGGTTAGTGACAGAAGTGAGACATGGTTGGAAGCACGGACAAGCACAAACCACAAGAACAAGTACACTGATTGAATGAGACCAGTTCTGGTGGTGCACTCACGAGTGGGCTTGATATTTGTAGCCGACCAGATGATAAGCTGCTGTTGCTGGCAGAACGCACAAACGTGAGAGTGCTTGTCACAAGTATTTATAACGCGCACATGATCATTATTCGCAGATTTGTAAGGAGCTGCTGCTTTCACACAACCCATACATACATCCATATATGTACATGTATGATTGCCACACATATGTATGTTTTTATATAATCATCTGCTCGTAATCGAATCGCACGCAGCTCATTTGCGGCTTTTGCCCGATCAGAACGCACGTTTTTGTCGCATTTCGTTCGGATTGCCCGAGTCAGCCATGTCCTCAACAAAGATTCAATTAGCGCCTGATTCATGTAGCACACATTTGCGATACAGTAAAAGCATGCTTACTACCTCATTAATAACGCAACAGATAAAAACTCCGTATTTCCAAACAGCGCACTTTTTGGAAAGATTACAAATTCAGATTTGTCGGAATGAAAAATATGGATAAGACAGTTACGCAATCCAGCTATTCTGATTCGTGTATATCTGATTGCATTATCGAATTAGGTCGGGTGTGTCGAAAACTAGCCAACTGATGATGACTCAAAAAATGACAGTATGCTTTTCTTAGCTACTGATGTTCGTTTGAGTACTGTATGTAATTGCGAGGATGATCCGGTAAAACCTACATACCTAAAAAGTAACATTTGAAAGACTAATATTGACTAATGTACGATTATCGTATGCATCAGTGGACAACAAGGACACAAACAACTTGCAACAGATCACAGAACACCAACGATCACTTTAATCCGCTATCTTATCATCGACTGTACATACCTACATGTGCGTATGTACCAGAGCAATCAAGTCATCAATCCATCATTCCCACAATCGCAGCATTGCACACTCAATTTCCTATTTTCACTGCCCACAAAGTCACATACAACTTAATCACATGCAGCGCAAGTGAAAAAGAAGTAAATTAATTGTAAATCGTAAATCGTGAATCGTAAATCCCCGGAAACAAAAAATCGCTTCGCGAGTGTTTTGAATGAAGCTGGTATTTAACGAAACAATAGCACAAACGAAGCCATGATTGTTACGATTGGTAAAAAGTATTTTTTTTGATTAATGATTTCCTGTGACAAAAAGTATCTTTGAAACATTCTCCGACCCGCTCGTATTACATCGGCCCAGTTGAAAAAACTGGACTCGTATTTTCGGCTGTTTTCATCTTTCTGCAGAGTGAAAGTCAGTTAAACAGTTTTCTGTTCACGGATTCTTTCAGTCCGTCTCGTCATCTGCAATAAAAATTTAAAAAGTTTCATTTCTCAAGAATGATTTGCGTAATGTAAACTAAAGTATTACTGCTAATAACAAAAAACAGATGGTTGACCGAAATCGGTTTACAGAAGTTTTTATGGACATAATTTCATCATACACTACATACATAACATAAATACATACATACATATTTTCGATCTAATTTATGTACATGGTCAAAGCTAACCTAAGCTAAGCTCAAGGATCGTATGGTTCATGGAGTCATGTAACGTGTAACATGTTCCATCAACTACTAAAATCGCATGAACGTTTTCGGATATTATACTTGACTTAGTTTCTTCACTCAAATTTATTAATTGCATTGAATCACAACACAATACAAAAAATGGACTGGAAGCGTGGTTCCGATGTCGTCGACAAGACACGTGAGTTCGTTTACTATTTCTGTTTATAGTGTGAAAAGGTTCACAAAAATGTTCATAAGTGACATGTTCTGAAAAAAACATATGAATGTGCGATTTTCGCCGTGAAATACGATCTTTCCTTGGAATCGTACGGTGGATTTGCTTAACTTAGTGAATATAGGAACGAGTTAGTGGACGATGTAGTGAGGGAGTGAGTGCATGAGTGTAATTCCATATTGATTTTCACTGAAAACATGACTGATGACTGATCATGTCTCACAAAAACTGTACTGAGACACACGTATTTGTGGCAAGTAATAAGAAAGCATTATTCTCGTGTATTGAATAAGTTTTTTAATTAACAATACAGTGAGCTAACTCACGCCGAATAAAGAGCCCCAGTACAAAAGAGACATTGTTTCAGGAAACCAAAGTCTTGTTTTTGTGTAGCATCAAGAAGAAACGAAAGATTCATATTTTGACTAAGGTTAATTATTAGTGTTACATGATTAATAGTTCAGCCAAGTTGAAAGTGTTAAAAATAACAAACACAAAAAAATATTATGGTAAGGGTTACTGGTGTGAGATCAGTCTTGCTTTGAACAACATGGACTAGACCAATGCGCAAGGGTTTCGAAGTGCCTTAGTGAAAAACTTCGAAGTAACGCCAGAGTTCAGAAAAATTGTTCTTCGGAAAAAGGAGATGTAAATGATGCTGAAAGTTCCTAATTACGGCTCAAATTGGTACATCCCCAGGTTAAGAGTTATCAGGAAGATTTTATTTCTTTAATATAGTATCCTATAATAAGACACACGTTATTATAAAACATAATGGTGGTACCAACTACCAACGCGTCTCAGCTATCGTTCAACACCATATTTTTGTAGATTTCAAGTTTTCATACGTTTTTTCAATTATTAGTTTACTCAGTCTAGCGTGCGATTTGTTTTCTGCGATCTGTTTTACAAAGCTACGAGCATGGGGCTTTAGTAAACCATTCATACCGACGTACAAGCTGGGGTTTTAGAAAAATTAGTAAAGGACCGGTCTGTTTGTTCCCACATTTGTTTTTTATTATAAAAATTGAATAAAACTGCATTTTTATTTCACTATTCTTTATGATTTGGAGAGAACAATTGATAAGTTTTAGGTTATTGATAGGTTTTTTATAGCAGCGCAATTTAGAAAAGCAGGTATGATATCATAACTGCTCTTTAATTTTGTTTTGACGTTGCTGGTTTTGTGCGAATTCGTCATCAAATCACATTTCCTTCGTAATTTTCAGGCATTTTTATTGTAATATACGATGTATATATGTATCTTTTTCAGACTCATCTTCTCTTCTCACCCGCTCACCTGTGAATTCAACGTGAAAAATGTCGGCTGCAGTGCAGAAAATCGATATGTCGTTAGGTTGGTTGACTTGACTGCTTATTAAAGTGTATTTTTATATTCTATTGTATCTTTCACAGTAATCCGGGAATGGATCCTATGAGCGTTTTTGCTTTTTCTGGTATAATTCGGAGTGTCAGGATTTACCATGCTGGCTAACTGCGCTTCGCGGCGCTCGGAAACTCGGCTTAAGGCAGCCGAAGCCTCACAAAGGTTATCGTGGGTTAACGAACAGAACAGTGAAGCTTTGCATAAGCTTTCGAGACCATGAAATTTTAGGTACACGCTTCTAATCGCTGGAATTTCCTTGCAAAATTTCACCGTTCGTTACCCCTGAAAACTAATTGTGAAGCGACGACCAGGCCAAAAGTAGATTTTTCTAGCACCGCGAAGCGGAGGTATCTTGTGACTTAGTGAGGCAACACGGTCTGTGATTGATTGTCGTGATCGACGGAGCGGAGCTTGGTTGAATGTTTGCTTTATTACAATTTACTACAAATAAGTAAAAGTTGGGCAAAATTACTGTGTTAAGTGTTGTGTAAGTCATCTGGGTTTTGTAAATGGGCTATACAGACGGGCACTAGTCACAGTTAGTGTGTTGTTTAATCACCCAGGCTGACAACCGGTCAGGTCAGTAGCCAGCTCATTTTATTTGAAATCGATGACCGTTACACATTGATCAACAAATTACTTTTAAGCAGAGGTTCATTTGTAAATATATGTTCGATTTAGTGTTTGTGTTTTTTTCAGGTTCGTTTACCCTGTTTTGGTCGCTTCTTCATGAAATCGGATGGGCCGGGTAATGCATCGAAAGCAAGGCATGCCTTCATTGGTGATGGCATTGTCTGGTAGTGCGGTCAGGCTCCAGGCGGAAATGAGCATGATAAGCCACAGCCACCCACCTTATAATAATTCCTCAGCTCTTTTATTTTCGTCTCGGTTTGACTGCAAATTGTAGGTAATTATCTTAGCCGACGCATCTGCAAGTACGGCGCATAGATAAACTTGTTCACTGACTGAAATATTTAGGCGTATGACGTGCAGGTAGAATACGGTATCATGCCTTCATTCCTGTCAAGCTATAACAGGTCGCAGAGGAGATGGCTGCCAGATGCGTTGTCTTAGTCTGAATAACAGACTGAGAGTTGCATGTCATATCGCGTTGACTCGATCGGCGGACGGTCGTCACCGATTATGTTTTGGTGCTCAATTGGAGCGCGAGTAAATGTGGGCTCTGAACACATTCAGATGACATCATCAAACAAGAGAAGAAGTCGAACAAGGGCGGCGGCAAGCCGGCTGCAGGCCGACGTGGTGCTCGCAATGGTAAGGCTGGTGGTGCCAACAAGGCCAATCGCCCAGTCGGTCAAGGCCAGAAGAAGGCCAATGCTGCACTTGTCCGAGCCAAACGCAATGCCCGTGGCGCTGGTGCCCGTAGATTTGCGGCTGCCGTTGGCTCCCGACGTGTTAGCAAAGGTGTGACCACTACCAATGCCCGTAGACCACGTGCCAATCCAATCAATACTGGCAACACCCAACGCATTGTCAACCGATTGGTCAAGGTCAGTCATGTTTCAGTGATCAAACTATCCGTTTCGAATCTCAATTTAGAGAATGACAGTAATTAGAATTTGTAAAAACCTACTTTTGCGTGCTAAAATAGGATATGTATAATTTCTATCCAAAATGTTTCAGCGCGCTCTGTTGCAACGTCGCGCTGCCGTCAACCGCAATCGTGGCGGGGGTGGCGGTATTCAGAGCCGATCTCAACTGGCACTGAATCCACGTCGTATGGCCGTTGCCACCAAACGCATGCAAAACCTGCGTGGTCGTGTTGGCGCCGGTGGCAGGGGCCGACTGGCTGGCCGTCAACGCGTGTCTTTTGGTGGAGTCAATAACCGTGCTGGATTGGTACGTTACCTTGTACTTTTGAGACTCGTTTCGCATTCATTTTCATTTGTTAACCATAACTTACTCCTTTTTCAGCTTAGAAGTGTTCTTCTATTAAGATACAGATTTTACACACCTGCTTACAACTCAATTGAATGAAAAGGAACTTCATAGATTATAGAAAAAAAAAATATAGATGATAAAACGAACGCACATTTGGAAAGGTCTCATAAGATTTCTGAAGTTTTAATTCGGGGTTCGGGCGTATTAAAAATTACGTTTATTGATTTAAAAAATTGCAGAAGAGCACTATGTCGAGCCGTATCGGATGGCAGGCAACAGGTCGCCGTGGTGCTGGTAAACGTGGTGGTCTCAACCGATCCGCTGCGTCCAGTGTACAGAGTCAGCAACTACCAAAGAAGGTACGTTTACCATTTCTGAACGACCGATTATTATATAATATTTAGGTTTAACATAATTCAACAATTCATTCTCATGTGCAAAGAGCGCACACAAAAAAGTTGTTATAAGAATTAATGACCGTAGTTTTCTAATCCCGTTACGGTGTTGCATTGCAATTTGTGTTATGTTTTCAGTTGACCCTGACTACAGCACGCGGTCGAGGCTCTGCCGCCGGTGGCATGCAAATGGACACTCAGCCACAGGAGAGGAGGGTGTTAGTGAAGTAATAGTATTTATTGTCGAAACATTTTTGATGTTTCACGGCTCTTTTTGTAAATTCATCAAATTGAAACAAAAGTGACGACAATCCATGTAACTTAATTTGCTTGCTTCATTTTCAGACAACGTTTGCAGCAGCAACAGATCTCACTGCAGCAGCGTCTTAACCGCAACCGTCAGTTGCAAATGCAATCAGTACAGCAACAGCCGCGTCGCCAACGTGGCATGCCCATGCAATTGACCACGCGTGGCAATCGTCAAGCCCAGCAGCAGCCGTTTATGATGCAGGCAGCTGGTGGCAGCAGGCGCAATAATGGCCGTCGTGGTGGATTCATGCCTGGTCAAAACGTTTGTATTATTTAGAATTACTGTATGTTGAAATCAGGGGTGGTGTTAATCTGCAGGATATAGTTGGTTTTGTTGTTGTAAATAATGCTGGTTTCTCAGAAGTTCGACCGATTTTTTATGCAAGTGCAAGCCGTTACAGTATACTGATTTTAGGGGTTGTATTAATATGCGGAGAATAGTTGTGTGTTATCATTGTAAATAATGCAGGTTTATTTGATTAAAATTCAATCGATATTTTGCAGATGCTGGCGCAAGCCATGTCAATGGCTGGTGGTATGCCGATTATCATGTTCCCTCAACCACAGCAACAACCGTTTGGCGGTAGACAATTTTTGCAACAACAACAGCAGTTCGGTGGTAGATCGTTTGTGCAACAACAACAGCAGCCGCGCATGCAACCACGTGTAATGCCCACTATGCAGTTGCAACAACCGCAACCACAGTTCACTGGACGGCGCACTGCTGTTCGTTTCTTTTGCAGTTTTTTTTGGATTTCCTCATTCAGGTTTATCATTTGATAACAAGGGAATTATTTTCTGTTCAGATATATTTTTGGTGTAGGAGATGATGCGAATATTTGTTTTGCAGCGTGGCCGTGGCCCGCAACGCTTTTCGATGATGGCATCGGACATGATGATGCAGCAACAACAAGTGAGGCAGCCACAGATGCGTCGTCAAAACCAACAACAACAGGGATTCAGTCTGTCCAGAAACACGATACAACGCGCCGTTTACGTTGGTGGTTTGCCTTTGCCTCGTTCATCAATCTTTTTGTAACTTAATTGTGTTCGTGACTTATTTTGCTCTGTGTTCGTCATTGTCAGTTTTAGTATTAAATGGCTAAATTTGTTACATACGGATACGGTATCATACAAAAACTATAGAGTGCGGTGAAACATTAGGTATTTATTATACCTTATCTTGCACACATGAGTCAAGAGTGAAACAATCGACTATACCATATATTTCACGTACATATTGATACAGGGTGGGCCAATAAAAACCATACGATTTTGAACGTTAATAACTCGATCTATAAACAACCGTTACAAACGTTTTTGCTCTCATTTGAAAGCCAATATTTTAAATTAAAACCCCCTTTATTTTAGTCGTGTTTCATGGAGTTACTCTGAAGTTACAGAAGAAAATTTGAAAAATCGTGTACTTTTAGCAAAAAAGTGATCGAAATGCATGGGTTATTGTGTTAAAAAAAAACTGTAAACGGATTAATTCAGTTTATCAATAAATTAAATGCATAAAATAACAACTAGTTAAGCCTTTTTGATCAATGATAAACGAATGGCACACTTGATTTGATCATTTTCCTGAACCACCAAAGCCCGGGCTCAGTGTAAATTTTGTCAATGGCGGCTATGACATTTGCCATGAATTTTTTTTTCAAAGCACTTGATATGGTATTACAGAGTTTCCAAGTTAGAATTGAGCTCAGAAAACTCTATTTCCCTTATGGGACTTAATTTAGAAATTCGTGGCTCAAAAAGAACATTTTGTTAAGCCAAAAAGCCGTTTTTTTCATCTAAAAACACGACCTTTTGGGGTTTTCTTCTGTAACTTGAGGGAAACTCTATAAAACAAGATTAAAATTTGGAGGGATTTTAGGTTAAATTATAGGCTTTCAAATGAGAACAAGAACGATTGAATCGGTTGTTTATAGCTCGAGTTATTAACTTTCAAAATCGTATGGTTTTTTTGGCCCACCCTGTAGATATATGTATGTATATCATCGAGTAGTACGTCATGTTGACAAAGGTTCTTGAGTTATATTGATCACGTTTGTTTTAACGGGTAGTTAAAAGCTGTTTCACTGTTTCAGCCGGCTGGTACGACCTTGAACGAGCGATTTGGAGGCGGTCAGCAAAAATACAATGTCAACAACGCGAGTAACTTCTATTGATGTCGTCTGTGGATCTGAAGCAATTAACAAATTATAATATTGTTTTATAATAATTTATTCGTGTTGTTGTTCATGTTCGTATCTCATAACGCACACTTTCTGCATCTGGTAGAATGTAGAAACAAAACAGCTTGAGATTTTTATTTAATTCATGTGCGTTTACGGTCGAATTGAATTACAAATAATATGCTAATCTTTTCGTCACATTTAATCATGTCCTGATATTTCGAGTACTTTCATATAATGTATTATAGTATTATACTGAACTTGTATATATAATTATAGTATGATATAAAATAGCATGCATTGTTTTCGTTGTTGTGTTCTATTCTCATTCACACGCATTATTCCTGGTCTTTATTGTATGCTATTCACATCACATGTTATGTCTGTTCACAACTCTAAACTCTTCTCGTTGTTTTCATTGATTTTACTCATGAATGTGTTACAACATGGCATGGTGTATAAAAATAAATATATGACTAAAATACAAGAATCGGGACAATCTTGATCACGTGACTCAGCTTATTGTGCTGCATGACCATTGTTCGTCATTACTTATCGCATTATAAATGGATTAGTGAGATAGTTAATGGATTAGTGAGATAGTTAATATCATATGAATAGCACACGTAATGTTAAGTAAAAGTTTATTAATTTGTTCACTGAAGGTGGCTAAGCCGAACGGTAAGTATTTAATGGTTTCAGTGGTAATGACGTATTCGTCCGAATGAATATAGCACTGACGCACAACAGATGAATCACGCGGGTGCGCACACCAATCGAGTAAGCCAGGTTAGCAGCACTGATGGCCTGTGATGTTTCACGTGTTCGCTGGCTCGCCTGTTATGTTGAGGATATGATTGTTTCAGACATCTGAATCAGCGACTAGCCCCTGTTTGTTGAGTAGCCTGGCAGTCAATCAAAGTGTGCTTGCCGTGGTCGATGTGCGCGCAGAACCGGACCGGCTGCGCAAACGCCACATCAGTCGACAGGTTCGCACAACACCAATCTTCAGTTTAATTTGCTTCAGGGCGGGGGTCGTTCATTGTTAATTTATGGGGATAGCCGCTGAAAATCACCAAGCCGCCCTGAGTGTGTATCTGCTTTTGTCATATCATACGAGACACCCATTTATAATATCGGATTCGTCAGTGTTGATCTTATGGAAGTCTTCTAATTCTCCTATCTTTCAATTATGCAAGTGTTGCTGACTTGAAAATATGTCCAGTCCAGTTTCAACTTTTCATCAATAGACAACAGTTTGATATTGCAGTTGCAACTAATGAACGAGGAGCGAGCAGCCGTGCGAGCCAGTTCGGTGGATATGGATGCGAGTGCTGAGAAGTCAGATCATGACATCAACCATAGAGCCGTTGGTCATTTTTTCACCTTTAGTAAAAAATATTTTTTGTGATTACATTAGGTTATTTTTTTAGCTTTCTGAGTAGCATGGAAAAGAAAGGCCGAAAGGGATAAGTGACAAATTTCAACTGAGCACAAAAATCTGAAGTATTAGTCGAGTAGATCACAATATTTGTAATATGGATTGGTGACAGTATGCTAGCAATTTGAGTTGACATTGTTAAAGTTACTACTTCAGCAATCTGAGCCGATCGATCAACCACCGGCGAAAACAGATGAATCCGTCGTTCGCAAACCTGATGATGCTATTGATCCTCCGGCCGAACACGTTGAAACGGATGAAGTCGCGGGAGAAGAAAAACTGAGTGCGACTGCGTCCGTATCGATAGAAGAAGAAAAAGTTATGGAAGATGCGGCAGACCCCCCTGAGGCAGATGGTGAGGATTCAATTGATGGACAACTGACTATTATGGATAATGATAATGGTGCGTTATTGGGGCTATTATGGATTGAACGCTAGTCCATATAATTGTTTCGGAACTGATCGGGGAAACCCGAAAATAGAAACTGGTTGAAAAAGCGAAAACTTACTGAATTGTTAATGATTGGCTTATTGAGTGAATAAGTATTGTTTTGCAGATGAACCGAGCCCGACCACGACGTCGACGCACTCGTTGCATCTGCACATGACCACGTCAAGCAGCAGCAATGGTGCCACCCCCGATCGCACTGCCGACGCTGACAAAACGACTGATGCCGTAGTCGACAATCAATCACCTGATAACACAACGCTGAATCAAGTCGATTCTGTGGATAACGTCATCAAGACATCTGAACAATCTGATTCATCACAAACCACTGAACAGTCGAATAAAAATCCACTGATGGAGAAACAAACTCAATCACAGGATACATCAGAAAATGAACCGATGGATTCATCTGAATCTGAAACATTGAATAAAGAGCCGATGGATACATCTCAACAACATGATCTAGAAGCACTCGATTCCACAGAAAAACTAGAAGAAGATTCTCCTGAAAACAGTGAACTGCGTAATAATGAGCCAGCCGACAACATAGTACCCGATGAGCCCGAAACTAGTGTGAATGAAGAGCCGGCAGTCAGGGATAATGTTGCTGATGATGATGAAGTGGTGCTGGAGGATGCCAAGGCTGAGAAGGATGAAACAGTTGCCACTAAGCGACATGAATCTGATAATGAAACAGAAAAGGAAACTTCAGTAGACGCTAGCCAAGTGGAGAAATACCTGCCTGATATTGTTCAACCGGAAACTGAATCGTGGAATGATAAAGGTGACGACGAAGAACGTTCGGCCCCTGATACAACGACGTCAGCTCATACTGACCAGATCGAGATTCAAGTTGCTGGTGATGAAGCTGGTGCAAGTAGAGACACAGAAACGGGTGAGCCGGTGAGGGAAGAGAATCTTGCCGATAAAGATGATGGTGTGGTGATGAAAGATCAGGTTACTATCCCTGATGCTACTGACAAAACGGGTGAGGAAAGTGTTGGGCAAGAGCAAGGCGATAGCAACGAGCAAGGTGATAGTAACGACGGGCACCAACGTGTTGGACGGGAGCAAGGCGATAGCAACGAGCAAGGTGATAGTAACGACGGGCACCAACGTGTTGGACGGGAGCAAGGCGATAGCAACGAGCAAGGTGATAGCAACGACGGGCATCAAAGTGTTAGGCAGGAGCAGGAGCAAGGTGATAGCAGCGACGGGCACCAACGTGTAGGACATGAGAAAGGTGATAGCAACGAGCAAAGTGATAGCAATGATGGGCAACAAAGTGTTGGACAGGAGGAGCAAGGTGATAGCAATGAGTCAAACCCCCAACCCATGGTCACATCCGATACTCAGGTTATTCCACTTTTGTTAGTTTGAATTCTTAATGTTATTAAACTTAGCTAAAAAATTTGTTTAAGTTTAGTATTTTCGAATTTGCTTTCTATATTTTAATTGTTAAAAATTATGTTTGGTAATTAAAAAAAATTCTGTTGTTGCAGATTTCGCCCAGTACATCGGATCAATCCAACTCGTCGACTCCGGCCGTCGGTTCGTCGGCATCGGATGATCGCAGTCGTCGTACATCCAAATTGAGTAATATAGTGGCACAGTTGAGGGCGGCTGGCACCGAGCGACGGGCAGCCAAGGCAAACACACCCGATCGCGCAACTGCATCACCCGTTGCCGCCGTCGCGTCCGCAAATAAATCAGTTAGTTTTCTACAACTAACTTTTTAGTTATATTTAGGCTCTCTCAGTATCTACAAGGTAAACCACGCAGCAACTTCTATAATAATTTTTTTAAATAACTGTAGTCATTCTTTTCTCTTATATTATACAACGAATGAACTTGCAAATTCTTTTTTTCGCAAAATGTATTTATCTTTTCGGGTTCAAGTTTTATAAAAACATTATTGCAGAGTGTATCAATCGTGACTGCAGACCTGACCGGGGACAATGTTCAGCCAGTCTTGGGCAGCAGGGCATCGCGAGTCGGGTGGCCCGCTCCATCTCCGTCCAGACAACCAGGTTGGCTAAAGTTATTGTGACCTTATTATTTTAATTCAGTGTTTTGGCCTTGGGACGTCTTTTATTTTGGAACAACGTTGACCGCAATTTACCCTGAATATCATCTTGTCACACATTTTAAAAGCACCATGAACTGTTTTACTGGGTGAGACGCCACGTCACTGGGTGAAAATTCTTAGTAATCTTATTTATATAAACATAGGCATATTCAACCATTACTGCTTTGATTCCCATTAAGTATGAGAATGTTGTATTTCAGTCGCGGCACCGGGCGTCAAGATAGTGAACTCGCCGCTCGATTCCAGTCCAGCAGCATCGGTTCCAGCATCAGGTAAAACGAGTTTGGTTGAACTCATAGGTGAAATTCAGTTCAAAATTAAGGCATGGTATGGTAACCGTAACTACGTACCAGTACCGTGCTTTTATCTATATTCACCCGTACTCTTGATCGGTCCACCGCCAAACCCAGTTTCTTAGACTAGCCACCAGCTCCGTGGCCGTCAGACCGAAAATAATGAAAAATTATCAATTATTACCTGAATAAAGTATATTGTTAAATGCAGTTGTTTTTATTGCAGCAGTTGGACCGGCTATACCCGGTGGTGTTGCTCGCAATCGTGCAACGGCAGGTGCCTCTGGTTCGTCCTCAACAATGGCATCATCATCATCGTCCAATGCGTTGACAACCAACGGTGGTGTGAACGGAAGTGTGGGCGGACGTTTATTGGCTTCTCTCTCTTCGACCACAACAAATGCCAGACCCACCGTAGTCCCCCAAAACTTGCGACAACAGCCACAACCATCACAACAGCCACAACAACAGCCACGTCAGCAACCGTCTCCACCCAAAGTACCAAGTCCAACAGAATCGGCATCGCAAGCTCCGGGTCCTCGTGATGTATCGGATGGTTGGCCGGTTCAGGATCTTATTTGAAAGAATTTCTATTGATATCAAACTCAAAATATAATACACAACTTGTTATCTCAAGTTATCAATATCATCAAAGTCCTGATTGTTTATTGTGAAAGGGAATTTCAGTATCACAAATCGACCACCTTACCAACCCGATAGAGTTTCTGTCGCATCGAATCGACGGTCTGCCACCGTACAAACGGGCACGACCAAGTGACGAACTGGCTAAACATCTGGGGCCGTACTATAATATGGACGGTTAGTACTGATAGCATCTAAATTTCTTTTGAAAATACATACTGACGGTCAAGAAATCTCACAGTCAAGAAAGGGGGAATTTAATGTAAATTCAGGGTACCCGTGCTCCGGGTGCGGCGACGTGTTCTCGCTGAAGACAACCCGACAGGTGCACGAGGAACGCAAGAGCATGATCATCGAGCTGGACTGTGTTGTCTGCAATAATAAGGTCGTGTGCTACAATCCATGTCAGTTCTTCATACACGCCACCAAACATCAACGCGCTCCCGCCACCATCTTCCAGAACATTTTGGTGAGTTAACTGTTTTATTGTGCAGAGTGATTTTAACGGTGATCACTAGCGGACGAGAAGGGGAGGGAAGTATGTAATTCCCGCTCTTTGGCGGTCGAAAAGTTGTTTGTTCTTGAATGTGTAGGTAAATATAAAATAGGCTAGTTTTAACTAATCCCCTTTCATTGAAAGATTCCTCTTCCTTTGAAAATTTGGCTATCGTTATGTTTTGCCTTTGTGGATAATCAACTAATTCTAAATCAGAATGGCGTTGTTCAGGTACGTTCAATGACGGACAAGGAGTTGACGATGGCCCTCGAGGGCTGGTTTTCGTCGGAGCCGTTCTCTCGTGGTCGTGACATGTTCAAGTTGTTCGAGTACGAGTTTGGTCGGAGTATCGTGCTGTACGAGGAACCACGAGCTCAACCCGAAGCAGCAGCATCAGGCGTTGGTGAGGGTGCTGCAGCGGTGGGTGGCATGCCACGAATGACAATCATAAACAGGTATATCATCTTGTGCTTGTGCATAAAAAGATTAATGTAAAAAATCATACATTTCAAAATGGTAGGATCGTAGAATTAGAATAATTGTGGTTCGACGGATTCAAAGGGGTTTGACAGACTGTTTCACAGCAACATTTTCAAGACTTTTTTCTCCTCCTCCAATTATTACTATTTCACCCGGCAGATCGACATCCAACAGTTCGATTACGACACCAAAGCCGACGGCATCAGGTACTATCACCAAGTCATCAGGTCCGCCGATGACTTGCAGCGAGTGTGTCAAGGTGTTCACCGATGTACATGCTCTCAAGGCTCACTTCGCACGAAGTCAACCTAAACAGGTACGTATTTGTCTGGCATTACATAGCCTGGAACAGAGAGAGAATTGTACAAACCTTGTAATTGGAAATGGTAGGAAAGTAGAGTTGGAATTGAACCAGTATGTTTCGACGGAATTTAGAGAGCTGAAACATTGTTCCGGTCTTGTGGCCGAGCTCCTTCATCAAAAGAAGTCTTTCCTAGCCGCCAACTAACTTAACTCAATTATACCAGTCTTGCAGAATTAGAATCAAGCCAACCAAGTGTGTGGCTGACAAAAAATAAGTTTTTGTCACGTAACTAAAATAATTTAGTAACTTAAGTCAACGTAATCTGACGTTGTTGATAACAGTAACGAATTTCAGGTGATCTGTTCGCAAGATGGCTGTCAGGCCGTGTTCTTCAGTGCGTGTGCCATGAAGGCGCATCGACGTACGCATTGTGTGGGTGAGGCACAGTCACAGCCGTACACTTGTGCCGAGTGCGGCCTCAAACTCGTTAGACCATAACAAACATTTGTCATTTTTGAAAAGTATCATGTAATTTGTCGAGCAGAATGACTTGACTAGGCTATACACATAGTTTAGTTTAGTGTTTCTTCAACACCGTTCAGCATGTCAGCTCTCTGTGTGATGAATAAAGCATGATGATGTATTGAATTGCCATGTTGAGTGAAGTGTACTTAAGTGCAGACTTTTTGGTGCTTAAGAGGTTTTTCGATTGCTTAAAAACTAGTGCTGATGTTTTAGGCGAGTAATAACCGTCTGGCGGCTCATCTGTCCGAGCACCGAACCAGTCCGACGGCGTACAATGCTTGGCGCTGCACCCAATGCTCCATGTTCTACAGCAATTTGACCACGGCCGTCACACACTCGACAGTGGCCCACTGCAAACATGTGTTCGTTTGTCGGCTGTGTCAACGTGTCTGCAAGGTCAGTACAATGTTGTACTCTATTCACTCCTGTATTCATTACACACCTAATATTGAGTCCGCTTTCTTCACTCGAAGAGTATTCATTTTCTGAATTAGATGCACCCCTGAAATCGAATTTTTGCTTTCTGCTTTTGACGATAGTCTTATTTCACTCATGTGACTTGATATTTTGCGTTGCCATCATGGTATGAACCTGAATAGAACTGGAAGTGTTTATTTCAGGAGCAGGCATCATTCCTGAGTCATCTGTCTTCTAACCACGCATCTGTAGTAGCAATGAAGAACATACGACCGGGAGGTGGGGATACGGGCCAACTACTGAGGATGGCTGAATGCACGATCAGCTGTTATGATAACGAATGCAGCTTCAAGGCCAACACCAGAGAACACATGGTCGAACATCTAAAGCAACAACACTACACGCCGCAGAAGAAGATCAAACCCTTTTTGGTGGGTGTTTTTCTGCGTTTTATATTTTCTAATTCCATATTTTGGTACAAAAAAGTGAAAGAACTTGCAATCTGGTTGACGTTATTTTATGACTAACAACTTAGCCGTAGCATAGTATGTGGACAAATAATTTACAATGATAAAAGGATGCGTAAAAGTTTTAACAGTTTGCGTGTATTTGTGAATTCTGCAGATATATCGATGCCCGATATGCGGTCGATTGCTGGAGAATAAAAGCGGGTTGACAAGCCACTTTGAGCGAACTCACCAGATGAGTCTGCGAGTGGATGACATTCGAGAACAACTGTACCATGATGCACCGCTATAGTTTGTTGCAATTATTGTTTCAATGCAAATCGGGTGTGTTGTGTTTTGAATTTGAAGAAGTTCTGAATCATGATCAATTATTTATGTTGATTATGGGATCATTGCTTTGTTTGATACTGAAATAATACTTGATTACTATGCTAATATATTTTGCTATATTGTGATCTCCACCATGTTTGTATCATTGTATTTTGTATGTAATGGTTTTTTATGGATCGATTCAAATCAAATTATCGGTTTTTCATTGGCGGAATCTGAGCAGACAATCTACCGGTATGTTCAGATGGGCATACTTTTGTAAAGAAATAAACAAGAAGTATCTAGTAGTTGTCTGAAATGCGGAGACTTTTATTCTGTTTAGTTTTGAACAGAACCGCGTGTATTTTTTCTGACTCGTTAAATAAAATTGAAATCCACAAAAAGTTGTTAGAATGAAATGTATTCGAACAAGACGAATGAGTATGACAAGACATGATTACAATTCGTAGTATGAACACGTGAAAAACTAACTCTCTTTGGCAAAGTGTATTGAACCCACAGTTTCAAAGGTAAAGCGTTAACTTCAAAACTGGCCAATGACAAATGAATAATTCAATAATCAATATACTGATGAACATAAATCAAAACTCGATATACAGGGTGTCCACACGAAGTATCACAAGTGATTTTTTCTAATAACTTTTGCAAAAATGGAGTTGTGAAGTTTATTTTCTTACCGGAGGTAGCCAACATATTAGGAAACATAATAATTTTTTAATTTTTGAAATCCGCCCAGAATTTCAGGAAATACACGGGTTTCGGAAAAAGGCCAAATTTTCTTTGATTTTCGGGGGAGAATTGTGAAAAATTGGGTTCTGTGAGTGGGGGAATTGAACTCATTCGAATGAAATGTGGTTTAAGAAGAGAGTGTTTTATTTTTTGAAGTAACGCTTATTTATTTTTCTAGTCAGCTCAGATGTAATGTCCTGTTTTATGAAAAATGAGAACATCGGTTGAATATTCCGTCGTTCAGCGTTTTCATGCCTCATGTTAAAATGAAACCTACAAATTCACTTTTGTCAACAAAGAGTTAAAGAAGAAATACGGAAAAAGTCACCGACAGTCAATACGATCAAGAAATAAAATTAAAAGTCATAAAATTGACAAACGCGATGATTTCGAGGGTTTCATACCAACATGAAGCGTGAAAACGGTGAAACAGATGGGGCCAATTTAAACCCTGAAACAAGACATTGAACCTGAGCTGACAAGGAAAAACAAGATAAGTTTCAAAATACAAAACACTTTCACCTAAACTTACAATTCAGTCAAATTAATTTTAATTTACTAGTCAAAAAACCGAAGTTTCACAATTTTAAACTGAAAATCAAAGGAAATTTGACCTTTTTTCCGAAACCCATGTATTCCTGAAATTCTGAGCGGATTACAAAAATTAAAAAAAATATATGTTTCCTATTCTGTTGGCTACTTCCAGTAAAAAAATAATCTTCACAACTTCATTTTCGCTGACGTTATTAGAAAATTTCACTTGTGATACTTCGTTTGGACACCCTGTACATAAACAAATCAATAGTCGAGCATGGCAATTGTGACAATGATATAGATGATGGTTGTGATCACCGAGATCAAGTTGTTGATGGCCACAAACACAGCCTGCCATTCTGACGTGTACGTGATGAATGTTGATGTGGTACGTGACTGCAATAATTCCATCGATTTGTCATCAAGATAGTATACACATTTTTACAGGGCTTCATTACTGAAGCCATCAAGGGACAATAATACTACGTGATAATGAGGATCTCTCCATTACTGAAGACATCAAGGCACACCATATTCGAATTGTGTTTTCGTAGTGGCCAGAGAGATTGAATAAACTAACGGGCTATGACAGAAACACTAGAGCAGCGCGTCAGTCAGGACAGGATTTAAACTTAGAACTACCAGTTTTCGAGGGTGGCGCCCTACGCATTATTTATCGAATACTGCGTACCTGATCTCCGTTTTGCGTTGGTTGTTCAGCGTGGTATTGGTTGGCCCTGGGAGCGGACTCCGGGTCAGCAGTGGACTGTTTCTGTGAACGTCCAAAACAGCACATGTACTTGTTAACCATGTTGGCGTACAACAGCACTGAGTGCGGTGGTGGCAGACGTTGATACCATCTCAAAACATTTACTAATATAATATTGCTTACATAACTACAACTTGAATTATCGAGAATTAATGAAGTTCATAGAAAGTAGAAAAAGGAAGTACGAACCTGGTGAGTGCGAGCAGCAGCGCAGTTACGCACAGACTGGCCACCGAAAACAGAAGGCTGAACTCGTAGAACCGGTCTGCAGGTATAATAAATGAGTTAAAACAAATTGAACAGTTATGGTTGTTGTGATTGTGATAATTCCCGTATTATAATATATAAATAGTGTTTTTTAAATAATTATTATTAAAATTTCAACATGGAAATGAGTGGCAACGAACATATTCTAGGTGTTGACAGTGTATAGGCTCCTTTGGGCATTCGGCTGCTGACGAACATGACTGCGATCAACTGCAGGAGAATCGAAAACAGCTTCACGTAGTTCTGTAAAACAGCCGAACCAAATTACATATGTGTTCTGTACATTTAACATCGAGAACAAATATTTCTAATAAAAAAACCACGGGTATTCAGACTGTATTAAGTATATAAGATTACTAAGCTATATAATGTAGTTACTAGTTTTTTAAGAACGTTTTTATATCCACCAATGCTTGTATCATCATATACTGTCATAAGAGTATGTAGATATAGTGCATAAGAAGAACAATTTGGATCATGAAAAACATAAGTTATGTTTATCTTGCTTATTTTAATGAGATCAAACTGTTTTGAAAACCTTATTTTTTGGTATTTGCCGACCTGAGTAGACAAGTCACCGTAACATGGTGCCAGACACACCACCAGAGCACAGATAATCACGGGCAGACTCAGCTCCATGGTCAGACCACCCGGACGACGTACCAGATGGAACTGCAAGTGCTATGATTAGGTCCACACTCAGTAAAAAATACTATTATTAATACTACCTACTGTATTTATAATTGTGTTGTGATTCTGAGTACTATCACTCAGATTTCAACATGAACAAAAGAGTGAAAATCTAACTCAAACAAAAAAAGACAACCAAGGATTGCAACCTGAAACTGTATCCACTCGGGGTCATCGCGTGCCGACTCGGATTCTACGCCAACACCTACCTCCTATAACGAAAGACATAATCAACTGACTCACTGACTCACTCACTCACTCACTCACTCACTAACTCACTCACTCACTAACTCACTCACTCACTCACTCACTCACTCACTCACTCACTCACTCACTCACTCACTCTCTCACTCACTCACTCACTCACTCCCTCACTCACTCACTCACTCACTCACTCACTCACTCACTCACTCACTCACTCACTCACTAACTCAATCACTCACTCACTCACTAACCGACACATCCCACGCGTCACTCATCAGGTTCTCATGAACGCTTCCCACCGACTCATCCATGTTGTAACGCGACTCAATGCCAGTCGGTGCGCTTTGTCTGTAATCGAATAAATCTGTAAGTGAGTTAGTGTGTGAGTTAGTGATTGAGCAAGTGGTAACTATTCATGACTAAAAAAAACTTCAACCTGAGTCTGGCAAAGCAGTTATGTTCATCATGAGGGTACAGCTCGTAATTTGGTTCACATCGCACTCTTATAGTCATCTTTTCCCGACACCGGATCGTACCGTCATTCGTTGCCCAGATCTTTGTGTCGTACAAAAATCCTTCCCAATCATCATTCTTGTGATTCACGTCCATTGTGCTACATAATGGAGAATTGATACATGATATTTTATTAGTTAATAAGTTTTAAAGATGATGATTTGTTAGGATAAGGTAAAACCTACACAGAATCGAGCTGGGGATGCCACAACTCGGCGGGGTCGTTAATCGGTATTTCCTTGACGCCACCCCAGTCTTGAGGTCGCCACACCATCCGGTCATCTTTCCATTCCTAAAAGTATAATGACATGGCATATTGAACTCTAGATTAAAACACAGAAGCAGCTTTTTCCGAAGTCAGATAATTTTTATTTCGAAAGTTAACTGTTTATATCCTTTAAATATGTATGTCAGTAACTTCGATTATCGTTGACCAACCATATTCAGATCACCGTCCATGCGCACGTTCTGCAGGTCCATGTTATCCTGAATCAGTTACATATAGATAAAAGGTACGCTAAAATTTTAACATGAATGCACTAACATAAACAAAAGTTATACTCAGAACTAAGTAAACAAAAGTTGAGGCACTAACATCAACAATTTTGTTGAGTGTAATGTTGACGACCTTGACACTGATGGTGTCTTTGGTCCACGGCACGGGTACCTTCTGCAGGTCCTGTGGCAGGAATCCATGTCGTTGGGATGCAAGCACGTAGAACAAACAGAGCTCGTATCGATCAGCGTGGTTGGGAGCGATATCTGGTTGCGTAATAAATAATATAATTGTCACTCATCCCATTATGTTCAACCGAATTATACAGAGTTGAAACTGCGGTCGCCGCCATGTACTCTAACCATTCAGATCAACCGAGTGTTTTCGGAGACATGCCTCAAGTTGTTCAGGCATATGACTGTGCAACGATATACGGAGTATTGGTGGTGCATCGGTGGCAGCAGTACCATCGGATCGGTGGTCAACCACGTCTGGCATGGTCTGATTCAATAATTGACCGTTGACCGCCCTTGTGCTAACAATAATCATCAATATACAAGGGAGCAACATTTTCAAGCTCTGAAATATCAAATAGTTGTTTTTGTAAATTTTCATAGCTCTTTATACAGTAATGAAGTTCATCGCGAAAAACACGTTTCAAGTTCATCAGAGGCGTATTGATTCTTGGAAAGCTCTAGATAGGCAAAATCTGCACTTAAAAGTTCATTATTATCTTTTATTAGAAATCATGAGCAATAATAGTAATAGTTTTCTATAAGCCAAACAGATTTCATTTTAATTCAACATCACTTATTATGAATACTTGCATTCCATACATGTGCGCATTAGCATGCGATCATTTGGGTCGGATCTGACCTCTGATTTGGTGTGTTCGCATGTATTACATATATGTATGTATGTACATAGTTTGGATTGGCAGAGTCAGGCTTTGCGGATGCGTGTGAAAAACGTGGTTGTCATCGCAGGTTATTTCTCATAAGTGTACGCTTTCTTTTATAACTGAGGTTCCAACTACACAAAAAACTAAATCGTAAGTTCACTGTTTTCCACTGAGTGTATGTTGATTTTGTTGTGGGTTTACATCCGCTGCTGGTTTGGCTCTGGCCCACGGATCGCATCGTTGCTTGTCATCATGGTTACCGCGTCCGTACATACATACGTATGTAGTACATACTCATTCATATGTGCCCATACAAAGTGAAGTTTATTGTTTTTATGTAGATTTAGATCGGTTTGTCGGGGAAATTACCTACATCTAATTTAATTTACTCTTCATTGTTCAGCAACTTGAAAAAGAAAGACACCATGAAAAAGCACGTTGACGTATATTGAATGGGGTTGCATTGTGATCGGACAATTGCGTGCAATTAGCAATACTTCATTCAATTCAAAATAGCCCACCAATTTTTTTTTCGTTTCTCTAGTTTCCAGTGGAATTTTGTCCGTTTAACCACTCCAATTAAAGTTCATTTACAGGTTATGCCATTCTTTCATTTATCTTACTTATTTTTAGTTTTTTTCTCATATATAATCATAATAACCCAAAATAATACATGTGAGTGTTTTTCATTCACCACAAGTGTGTTCCGATTTAAAAATATTAAATTTTGTTAAAATACAAAATTGGATTGCAAAAAATAACACGTAGACAAATATATGATAATCGAGTTAAATATTGGCGTTTTAGAAAGCGCCAGAACAAGCAAGATCTAACGGAGAATACTGATTTGTATATATAAATTGTGAAATGATTGCGATGTGTTGCCTCCAAATGACGTCGGTATTGCTTGGCACATAAATAATTAAAGTGATTACTTAGTGTTGGACGCAGACTATAACTGATTTGTGTGCCAGACAACGGTACAGATGGACAATGTCCAGACAGTGGGACACCCGACGAGGTCGAGTCACAAACGGTTAAATATCCACTGTTAAATCAAAATGGCCGTTGAAAAAGTATGATCAGGTTGATTATGATGGTATAAAGTTGGTGATGAGAGTGACAAGGGCTGACACGTTTGGCTGTATGGTGTATTATTAACATGTTTAACGTTAACTATAATAACAATAATAAAAAGGGCTGCGTAACAATACCAGTGTGTTATTGACAAGGTTTGGTTGTTGTTATTTAGGGCGTGTCTCACAACTGCAATACAAATTGTGTGACAACGTACAACAACATTAATATAATGATGGTAATAATAACAAAAATAACAGTAAATGAAAGAACTCGTCGAGTATGGATGCAAATATGCGGACTTTGTAGACCTGTAATCAGACACATGGTACACCAAGTTGGATATTTAGGGGTACGGTATAACAGGGCTGCTGCAACGAACAGACATCCCGAACAAAGTGAACCGTCATGTGGAGGTTAACAAAACAATCAAGATTTACAGAATGTATTATTATAAAAATACAAACATAAACACTACAGATAAACACAAAGTTCAAATCAGGTATACAGATATGGTTGACTGATCGGAAGATGTCAGTTCCTACGATACAATTGTTATGAACCATAATGTTTTCCGATTCGCCAAGTTAGATCTTGTTAAAGAGGTAGATGAAACACAAATGGTGATGAATAAGGGACAGGATAGAAGTGTTGAACGTGAGGTAATACAATGATCACAATTGGGTGCATGTTCGCACTCATAGACCAATAGACACACACAGATTGGCCAAACATATACGAATCATGCACTTGGTACATAAATATGTATATGTATATGTATAGTTATAATACGAGTCACCGTAGCATTGACCGAAATAATAGTCAACAAGGTGCAAACGTACCAAACAGAGGCCGAAACGTTCAGATATACGAGTAGAAGTTTGTAAAAAGATGTACGCGAGTTAATTTCAGGTAGAAATGAATTTGAGGACTGGTGAAAATAATACGTCATCTATGAATCACTACGTGCAATTTGGTTATACCATTTGATGGATTGGCGAACGAGGTATATTGGTACATAATCTTAATATATTTTTATATATTAGTATAATGGTCACATAACAACAGTAGTGATGTTCTGAACATCATCTTCATGCTCTAAACAAGCTAAAACGATGACATACTTACGTTTGAACGTGGCATGTACAGGGGAGACTTCTTTCGTGCATCGCACCTATTAGTCGAAATGTTTTTTGTTCCACCCTGTACATAAATTGTGTTTGAAATTAGGAAAATTCACATAAATTTTGAGTGGTCACTATACGAAATCACATCTAAGATATTGACACTACAGGCAAACACAAACAAATGGGACTGGACACACCTAAACCACGGTAATAATAAGGTATAATCAGCAGAATAGTACAATACGGTCTATGGTACAGGGTGATAACACAACTCGTCTGGCTGCAGGTACAGGGTAATCATTATATGTAGTACGAATTGAGAATACAACATTATAATACTGTAACAAGATATCTTGTATGTATGACACGTACAAAGAGTCCCACATTGTAACAATAGACACGTTATGGTATATGAGGATCGGTGTGCCAAAATGCGGGGCCAGTGAGCCGTTGTATGATGCTCAATGTAACCAGTAATATAATTATTAGTAATGATTATGTACAACATACATTAGAAACATAAACACAAATAAATCAAGTAACATCGAAAACATTGAGAAAAATGTCCCTGCCGAAAATATAATGTCTGTGATGACGAGCATTCGAATTGGCGAACATACGAAAATGATTGAGTGCAATGCAAAAATAATATAATAACCGTATCGGTTGGTTCAGATACAAAGTTGGTGAATAGTGACCACAAATAGACTATAAAATTAACACAGCAACCAGTTACACGAGTACTTTTGGTAAAATTATTTCCATTAAAGTATTACTTGATTGCTGTGTTAATTTTGAAAAAAATATGATGATAATTGTGTAGTGTAATGTAGAGATTACTGTAGCAACTTCAAATACTCGTCGGTGTTCGCTTTGAACGATCAGGAATGTGGTGGAGGCTGCATGGCACTCAAACAGGTGGTGGACGTTGCTGGTGGATCGTGTAAGCTGCAATAGGAAAACACATTTAGAGATTTTATATCGTTACGTACTTTGCATGCATTATCTCATTACACTCACTCACTCACTCACTCACTCACTCACTCACTCACTCACTCACTCACTCACTCACTCACTCACTCACTCACTCACTCACTCACTCACTCACTCACTCACTCACTGACTGACTGACTCACTCACTCACTCACTCACTCACCTGAGTTACTCGTGTTGTGACTGGAGCAAATGCAGATTGTGTGTGAGCGCATCGTGATTAATGACTCCGCAACGATTACACTTGAACGGATTATCGTATCCATGGTAGCCCATATGGATGTGGTACAGTACGGCATCTTCGAATGCCATCCGACAGTGCTCACACACAAACGTCCAATTGCCTTGGATGTTGCCCATACCAGAATATGGCAGCATCGATGGCTGAAACCAATTAACCCTTTGATATTTGATTATCTTTGATGTTTGAATGACTGACTGAATGTTTCACTGACTGACTGACTGACTGATTTTCAAAATATCAACCTTTATATCGGCATTAATGCCCAAATCGAGATCAGCCTTTCGTCGTTGCAGTGCTGCCGTTAATGCAGCCACGTAGGCAGCAGCGTTGCTGGCACTGTCCTTGCTGTGCTTGACCACATCGTCCTTGTCCTCATCCTGACCATTCTGGGTGGACGTGACTTTGTCCATTAGCGATGACTGACTGTCCATCGATTCACGACGGGCTTGTTTAGCCGGTGGTTGTCCTTCGCCAGTCGTGGTCTGAAAGTTTTTTTTGATTTATAATCAGTGAGATAGTCCGTATCAGTCAGTCAGTCAGTCAGGCAGTCAGTCAGTCAGTCAGTCAGTCAGCCAGTCATTAAAACCAACATCAGAGTGTACCTCCTCATGTTCATCAGTTCCCGTGCTTCCCGAACCAGTACTGGGCGACAGTCGATCTTGGAGTCTGCGTGTGATCACGTCCAACTTGAATGCCTTTCCTTTACGTCGACCAGAACCACTGCCCGTCGACGCCGACTCGTCAGCCGAATGATTCTTTGGCGATCCACTGGATGCCTGACTGCCTCCGGTTATGGGCGATGCCTCGGCTGCCTCTTCGCTGTATCGACCACTCAACGATCCGTCCGTGTCACCGTTGGCTGATGGACGACTGTTGTTGTCTTGAGCGTTGATGGCTGGTTGATTGTGTGATGTGGTGGTTATGAGTGGTGGTGGCGCACTGTTTGATTCCTTACCCTCCACGGTCTGTTGTCTCCTCAATGCGTAAAGTTGTGCCAGATCACCCATGTGTGTCTGAATGTGATGTTTGAGCAACTGCTCCCTCGTCTCACACTCTCGACCGCACATCGGACATCGGCAGTTGGCTGTGGGCGTGGTCGGGAGCCGGAGTCCGTTGTTGTTGTCTGTTTGGTTGGATTGTCCGAGTGGCATAAAAGGTGATCCTGTGTTGTGCTGCTGCATGCGGTTGGGTGCCGTGAAGGCTGACTCGAGTGATGGCTGCAGTTGAATCGGGTTCATGCCTGGCATACCCTGTTGTTGCTGTTGTTGTTGTTGCTGTTGTTGTTGTTGATGATGTTGTTGTTGAGCACGATGATGTTGTTGCAATGAGAGCATTCGCTGCATCAGTCCAGCAGCCTCCAATTGTTGTCGTTGCTGTGCCAGCAGACCTGCACTGATCAGCGGCAGTTGGGCACTCAAAGGAGGTGCCCTCGAGAGTAGACCCTGATGATCGTTGCTAGACTGCAGGAATGCCATCGATGGTGGTCCATGTCCGGGTGGTGGTGACGCATTCGAGTCATCCCTGGATCCAATACTATCACATCCACGAGGTGTCACGGCACCTGATCCACCATTACTGAACAGACCCAATGTGGTCGGGTCCACCTGTTGACCGTCGGCGTTGATTACGGTAGTGGGACGATGACCGTACTTGCGCAGATGCAACTTGAGACTGTGACAGTATTTGGTGGCATAAGTGCAGTCGGCACATCGGTACTGGTAGTAGTTGGAGTGCGACTTCATGTGGCTGTTCAGCATTGACTTGTTGACGCACGTGTACTTGCATTTGGTGCATTGGAATGGCTTTGAGCCAAAGTGATTGCGTAGATGGTACTCGAGATGGTGTTTGTATTCGGTGACAAAGTCACACTTGGGGCAGGTAAGCTGTTTCTCGGCGGGAATGTGAGAGCGGGCATGTGCCCATGACTCGTCCTTTGACTGTGACACATGACCACATTGCTTGCACTTGTAGTGCTTTGGTTTGGAGGGTTGCTGGCGTTTGGGTGGAGTCGAGCCGGACGTGGCTGTGGAGCTGCGTTCGTTGGTGGCACGGATGGCCTCTTCTGTTATACTCGTAGGCAGCATGGATGACTCGGAGCGATTGGCCAGAGCCTGGATGTGCTCCAGAGCGCTCAGGTCATGAGAGCTGTTACTCTGCTCCATATTGACTGAAGCAGTCGAACTGGTCGTAACATCGAGACTGTCGTTGCCTGTAGGTGCCGGAGTAAGTGGGGCCGGGGCCACAGTGCCATCCGGCTGGATACCGGCTTCGACCTGTTCCTCCCTTGAGTGTGACTCCTTCATGTGCCTCTTGAGTCTGCCCTCGGTCCTGGACGTGTAGTCGCACATGGTGCACTGGTGATCGGTATGTGTGTTCATGTGGCTGTTGAAGTGGAACTTGGATGCAGAACTGAACGCACAGATGGGGCATGTGTACACCGTTGGGCCACCCGGAGTGCTCGATGCATTGCATTGGGCTGAGGTGTTGGTCATCAAAAGACTGTCAGACAGGGAGACTGGCGATGTGAAGCTGGGAGGATGCAGACCCGGGGGACGGTTCAGCGGATTCTGCAATCAAATGGGGAATATATCTCAAGATTGGTTGGGATTAATGTCTAATCTGAGGGACATCGATTGAAGACTACTACAGGGTGTCCCATTTAAAAGTCCGGATTTTTATTTTGAACAACAATCGCAATTTTCCTTCGATTTCAAAAAATTTTGCGCCAGGTTATAGACATTTTCTGGCTATTTTGTTTAATTGTTAAATTTTTCAAATCGAGTTTGCAAATCGATTTTTATGGAAAAATTCTTAACATACCCGTTTTTCACGTTTTTGTACTCAAGTCGGCGGTTTTTAGTCGATAGCGTGACCTTCATTAATAAAGATTTATAATTTAAATCATCATTTCAGTTCAATAACGTTTTAAACTTGTTATAATACGGAATACTGATAAATTGTTAGCACTCATCAAAACTAACAATCTGCTGCTCTGACAGTAACAACAAAGCACTCAAACTTCGCATCGGCAAGCATGCACTTGCGCAGGGAGCGTGGTTTCTCCTTCCTGTGAGAGATTAACTTACCCAGCTTGAAAAAAAATTGCTAAATAACGGTAAAACACGGTGAATTACAATATTCTGGTTTGGAAACCACCACATCATGTCGGTGTTGAGTATGGATAAACCTGATGTGCAAATTTTCACAAAAGGAAACCCAAGCTCCCTGCGCTAGCGCATGCTTGTGGATGCGGAGTTTTAGCAGCATGTTGGTTAGATGATTGTTACCAATTTGATTGTTATCCGTCTAATAATATGTTTTTATCTTATTATTCAACTGAAATGATTTCTTAAATTATCAAAATTGCTTTTGTAACGCTCACGCCATCGTTTAAGAAGCCACCGACTACAGTGCAAAAACATGAAAAAGGGGGGTGTCGGGAATTTCGTCATAAAAATCGCTTCGTTGAGTTGATTTCGGAAAACAAAAAAATAAACAAAATAGCCAAAAATTGTCTATAACTTGGCGCAAAAATTTTTGAAATCGACAAAAAATGACGGTTGTTATTCAAAATAAAAATCCGGACTTTTAAATGGGACACCCGGTACATATATGATGTAATGAAATAAGGTTATTATTTTACATAAATGTATGTAGACGTACCTGTGAGGCATTGCGAAGCATGTCAGTCACAAAGCTGCTGGTGAGTGACGAAGATGTGACCATGGACAATGGGTTGAAGTTGATCGTTGGTTGCGTGCTGACTTTAAGAGGCAGCGAGGGTGGTGTGCCTACAATATAGGATATAAGTATTATATAACGAAAACAAGCATAATGTGAAATATGTACAATGGCTGAATGTAACTCACTGCTTGTAGTCTCGCTGTGCGCACTCGGTGTGTTCGAAGTGATCGTATTGATCTCGGGACTCGAGCTCTCCTGTCGAATGCGTTCCTCGAGCTTGAGTGCCATCACTCGGTTCTGCTCAACCACGTGGTGCACCGTCTCGGCCAGCGTTGCCAGTGAAGATGTGGTTGGAGGACCCGGTTCGCCTGTAATCAGTGAGTGAGTGAGTGAGTGAGTGATTGAGTGAGTGATAGAAGTGAGTGAGTGAGTGAGTGAGTGAGTGAGTAATCTAGCCAACCATTCATCTGTTCGGTGATGCTAGTTGTACTCGTAATAACCGACTCAGAAGACCCAAGTGGCTGCAACGCTGACGACACAGGTGGCTGTAGTAATGCTGACGAAACCACCTGATTCACTACCGAAGTCACTGAATCAGCTACAGAAGATACTTGGCAGGACACCGATGTGTTGATTGCCGGTTGCACTGGATCCGGCGGCAACTGATCTGGCACAGTGTCGGAGATTACAAGATTATTGGAATCTGAGACCGTTGGACTATTTTCCGACTTTTCGACGACTTCATCGGCTGACTGTTTAACGGGTGCCGTCGACTGGTGATCATCATCTTCGACGTTGATCGGGCTACTGCCGTCCGATCCTTTGGAATTACCATCGTCCGAATGGTCATCTGAAAAGGTAATGGTGGTCTGTTACTCACTCACTTACTAACTCACTCACTCACTCACTCACTCACTCACTCACTCACTCACTCACTCACTCACTCACTCACTCACTCACTCACTCACTCACTCACTCACTCACTCACTCACTCACTCACTCACTCACTCACTCACTCACTCACTCACTCACTCACTCACTCACTCACTCACTCACTCACTCACTCACTCACTCACTCACTCACCATTATGTTCTTGAATAGTGGAGTTAGTCTGAGCAGCCGATGATGAGCTGTCAGTATTGGCTCGGTCGGGTGACGTGACATGATCGTGACCATTGGTAAGTGAAGGGCCATTGGACGAGGATGTGGTCACGGATAGAGGTTGGCTGGTCATTGCCTGTACCAGACGTTGTTGCTGCTCCTGAAATTACATTATTTTTTAGAAAAATATGTGACTGCTAATAAAAAATTTCATTTTCATTCCATCCAAACGACAAAGAATAAGATATTATGATTCAAAATAGTGACAAACCTGAGCAGCCGAACTGGAAACGGGCACGGGAGGCAGATCGAGTACAGATTGGATGGCACTGGAGGATGAGTGGGTAGGCGGTGACCAGAAGCCATTACCGGTGGTGGTGTTGCCTCTGGGTGATACGAACGACTGTAGAGCAGAATGGGCATGACCGAATGGAGCTGCCTGACCCTGCGATGGTGACGAAGCCAGTGGGTCGTACTTGGGCAGAGAACCATTGCCCAGACCAGGAGGACTATGAAGCCACGAGTGTGGAGTTGAGTGCGACGACATGTTGCTGGGTGACTGCCAGTTGGGTCTGTACCCACCGTTGGTACTGGCACTCGACTGCAGAAGACCAGGGAAACCACCGTTTTGTGTGGGGTCTGGTTGGGCACTGGCATACACTGTGGACGGGTTGAAGGTGGACGGCAGTGGGGGTGCCTTCAGACTGAGTGGACCCATCCAGCTCTTGGGTGGACTACCGTAGGACATGATGATGGTTTGTGATGAGGGCGGTGATGCCTGGTTGTAGTGTTGAGGTGGTGAAGCACTGCCTGGATGATCTGCACTACATGACCAGTGGTGCGGCTGAAAATTAGCCAGGTCGGTCATCAACATGTTGAGGTGACGACGATGACGTTGTGGAGTGAGTGACTGGGAATATGGACTGCAATTTTACATGGTTTTAACAAAGACAAGCTATGACACAAGTATAAGGAGAAGGCAGAGGTTAACAGATCAAACATTTTATGCCACTGCGGTATAAAAACCAGATTGGTGAAAACCAGAGTGATGTACTGGAATGTTACATGGTTAGAGGCAACCAAGAGTAAGTATGTATGTACAGTGTTAGAGAAGGCAGAGGGAAAGGATCAACCATTTGATTCAGCCATACTGTGATCGGCTACGGCTAACGACCGCAAGTATAGGACAATAAGATGTACACTTATGTAGTATGTATCAATCACGGTGTGTCACCGGATTGTATGAACCCGTAAAGGCACACCTGCCCAAGTAGACATGCAGTCGTGTTTTGTGGTACGTAGTGGCACTGGCATACAACCAGATGTCATGTGTCGTGAATCACACGTTCGATCACACGTCGTGCCGTAGTCCGTAGTACGTTGCCACAGTACACATATACACACAAAGCGGAAGAGATAACCATAAAACCCTTATACTATGAAACTACACGCTTCTTGCAATCAACTTCAAGCTTTTTACAAGAAAGTGAAAATCTAGTCATGAAATATTGTAATTTAAGCATGTTACATAGGTTAATCAAAGTGTCCGCTACACAGCGCCATTTATCATTCCTTGTATTGGACGAACACACACCGACTCGTTGTACATGAAAGCTGTTCTGAGGGAAAAATCAAAGAAGTCTGTCATTACATTGTCATTATAAAATAACAAGGGCAATTAAAATGGTAGAATAAAAGAAATCATCAAGTGATATGAATGCTAAAAATATGTTACTATTATGGGTGCATCACAATTGTCATTTAATCTGCAGTAATTAGCCTGACATCTACAGTAAAGGTGCGCCAATCTGAATTAAACCGATATCAGGGGCTCACATACCGTAACCCGTAAGTTAATCCTCACAATGAAATGGCTTCAAGTTGTGAAACAAGTGTTTCAATATGAAGAACCCCACGTGACTATGTAAACATGTTATCTCACTTTGGCACATCATAACCAACTTGTGATTAATTAAACCAGGAACACTATATTGAGCACGCAAATGCAAATCCTGTCACAACTGGCTGTCATACTTTTCTGTTTAACAGTAACTGATTGTTTTTATCGCAGTTTCTGTCAGATTTTACTGGATTGACTGAACAAAGGCTGAAAAAAAAGAATCAATTGGAGTTCCAAACGTGCACGGATTTCAATTGTGCCTTTCAAAGGTGGATTACATGAATTCCAAAGAGAAGTGACGATAACTGAGATGAGATGTAAAAGAAAAAAGTTTTACGAGCACCGTATTTGAGTAATGTAATTGGCAGATTAGATGGGTATGGCTATGTACACATGCGTGGATGAACGAGGCACTCAATGCTTCACGCATCGTAATCCACGCCCAACAGGGAAGTATAACCTGATGATGACTCTGTTTAGGCACGAAACCATGTGCCAAGGTATGTAACTTTGTCTTACTCCTATGTACGTGTGTATTTATTTATAATTTTTTTTTAAATAAGTACATAGGTAAACACAAACGGATGTAATGTGTACTTTGTATTGAAAAAAATCATAGTAACCATTTTAATTAATATTCGAAGGTGTTCTAAGCTAATTTCACAGGTTGTTTTAGTTTTGTAAGCCCTCTAGTATGCATGTAATCAGTTAATTGGTTTATGATGATACATTCAGGTTATGTGGTATTTATGGTTCTGCCATACTGTAAGTAAGGATCAGCAATTTAACCACTGCTCGAGTACGAATCGCACGAATTCTTGTCCGTTGTATCCGGTATAAATACTAAGCAGGTTAGCATGATGATTATGATCAAGCGTTGTATGATTGATCATTCTGGCTCTGATATGTGATCACATGCAAATGGCCGACAGTCAAACAGCTAAGTGTACTACAGTATGTATGTACATGTACATATATGCGTAAGTTTGGAAAGTTAGCCAGAGATCATGATGCTACTTTTCATTGTGATAGTTTATCAATGGAATCCGTTTCAAACTATGCAGGTTTGATCTGGCAATGATTTGGTTGTAAATGCGCAACATTTGGCTCTGAGTGTTTGACAAGGTAGTACCTCTCATTCAGGTTATGATGGATACCAGCATCCAATGAGTTATGGCCGGCCACCCTTGGTTGCCATCAAACAAAACTGCGACACCTACGAAACAGGGAAAACTGGCACATGACATGATAAAATCGAATACATGATACCTTTATGCAAAATTATATCACTCACGTTCATAAATATACGAATTTGACTTCAGCATTCTTTCGGGACAACAGAATTAGTGATACGTAACGCAATAGGTGAACGATATTTTGAATAAACGCAGTAGTTCATTTTGGTGTTTTTTATGGTGAGCCACATAAAAAGCGCCAGAGGTTGGTCATAAACAGTATTGAAGCATGACACATACGTACTTACATACATACTGTACATACAATTGCACTTTTATGTGTGTACTTACATGGCTTACGCGCTTTCGTGTAAACATAAACCCATGTTTTCGTTTTCGGGACTTGTTTTCAAGCCGTTAAATAATGTGGCAACAATGAGATTGGTTATTGTTAAAAACATAATATCTCTTGATATCTGATTGACAACAAAGCATATAACAATACAATACTGAGAGCTGGAAGGCCGTCCGTAACGGTCGACCTACATAGAGTACTTAACAATCATATTAACCAAAACTAACATAAATCTACTTAGGAAGAGAACCAGCTTCATAATTCAATGCATCTGAATCTTAAACTGAAATCCATAAGCAAAATAGTCTCTAATCATAATTACCCGAGAAAAAAGATTACGTTGAGATGTAAAAACTGTGGTTTACTGTAATGGTGGTATAGGCAGTGCTGGCAATGTTGTTGGATCGTAAACAAGCATCCATCCAGCACGCAAACCGTAAACACACACATTCACTACCGCCTACTACAGGTCGGCTCATGTGCCGCTACCTGCCAATCAGGGTACAACACCAATTTAAGCTCGTGTCTTACCAACGATTCAGCATGTCAAGATACTGTTAGACCAAATTAGATTTAAATGCTCTAACTGTGTTAAAATAACGGTAAACGTTTATTTAACTGTTCCATCCATCCGCCAAGCCAACGTAACTGTTGTTGTTTACGGCAGTAGTTGTGGGCACTCGCCACAACTGTGACGTCATAATTACGGCGAAAATACAAGTGTGATTATCATCATGATACACGGTAGAGGTTTACATGAGATGAAGTACGGGAATCAGAGGTGTGGGTGCCGCAATAAATACATAGCAAATGCATCAAACAATCAAGTCCCAACCGGGTGTGTACAACATCCTGTAACTTATCATCATGCACACTCTGAACCCGGAATCTGATCAATGGCGGATTAGAACATGCCATTAGGGACATGCAGTTAGGAAATCATTTTTTACTATTTCAAACAACAACATAGCCTCAAACATAACAAATATATAATGAAACGGTGGTTTTGATCAACAATTTACCAAGTCGTTGATTCACCACATACCGGAATTTGGTATTCGGTTTGTACTGGCGAGGATACAATTATAAATTAATGGCATCTTACGTACATCCGGCTTCATAGCTTGATTACGGGCGACCGCGTCTAAAGTTCGCTACATTTGTTGATTTAAAGGAAAACGGGAACATATTGACTTGAGTACTCAAATTTCATGTTTACGGAAGTGGGAAGGCGACGAGTAATTGCGTGCATTCACACAGCCTGATTGCACTAGTCGCATTCAAGCCTTATATCTCGTTATATCATTATCACACAAACAACTGGACTTCAGTTATGTATGTAAACTCTGTTTTTATTATTGATTGATCACAATGCTTTGTAAGCAACGAATAGGTACAGAAAGGAGGCAAATAAATATAATCATATAGGACTAAGCTGATGGCAAAGTTCATACCGTTCTAACTCAAAGTTCCGTTATCATAGCAAGTGTTTTCAATGTGTGACGCGAATCATATGAGCAAATTACCAATCCATCAGGCATGTTTTCATGAAGTTGATCCAGAATATTATGAAACACATGGCACTACCGTACTTGATGTGCATGAATCACAAAAACGGAGAAGTCTAACTGAACCATTGGTAGCATGCACCCTTGTTCAATGGTCTATATGTACTATTTCGCAAGTGAGTATGTGTCATCACGTTGATGCTAACACCTTATACATACGTAATTTTGAAAACCGCATTCAACTCAAAACTACTTATAAGTACGAATCGGGACCCGATTTACTGGAAACAAGATGTTTTGTTCAAACTTTGGAAAGTGAGGTTGACATTCCGTATGTACAGTATCCGGTCAGCAACATACAATATGTAGCTACTCATCTGGCCCTAAACAAATGCGTGACAATGAAGGAAGAGAGCTCTAGTAAACACGTTGCCTGCATTTCCGATGGATAAAGCTCATTAACCGTAAACAATTTTAACGATAAATATCAGTTTAACACAGATTGGTAAACACCATCAAGTCATTCGTGGATTCTTCTATACCCTACGTGTCTATTGAGGTTTCAGGTTTATTGCTGGTTGTCATAAATTATTTATAAAAACACATACGTTAATAGAAAAAATATCCAATTTCCTATTAAAGGAAACTAAGGAAGATGAAGGTTTAATGAATAGAGCGTTTTATCCGTACCTGTTTAATCAGGCAGATTGATGGGTTTGCCAACGTGTAAGCTTACTTTGATTAGGAAGTAAACAGGCAGCAATCGAGAAATTCACGTTTTATAAACACAGTGATTAGCTTGAGAAGAGAAGAATAAAGAGAATGCGGGGCAATCATTTGTTTTTGTTTCCACGCGATACTTAAGGTACAAAATTTTTTAAGAATTGACATATGTAAAGTCTAATATTAACATTGGACGGCTAAAACAATATAAAAAACTAATTGTGTATAAAGTGAATGTATTTTGTGCCAAAGCAGTTGCAAGACCACTGTACCATTGGTATGATTCAGTGGCCAGGGGTCATTATCCGCAGTCACTCACTCGTCCCTCGTCGTCGTGTTGACTCATTCTGCTTACAGAGTACGTTTTACTAGTCTAACAACTGAACAAAGCATATGGTAAAAGACGTTTCAAAAATTTTTGGTTTGAACTACTGGTAAAATATTATGAATAAATTATTAAACAACAAATCTAACGAACCTTGGTAAAAATACTGCGACGACTGCGTTGAGTTTAACACCGCAGGGTTACGGTAGTTGCGTCGTATATAAAGGTGCAGCACTGAAGGCTGCCGGACGAAACGGGCTGTTTTGTGCAGCTATATTATTTATTGGTGTGTAGATCTGAAGTAAATATCTAGTCATAATCCAAGCATGTAACGAAACTCGTCAAGAGAAACTGTGAGTCCACTGACAGAGGCACATTAGAAAGTTGACAAATGATCAAAAAAACAACAGATTGTTTGAAATCTAGATTGCGGTATGTACATACCAGTTTTTTTAGATAAACACCTGATATGGTTGGAAATCTGCTTACTGAGCTAAATTTTGCTCAGCCATCTGACTGATAGTGAGTGAGTTGAGATGTTTTTACACGCGACAAAAAGCGCAATAAAAACAATGGCTTCCTAGCAATTACAGCTGACACAGCAAACAACAAAAAACCGCTGGCCCACAAAAAACTGCTGACGATGGGAGAAAATGTTGAGTATTTATAGTTGAGAGAACACTTTTATAACGGAAACATTAATTGAACAGACCAAAGTGGTTAAAGAACGAATGGTTATAGAATAAATAAATAATTTTATTCAAAGGGTTACGGTGATGAACAGATCTTTTCCTCAAGGTTCCCACGGTGAAATCCAGTGAAATGATGAGTCATTTGATCGAATGCATTATACCACAATCAGAATATCCATTCACTTCGAAGAAAACTTTTTAATTCATTGGATGAAATTAACAATATCAAAAACGTGCGAAAGACCGTATGAATTCAAATTCAGGTGCCTTTGGTAGCGGAAAATATCCACGTGAAACACATTCGTGCATTGTGGACGAATCGCACAAAACTTGCCCATACACTTTCATTGGTTTCTGATTCGATATCTTAAATTTGAAAGCTATTCCTTCACGAATAATTCCGTAATCTGTCATTGATTCATCCGCTAAGGCAGGCCGACCAAATGGCATGTTAATCAATAGTACACACCAGCAGAACTGTGATAAACAGCTGAATTAGGAGGCCAGCAAGTTTTTCATCCATTAACATTGTAAGGCCAAAATACATGTACATACTCCGGGTCATCCATTTCATTTTTGCTCCATATTGGGCATACTTGACATACATTTTACCCAAATTCCATAGCTATGTTTTACGCGGTACATACTTTTCTAAATTCATTGTGATTTACAAATGACTGATGGAATCAAAATGGATGACTGATAGGAATCGTTTGACTGAGTCTATGCATCATAATTATTGTGTATTTGAAACCCATGTAGATGTGGGTTAGTCGAACAAAATCATACAATCTAGAATTATTATCAATGCTTAGCAGTTCAACGTATGCATAACATATTGGGCCAAAATACGTATGTATATGTACTTTCAAACAGTAAACGAGAAGGTTACTGGATGTGACATTGGGGTAACCACTGAAATTACAGTATATTGAATCCCACGGCACGACGTACGGTAAATATGATCACTTACAGACATACCATGACTTGAGAATTAGTGCACCAATATAATCAGGTGTACGGTAATGGATAGGTGATGTGTGCCAGTTGATGGTTGGAGTATATGGTAATGGACACTGCTCAGAGTCTGACGTAATGTGTACCTGTTCGCGTTGTTTGCGTGATCATTGACATCATGACTATCACACATAAAACCATATTTTTGAAAACAAGTTCAAAGTTGTCTAATGTTCAACAACACTGGCATGCTTTGCTCGTATGGTCACGTTGATGCGATGACCTGACAAAGATACCTTTAATGAGCTCGAAAAGTCCTGAGTATTCGGGTTGGGTTCAAACTGATTGGTGATGTTTTGATAGAAAGTAATAATTTGTGTGAGCGATAAGATCGGGCAGATGTGTTATCGGACAGATTCAAGGCAAATCTGATCGATAGTTACTCTTGCGCACAACTCAGGAGGAAATAAACTTTACAACTGTTATCCGCTACTATTTAGTGGTACAAAGATGCGCATATTATCAAGCAATTAAGTAACTTGAAATTCTATGGCACATTGAAGTTGCCTACGGAAGCGTAACGAGCGGAGCAAAGTTCTGTCAGCTCACTTGACAGAGAAATGCTCATTCATTTAGCAATACATGGTCGGATTCTATTCATTGAGTGTGAAACACTCACGTATTTCTTGGCGACCAAATCTTAGAATTGCTCTACAGAGCAAGACACCAATAAGCGAAGATTCCTGGTATTCGAATATCACACCGTATAATAAAAAATTCTATGTTCAAAAATTTTAAAAAATTATAGATTCATGTTTTCACATTTTGGAAATTGGGTCGGCAGTGACAAAACAGTGAAATATACTGGCATTGGTGGTCGATTACGGACACCTGATGTTCATGTACAGTACCTACCTGATATATACGATGTGTGTACGGCTGATCGGTTGCTACAAACACTGCCGACTGATCGCAAGATTCGGTCGACCCATTTTTCATGGCACCAACGTTCATTAAAAAATGACAGAATAGGCGGCATGGTATCGGGCTGATGTATCGATGAGATACCAGGGTATTACAGCCTGTACAGGTGTCCAGATATGGTACAACTAATTGAAATATGCCAGCTAGAAACCTTGCTACTTTTTCTGCCGATAAATGATTCTACAAACTTAACTAAGCAGCTAATTTCAAGGAAGTATTAGTATCAAAAGAACTGACTGGCGCACGATTTGATCCGCGGTCAAGCAGTTCTCGTAAATGAGCAGTCATAATTTACGGTAGCTGTCAGTCCAGCCATCCAATAGCCCAATATGAGCCAAAATATGAGCCCTGGCCCTCGGAGCGGCGAACCCAAAAAGTGGGCGCCCACCCCCAGGTAAATGTAATGGGAACAGCTATAAAAATGGTCGTAGTATTGGATTGAGTGCCCCACTCACATGACTTTTTTGTGCCAGTCTGAAAACAACTGAATGTAATGAGTGTGGATGGATGCCGGCTGTTTAATTATCGCGTAGGAGGTCATTAAACTAATTACTGAATATGACCTGATATTATGAAATGGGCAACGATCATCCAAAATGGGTAACCACATAGAACGTCGGCTTCATCAACAGATCGTACAGAGAAGTTTTTAGTAGTGACTCACTGGTCCAATAGTAAAGAAGTGGTCAACTGAGACACAGCTATGTATCACTCCCAAGAAAAGCATGCAAACCCAAATGAAAAGTTTCTTGCGCTCGTATTTCTTGGAACTTTTCAGCAATTTTAAAAGAAACTGTTTCAGGTTCAAGTCTGGAAGTAAAATTAGATCCGCTGATTAGGATCAGAGAGTAAAGACTGGTAACTGCACCAGCCTCTATACCACAGAGTACGGACAAACTGAATGACCAATTTTTTATGAGCCGAGTGGTGGTTAGAGCCGAGGGGTGCAGCGGGAGTGTCCACTACTGATTAGTCGGTCATTGAAACCTCAATCGGGGTGTATAAGGGACTGGAATCAAACGAAATTAGCCTCGTATGGCATATATTTGGGCGGGTACCGCCTTTTGGTGCATGAGTCAATGGCACGCATGGCGGTTGAGCATGAGCACATAACCAACTTATAAAGGTTCACACTATCATTCAGAACGAACAGAGTAGTTAAACGAGCAAAGGAAGTAATTGTAAACAATTTAATAAAAAATAAATCCAGCTAATATAAAGAAGTTTTGGTCATTGAATGGGACGTGACGGCACTGGCAGACGATCCAAACCTCCAAAGCGAGGGGAATTTCATCAAAGAGGGAGGAATTCGTAGTTGCAAGGTAGTTTTACCTACACCTTATGGAACAAACAGCACTTTTTAGAATTGCCAAAGAGTGAGAATCGCACTTTCCCTCCCCGTCCAGTCGGCTAGTGGTGTCCGGGCATGACCACCAGTAGTAGTGACCAGTTGCCCATGTGACAGCCGCATTATAATAGATAAATACGTACACCAGCTGCCTTCGCGTGTTGCCACACCAACAAACAATCGCGCTCCGAATTCGTCAAATTCCAAGGTTCAATCGAAAATGGAAACGGGTGGCATAATGACATCGGAGGGGGTCGGAATGACCGGAATGCGCCAAACAACGGCATACACTGGCGGACGAGAGAGGATCAACAAGTGGAATTCCCCCTATATGGCAGTTTCAAAAAGTAGACTTTGTTCCTCAAGGTGTAGGTAAAATGACCTGATAACTGCCGATTCCACTCTTTTTGAACAAATTCCCCTTCCTTTAGAGAATAGACTGGTCCGCCAGTGACGGGATATGTTTTGGGATATTGGGTACTCGGGAAGGTGGTACTGATGGGGACACGGGGTGTGGTAGGTACATACATAGGTGGACAATCAGGGCAAACATACATTACTTGATAATCTGAAATAAATACACACCTTGAAACACTGAATAACTGACTAATCACTGCAGTTATGACATGAAACAGATAGCAACAGGCTGCACATGAATCTATGAGGTGGACGAAAAAAACACTGAACGGTTGGTCATCGGGATGAGATCAAGGGTAACGAAGGGGTGCAGAGTCACTGCATGTATGGGCGGAGCATTATCATTAACTTGTATTGTACAGATTAAAAAACAAAGGGTAGTATAATGGAACCCATTTCCTATGATTAACAAAGGTGTCACAACCACTATTGATAACTTGTTTAACAAAAACCAAGCTTCTGTTAAGACTCTGCTTACTCAACCGCGACTCACCAATTAATGGTTATAATATAAGAAGATACATGTTGATTAGATATGTGATCAAGGGGAAGTGAGTGAGTCAATATCTCGCGCAGATATCGTTCAAGGTTGATCCGAGTATGCAGAGTTATGTAGTTGCGGTGTTGGTTATAAGGTTGGCAGCAACGCCAAATATGTAGCACTGGGAGAGGGGGGTCAACAACAACAACAACAACAACAACAACAGCAACAACAACAACAACAACAACAACAACAACAACAACAACAACAACAACAACAACAACAACAACAACAACAACAACAACAACAACAACAACAACAACAACAACAACAACAACAACAACAACAACAACAACAACAACAACAACAAAAACAACATTTCTTGATCCATGAGCATCATCAGCAAACAAACATTACCTCCTCAACATCAAATGAATGTGATATGTCTTCACTCACAGCACTCCTCATAAAAAGAGATGACACTCACCACACCAGAAAACAACGATTCGATCTGATCTGTTTTTGTTTTTATCGGTTGTGTCGGCGACCCACAGGTCTGGCTGAGGCAGCATTTGATATTGGGAAGGTACTAGATAGAGTAACAGATGGACATGGTCGTTACCATATGTATGCCGTTAATAGGGTGCTAATCCTACACATGTGGATTATCGGGTCAACATCGACAAAAAGCCGATGATTGTTAGCCTACTCTGCAGGTTGTACTCAGTCGTGTTCAAAACGCTCATTAACGTCATACCCATTCATCGAATCCGCACAACCACAAAACACAAAACCGATGGTGTCACATAACCATGTTTTTCATGATCAAAAAACGATGGGCGACCGACCGGTGTGGTGATGAGAGGGTGGTTGTCTGAGGTGACTGGGGGTGAAGTACGACCATGCACTATGGCAGATGATCAGGGTGCTGACAGTCAGTCCCACTACAGTCTGTCAGTCTGTCAGACAGTCACCATCGCCACACCACCACACTCACTACTACCCAAAAAAGAACGAGTTCTTCCCCACCGGAGAGCACGTAGTTCGTAGTGCACGCAAAAAACGGCGGTGAGCGTTCGGAGGGGTCGGAGAGTCGTCCCCCAGGTCGATTGCATGTTATTACATGTGTCTGCTTGTATGCATGTGCTGTGCTTGCTCTCACAAAAACATAACGCTAATCAAGCACTCAAACAACACAAGCAGTCAACTAGCTGCTTGCTCACCAGTCACCACCCCCAGTCCCGTCCGCACCGCGATTTCCACTTTTTCGCGTTTGTTTTTTGTGCGCATGTTGTTGATTTCTTCTCCTCTAATGCGATCGGGCTGAGAGATTTTGTGTGTAAAGGACTTGTATGAATACCAAAGAAGCCCAGCCGAAGGTCAGCCTGGTCAATGTTTATATTCGTTTTTAATGGTGGGTCGATAACAAAAAGACAGACAGTGGTCACCCCCAGATGCATGACTCTCTGAGTCTGAACGGCAGGTTCGTTGTATCGTGAGCATCATGTACATATATAAATGTACAGTATGTATACCTTTGTAGCCGATAACACCTAATTCTAAAACATAACTTCATATCGTAATCACTTCCAGATGTCATTCAGTATGATAACCACTTATCCTGTTACTAATTAACCACAATCAACCGCCACAATCCCATCACCCCAAGCATCGTTCACAACGCAAATCGGCTGCAAAAACTCACTGCGTACAGCCAAAAACAGCCGTTTTTGTCAACCCGAAATGACAGCGAACGAAACGACTATGCGATTTGTATGTGAACGAATGTGTTATGCCTCTGAGACAACCTGTGGGTAGAACAAGCAAGTGTGCAATGCGAACAAAAAACCGCAATGCGTTTGTTGGACAATCAGATGTGATTGAACAGAAGAAAAACGAACACTTTTTTGTGTGTTTGTTAGCGCCGACGGGCAGTCATGGATGCTCACATGGATGGATGGACATGAACACGTGAGCCAGGTAGCGGACACACTCCAACACTCATACCATCCCTAAATCTGATACATGTTCAAGTATGAACGTTTTTACGCATTTTAAAACTCAACTAGGTCCGCCTCAAATCAGCTTGTCAACTTTAAAAGATTCCTTCTATTGTTCCACAGCACTCTCATCCGCTCGATGGAACGACGAACGGCTGCTTCAAGGTTGCTACCGTAACCCTGAGAACGTTTTTTGTGCCAGCTTTTTTATCGGCTCAGCGAACGTTTTTTACACGAGTCATTTGTGAACGAGTCGTTCGATCGAACATAAAAGAAACGAACATACAAACTGTCGTGCATCCACCCCCAGGTATGTATGTAGATACCCGATTCGTGCATGCAAGCCGATACGATTTAGATGGCATGGGACCGAAAAAGAATGCACAATAGTATAGCACAATGATACTTAACATTATAGTGGAAACATTTTGGGAAACTGGTGAAAGCACCGAGTTTTATCAAGGAATGACAGCAAAGTTTTACCGTAATCCATTTTGACATCAGCTGGGTTGTGCTGACACTAGAATATCAGCTGTTACACGGATCGGCAACGTTCAATGACCGAATGCATCGTGTTCTGCAGACTGACGATCAAGGTAAGTGACGGATCATTATCTGGCACAGTAAATCAGCGAATTACAGTTCATGGGTACTTTTCGCCATCACTTACAGAAACACAGCAACATTTTGACATCAAAAGTTTTTTTCTGTCTGATTATCAATATTTCCCTCCCGCTAGACATCGGGTGTGCCATTGTGATTTATGTGGTCGTGCGTTCGTCGGTCACCACATTGAACCGACCGACAACCCCAAAGACACCGGCAGTACAACCGCTCCACTTTGAAACACAAAAAACGTCGTGTAACGGCGAGTGTAAAATGTACGCCGGGCCCACCGGACACGACATCAGAAATTGATGTGGATCCGAATCACTTGCGGGTGAGCTAACCCTCTAGATGGAGGGTAATGTCGTCAAAGATGGGGAATCGGCAGGTTTAAGGTTATTTTACCTACACCTCAGCGAACGAGCTCTACCTTTTGGAAACGCCAAAAAGGGGAAATTTAATGTTTCCCACCCCTTCTCGTCCGCTAGTGATCCGAATAGATGTGGGGACACCGGTTGGGTACACGGACGCATAAAAACAACTGTTTTGAGTGGCCGATGGAACAACTTTGCCGGGTCGGGCAGTCGAAGAGTCGAGGTCGCGATCCGGTGCTACGACATGCTCGACACCATCAATTACACCATCACACTTCCGTAAAGCCTGCTCATCGTGTGAGTGAGTGAGATTTGTACTAAGTAAGAAATCCGCTAAATTTCTATATTTTTGAGTGACCACCAGACTTTTGGTGTGTATACAGTACATATCAACCGTAACCTGTGACAATACAGTATCTCTGTTGTTACAGTACGTAATCAAATAATAGTAGAACAAAAAATTTCTTCCAAAGCCGGCTGAACTTTGACCAGACCCTTATTTTCAAAAACACGAACCATTTATGTAATGTCGTTCATTACCGTTGTCCTCTCGGTCTACCCATCCCTCCTAAGTAAGTACTCAACGACGTATATGTACAAACACAAACTTTTTCAACAAACCCATTCTCACTAAAAACACAAAGTTTTTTGTCCCATCTTCCCAGAATACATTAAAATAATAAGTGGTTATAGATATGTAGTAAAGTTTAGGCGCCAATGACTTCTGTATGCTTACCAAGATTTTTATATTATGGTATTGCTATGGGATGATTGGATGAAACTTTAAAAACGAATGTCGAACACTTACGAAGCTGACCGAAAAGACATGTTGCCACGAACCTCAATGTTTAACGGGCCTGGTACTCGGCAACGAACATTAACAATTGGACAATCATACAAAATGGGTGAAATGAGTTATGATGGCTGCCAGTGTGGCGGACCCACAACTTGAATGATCAATGTCCATTGCTTAATTATGGGATATTACGGGTTTAGTGATTTGCTGAACTATGACATCTCAAAACAAATGAAACACCAGAGAAAGGTTACGGAACTACGTAAGACATGGGGCTATCAATTCATGGGTCATGGAACACCAAGCGCCGTGAATTAACACAATAATGAAGCCATCATAAATAAGCGATTTCGAGCCGAGTAGTAGTGTTTTCGTCACCACAATAGTGCATGTCGATTTGGATTTTTATTGGCTGCCACCTGAAATTATAAGTTTTCTTAGAAATCCTTTGATTACATTGTACATATATCATAAAAGAGAATGGAGTATCTGCTCTACATGGTATTAGGGCTGTCACAATTAATGCAAGTCGGATGAAAGTGAGAGCCTGATTGATGATAGTCGATGAATTAGTAACCACTTTGGTGTGTGGTGACAAACATTACCGTCACCGAATTGATGACACTTTGATAGATTCAGTGGTCAGTGGCATCTGATATGTGGCAGGTTCATCCGGTAAGGAAACCATAAATAGACTTTGATAGAATATCGAGCAGACGACAAGAAACGACGAAAAACGGACTGGAGAGTGTGGGTGGTCGATATGATGATAAATGAGAGTGGTGATGGTGTTACCAATCAACAATACTTACCGTACCGCTTTATACCAAAGTTTATGGCTAGCAAACTAGTCAAACCATATCATCAAATTTTCTATGTAAGTCTTTACCACAAAAGGAGGGTTAACTCCGTTTTCAAACTTTCCCGAATCATCTATATATGTATTGTGTTGACCCGCCACTGATCAGCTACAGTAACAGGGAACAGTTGTGTCAGCCAGTTCCTCTGTTGCCCCAACAAACATCTGATTTATGGCCATCCAGTGAAAAAAATGGACAGTTCGCTCGGGAAGGCATTCTCAGCATCGAAAAGAGTGTGTTCACTTGAATGGGAGTAGTACTACAGTTCGAATACTATAAAACACGACTGGTCGTCACAGGCAATTACTCATTTTTGCATAACCGCGGTGCCTTTTAAAGTGTTGGGTTGAAGTGCGTAAAGTCACCTTATGTTCGGGCACAATCGCGGACGAGAATCAAACAATCAGAGCACTTCTTTATGTCAAACTCTGTGAGATCGTAGTTTATATATTTACAATCGACAGACTAATCGATGTAAACGCTGAATGATGGGTTTCTGGAAAGTAAAAACGTATTGATTCGCTGTAGTTACGATCAGGGGTGACAAGCAAAGATGACACCTTCTCCCGTGACAGTATATGGAAGTAAAATTATTGAACACGAATAAATCATGCCCGATTATTGCAACCTGATAGCGGCGACAAAAACAAAGTCTAAATGGGAAACGAGCAAAGAATGAAGTGTCGAGTCATATGGCATGAATTACCCTGTTTTGATCACCTTACTACAGTACTGTATTATATCAAATTGTTGTTCACTCATGAAATAGCCGGTCATTGATTCACTTAACTGGACACTTTAATTACACAACTGCAAGTTTGTACTACAATGTGTATTTATTACACGAATGAGCCAATGTTATACAGGATGGGTTGGTACCATTGACATCGGATGTACATATGTTGCCAGTATTCCAATATCAGGATTATAAATTATAGTATACGTATGCCACGTTATCAAAAAATGTTCTGCAGCCAAATCGATCATGATCAACATGGCACATAGGATAGTAGTGAGTGTGTAGCCATCACAACACGGGCACAACTGCCATGACATGATGTACTACGAGTGAGTGACTCATGTGTCACGAACACTTGCTCGTCTGTTCCATGGGCCAAATGTGTGACATGACGATGCCCAATGTGTGACAAACGAGCGGCTTATAAAAACTACAATTTCTGGTTTGCGCGTAAAACGGTCTCCTCACTCGTCTTTTGTTGCAAAGCTGCGTCTAATTCTTATGGTTCGGTCGGGCGGATGACACGATGTGACCATCGTTGACCAATGTTTTTCCTTCTTGGTCGTTAGCTTAAGAAGTTAAAAAATATTTTGTGGTGGAAAGGAGCAAACATATAGTAGTTAGCTAAGTCATGTCTCTCTTTCGGTAAGTTGTTCCCCGTTCTTTGGTAATCCGCCAAGGAGACTTTTTACGAATGAAACAACGCGGGTGTCCCTGATTAATGGTGCGGATCAGGGCAGTCAGTCAGTATTTATATGGGCCACACAATACACGAATGTGCCATTGTATCGTACTATCACCAACAAACGGCTTACCGTCCCGTTCACAACCCCTCACCGGTGGCGCATCATAACTTGACAACATGTCCCTGAATCGGGAATTGTGTTTACTCGTGTGACATCGATGTATAAAGAAAATAGCCACTATTAAACACCGAAACAGATAAACGACAATTCTTAAACTTTGCGCCCGCCACCACGGGAATGCAAAACTGGACCGAATGACACCCTCTGGTCGTTGAATGCCATTGTTTGTTTCAGTTGGCGCGTTTTGGGGTTCCACGATTTTTTGGGGCACGTTGGATGGCTCCGAGATCTCCCCGAGGCATCAGAGATGAGAGGCGCCATGAGACATGGAGAGTAGTACGCACTGTTACGCTCATTACTACCATTAAACAAAGAACAATGCATCAATGTGCACATACACCAATAAACATTTGTATCTAAACCATTACACAGAAACATTTACAAAATGGTGTACAGCAAAAGGTTTCGAAACACCTTATAGCAAATAATTTCCTAATTACTTTTCATAGATATCCAATAAGTTAGAAACTCTCGCCAAACTTATTACACAATCGCTCTGATTAGTTTATGCAAAGACTTTGTGCTATCAAGACAAGTGTTCATTTGAAAAGGTGAAAAGTTTGAAGTTGAACTTTATCGAAAACCGTTAACCATAAAAACTGAATGGCGCACTTATACACAGCCCCCTGCTATTGAGCAATGAGCCTTCTAGAAAACAGTTGGCTTTTCGCAAATTAACTTTCCGCAAAGTAAGTGATAATCTTTGGATTGTCAAATTTTACCCGTTGTCAAGCATACTGTTGGCAACTCTGGTATAAAGTTTCAAGGCTATAAGGTGAAAAAATAGTTATTAGAATGGCTAAGGACGTTTGGCTTGTTTTACTCTAACCAAACTTAATATCAGGTTTTGGAAGTCTGATTACGATGGACTGAAGATAAATAATGTTGTATAAGACAAAAAAGTCAGTGGAGACGTGTGTATAATATATGAGTAGCAACTGTAAGGGTTTCAACAATAACACTACGTAACAGAAGAAACTTTTAAGAGCATTTTTATTAAAAATGAATTTACAAACACAAAGAGACCGCCGTCTTCAATTGTTCTATATCCATTCAGGTGCGATTTAGTTGTCAGCCTTACAATGATATCAAAAAGCTAAGGTATTATGGTGGTCAATCTTTACAAAAGTTTTTAATCACACGGTACTTTTTTTGTTTATTCAATTCATTCTTTAATAACCATTATCATACGTTGAATATAGTACAGAACGATGGCGCTATTGAGGGAATGAGGAAGTTTGTGGGCATGAGTGCGTGCACGGATGAATGCTTGAACAAATTGGCAAGTTATTCACAACTTATTCGTACGTTGTGATCGTGTCACGTGAAAATGAACACAATAGTAGATTAATAATTACCAGTATTCTGTCATAACAAACTGTGAACTTTTAAAAAGTTAGTTGTTGATTTGACATTCAATAACATATGGAATCAACTGTATAATCGCAAAAATCTTGAATAAAACGTGGTCATTGAACTCGGTTAAATTATGCTGTTACGAAACTAAATATTTTTTAATAAAAATACGAAATGTGGCTGTGATGACGCGAGTTACCACTGTCCACTAAAGCAATCAACTTGGTATTCTCAGAAATCTTGAATAAATACTAGTGATTGAACTTGGCTGAAATACGATGTTGAAAAACTAAATACTTAATTATGAAAAAAATACTAAGAAGTGTGGTTGTTACAACGCGAGTGACCACTGTCCACTACATCCGATAATACCATCAGAGAACGCTTATTCATCATGGCCCAACTGTCCAGGGGTGCAAGTTGATAGCGCAAAACATTGACCACTGGTCACAACAACAACAACATCCATAAATGTGCGGCTGCCACCAACCCGGCATCCCATAAGCCTGAAAACCCCATCCTATAAAATGGCCGGCATCGACCACAACGAAATGGGGGCGCGAAAAATTTTCGGTTTGTGGGTGGAGGGGTGCTTGTGCGCGCAGCTGGCACGAACGGGTACGAAAGCCCTGAAAACGACGGATATCAGGAGTGGACATGAGCATATAAGGCACATGCATGCCTGCTGACCACTGATAAACAAGCCGATGGTTGTTGTGACCAGTTGTTATGGCACCCACAGCCATCGTGTGCCAGGCCGTCTAATAGGGCGCAGGGTCCACCATGTCGTCGAGGGGCACAACCACACGCCACCGTTTTCATTATTTCAATTCATTATAGTGCACATGCCCGATTTAATGAATACGCCAGCCAGTGGAACACACGCCGAATGCCGATCGATACGAGACAGCGTACTGCCGTGCCGTGAGTGACCACTGGTCACTACATATGTATGTATATGTATATATGTAGTGACCATAGTATGTGCGTACTGCACCGATGCAGCAAAACACGCGAATGCAGTAAACAACCACTGGCGCACTCGTGTCCGTTGGTGCCAGTCACTACCAACCACCGAGTCATCCAATGCCCTCAACTTGGCATCCAACGTTGCGTAAGACACACCCCTATACATGTACATATACAGGCACATGATGAGGCACTGTTACCTCAGGGGTCATCAGGGGTCAGGGTGAGCCACATCAAAGGTCACTCAGGTCACAAAGGCTAACAGTAGGATAATGGGTGTTGGATAACAACCGGGATGTCGATATTATCTTAGCCAGATTGCTAAAGGTGTGAAAAAAACATCGTGAGTTAGAGATTTTGAGAAAGAAAAAAGAGTGAAAACAACAACAAGCAACTGAAAGTGACCATTGGTCAGCACGTTGATATGGAATGTGCAGGGAACAGGGTAGAAAGGCAGAATGTGTGCAGGCAGGCTGCATGCAGGTGCTCGCATACAAACAACAACCCGGGCTGCATTTTACGCGCGCAAATAGGCAGTATGTGCAAAACAACAATCGGGGAACGGAGCAGGCTGTCGTGGAGGCAAAGGACACCAAAGGACACGACAGGACACGATCGAATGCACCGAACGCAGTAAACAACTGAACTGACCCCCATACCACCCTTACCACCCTACATCATATACGGCCACCCCAAAAACAACCAGTGTAAATTGTATTTTGCGTTGTTGTTGTGCACGAGTGACCAATGGCTATCAGACTGAATTAGACCCCCTCCCATGTGGGGTGCATTATTGTCGACGTACCCCTCGTCTTGTTTTTGGCCCAGAACACGTAGGTGCACACAGATTTATTATGAATTCGGCCTCGTGTGCGCGCTCATCCCCCCTTTCTACCCTTTCTACCCTTTCTATGGGGTTGGTGCGTTCCAAGCACGGCTGGACACAACAAACATAGCGTCAAATAAATAACCATATAGACGTGTAGACGTGTGCGCGTAGTAAACTGCGTTCGAGTGCGTCTGTATGCTACAACACAGGTAATGCGCGTCGAGGTCGCACCCAACGAACGTCTTAGTCGTTTGCTACCCACTGCACTGACCATCGGTCACTGCACTGCTGCAAAACTTGGGTTGTTTATTTGCGTGCTGCAGCCCCAAGTATTGATTATGACTGCAACCACCCCATCGTTCTAGTAGTGCGTAGCGTTCACTCTGCCACTACCACCAAAACAACGACCAGATCCCTGCTGCAGTCGCGTAATCGTTTTCAGTGTTGTTGTTGTTGTTGCAGCAGCAACGACGATGTTGCAGGCCGTTACGGCGCGTTTATTGCGTTGGTTGTTGCGTTGAGTGACCACAGCCCATATGTGTGTGCAACGGGCTGAGTAACGGGCAAAACATTAATGCGTTTTGTGTGGGGCTGTTTACTGACTGCCAGGTACTGGCTGGCACGCACCACCCCAACGACAAACACCTTGGAGCCACATACATACATACATAGCTGGCTAGCTGACCACTGGTCACTGCCTGCAAGCATGCCACTGCTTCAAGCACTGGCGGATGAGCCAAACCTCCAAAGGGAGGGAAGTTACATCAAAGAGGGGGAATTCGGCAGTTTTCAGGCCGTTTTACATACACCCTATGGAACAAATTCAATTTTTTTGAAAATACCAAAGAGGAAAAGTGCTATTCTCGCCCGCTAGTGGCTTGAAGCACACAAAACAGTGGTTGGTGCGTGTGCCCGTGTCTGGCTGTACCATCCATCCACATACGTCAAAATAATCGTGCACGACCACCGCCTTAATTAGCCCAGCCTGTACTACGGTAGCCATGGCCGTTAGCTAACTGATATTAATGCCTTTGACATGTGCGCATCGAATGCACCAATGAATGCTGACTGACCACTGGTCACTCGTTGCTTTCTTTGTTGCATAAATGGGTCACACATTCGCCCAAAGAATACGTGTTTTCAGTGAGTACGTCATGACGACCAGTCAAGCAATCAAATCACTGATTATGGGGATATCGCTGTTTAGGGGGTGAAATGAAGCGGCAACACCACCATAAAGTTTATTAGTTAATCGGCCTATATTTTCATGAATTTATCAGTGAAAGAGAGATTTAACAAAACATCATTTGCATCCTGATATACATCTCAATTTGTCGTCATCGTTGTGAATCAGTTTTCGGCTAAAGTTTATTACATGCATTTTAGCATTCAACCCGTGAAACATCAGTTCATGAGAGGAAAAACCTGGGATTTTGTCTTTGTTGAAAACCACCTTCAACCACAAGTTTCACAGTTTGAAATACCTGGTGTTTGTGGTGATTTGAATCAGTTACAACAACCATAAATACATGTCCTCCGATCCCAAATCGTGGACCGGTTTATTGCTGACCGGTGCAAAGGTGACCCGAGGTCACTCACTATCGCAGGTCCGTACTGTAAAACGCTGCCATCCAGTGATGTAAAAACGTTGAGTGGATCAGTCGAACACATGATCTACAATTTTGCGACAACCTTGACTCCAACTGACCGCTGTCCACTCTAAGCACACTGTACTACCGCATAAACGGAATAACGAACGACTGACGATGACCATTTTGTGTACAACAACACTACACTTATACACTACCGTTTTGCGTATACAACAACACACCTATGTACACTTATACACGTTGCATTAATCATTGTAAAGTTGCGTTCACCCTGTTTGCGACCGGACCGCCGTTCTTGCTGGACTCGAGGGGGTTCAGGTTGTGCTGCAGAACGCGTAAACAAAATAGTTGTCTTTGCTGTTTGTATGGCTGTGACTGACCAATAACCCCTGAAATGAATGAACCCCGATAGTAAATGAAAGTATTATCGAAACGACAGACGTTCTATTGTTATTGGTTATTGTAGAACGAGTGAATACAGATCGACTGTTGCCTGTTAGTTTTGTTGTTCACAACACGAGTACCGATCACGTTAGAAGAAACTTTGAACATGAATCTTGAAAAGGAGGTTATGGGTGTTCAATTGACTGACTGGTCACTTAACAACATTTTGCAAACAAAACCACGCATTCGGCATACCATCAACCTATCAACACATTTTCCTTAATCTACACATTTCTGTTGTTTTATTACCAAAAACCAAAACAACTCCATAACTCACCAGCTACCCACCAACCAGCTGATTCTCCCATGCCGGCCAGCCAACTACGAGTACATACCATTGCCATATCCAGTACTGCAGCCTACAACAACTGTATGGCAAAGGTATGTAATTACCCATTTATAAACGGCCAAGTGTCGCATCGTTTATTCCGTTGGCATCCATCGGTCGTACGTTCCGCACCGTTTTTCATGAATACGCAAACTGGTACCATTACATTGGCGAAAGAGGAATAGTTGAAAAAGTCAACGTTACCATAAATCAGCTCTAAAAACGACGGAATCAAGGTATCACTAACGTTCTGTTGTTGAAAACAAGGGGGGATGAAAAGATTGGTACCTGATGATAGATGGTGATCGACATCGGCTGATGTAGGCGTCTACGTTTTTGTGCCATGTATTCGTGATGAGGCATCTTATATGAATGCCGACTCCCGTTTAGTCCAACTCAGCACCACTGAACACTACTGGTTCGAGCTCTTCTTAGGCTATGCCCTTTTTAGAACAAAGTTTTCGGTGACAGAGATACTGCAAAACGATCGCTAGAACAGAATCGTCTCCGTGTTAAGGTTAGTTAGGTGCAAGAAACTTGCTAAAGCTTCCAAGAAAAACAGATCATCAGTGTTTTGTGGAACAACAACGAATTGGATGAAAGCCGCTGTCCTCGTTAGTCGTGGTAATCATTAAGTTCGGGCACTAGTCATAAGCCCGTCAAATTCAATACCTGCCGTGTCTAGCAAAATAAGAACGCTAAAATAGAGACTACAGATTAAAAAGTTTACGCATACAAATGACAAATTGAATAACTGAATGCCACAAGACCAATATAGTTTGATCGTTAGCGGATGAAAGTGTAATTCCCCCTCTTAGGCGCATTCAAAAAAAAGAATTTGTTCCCTAAGGTGTAGGTAAAATGGACAAAAAAACTGCCTTTCCCTCTCTTGGAAAAATTAACCTCGTCCGCCAGTGAGTTTGATTATAAAATGTGTAGATGCCCGTCCGCAGTGCAATCCGTCAGAATCCGAATCGCAAGGAGCAGGCACGCAAGTTCAGACGCAGTTTCTTCTGCAAGCCGAGCAGCAATCCGAGGTCACGATACAATGCGGGTGGCAAGCGACATAACGAACTCATAAAACTGAATTTCGGCGGCACCTCGTTCATGCTGCCCGCCGGTACGATTCTTCAGAGATGGGGTTGGTTTACTGGTAGGTTTGTAGCATTAGTTGATGGGAAGGAAGCAAGTAATGGGGGACAGCAAAACAGTATTGTCCCATAAAAGGTTTAGGTACCGATAGCTTTACGTTGGGACATTACTATGAATTTGATAAGCAATAGATGATCTCAGGTAACACCCTCCTACATGAATTCGTGTGCAGCAGTGAAGCGCAGCGACGCCAAATTTGCGATGTGTTTGTGGAATCAACTAACGAGTACTTTTTTGAGCGGTTGGTTTTTTTATGAAGTCGAGCTGTTTTACATTTGTTGGTACATTTAAAACTTTAAAAACTGTACATTTTAAACCCGACTTAAAAAAAACCCCATTGAGAACTGCATTAAACCGTTTCCCTGCAGATCGTACACATCGTTCATGCCCGTCTACAACTACTTCGTCACTGGAAAACTGCACAAACCGACGCAAATGTGTCCCTACGATTTCCTATACGAACTGGAGTACTGGCGACTGCCGAGGAGGGCGGTGGCTCCGTGCTGTGATCGATGGATTACCATGGTAAGGTTCAGAATGTCGAGTCGATTATCATCTTAAAAAGTTTCACAAATAGAAAGCAATCTGTAGATATTTAACCTTGCACACTTGAATAATGGATGATACTGTTTGTGAATGATAATAAGTCAATTGATTGTCATTTCAGGAAGATGACTACGTACCAGAAACCGTAGTGCCGATTTTGCCTTCACAGTTTCGGGTTTGTTGACATGGATCAGTTTGAATAATGAAATCCTAGAATTGCTTTAGTAAAAAATTTATGCAATACTTTGCAATTTTCATTTCAGAGGAGTGAAACTGAGCCGTCAGAAATCGAAAAACTTCGTAAAACAATGTACAAGCTATTGCAGGTCGGTTTTTGTAGGGTCAGGACAGAACAGAATGTGATATACACACAGAATGTGTTGTGAAGATAAAAAATACTTGAATCAGGACCCGAGTTCATCTTCATTTGCCAATGCGCTGGCCATCGTATCGGTGAGTATCGTGCTCATATCAAACCTGGCCATGATCGTATCAACCGTCGAAGCCATGCGCAAGTCCGAACACGTTTTCGCGTTCGTTAACTGTCTTAAAATATATAATTATTCGTTTTAGGCACTATAATTCAAGGCATAAGTGATTCTTTGGCTCAAATGTTTCAGGAATTCTATTATCATTCTGATAATAAATGAAATTTATGCAATGTAACAAAAAATCACTTTATTAAAACCCGTCCATCTTTGCAGAATGATCGAGAACGTGTGCATGATCTGGTTTATTTTCGAGTATTTCGGCAATTTATTCGCAGCGCCCATTCGAATCAAGTTTATATTGGAAAAGATGAACTTGATTGATCTGGCAGCCATTTTGCCTTTCTTTATCGAGCTAGGCATGGACTTTGTCGGGCTGTCACCGGAACAGATTCAGGTGAGTGAATGAATTATTGAGTGAGTGAGTGAGTGAGTGAATGAGTGAGTGAGTGAGTGAGTGACAGAGTGAGTGAGTGTGAGTGAGTGAGTGACAGAGTGAGTGAGTGAGTGAATGAGAGTGAGTGAGTGAGTGAGTGAATGAGTGAGTGAGTGAGTGAGTGAGTGAGATGAGTTTCAAGATACAAATGAAAGTCCGAAGTAACAAATTCGGAAGCTTATTTGCTCATGCACGAACATAATTGCAGCAATTCAAATCACTGGTGGTACTGATGCGTATTCTGCGTGTGATCCGAGTGGTAAGGATATTCAAACTGGGTAGGTATTCAGAAGGACTGCAGCTATTCGGCCGGGCCATGCTAGTCGGCATGCCCAAGCTGAGCATATGTGGGTTCGTTACAGTAGAGAATACTACAAAATTATGAAAAAAATTCCCGAAGCTATGGCAACTGTTCGCGCATCCTCAGCTAAAAGGTCCTCTTCACTGATTTGTTGAAAGCGAAGATACTAGATGAAGCTTCGGCGACTCTCTAAAATTCCCACGCTCTCAGCCAAACAGCGAAAAGTTCCTACAAGCCTACTGTAACTTTTTTGTGGTGTATTATCCGTACCACACACAAGTAATGATTGACATTATAATTCCGACTTTCAGGCTTTTAATGGCTGTGCTAATCATGTTCTTCTCCACGTGCATGTACTACTTAGAAAAAGACCACGACAAAACTCCATTCGACTCGATTCCAGTGGCGTTATGGTGGGGACTGGTTACGGTCAGTTGTGTTGGGTACGGGGATGTACTACCTGTTTCTGATGGTTGGTGTTGTTTTACGTATTGTTATTATTGTTGTTGTATCAATGATGTAATTTGAAATGATATTAGTTAACTAAAAATATTGCTCAATCATTGAGAAGAACGTTAACCAACCCGTCAGCTATGGTAGGGGTTTGCTTGTACATTTATGAGACCTCAAGACTCGTCTTTCTAATGTTGGGGTCTTAAAAACTTTTCCGAATCACCACTTAATAAAAATTTGGAAACGTTTTGTATATCAATTTGAGAAGGTCGTATGCTGGCCGCATTGGTGTGCATTACGGGCGTGATCGCAGTCGCCATACCCGTTACCGTAATCGTCGAGGTTTTCACCAGAGAACAGCGTCGGCGCAACGTCGAGAAGAAACGTCGTCACATCGGCATCACCCGGAGACAGATTCGCGTTGAGTTCGTCAGAGGCAAGGACTCCAGGTACAAAAAATGATGTGAGTTCAGTGAGGGTACTTTGAGAGTCCAAAGGAAAGAACCACAAAAGTTTCCATGAAAAGTTTTTCAGGAAAAATTTCAGTTTCTTTTCCTTTCCTTTGGACTTGAAAAAATTGATGACGTAAGATTTCTAATAATAAGTATTTCTACAATATTGCATTTGATGAGATAACTCTAGTGACTCTTTACAATGCAGCCCTGATCCATGACCCCTCTATTGCCATGCAATTGCAACCTGAAAGAATGTAGTTACCCATAAATAAATAAATTATAAGTAGATTAAACATTCGGTAATTGTATTGCATTTTTAAATGGCTGAAGTTTATTGATAGATTGTTGTAGAGCCTCAGTGGACAATGTGCCGTACGCGGGTGCCATTATGCGAGCCACCATCCTGCCAAGTGTCATACTGACGGGTGGCAAGTTCGTGCACTCCAGGGCACTTTCCACCGAACAAACCACTGATCCAGAAAGATCACAATCAGCACCTGTGTGATTGACTGATTGATAGTTGACAGATCATTGCAATAAAATTTTACACATTTGCTTTGTTGTATTAGAGTTGTTTTAATATTGCCCAAAACACCCAACGGACCAACCGACGTCTGACAATATTGTACAGGGTGTCCCACTTAAAAGTTTCAATGAGAATGTCCTTTAATTTTTGATAGAATTGACCAATTTGAAAAATTTTTGCGCCAGTTTGTAGACAATTTTTGACAAATTTTTTTGACGCTAAAATTTTTTAAAAAGCTTCTCTAAAAAAATTTTAAAGCCAAAATTCCCGAACCCCCTCATTTTCGTACTTTTCTACCGTCGGTTACCCTGGATATTCAGTTTTTTATCACGATGAACACCTCTAACGGAGTAAAAAAAATTTTAAAAAGTACTGTTACAACGGAACAAAACAAATAAACAATTTTACTTGCCGATTAGATGAATAAAACATACAAGACCAGGTACAGGAACATGAACTTTTTGCACTTAGTGAAACATTAAAGGCATGAAAGCGGCATTTCGAACTCAAGATACTCATTTTGTTTAAAAGCAACATGATTTTTTAATCAAGGTAAACATAAATAGTCAAATCGAAGCATTTTTGAAACGCTTATCAACTTAAAAGTTCTACGGAATAGGCATCCATCTGCCAAGTTATGAACGGTTCGTTGTAGCCGCTTGGCGTGAGGTCACCACGCGGAGGTGGAGTCTCCTAATTCAGAAAGATGATTCCGCAACCAATTTGAGATACAAAGCCTAGCTTTGCCATAACATTCTGCCGTTAGAATTAATCACCAGAAACTGTCGGATAACGAGGATTTGTCTGACAAAACACTTGATAGCCCAAAGTGAGGGGTTTTGAAGGATATTTCGAACAGTGAAGAAAGTTGCATGTCGGCTTCGTGTCTGTTATTTTATTCATAGATTTACCATGGTAAATGGTTTTAATTTGTTTTTTTTTTATGTGGGAGTGACTTTTTCCAGTTATTTTATTTTTATTTGAAGTGTTAATCGTAACAAAAAAAACTGAATATCATGCGAAGCCGACGGTAGAAAAGTACGAAAATGAGGGGGTTCGTGAGTTTTGGTCTTAAAAATTCTATGAAAAAGCTTTTTGAAAAATTTAAGCGCCAAAAAAATTTGTCAAAAATTGTCTTCAAACTGGCGCAAAATTTTTCAAAATCGGTCAATTCTATCAAAAATTAAAGGACATTCTCATTGAAACTTTTAAGTGGGACACCCTGTACATAGTAACATTTATTCTGATTTTTTCTGGAAGAAACAAACAAAGTGATCGGTTAAACTCTGAAACTAAGGTCATTCATCCGTGTATATCTCAACCAAGTCTATAATTTGCAGTTATCAATAAGTCAGAAAATGGACGTTATAACTTGATAATAAAAAGAGGTTGAGTTATACATTCCTACGTGCACGAATGAATATCACAGTAGTTATTCAACATAGAATGTATTCATAAAATATCAGGTCAAAACTGACCAACAAAACAATATGAAAACATGATGTAGAAAATATATAACTTTTCAAGCATGAGTGCTCATCCGCCATTTTTGTTTCATTTCAATGTGACTTGTTGTCACACCTCACAACTTATTATAGATTGATCAGTTTCCGACAGCAAACAGAATGAAGCGAAGTAAAGTTACGTTATAGCTTACTCAACAAGTAAGTGTAAGGAAAAGCGCAAACAAATTAAGCAGAGGAAGAGTGGATATAACGAGCGTGGCTCCGGTAAAAACCGCCAAATAGTAACTGAATAGCTGGTGTTTGGGAAGAAAGCCGAATTAATTTTATATGGAACAAGTGAATTTCATTGAAAGCTCAGAGAGCTGTAACTGATATAAATACTAATTATAAAATTAGAGTTTTTAAACGAGATTCTTAAACCGAATGGTGGTGAGAATTCTGAATGTTGTTTTACTTTGGTACGCCAGATCGATCACCATTTTAATTCTATAGATAATCATGTGTGCAATCCCAGCAGGGTTGGCAGATACGTTGCTGGTTAAGTTGATTGCTTTGAGTTAGTTGGTTGGAATACATGGACAAGAGTTGCTGGCTGGCTTGTGAGTGTGACTTTGCATGTGTAAGATCACAGAAGAGAACACCAAATACTGTACGTGATCGATAGCCCGATCATAAAGCTTCTCAACATGCAGAACTGGATGCATTCGAACGGTTAACATGACCAGACGTCCTTTTATATTCTAGATCACCTTGGTTGTAAAAAATACAGCCTTATATAATTGGGCTATCTAGAGAGAATCTCAAATATACAAAACACGATAGAAGCATAAACTCGTATAATTGCAAATGCACATATAATTCGTAGTTGCCGTATAAATTTATGGTGAAATTATTATTGTCGCAGGCCGTGTAACCGCAAAAGTGGCTATCAAGCATTATTAGACTTGGTTACAGCCTTGTTAACAACACAAGTTGCCTTAAAGTGGTTACCATCACACGGTCATCACGCACAGAAATTGAGTAAATATATAACAAAAAAGCTATTCAGAAAAATAAATCGTATACATATATTGTAACACAAAAAAGTTATACATCTGTACAAAGAACACAAACGCAGTATTTATGCATTATTACCGCAAGTTCCCGTGTAGTGCATTATGGTACCAAAAAGCATCATATTTATACAAAATTTCAACAACCCAGTAATCGAAATTCTAAGAATTAACTCAATAAATGTCGTATAACACAAAAACATTTCAGAATTACTGGATTATTGAGCAGCCTTCTAGATGATGTTTCAATTCAGATCGGAGGATAATCAGGCAAGATCACGACGAGCAGCGAGCAGCATATCGACTGCCTCCTCGAGATTGTTAGCAATGCCGTCTGGCTTGACCGATGCGTGCTCCTCCCATTCGGGCCTGAATCATATTTATCACATCACGTTATAAATGTTTTTGAATATTCGCTAATTTAGGTTGAAATATCACTCAAGTTTGCAAACTATAAGTATAATATCACCAACATCCATTTTCCCGTCCTGACTTGCACCCCGTGAATGCCATACTTCTGAGCCGCACCCACGTCGGTCACTATGTCGTCACCGATCATTACCACCTAAACATACATACATACACACCTACAACAACAAAAACAATAACCTGACAAATACAACACAACAACATCATCATAATAACCACCACACCATATCAGATGATCATCATCAACAACAACCAAGAATAATAAAAAACAAAAACAAAAAAATAACAACAACAACCACAATAACAACAACATCATCAACAACGAACGTTATGTGGTTTGAGCGTCATGTCATCAACAGCGGCCATGAAGAAGGACTCGTTGGGTTTGCCAAACGACACGATGTTGTTTAGATCGAGTGCGTACCGGAACATGGAGGCATACGCACCCACGTCCAGCTTCATACCGTCCACTGCCTTGTAGTACTTACTGCAACAATCATTTAATCATTTTGGTGACAAGTAACACAGAACATTGAAAGAAGATACATCATTTCCATAATAAACAGACTGTCATTGAGTAGTCAATGGCGGCTGACTCGAACCAAACCTCCAAAGGAAGGTGCATCTCGCCAAACAAAGGGTAATTGACTGAAGCTGGACCATTTTACCTACACCTTGAGGAACAAAATGAACTTTTTCCAATCGCCGAAGAAAGGGTAACTCCACTTTCTTTGCCCTTCTCGTCCGCTAGTGACTAGAGTAAGTAACCAACCCCGCGCCTCCTAGCGTAACGAGCAACGGGTTCTCCATGGCGATCAGTTTCTGGAAGCAGAGATTGAGGTTGTTGTATGTGAGCTGGTCGTGTGCATCACCCAACAATACGCAGTTCGGGGCATCGTTGTCGTGAAGATCAGCGAAGTATGGAAACACGTCTGCAACAATCGTGGTTACTTCGTACTTGGCAATCATTAAAGGAAATACATACGCAAGACTCAAAAAGTGGTCTGTCGAATGGCAAATACCATGTTTTATTTCGGTTATAAGAAAAAGCCAGCAGATACACTATAAAGTTTTAAGTATAATATTTAATGTTCAAAACGAAATGTATGTACTAGTGAGTGAGTGAGTAAATGAGTGGGTGAATGAGTGAGTGAATGAGTGAGTACGTGAGTGGGTGAGTATGTGAGCGAATGAGTGAGTGAGTAAGTGAGTGAGTGAGTCTGAGTGAGTATGAACCAACTATCGTGCACGAGACAATGTGGTCTCAACTGGTTGGCCACCAGGTACCGTCGACACACCGGTACGGGGGTAAAAATCTGCGACAAGCAGAACTCGAATCCGAGCATCTGCAGACGTTCGAGCAGCAGCTCTGGTGGACTCGCCGAACCATTGGACACGATTCGCACGTCGATACCCGCTTCTTGCAATCTCAAATATCATTGTCATATTATTATAGGCTGTCCACGGTTTCTCGTAACCTGACTAAGTTTTTTTCCAAAAATTATGCCCGAAGGCCTACTAACTTTTGTACGGCAGGCACGGAGCCAGCGATCGGATTTTTGCCGTACTTCCATGCACCGCTGTTGTACAGGACACCGTGGATGTCGAGCAGCACACCCTGTATCTGGTTGGCCCAAGTCCACATTATAATTTATATTATGTTGCTATGATAAAAGTTTGGGTTAGTTGAATAGTTTCGTGTGCACGAACAAACTTTACACCCATAAAAACCTGAACAGGTGTTATAAAACTTTCTTAAAAAATTGGAGACTATAAGTAGCCTAGCCTGCAATACACAACATTAATTTTTATTCAATGGATGTCAATGGTCAAGAAAATCCTTACAATTCAGACAAAAAACAACAATGAAACTATTCGGTGTATCTAGCTTCGGATGGAAACCTTTTTATGACCCTAAGTTTTAGCATGCTCATGTTAGGAAGTCGGGACGTGAAAACAAAGGCAGTTATGTAAGGTTGGATGACCCACCGTCACACACGACTTATTACTTATTTATAGAGGTACAGTATGGATGAACATGGAATACATGATTAGATGACACGATGTTCGCAAGATGGCACGATGCAATGAATGAATGTACGGTATGTTATGTATATACTGTATGTACAGTGAGTTACATTGCAAATAATTTGCAACATGCAATACATATGTATTTACATACTGTACGTACAGTATATTCCGTTGCAAGTAACTTGTCTTGCAACATGAAGCGGCAACATATTTTTGTTGGTTTATGTAGCTTTTGGTATATTATGTTTGAAACTGGCGCGAATTTGACATCGATTTGTCACCAACATTTAACGACTTTATTTGCTTAAACGGCTCGAGTTACGTTCATTTCCCGATTTATATATTTTTCCTGTGAATATAATTCTTCCCATGTGTTCACAGTTCACTAAAGCCATATAATAACTTTTTTATTACAATTGCTCTCATAAATTCTTATTGGATGTAATATTTAACAGTCGTATCAGACGGGACGAGACTCATCGGGTAAAGACAAATTGGTTGAAACGCCTTTTCCTCTGACATTTTATGTACGGCTGAGACTGAGAAGAAACAAAAATATACTAGTAAACTGTTTGGAATAATTAAAATATACGAACGAAACAAATAAAATACAGAAAGGTACATAATCACGCTCAGCTCAAGTAACATTTATATACAACATGGATGGTTGAAAATATATGAAAAAAAACTTGATTTAGATGTCAGTTTTGAATCTTTATTTTCCGACAAGAATTATGTATGCAGGTATGTACGACATCCATCAACATTATAATAAACACCAACGTTGTTGTTGTGTTTCTGATCATCATAACTACATACATTGTTGAATTACAGACAAACGTTGCGAAGCTTAATCGGGTAACGGGTAGGCCGGTTCAGGTAACCGGAGACTTTATGACAATCGATATAAAAATACGTAAATGACATGAGCACAAATACGTAGACGTAGGATACAATGAATTCAAACACGCCATATAAATTATTGGACCGACCAAAGTACACAGTGGCACAAATGGAACATTGACGATTGATTGCTTATTTTGCATCGATCAAGCATAAAATGTCACATAGAACACGAACGGCTTCGGCTAAATGCCAATATGCTGAAGGTGTTAGTCTAGAATCGACGACTTGAACAGAGTCCTTTATATGGTGGTTAACTTACCAGCAGCATGGTCAGAACAGTGCCAGATAAAGTGCTCCGATAAAGCAGCATGGTCAGAACAGTGCCAGATAAAGTGCTCCGATAAAGCAGCATGGTCAGAACAGTGCCAGATAAAGTGCTCCGATAAAGCAGCACTGGAGTCATTAGCGGACGAGAGAAGAACAAAAAAGTGGAGTTCCCCCTCTTTGGCAATTCTAAAAAGTGGATTTTTTTAAAGGTGGAAAAATTGCGGATTCCCTTATTTTATAGACAATTACCGTTCATTTGGAAGATTGACTAGTCCGCTAGTGACTGGAGTAGACCCAATACCAATTGTACGTGGCCATACAACTTGGGTTGGATACTGGCTGGGCTGGACCTGGACTGCCTGCATGTACGGTATGTAGTACATATGGATGTATGTATCAATATATGACATGTTATGTACCCAGCGGCTTAGTAAACCGCTAATGCAGTATGTAGTGAGAATGAAACACTTTTGCCGAAACGACAATGTCACACACGTGAAATGCATGAATATGATGAAACCGAAACCAGAACGAAACGGCTGAACATAACATGTGCATGTTAACGTTATGTGTAAGCTGCAAACATGTGCTACCGGGCTGCAGCACACAACATCCGCTGAGCAGAGCAGCCAATAAATATGGCAACATACATTGTACGGCTTATACACAAAAATACCCAGTAATAACAGTAATCATATCGAAGATTTCAGTAAATATTTGATGTTCAATTCTAGAAAACAATCTCAGATTATAAACCTTGGCATCTACGTGAGGATAAATATATGTAGGGTTAGTGCAGGCTTGCAGTCACAACAAATGTGCTAGTGGATGGTGCTATGTATATGCCAAAGCATGGCACGTTGTATGTACATATGTATGTGCTATCTATGAACACAACCAACCATGCCAGAACCGGGTATGTCCGGTTATAGCTGGATATAACCGGATACGAATGCCAGTTCGTGGCATAAATCAAAAGACTATGCACAATATACCATTATAATAATCGGTTAAAAAGACCTGTTCTCGATGCTAAGGCCCCTTGAATTTTGATAGCGGTGTTGAATATTTTCGGCTCAAAACTGCTCATATCCAACAAACACATCTGAATTGCAAAAATCCTATCTGTGTGTTGATTATTTGAAAGAGCAGTAATCCTGTAAACAGGATTTGTTTGCTTATGCTACATAATATCATATAAAAATACCACCTGTCACCTTATCGGTAAGACCTGCAATTCAAATTATAGCACTCATCATACAATTTTTACTTTTTAATGGTTAGGAGAAATAATATAACTTAATCAAACGTAACTTCAGATACATCATTGAGATTTTGAAACTATTGTATAAACAAGGAAAAACCAAATAGTGAAAAGGGTTAAATCAAATTAGGTTGTTTTTGACACTAAAAGATATCGCTTATGAGCGCTTGGCTGTAGTTGACTGTGTAGATCGCAGATACATGATCCGGATAAAACCCGACCACATTAGCACATTTAATGTTTGTACTGCTTGTTGATTTTATTCCCATTAAAATAGAATAATATAAGTATATATGAAAAATGGACATCTTAGAAAATTTTACCAGGACAATAGTAATAACGTAGCGAGAATATCACCAATATTAACAATTTCACGAGTAATTACATATAAGCGAGTTCATTTGCCTCCCCATTCTAGTGAAGAAATTTTAGAAATCCCGTCTTACATGGAGTGAATAAAACAAGGTACAAAGTAAAAATTAATTATAGGCTGTTCACCATAGAAAAATGGACCTAACGTTAGTTCAACTCAAATTGGCGCATAATTCATTCCATATTGTTTTCCCAAGTTGGCATAAAATCTTGATGTTGAAACATTGATAAAAAACCATTATACACGAATAAAAACATATCAGCAATCATTTCATGAGCAAAAAGAATCGACTGGAACAATTTCATAAAATTTTAAGCATAACATCAGCGGAATAGAGAAAAACAGAAGTTGATACTAGTAATCTGATGATCAAACATTTGCATTCAAATAGAAGTTACGGATAATGAATTTGATTCGAATGTAATACATATCGTACCGATAACATCGATATCACATTTATCTGGTAAAGTAACAGGGTATGGAGTATAGCATAAAAATTAGAATGCGGTCATGTCAATTCATATTTCTTGTCACTGATTTGTTTTGCTTAGTGTAAAACCCTTCTTCTGAAATATCCTAATATAACTCCAAAACATCACTGGTATTTTTAGATCCCGGAAGTCTGTAAACACTGCATTAAATGCAAACGAAAAAGGCTCATGTTCTGTATGATTTCCAATCGTATCGTGTTGTATGTAAGATGAGTATTGTCATGAAACTATCTTATCAGTTAACGTGATGTTTTACTCACTCTCACAGCTTAAATAAGGAACATGGCATCGGTCAGGACTAAAGTTTACGATAACTGTTTCACATAATCATAATTAGACTCAAGCTTAACAATAAGCTGTCAGAAAAAGATCATTTGAGTTGAGCAATGTCGACCAGCACAACTAGAGAATTAGTTGGAATTATAAAGGCAATCCACTTAGTTGGTTGTCGGTACCCGGTTCGTCCATGATCGAACGTTGTTGACGTTTCGGGGGCTTGAGCAGCGGCGGCAGGCTGTTGTGCTGCACCGGCTGCTTGAAACGTTCGCTCAGAGACGGCTGAAAATGTAATACTCTTGTTCATTTTTTGTGTAAAAACTTTTAAATTAAACTAAACTACGGATTAAGATTCAAAAACTTTATTTGATTTTTTGCTGTTTAAGGCGTTTATAAGGTTATAACGTACCCCGATGAGTCCTTTGACCACTCGCTTCATCATGTCACGTCTGGCTTTGTCAGGCATCTGCGCATGATGAGGGTTCATCACATGGTTGTCCAGTTGCTTAATGTCAAACAAACTAACAATTACAACCTCTAATATCAAACTAATTATGCATAAAAATAATGGTAAAAAAAACAAAGTGAGATTATTTTTAACCATGAAATCGAAATGTGTACAGTAAGTCATAAATTATCGCAGAAACAAGCCTTAATATGTATTTGAACACCTTCACTAACCTGATGCGCTTGAGCATCGTACTCGGGTATCTCCTTCATTAGGTCACGGACTTCGGGCACGCATTTAAGCTACAATAGACTTTCATTTAATCAATTCAGCAAGTTATTATTTGATTCGGTGTACTGGGGGAACTTGGTATAGGTTAACCATACTTTATCCAAGCAAAAACTAAAAATAATAATTTGACAAACAACAAATAGAAATAACCAACGAGCAAAATATAAATCTGGCACAGATAAGTCAGGAATACGCCGCACTGCATTTCGTCGTGGCCGTGCGTCTGCAGACACTTGAGGGTCAAATACAGCAGTTGCTTTCCCGAATCAATGTCCACTTTTTGGGCGTCAATAAGCTGTAAAAGGTAGGTTCTTCCAGACAGATTCATTCAAGATGATCCGATTTTTTCGTTACTTCGAAAATTTTACCGCTATCTTCTGGCGTCTATTCAAATTTCAGCGCGCGTTCAAACCAAAATTTCTTTTTGTTCACATTAGATGTGGACAACATACTAATGAACAAGCCCAACTCTTATAGTAAAAGGCTTTTAAAAATGTTACACAATACCGGACCAAGATAAATTACTGTTTGCCTCATAGATTGTAGCACAACGACAACCAACGTGTTGCAATGTTGGAATGAGCAGTGTGCCAGCCCGTTGCGAGCACTGCGTGTCCGGCCACGAAATCGCGTTGAACACAAACTGCACCAGTGAGGGCATTGCCATCTAAAGTCATTCGTTATTTAACGAAGAAGTCGTGTACCATTTTGCAAAATCACTGACACTAGGCATAACTTAGAAACATATAATAATGCTTGGAACATCAGGACAAAGCCCAAAACTCATTCACTCCATGACCAACATCATCATTCATCACGGACTTGCCCCACTGGCTAAGATCGTTGTTCTGCTCCAAGCTGGGTTTCGTTCGATTAGAGTCCTGAAATCAGAGTGAAAACACGTAAAGAAAAGCAACAGAAATCAAGTTATGAAAAATTTATTCGACTCGAACTCGGATTGCACGATAATTACTGTAATATGTGAATTTTAAGTGAATTAATGAATGAGGAGAATAACGAACGGTTTTATGGGTGAGCATGATGGTTTGTACGAGTGCGACGTATTCCCTGGACAACATACAAACGCAGTCATCTGCAAACATCTGTGCTGACGTTGGCTCGTCTTGCTCCTCATCGGTCGCAGTACCGTTGGTCGCTGTAATGTACACATTTAACAATGTATTGACTCAATGCCCGACTAGAAGTAACACGTAGACTGGTTGATTGACTAAACTGACAAACGACAACCAACCACTCCTCATTCTGTCCATAATGTCCTGCCATTTCGGCTCCAACACGGCCCACATATGCGTGATGAAGCTGGCAATGAAGGGCTGTACGAGCACCATGTTGGTCGGGCTGCTTTCCGTGGCCAACACCAGGTTACGCCAAATACGCCTAAATACAGCAACTCAATACATCTTAAAATAAACTGGTAATGATCACTCTGACCAACTTGATCATAAATCGTAGCCTGTAATCGGACCAGGCCGGCAATGTCTCTACCACAGCATATTGCAGGTACTGACTGGCTGATGATACTTCCATGAAGAAGTCAACAGGAAACCGGAGCATCAGCAGGCCGCACACGTTTTGACTGAAACTATTTTACTTCATACAACGAAAACCGACTTAAAAAATCTGTGGAAACAATAACGAAACCCTCAACACAGGAAGTACAAAAACAACACCAGCACGAAAAAATCTAATCGACAACTACTAACGTGCGGTCAAGCATGTGGTTGAAATACACCCGAAAAATCTCAGCCTGATTCTCAGTCTCGGCCTTGTCAGTTGCCTGCTCAGACGGGTCAGCGATCATCACTAAATGAAGAATATAAATCATCGAATCGAAGATACGACAAAAATACTGGTAACAACAACAACAACCTGTGACGGCCTTTTTCTCGACTTCAGGCAGATCAGTAGCCAAGGGTCCACCATACGATTCGTGGATTAGCCTACCCACGGATGGCGTGTGAAACAATGCCAAGGTACTGAACAAAAACACCATATTGCTATTTTGCATTGAAAAGTACAGAGACCACATATAAAAATGAGAACAAACCCAACCGAAGGAATGCAAAAAGGGCGGGTAATGCGGGTGCGAGTAACGAGTAAACGTTCGGGTTGGACACGTCGAATACTCGCAGCTGCATCAGAATGCCATCCAGTAGGTTGATGTGACCACGAATCTAACAATACATTCATGTCAAACAACATCACCATAGCATGGTCGTCATACATGTCAGTTAGACTCAGTCAATCAGTAAGTCAGTCAATCGGTCAGTTAGTCAATCAGTCACTCAGTCAGTCATTCAGTCAGTCAGAATCAACATACCAGTTTTCTGTTGGCCACAGCCTGACTGCTTGACGCTTGTTCATTGGTTGGTGCTTGTTGGTCGAGTCCCCAGTACGCGAGCAGACGCACTGGATCGGACAGCACACTAAACAGGCATCCATTCATGAAGGAAGTACGTACACTCATCATTGATAATGGTACCAGTACATACAATCATCCTTGATGATGGACTTGCTTGTTAATCACCAACATGTTCATATTGACAAAGTACTCGACACTGGCTTTAAACGTGGCTTCGAGGAACGTGTACTGCTGGTTGGGGTCGGTGAAGTGGTTGGATAGAACGGTCAGGGACTGCAGCAGTTGAGCCTGTTGCATCAGGGACAGATGACCCTGTTGCAGGATAGACTGTGCCAGCTCGAAGATAGCTTGAGAATGCGGCTGCAAAATACAGCAAATGAAAACACATTCAGCTGCGAGGATGTGCTTTCGTAATCGCAGGTGTTAAAAGATTAATATATCAGAATGATACATGGTAAAACTGGAGTTAGTTGAAGAAGATAAACTCATGTAACATTTTGGTATGTACTGATCGTCATCAAAACCAACCAAACATACGGCACTGAAATCAGAACATGTCCTAAGCAATCCACTGAGCACGTGCCGTTGCACACTCAGCACTGGCTCCAGGTGTGACGGCGTCTTCAACAGTTCAGGGCAGCTCGCGTTCATTGATAATACGCGTTTGGTCTGAACAATAATTACATCATTTACCGAATAAAATCAAAACATTTATTACACGGTTCCTCGAATCATAAATACTAAAACAATAACACGGAAAAACCAACCAGCGTTAGAAAGTCAATTAGTTTGACAGGATAAAGATGCAGAATAACAAAAAGAGCGGACAACGTGGACATGGCGTAATTGGTGATGATCAGGTTTTGTTGGTTGAGGCAGAGCTGCAGTACGGCATCGAACAACGGTACTGATTCAGCCAGTATCTGAACCAATTCGTGATTTATTGCTATTGTGTCATATTAACTGAATACGTTTAAAAACCTAATTTGATCAAAACACTATGCAATGAGCAATCTGCAGTCAAATCATACCATGCAATCGGATTAACCTGGTCACGTTCAGCATGCTCGTTGAAGGCACCAAACGCTACTTTCATCAGTTTGTTCATCGCGTCCCATTCATCGGCCGGCACTAAAAAAATTATTTGAAATCGATGCCAAATAACATAAATGATTGGTAAATAAAGTGTAGGTTGCCACTTGAGTGCTACCTTGGCGGTATCGGTACAATACTTTTACCTTAAATTCGAATACAATAACTTCTCTACAGTAATGCTTCCCACAGGTAACTGAAACTGACTCATATTTACAACCTTGATCAGGTGTGCCCAGAACACGTTGTTTGATCCAGTGCTCACACAGGCCGAACACCCTTTTCCAGCCCAATAATGCAATGCTATCCACCACCATACGACTGCATCGGGCACGAATCGCTGTAATACAACAACGATGACATTAGCAACAACAACAATAACAACAACATTACATTATAACAATGATGCCATTAGCAACAACAATAATAACAACAACCTTATAACAAAGAATCAACGATACAACCAATAACTAACGCATGATCTCATTGTGTATCTCGGTGGTCGGTTCATCATAGTCCATTTCAACGAACTTTCTCATCAGAGGATTATTGAGGTCGGGTTTCAAGATGGCATTGGGTATCAGGTCCAAGTAGTCGGGCACCACATCGACCAGACATTTACTCAGAACAGGGTTGTTAATAAATGCACCCAGCAAAGCCGAGGCCTCATCGCGCAAACGCTGCAATCATTATTTTCAGATAATGAAACGAGCAACTAAATTTGAAAAGCGTATTATTAATTATCCTACTTATACCCAACAATAAGCATTTTTCTTTTCTATGTTCTTACCAAAGATGGATGTTGAAAGAATGCGATGATGGCGTGAATGTATGAGGACATCATATCCGGCATACGGAATGATCCATCATCCGATCCCGACTTGCTATTCTGATTCTGCAATATTATACAACACTTGATGAAATGCTGTGCTACATGCTTCTTAAAAAATTATAAACTCGCATAAAAGGAAGTTTTTCATAAATACAACGAACACTGAGAATGCACAAATGGTGACCGAGCGCACTGAGAATGCCACACAATTCTTTGAGGAATGCGTACTGCTCGTTGTCGATCGTGTCCGATGCTGCTCTGCAATACAACAATATGATAATAGAATAATCATAGTCTGGACGAAACACTTAGATATTCATTACCATTCTGCACATTTTATGAATCCAAATACGATAACTTCTCGAGTAAGACTTACGACAAACGACAATCAACAGAATCTAACTCACATCAAACTGAAATGTAAAGCCCAAACGAATGACCGGTTATAGTTAAAGAAGGTAATACAAAAATGGCATAAACAAGCAAAAATGGCACAAACTTTGCAGCAGTGAGTACGGCTGTCATGCAGTCTTTGCCAAGCAGCGCGTTTACTGCCCGTTGCTCATCCGGTTTTTGGCTCTGCAAACAATGTATATCATGCTTATCAAGTACGCTTGACCGATTACCTAAAGTGGATCAACTTGGCCTTGTCACGATTGTATTAATGAACGTTAATCATAATTCTGACCTCTGCTTACATGAATTAGAAAAAAATTATATCATTAGCCAAGCACAGCGCAATTTTCGGCTCCGTCGAGCTTACCTACTGTTGTTTAATCAAACAAAAAATTTTTTTAGCAATGAGAACAACGTGCATCTAAAATCTAACCTTTCTGGCTGCCAATTGCCACAAAACAATGGCAGCCAACCGTCGTGTTACGGGATCGTTTAACCTGGCACTCGTCAAACACACAATCTGCTGTAGATAAGGTGCCAGAGCCGACATATTCGCCATTTCAACGAGTTCAGCGAGCAACTGCAGCGCCACGCACATCAGATCTGGCTGCAACGGCAACCAAAATATAGTTTGTGTGATCTTAGTGATCTGATCAGAAAGGTTGAAAAAAACTGACGGGCAATGGCCGAAACCCCAGGGCAACGCGTCAGGGCCTGTGTCTCAATTTGAAAAGTTATTTTTACAAAAAAAACCAGCGGGTACGGTATGATACAATCGAGAATGGTTGATAAAAGTGAATAAACGTACCATATGCTGTGCCTTTGTGATGGCATTGCAGCACTCTTCAAGCCACTGGGGCATGCACATGGCAATGGCGTTATTGAGCTCCTTCTTGCGAGTGCCGACGTCAATGGTGCACATGGTGGCAACGTCCTGCACCAGCCGCATCCATACGTTCAGCACAAACGCGTACTGATGCTCCTGATCGTACAAACATCATATAAGCATATCATCTAGCAATGGCACATAACACAATATAGAATAACTAAGATGAACAGTGGTCTTTCGAAATACACTGTTGATCGATGGGTGCATTTACAAAATGTAAAAAATTGAGCTTATTGTGCTGCAGCAGTTTTACACATCGACTGCAGTACAAACAAGGTACGAATTAGTCATCAACAACCAGAACAACCAAAACCAACCCCAGTTTGTTGCAGCACATCACATTCTTCCAGAAAGTTTGGCCAGTTTTGTGGCCACATGTGCTTGACCATCTCGACCACGCACCGACACAGCACCTTGATTCAAATCAATTCATAATATAATTTCAATCTGTATCAACTGTGATACTCAAGACTTCTAGAGAATAAATCCAACCTGTTCGATGGGCTTTGGCCACGTGTTTTTACTGGACGCGCTCACAATGTGGAAACAACTCTTTTTGATATCAAGACGTGTCTGGGCGTCCAGCTTAGTCCATTTGTATCTGAAGTATGCACATAACAAAATCTGTGATATTGCCAGCACAGCAACGTTTTGTACTTTATTTAAACATTTGAGCTAAGTGTACTATTGTTAGAACATAGAGCAAAATGAATGAGAAGAAACTAATAGGGCATCATACTAAATGACTAAGAACTCAGCGTGGTATGCGGAATAAAATGAAAAAATGCATGATGATTTTTAGAGATAAAAAAACATACATTTTATAAAATAAGCTAACCGGACAGCATGTTCAACAAGTGACAAAGCGCTGTGCTGTATCATGACCGACATCCAGTCAGATGCCTTGCCACCCGTGCCCATGTGCCTCATACAAACAACAAGTCCCAACGATGCAGGGTTATCACACGATTCTCGCAAACGTTCCAGTGCCTATTCAACGTAAATATAGGTTCAGCAAAATTTTCACTTATAAATGCGCTACATTACAAATATAAATAAATACTTGACGAACCTGATGTGCTTCTCGTCGTTGTTCCTGAGTGGCCGTGTTTGCGTAAATGTTGGTGATGATCTGTTCAAAGTACTCTTCCTGGTTGACGCATTGCCGCAGATCGGCCACACCATTGCCCATACGCGCCATCCCTATTTACCAATCTAAATCACATATGTTCATTCTTTTCACAACAATACTGTAGCCTTTATAACCATAACTTTAACAACTTTAATAATACAACAGCAGCAAACAACCCGAATCCTTCATTCGGTTCGACAAAATCGATGTTTGAACCCACTATCTTATGACTATACGAAACCTGTTGTCGCTAATTACATTTTATTTGCAAAGTTATAGCCATTATCAATTTCAATTAGTAATGATAAAATTTCAAAAGCATTAATGATAGTTATAATATCGAATAACTTTGTACAACAGGAAACAAACCGTCAACGCCAATAAAAATAAGCCAGAGTAATTGTTTAACAGCAACATGTGATCGCAATACAATAAAGAGAAAGCCTTCATAATAAAAGTGAATTGTATGGAATAATAATTCCACTCAATACAATCTTCCAGTTTCAGAACACAGAAATTTCGAAATCAAACGCGAACAAAGTTTTTTGACGAACGATTGACTATCATTATTGCACATCTGTGATGAAACCGAAATCCATTATAAAATAGCAACAACTTGAGACACAATAATGAAGAATGAGTGAATTAAGTTGAATATGAAATAAAGCAGGCGAGCACAACGTGAATGCAAAAATAGTCAGATCACCATATTATAGTCGGTTTAGCATGGGATATTTTGAAGCGATGTTAATTCATAAACGATGCTCCTATCGTAATCCCAACTAATGACCAAAAAACAAGTAACAAAGCGACTGAAAGTGATTGTTGAGACGGAAAGCGACAAGTAAACCAGCAATCCGGTTTTCAAGTAAAGTTAAATATGGAATGAATGTAAAACACTCGTATATAAATCGTAATTTGGAGAATACAAAAAAGCGTGGACGCAACGACGGAGATCTGTGCAGGACAGTCGCATGAGACCAGAATCGATTCGATACAGGTACATTTTAACATGAAAGTTGGACAGGAACAAGAAAATTAGAAGTTGTTTTCAAAATCAACAATAATATAGAATGCAGCATAGAAAACGAAAAGGACAAACATCATTCAATAAGGAGTCTTCAATAAGGAGTCAATATCTGATGATTGCGATGTTGCTTATTAAAGATTTCATCAAATTGCGTTTGCGTGTACAGAACACTCAAACCAAGAACACTAATTACATCATAGCATTCAAATATAGTAAGAAGATTAACACACAAAAAGTAAAGAGTAATGCGATGTAGTTGCTTGAGGGTTAAATGCTTTATGAACAATTAAATTAGTTTCGTATTTTATGACTGACTCATTTTGCGCCATGCAGGAAGTATAAATTAGTCAAATTTTTTTCGCCCTAGGTTTATAATCACATAACGGATGCCGAAAATTGTCATTTAATAAAAAAACCGGACCAGAATTGAACGGTAGATAGAAAATTCTCAACATGGCGCAAAATCAGTCATGGATGAAAGAATCGAGCTCGAATATAAGAGTGGCTGAATACGTGGCACATGATACAAATTACGAGAAGTAAGCACAACTGCTGCAGCATGTGCAGGACGCTGACGGAGAGGAGGATATGTCTGCTTGCTTAATACAGCCAACATTTTGACCACATCAACATTTCGACTGGTCTATCTTTCCATTCAAAGGCGTTCGCTGGTCATCGTAGCTAAAACACAGTGCGAATGAGTGAGTGACATAATGGGTAGAGTAAGTAAGTTAATAAGAGTGGAATACAACGATGTATTATCTTTGTTCAGTCAGTTTAAAATTTTAGAACTATTCTAATATGACAAAGCAAAGAAATGAAACGAGTCTTGTACGCTTTACTATAATACGACTGTTGTAACAATTCCCACGAAATCCAACCGAGTATTCTGTGCGGCCATAAGCTCCTGGAAAAAGTCATCATCAGGCACGGTTACGGCTTTGGATTTGGTACCAGAGTTGGGTTGGCGCAGTTCTGCGCGCTGGTCGTCGATACGAGTATCCTATAATACAAATTATAGTTTCCAACAATAAACAGAAACAACTTGCGACATTTAAAGCATTTGGCCATGTTAATTCACAAACACTTGATTGATTTTTGAATGAATACAAACAGAACAGCATAACCTACTATCTTAGTAGCCATCTAAAACACATCCTTCAAACCTGACAACGCATGAGCATCTCGAAGAAATCCTCATCTCGATCTGGTTGCACCTTCTTCTTGTTTTTATGACTGTTGACCCGACTGACCGGTTGACTGGTACTTGGCTGATCCATGTCTGCCGCCGACAAACGCTAAAATACACATCCCCATGAAACATAAATGATGTTATTTTGACTGGTGATTGCATGTGCATTTGTGTATAAATATATTCACCGTTGAAATACCAAACAACTAAACAAAACTACCAACGTTACTGCCGGATGTAGCCGGATCAGACATCTTTTTGGTGAGCATCGGCTTGGCAGATCGTGACGAACCACTCGATACACGACTGCTCGCCACCGAACCAGAGTCTGAAGACAACACCTGTTCAGACTTGTAACAACTTTAGGTTAGTCAATCATTATCATTGTGAATGTAATGACAAAGCTCTAATAAACAAATCCTTTAATAAGAATCAGAGCCGGTGTGATGAAAAATACGAAACACACCTGTCAGTTACCGGCAGATGAGAATATAATACTTAATAATATACCAACCTGGTTGATTACCGGCAGCCGAATGGTTATCCCACATGAGTCCGTCATCTCTGTTGCTTGCCATGACCAGTTCAGGGTTGTGTAACCCAGGTAGGAACGCTCGTTGATCGTCCATACGACGAGCCTGCATACCCACGACCAGCTCCATAAACTGTTCCGGTGTCAGTGCCGACGAGTCAATCGTGTCTGAATCACATAGTCAAATTATCAATAAAAAAACAGTAAAAAAGTGCTTTGTAACACAAAATCCTGCTGTTTTAGGAACCCACAAAAACTAAATGTAGCACAGCACAACCACTGACATAATGACGAAAAGCATTCTTTAAACAAATAAAACCCAGAACATAACAAATAAAAAGCACATGCCAAGCAATGTAAGTAACTGACCGAAACCATCACATGCAGGCGTTGGTATCCGGTATCTGCCGAAACACGGGTAAGACGTGGATTGTCTGTCGATCAGACCCAACTGACTGTCATCGGTAGTGTCTACAAACTCTACGGCGCAAGCCGATGTATCAGGCATCAAATTGTTTATCAGCTTCTTTCTGGCCATGGATGGTGTCGATGTACCGGTTGGTCTGAACTGTCTCATCGACACGATACTCTGCCGTTGAGGCTGTTGTCGATCGATAACCGTGTTGGCTGTGGTCGACGGAGATTGATCCGATGACAGCAGCAGCTGTTCGTATTCATCAATCGGTTGATGACACTTTATACCACTGCGCAACGACCATGATTTCTGTTTAGGCAGTTTCAGGGCCGTTAAGGCAGACCGTCGACGACCGTGAAACGGGTTGATATGACGCATGAAGTTGTTGGTTGATGATGTTGTTGAGCTAATATTTGTACAGTTGGTGGTGTTGTTGTTATTGTTGTTGCAGGTTAACGTTGACGAGTCTGGTTCGTTGTTGAGTTTGTGCATCAACGGTTCGGTGCCGATGATGGACCAACGACGAGTCAGCCGTTGGGTTCGGGTCAGCTTGCGGACGGGCTGGTCAGGCAGGGTACTCACTGATGCATGTTGATGGGCTACAATGGTCGTCACACACAACATCACAACAAACAAGCTAAACACGGTAGCCCGTAAGTCTCAATCCGCTGTTTGATCATGAATTTATAACATTTCTTGGACTGGATTATTCATGTTTTGGGGTCACAACTTCAGCTAAAAATTGATCGGGTTCAGACTTTCGAGCCACCCTGCATGATAAACGAGCACAAGCACAACAAACCAAACATTCACAAGCACAACATACAACTAGTAGAACACATTATAGCCGGATTTTTTGCTCTAAACAAATTTTGCGGAAAGAAAGTGTTAAATAACTATCCACATGATGTATGCTGTTCGTTCGTCAGGAATTTCAACCTCATGATGATTGATGTAGAAACAAAAAATACATTTACTTGATTCCAGGCGAGTATAAAGAATTACGACAAGAGAAAATCTACTATATAATACTACTGAAAGCTGAACAGTTGCATAAAAAGCGGTATCAACTTGAAAACAAGCAACAAAACACCCAAACAACATGAAACAAAAACAAAACACCCTAAAGAAAGAGCAACAGATGGATGCGACTGATGGAACACAAAAATGAAATGAACTATTCTATTTTGAAGAAGGAAACGTACTGGCTTTGATGATATCGACGGATCGTACTCGATTCTCCTTGTTATCAGTAGCGATCATGCTCACATCGGCCCGTTGGTCGTTGATTCGCTTACTCTGCGCCCGACTCAAAAGCTCAAAGAAATCATCGTCAGCCGCCAGACCACGTTGTTTGGGTGGACGCAGGATGCCGCCTTCATTTGGCAACTGAAACACACAACATACTCTGGAGTTGAAATTAAACATTTTGCGGTAGGGTATATACATATATTTTTCGTCTGTAATACCAATCAATTAAGAGTTTTACGCTTTTATTTTCAATAAATACAGATAAGAAAAGAATAAATAAAACCAACCTCCATGATCGACTTAGACGTGGTAGCCTTTTCAGATGATTTCTGAAAATTATGTGCCCTTGTACATTTTTCTCATCATGACTTATTTTGATTGCTTAAGAACAATACTGTTAAAATCTGTAAGTTATCGCTTTCCATTACTAATACAATACAACTCCAATACTACTACTAAAAATAATTAGCAACGCTTGATGAAGGCGTGGAGTGGACTTACCTCGGACACATCAACAAAGGACACGGATCGGACTGACTGGCGTTGACTGGACTCGGCACCAGACTCAATCCCAATCACATTCAGTTTGTCCATACTCGCACGCCGAACAGATCCCTAAAAAGTTACGATAATCAAAAGTTATATATGATGTATGATATATTATATATAGATGTTTTTTACTTAGACAGTACAGTGAATCAAAGCACTGAGCAAATATAAAATCAGCAGTAAAATCCCACCTGTTTGGTAACATCCAGCATGAGATCTTGCTTATCTCGCCACAGCCATTTTGGTTTGTCCGAGTTGATAAGTGACGCTGGTAAAGCCAACTCATAGATGTCCACAGGCTGCGGATCTGTCGAGTTGTCCGGCGTCAGCACCTGTCAAATGTAGTGTGAGTGGCTATTGATTTAATAGCTGCCTGAGCAAGTGGTCAAACGCGAAATAGTCTATTAAAATATTTTCGTCGTAGCAACATATTAATATTCTAGAGCAATGGTTTTCACTGATTCCTATAAATATCAGCTTATAATGGCTATTTTGACGTCTAATTTTGGAGCACAGTAAAAGTGGTTACTGGCTTATTATACCTGATCACACGTGCACGCATTCTCATCGTCACCTTCCGTACCCGAAGATCGCGCACCCTCGAATCGTTCGCGAATTCGCTGCAGATTTTCGGTGGCCATGCGCTCGCCGTGTTCGTCGCCAATCTGTACGAAAAAAATATGTTCACAGCACAGTCATAAAGATCATATTACGACATATGAATAAACTGCCGAACTAAAAACGTTAACACATTTTTGCAAAACGGGCCAAGAGTTAATTTGTTTACATGAGAGTGATGATTCAAGATTGGGATTTGGTTTCAATGCATATGTTCACTGAAGCGCAACATGCCTGCTTCAAAGTTCATACACAGACTGCTGGTGCCCACTAACTTATTTACGGTCCATAACCTGATCAGAACGCTGTTTAGGTGCCGTCACAAATGCCACAGTAGCCACAAAGCACAAACCATACAACTTTTCAGGCACAGATAAAAAAATGGTTTCAGAATAGTTCATCTGAGTCGTTAGAGTGTTACTCTCTGATTACCACAAACTCATTTTTTGAAAAACATCTAGATTACATGTGTATTGTATGCATCACATAAGTTGGCACATGTACAGTATGCATATACCATGTACGTCAACACCCCATAATTCACTTTATGTCGCACGCGCATCATCGTTTCAAAAAATCGCAGTACAGCGCATAGGGGAGTCGTGCGTTAATCCACGACTGAATGGTTGCCAAATTACACGAAGCTTACACCCGATTCCTCAACACATAAGTGTACAACTAGGCAAACAATCCTCATCATTTCAAGATACACAATCTGCAACTGAACAGAACTCAACTGAAGTAACGATTTTGATTTAAAATACAAATACTCAACGCCGCATACCATGATAAGCTTATATAAATTTTACTAGGACGTGTGCGTTACTGAGGATATCAAGCCACACACAAGTGGCTCAGCTGCTTAACCAACTATTATCGTATTCATATACATATGGGAATGGGGACTCAGAAAGACGAAAAATGAAACTAACATCATTAGATAAGTTGTAGTGTAGCAATGAGAAGTAGAGCGATCTGGGATAATGTTGGAGGGCAAAATGAACGTTACCCAGCGACCAACTGGCCCGAGCCTCGCCCACTTTGTCACCCAACTCACGAGCAATGCACAGGTGTTGTTCGTGGTATTTTATCGCTAGAAGGAACACATTTATCAAACACCAGGTATGGAGCGGTATCTTGGAAAAAAATTCTCTTCCAAGTTAGAGACATAAACGCTAAGATTCCGATTTCGGTTGACAAAAATAACAATGGATGTTACACAGAAAATATAGATAGACAAAACCTTGATTGTAATCCTGCATGAGGGTGAAGGTATTGCCCAGTGAATAACAGAGTTGGGCCTCAGTGGCCCGTTCACGCAACTCAACCGCCAGTTGCATCGCTAACCTGCAATTAATTTTAGGATCATCATTCGAGAAAGGCACACTGAGTGGAACGATTCTCAAGACAAAACAGTAACCCTGATCAGCCACACAACTTTACCTGTAGTATTTGATGGCCATAACAAAGTTGCCGAGAAATACGAAGGCATTTGCCAGATTGGAGTATGCCCGACGCATTGCCTGCTTGTCGCCAAACTCCTTGGCAAGCTCAAGTCGCTGAAATATTAGGAACTAGTTAACACCAATTTTAAAAATGAAATGGTACAGTAACTCAAAGAACGCTTCTAGAATGAATAACATTAACAATATAATGGAATGTAATTTTATTAGTATAATGACCGTTGATTTATAGTAATTTATAGCAAATGAAAACGTATGCACGAACTTTGTTGTGAAAATGGACGGCCTGATCAAAGTCGGCGAGTAGATAGAGCGTATTACCCAGGTTACCCCATGCTCGACCCATCGCCGCTCTGTCTTGTAGCTGTTCAACGATCTCCAGATTTTGTCTGAAAGAAAGAAAACAATATATTCGGATGTCCGTCCATACATTCAAAATGCGCCGAATTTTTTCTGGTCTTTTACAGGTTGTAAAATTAACAATCCTTGACCAACTTGAAGTAATCGACAGCTTTCAGCAAGGACTGTCGCACTTCATCTGCCGTGTTTTGAGATGAGCAAGACGAAAGGCTGGCATTAAGCGCTGAGTGATGTATGATGGTGGTAGCCGTGGTAGCCGATAGACGACCGAGGTATTTGCCCTTGGCGTGGTACACATTGCCCAGGTTGTAGAGCGCACGCGATTCTGACACCTACGATCATAGGCCATCTAGCTTTTTGCTTGAGTGTTGGACTTTAAAACTTTTACTTTTTGATTACGACTTTTTTAGGAACTTTAAAACCTTTTCCTCAACCCGAAATCGCAACTTCCGACCGAGAAAAAATCACAAAAAGTTGACGAATTTTGTTTTCTTTGTTGGTATTTTTATTCTCATAAAATTAAGCTTGCTTTGCAGATTTTTTTTCATGAAAATACGTTGATTATTTTAAGGTTAAAAAAATTTCAAGAATTTAATCTAGCCTAATTTTATGACAGTAAAAATTCAAACAAAGAAAATAAAAAAAATTCATCATCTTTTTGTAACTTTTGTTCTCGATCGGAAGCTGCAATTTCGGGTTGAGAGAAAATTTTTACAAACAAAAAATTTCTAAAAAAAGTTGTAACCAAAAAATTCTACTTATGTGGTTTATCGATGTTGTGAATCTAGAGTCTACACAACCAGCCAACCAACAATCAAGCCATAGTTTGCAACTCTTAAACTCATGAGAATATACACAAATAATTGAGCACAACATTTACGTAACGTACTTCACGTTTGAAGTTAGTCTTAATAATTTTAATAAGGCTGGAGTAACACACCTTGTCGGTCAGATTTCTGGACAAGTCCAGATGGCGTAGACAACAGAACACGGCCTCTTCGTACATGCCGAGTACTTTGTACGTGTTGCCCAGGTTGCCACATGCTTTGGCCTCACCCAGTGGATCTTGGATTAATCTGCAAAACAACAATTAACGATCGAAAATACATAAAAACAGTTTGTTAGAAGTTCAGTTTAACAAGCTAAATGGCTGATAACTCAAGGAAATTATTTAAAAATCTTATATAATAATAAAACACATACTTGGCCAATTGTAAGTCATGTCTGTGAAATTCCATGGCTTTCATGTAGTCACCAGTATAGAAATAGGCGTTGCCAAGCTGTGAGTATATAGCCGATAGAGTTCGAGGGTCATCTGTACCTTCGCGGAGCGCAGATTCCAGGTATTGAATGCCTGTAACAAACAAAAAGTTACTCACGATTTCTCTCGATCATTATAAAACATAAAAATACAACGTTAGTTTTAGTTATACCTTTTTCATGTTCTTGATTGCGACAACTGCGTTCTCCCTCGATGGCCAATTTGAGACATCTTTGATTGATGTCCGACGTCTCTGCATCGTCCCCGGCAACACTGTTAACTTCATTAACTGATCCTTGTGGAACTCCAGTCATTATTGCCTGAAATCAACACGATTACTCTTCTCTTCTCGTTTAGAAAATGACGGCTGTCTGTATGGTTCTCCGAAAGTTTTCAGCCTTTCAGCTCAATTTTCCAATTCCATGAGAAAAATTACGGGTATCGCGAGTCGCGACATACACGTCAACCGAGGTCTGATATCGTGGGTCTTGCGCGGGTCTCAATCGAGCGAACGGCGTCTGCGTGCATTTCTATTTTAATTCAATCAAACTCGAATAAAAAATTAAATTTTTTTTATTTTTTTTATTTGTATAATTGGAGTTTAGAACTGTGATTACCTTTACACTTTGCACATAATACCGTAACCCAAATAGGGTTACGGTAGTTAAATTTGTTAAAACACCCATGGTTAAATAATTTTCTGGCTGAAAACACCCACACCCTGATTTATGAAAATGTTTTAAAACGAAGCTCATCCACGAAGACAGCTCGGTATTACTGAAAACCTTTAGACAATGCAAAAATGACATCACCCCAACGGGTCGAAATACTCTTCTAAAACACAAATTTACGCATATCCAGAAGAAAAATTTATGTCGAATATTAGGCTAATTAAACCATGATGTGTTTTCGGGTGGCTTTGTAGAACCCCGCCTATGTCATTTCAATCTTTGATTTGGGAGTTTTTAGGCAATTTTTTAAGGTCACGCTGGTACAATACGAATGATGTGATCATGAGATCAAAGAAGCCTTTAAACTGAAAAAACAATCAAAGTATTAGAATAAATCTCATTCCGTCACTTATCAGTCTCCACAAGGGGTTTTCATCAGTGTTGTATGAAAAGTTTCAGCGTTCGCAGGAGTTTGACCAAAGTTATTAACTATTTGTGTACTAGAAAAACTATTTTAAGATCAGGAACTCAACAGGCTAGCCATTTGGATGAATTTGACCTAACAATGTATAGAGGACTAAATATTAAACGAGTTAGTGGTGTTCTAAGCCACATTCAGCAAAACCAGGGTTTTGCGTTATCAAACAAGGATGTGCTTCCGTATTTTTCAAGCTCCATCATGTGTGTTTGCAGCTTCTCCGATTACATTTCTCATCAACTGAACAGATATTTGTAAACCTCAAGTCGCTGACGGAGTTAAAGAAGTTTTTTTTATTTGTTGTGAACCTTTTCGGAATGCATAAAGCCTATCCAGGGTTTCTTGTTACTCAAAATGGTTTTGGCGCGCAATATGAGTTTGAATCTGCTTTTGGCGCTCGTTTCAACTTTCCTGAAATCATCAATTTTTTCATACGACATTTGAACAACATACGAAAGTTGCGATTGTTTCACTAAAGAAGTGATAATGGGTCCATAGAAATATTTCTTGATAACAAGTTACCTTGAACAAGCTATATCAGCAGCCAGCTAAGGTGTTTCAGAGATGCTTAATACCTGCGAGCTGTGATGTTTTCAGAGGTATTTTCTCATGCTATAATCATACGATTCAGTGGACTTAAAAAGATCAAGTTTTGGTTTATTGGCCTAATTCAAGAAAATAATTTAAGTGTCAGTCGGGTTTTCTTATGTTTTGGAAACTTTATTTGCCTTGAACTAGGATTGGCCCTTAACCAAAGCATTTGTTTTATCAAGTTTCTGAATACGCACAGGTTACAGACCGGGGTTTATTATAAATGAACACCCAGTATGAGCCGAGTCTTTTTAACTTCTGTGGTTAACAATTTGTGTGTTCAACTGTTTTTCCGATAATTATTAGACACTTGGCAGGTGTTTTTTTCACTCCAGAACTTTTTAGTCTTCAATGGGGTTTGAGAGTTTTTCAGTGAGACCCACTTACCCGGGGTTTAACAACAGAGTTTTATCTGAAACATTATCTTGACATTGCTAAACCATTTCAAACTTGAACTACAGTACCCAGATTAATAAAACTTTGCACTTGTGAACAAACTACCGTAATCTCAGTATTGGAGTGCAAAGTGTGATTAATCAGATTTCTAAGAACCGTATAATTATATGTTAGATTATATTTAAAAAGGACTACTGTAAAAGTATTACTGTAGAATTACGGTATGCGTTTAGTTGTTCAATTTGATGTTTGTCCGAATTTGTCCGAAAACATGTTTTAAAAAAATTATCCGATGCCCGAATGGAGTAATTTCACAAGAGAAGTGTCACGATTCAGTCACCGATTTCAATTATTAATTTGCTGATAAAAAAACTAATAAAAAAGTGGGTTTCTAAAATTAATATTGGTAGCCCGCCATTTCAATTCAAACACCCCTTTCATTGCTTGTACGGCTTCGGCTCAGTCATGAACACAGACTTTATGTTAGTAAAGGAGATCGCCTGGTGTAAGACTAAGAGTTAGGTTTTAGTTTCGGCTTAGGCTTAGAGTGTGGCTTTTTATTTAGGGTAGGCTTGGGCGCGTGCACCATAAAACAGTTCCGCATAAAAGACTTCTGCTAATAAACTTCCGCAAACCAAAGATCCCTATTATAGCGCTCCGTAGATATGGGTACACCCGTTAATCTAACAAAGTTCTTCTCGTTTCAAAACTATTCAAAGTTAGTTACGGTATATTTGTTTATTACGATAGGTTAGTCAGTTTCAGTTACCACTTGGTTGTGATGGGAAACCAATTGAGAATTTCGTTTAGCGAACATTTATCATGAAAATCCATCGATGCTACATTTATTCACTGATGAGTTTCGACAGGTAGAACTTTTCTTAACAGTATCATGCGTCCTGATTCTCTTAAATATCATTTTGGAACATTCGTGTAATAAAATTCTAATCTACTATAATTCTGAAATCTTTTAATATAAAATCTGATAAATTGTGGCTCAAACAAATATCTGATCATAACTGAACCGGCCAGTCATCACCACCCAAGTTTAGCCAATCCCAGCAAAGAACAGCACTGCAATGGCTTAGCTTGTGGGCCAACATTTGATCACACTTCACACGTGTATTTCACGTTTATTGCCTTAACTTATTTTAGTAACCATAGGGTCCATGAAAACCTTTAACTTAAACCATATTTACATCAAGTGAAACGTTTTATACACTTCTCTTCTTTTATTGAGGATTTTGATTAGACCTTGAGGTCAATTGAAGATGTTAAAAAGAGGAAAAACCATGGAATTACTGAAAATCCTGATTTAAAATAAAAGTAACTTTAGATACGGTCAAATAGACATCCTAATAGGTTTTTTTCAGGTCCAATAACGTATACATATATTGCTAAAAAATCATATACACTCAATAGAATGTTTTTGAGAAACTGCCCTCCAACAAGTGTATAGTTACTTTTGCCCCACCCTGTATAGGAACCTAAAGGAAAATGAAGCAATTTTCCAAAACCCAGTAGCAATTCTAGAATTTTTTTTAGTCACTACATATTTTTTTTCGATTGGGATGGGATATATATAATTACATTTTTTAGCGTATAAGTTTTTCAATTTTAGTACTTGATGTTCAGTTTTCAGTTTGAATCACTAATTTCATTGTTTGTATGGCTTCGACTTAGTCATTAGCACGGGCTGAAGAGAGATCGCTGAAGAGAGATCGCCGAGTATGAGGCTAAGAGTTATTTTTCAGTTAGTTTAGGCTTAGGCCTAGTAATCTAGTATATGGGATGAACTTGGGCGCGCAGCGCTCAAGCCTTTGCCAAATACACAGCCTAAGCATAAGCCTACACTGAAACCTAAGTTTTATGCCCCCGACTTAGACCGTTAACACCGCGTAGCAGAGGTATGATTTTTTAACCGAAAATCTACCAATCATGACTTGTCCATAACTTTTTCAGTTTGTTTTACGTTTCTGTCAAAATTCGCAACGTGACAAAAAAAATCAGTTGTAAAAGAAGAATTATCGCAGAGTAGGAAAAAATCTGGGTTTGTAAAATTGCGAAAACCTTCAGCACGCAACTAACGAAAATTCAATTAAAAAAATAAGCCGGGAGTTCAGTTTTGCGGAGAAAATTTGTTCCCATTTTTGTTTCGCACAAGTGAACAAACCGTATTACTACCGTAGTTTTATTTAACGGTGTAATTACGGTATCTCTTACAGATCAGACTAATCACCCACCCAACCCAAGACCGACGCCGGTTTCCGCTGTGGGCTTCGAAGAATTGCGGTAAAAAATCAACTTAAACTACGAATCTGACTCTAATGGTCAATATAGAAGATGAGCTCGGCAACGAGCCGAGTTTTGCAGTCATCTGCAGTTTCTTCAACAAGTTTGGCGTCATGCTCGGTCTGCAGCCCATGTCTTTCTCAAAACTCGAAAACCTGCTGACTTCGATCGATAAAGACGGCAAAGGTTGGTGTTGGTCAGTTTTATTTAACATAAGAATGGTAAAGTGCCCGGAAGTTGAATGAAAGGTAGTCATCCGGGGGAAATTTCGGGCGAGCCAACCCCAGCCGTCACGTCACGAGCTCAACGCTGATCGTCAGCAGTGCCGAGTTGCCTATGAGTTCTGGTGTAGGTCGTGGTGTCACTTTCAGTACTTATAGACACCTCTGCTTCGGTTTGCTTTAAAACAGTCAGCCATAAAAATGTCTTGAGGAACTTACTATTTGACCTTTTTTCTTATAATATGTATGTTTGATGCTTGTTGTATTTGTTTCAGTGGATAAGGAGCTGATTGACCTTCACCTGAAGCTGCTCAGATGGGTCGGTCTTCGTCATGTCCAAACAATGAAGTGGATGAATGGATTGCTCAAAGTTATTCTCCTTTTACTTTTTTTTATTCTCACTTCAAAACGATGTACAATTATTCGAGTGTGAACTGATAGATTTAAGTTGTGAATAAACGAATAGATGTAAATCATTAACTGTATCATTGTCCAATCAGCAGAACCGGCTAAGATTATTTGTTTTTCATTCATTAAGCTTTTTCAGTTTTGCTCACTTGACCCATATCTCGAAAAGGACATGTTGCAACTTGAGCGATTCGGATACGCCCATTCACCTATAGCCACCAAACTGAACGTGCTCAAGTCGCTGTGCGAGAAACAGTTCGACTATAACCCCAAGTTCCGTGAAACGGTTTGTTTAAATTGGATTAAAAAAACTTTTTTATTCGGGGTTTTTTTTCTAAAAATATGAGTGGTGATTTCTCTAGTGGTAATTCCGTACCTGAACCACGGAAGAGCTGAAAATCATAGCCATCATCATCATAGCAAGCTGCCCAAACGACTACTACCTAAGCTGAACGGGATCCAGTTTTTCTATGTTCTTTCATTGAAATATTTTACATTCAGATTCTGACTTCGTTAAACGGGGCTGATTTACGTCTGCTGCCGGTCGGAATCGATAAGTCTGGTCAGTCATACTGGTATCAGCAAGATGGTGATCTGAACGTGAGAATTTACTCGGAGGAACCGGACGATCAAAGCGGTGGTACGTGGCAGCTTAGAGTAAAGTTGGCCTATTGTTTATTTATCAATGCCTCGCTTCCAAGGGAAAAAATCAAGGCGGCACCGATAAAACAAGACTGTGTTTAGCATGGTGAGCAGTTTATGTTTATAATATTTTTTGTGATTTGCCTAGCGTTATTCTAGCATTTTTGTGTATACTTTCGCTGTTAAAACGCACTGAAAGCGGATGGATCTCATCACTCATCATATTTAATCTTGACTCTGACAACCTAACAATATTTTGTAACTTCCTTCAGGGACCGCGACCAGCTAGCTAGTCTGATAGCTCATCTTCGTCAAGGCCGAACATCAGCTGACGAAACATCGGAAATCATAGCATCAACTTCGGATGGTGATGGTGTTGTTGTACCGACCGATCCCGAGCTATTCACCACTGAAGATGCCGCTAGCAAGAATGAGAATAAAGACCAGCAACAAGTGAAAAAGAGTGGGGACACCGATGAAGATGCAAACGACAAAGATAAGTCGACGAAAAAGAATCAACCAAAAACTACTGAAACCATGGAAGTCGATAAACCAAAAACTGCTGAAACCATGGAAGTCGATCAACCAACAACTGCTGAAACCATGGAAGTCGATTCGACTGTCAATGAGTCTGCAGAAACCAACGGGGTCGCTAAATGTTCAGAGGACAAAGAACATACGTTAGAAGCTACTGTCGAGGAGAAAAATAAAGAATCAGATGTGAGAGATTCGAGAAAAGAAGGCACCGAGCTTGAGGGAGGTCAAGATTCAGAAATTAATGAAAAAGTTGCTATCGACATTGCTGAAGACAAGGAACCAATAGAAGAAGATTTACCTGATACTGAAAAGGCAAGCATTTCGAAATCACCTGAATCCAACTCGGCAACCGCAGAAACTGAGTCAAAAGACAAGGAATCGGCACCTGAAATCAAAGTCACTCCTGCCGAAGCCGAGTCATCCACAACGGTAAAGCTTGAGGCAAAGGAATTGGACGATCAACCGGTCAAGGATGAAGGAAAGACTGCTGAAGATGAGATTAACATTAAGCAAAAAGAAGATTTGGTCCCATCAACAAGTGAGGTGAAATCCGAGCCGTCAACAAATGAAAAAGTTGATGAAAAAGAAGACGAAGATGATGTCAACATCAAGGAAACGAAACCGCTCGTGATTCCGAAGAACAAGCGAGGCACCTTCCTTGATGTCCATCAATCAGAAAAACCTAAACCGGTATGCTTACGTTTTTAATGTTTTTTTTGATAAACGTTTGCAAGTTGAAAAATTCTCTTTTGTATCTTTAACGTTGACAATTATTCTCAAACTTTTTATTACTTGAATCTTGTAATTATTATTAACTAAGTGTTTGTTATTTTTGATAAATATTTTCAGAAAGAAAAGAAGGCTCAGACAAGAAAAAGCGAACTGATGACTGAGGCCAAAGCGGAAGTCGAAGATCGGAGTGGCGATGAGTCGGCGCAGGACATTCCCGACGAATTAAAACCATTTGTTAGTGTGCTTCTTGTTTTCAAGTCAACAATACTTTTATTCTAATTATTAAACTGCCATTTTATGTGCATTAAACGCAACAGTGCAGAGAAATCAAATCTTCATATTTATTCAAATTTCTAAGTATGTTAAGATCGCGACCATTTCTTCTCAAAAAATTTAAATTTCAACCATTTCCTATCGAAATTATTGGCTGACCCCTCTGATAAATTGCAATAACTTCCAGATTGAACGTCGCATATTGCCGCGTCGCGGTGCTGCTAGACAAGCGGCTGAACGTCTAATGGCTAATACCATCAAGAAAGAGGCTAAAAGTGTCAGCCCCAAAAAGCCGGCCGCAGCGGTCACCAATAAACCTAATAGACCGGTTGATTTGAAGCTGGAAACGACTGGTGTCGACGTTAGTTTTTTTTCATTCATTACAAAACCTTTTTATGAAATAAAGGCAAAATAATTTTTTTGGTATTTTTTTTAATTGTTGGTTTACAGGCGTCGAGCAGTCAGGAATCATCGAGTGAGGAAGAAGAAGCTGGATCAGATGTTGAGTCGGAGGAGGAAGAGGTCACGTCCGATGATGACTTCATTCCGCTGGCCGAGCTCAAGCGCCGTAGCAAACGGGTGATCAGAAAAAGTGGTTAGTAAGACAATATTATATACACACTGAAGTTTCATTAGTTATTAGTTTGTTGTATTGTTCTAGATGTTATTAGATATTATTCTTGGTTCTGTGCTCTGTCGTTATCACGTTGAAACAGTCGCAGTTGCTGTGTATGGTAGATATGCGTAGTATTATTATTATCATTACTATTATTATTTTATTCATTATCATTATTATGAGTTTTAATATTATGATTCTTATTATTATTATGTTATATTAATATTATCAATGTTGAAGGTGGCAAACGTCGCAAGCACCATGCTGACTCGGATATGGATAGCGACTTTGACGAGGATGATGAGAGTGCGCATGTGACCAAACCTAAGAAACGCAAACAGGCCACCGAAGAGACTTTGTGCCAGAAGTGCAACCAGTCGTCAAATCCTGAAGTGGTTAGTGATAACTTCTTAGTTTTTTTGAGCACATGGGATGTTTTCTCAATAGTATTCTTGCGTCCGATGTGACTTGCTATTAGAATTGACTGCCAGAATTGTGTTATCTGGTACTCTGTACTACAGGGATTCAGGAATATACCTGCAAAATATTTTGCTGTTGAATACCTTTAGCACCACAGCTAAATGTTACACATGCATAAGATAGCAGTGCAACGAGCTTATAATTCAAAGCTGGCCAATCAGAATAGAGATGGCTGTGCGCACTGATTATGGAAAGGGTACATGACCGCCGATCTACAGATCATTGAATGGTCACTATACTTGTAGCACAACTGTAATGCATGTTTCAATTCAGTTGCTGTTATGCGACAAATGCGATCAGGCGTGGCACACGTTCTGTCTGGCGCCACCGCTGTGGTACGTGCCGGATGACGACTGGTTCTGTCCCAAGTGCCAGCATCAGATGCTATGCGACAAGCTGGCCACTGCCCTCACCGCACTCGACGAGGCACTCGTCAAGAAAAACCTCGAGACCAAGTTGGACGCGATTTAATTTTCAATGTTTTCGTCTTCTTACTTTTTCATTCTCTTACTTTTCCTATTCATTTGGCGTTACACTTAAACGCCGGTGAACACCGCTTTATTTAATATATTTTTGATTTTTTTTCATCTCTTCAATTATAAAACGTGTTGCGTTTTGTTGCAGAAAACGCGTGGCTGCCGACCGAATGGCCCGCGAACGTGCCTTCATCGAAATAAATCTGAACAACATAATAGGAAACGACAATGAAGAGTCGGAGGGAGAGCCCGAAGAAGATGAGTACGACAGTGAGGAGCACCGAAGACGGAAGAAGATACGCGCCGAAAAGGTTACAATCCTGACCTGAAAAATCTAATGTACAAAATAACGATCAATGAATATCCAAGTAAAATTTGATCCTTCCATTGCTTCGTGTATGAGCTCAGTCCAGCCCACACATACAGGGTGGCTCAAAAAAAAGCTTGCGCGTTTGAGCGGTTATTGTAAAAGTTGTAGACAAGCTGTGGGATTGCGGTATGGCGCATTCGAAAGAGTATGTTTTTGCCTACAAAATAATATGAGACTTCAGTTTCTATCAAAATTATTTCCTGATTTTTTCAAGTCTATTAAACAAAATTCCCAATTTTTCGCAAAATTTCGGTTCAGTGTGCAATAAAATATGGTTAATTAATAACTAAAATAAGTGCATATAAAACCAGAAACACAACCATCATTTGTGAAACAGAAAAATATCAAACATTATAGTGATATTTAATGTTAATAAAGCTCGAAACTATTGTCAAGTGATCATTCATGGATACAGACTACCATGGTGGCTGAAATCCATCAAAACGTTCTTTCAGTTACAAATGATACTTTTTAGCGGAGCTGATAGACAAAAAAATGCTTCTTCATCATTAAAAACTGAATTAATTTATTGAAACTGACAAACGTGCAAGCAGTGTGCGATACAGAGCACACAAACACGATTTCACTTTGGTCACGTTCGCATGATCCGTTGGGCGCGCATTTTAAATAAAGACATGCCGCTGTTGCTGCACATCAATTTGCAGAAAAAAACATGCCGAATCGAATGAGCTGTATCCCAATCCTATAGCTTGTCTACAACTTTCACTATAATCGCTCAAACGCGCAAGCTTTTTTTTAGCCACCCTGTAGACTATTCTCTCTCATTATTTATGTTTGAAAGTTAGTTTATGGCAGCTTTTTGAAAGTGATTTTCCTGCCTGATCTGATATATTATTTCAGCGTCGGCGTCGCGAAGAAGTGGAGGTGGTGCCGATAGCGCTCGGTCGGTCACGTCGACAGACGAAACAAGTCGACTACAACTTCAGCAATTACGATGAGATAATCAAGGAGTCTATTGAAGAGATAGAAGAAGCTCCCAGTAAAGATGTTCGACAGTCAAGTTAGTGGCGATGTTTTTATTTTTGGATATTTGAATTGGATTGGATTCACATCCTATCCAGCCTGATTGTGTTATTTTCCTGCTGCAGTAGGTTAAACATATCACTGTTATCGCGATGATTATAGAAGTAGGTTATGAAAAATTTAGGTACGGGTGTGGTTCGGCCGACGGGCGGTGCAGGTCGTGGTAAGGACATGGCCAACATAATCCAGGCAGCTGAACGCGCCCGCGTATCATCAGAGGACAGGAAGGATTCTACTGATACTGGTTTGTAGAGGCCTATCAAAACATCTAATATATCCAGTAATTCACTTGTGTCGCGTGGAAAAATGATTTATCCACCTGAGCTACACGATAGCTGTTAGTTGCTATCGTTACATACTGCAAAACGTATAACAAAAATGGCGCGACACAATTTAGTTTGTTAATTATATATATGTTCATATTTGCAATTGCAAGTATATTCATGTTTTGAGAATTAACGGTTTGATTATAAATCAAGGTTCCCAGACGGGCAAAGAGTCAACGCCGGCTGATGGCGAACGTCCGACGGCCGCCCGACCCGTCGTCAGTCAGTTGAAGAAGAAGACAAAACGATTGACTGATTTGGATGTGGATAATCAGACGGAAAGTGAGGCATCCGATTACGCTGAAGAACAACAAAACGGGTTGGGTACTTCAAATACATGTTAAAAGTACATTAACATGTCGCCTGTTCAGTCTAGAGCGTAGGGGGCAGCCTCGGTGGGGGTAGGTTCTGGTGGTCCTAGGTTTGAAACCTAACTTGACAGACAGACCCTGACGCGTTGCTACGGGGTTTCTGCCATGCCACTGAAATTCTTCGCGTGTAATTTATGATTTTTTACATGTATGTTGTATGTTGTATATGAGCCCCAGCCAGTAAGAATCGACAGGTCCGGGAGGAAAATTTTTTTTCGTTTAACTATCATCGTTCCCTGCGAAAATAAGTTTCCAAAGTATATCGATATCACTGATCACAAAATTGTCATATATTATATTATGTCAATCCGATCGCAATTTCAGCAAAGAAAACGGGCGCGGCTCGTGTTCGTCGTTCCGCCCATCCGACGAATCCGAGTCAGAAGAAAGCGATCAGTCGTGGGGTTCGGACTCGGATGAACCAAAGCGGCGGTCGAGACGGGTGGCGGCCAGAGAACGACGGGCCGATCGGGACTTTGTCGTCGACGAGAGTGATTCTGATTATAGGCCTGATAAGTTGGTTCATTATGTACTCACATATTTTGGTATCTTATGATCATATCATTAGAGTTTTATTACTAGCTTTAAGCTTATGTGATGTGAAAAATAGTTAGGAGACGTCGTCCGGCCGGCTGACTATTTGGTTGTTTCATGTAACGTTAAAATTGTAGTTACATATCCAGGGGTGGGCCGGGTTTTTTGGTGTTTTGCAGGGGGCGGGGGGGGGGGGGGTAGCCGACAGAAAATCCCATTTTACCCGACCTGTCCGAAAAGTGGGGGGGGAGTAAGGTCGGGTAGGGGGGTAGAAAAAAAAATTTTCGCATAAAACGCTTGTTTTTTGCTTGTTTTTGCTAAAAAAATCTTCTATTATAAGGTATAAACATCACATATACCGGTTTTCTCAGGTTTTAACCAAGAAAATTGACCCAGAAAACGTGTTTCTTCGAAAAAAAATTCTCACAGCCAGAAAATTTTGAAAAATGAGCCTCAAAATCGAGGTTTTGAGGCCGATTTTCTCAAAAATTTCGAGTAGGGGGGGAGGGGGTAGGCGATCTAAATTTTTGTCTAGGGGGAGGGGGTAGGCTACCCGCCGACCCTGAAAAGTGGGGGGTAAACCCCCCTGCCCCCCCCCCCCCCTGCGGTCCACCTCTGTACATATCTAAAGCTACTATAACTGTACTATTTACACTTTAAGGGTGCTTTCAGAGTAAAAAGGAAAGTAAAAAGGACAGTAAAACGGAAAGTAAAAAGGAAAATCTGTAAAACAACGCACGTGTCCAAAACGGAATATTCCCAAAATTAAATATTAAATAATTCAAATTCAAATGCAGCAGCCAATGAGCGCTGAGACCTGTGCTCACAGCGCTATCCTGATTGGCCAGTGCGCTACGCTGATTGGCCAGCCAAATTCAAATTCTGAATATTCGAATATACCGTTTATATTTTTGCGTCGGTTGTTTTACAGATTTTCCTTTTTACTGCCCATTTTACTTTCCTTTTTACTTTCCTTTTTACTCTGAAAGCACCCTAAGGCGACTGAAGTGTAATTTTCATGTTCAATATTAATATAATTCCGATCCGATTGTAACACGGGTTGATTTGCAGACCAGCACGTCGCCGACGTAAGAAGGATTCTGATGAAAGCTCGGACGATTCGCTTGTCAAGAAGGCACGTGGAGGCGGAGCACGTAAGAAGAAACGGGGTCGGTACGACAGTGAAAGCGATTCAGAAAGTGATTACGGTAGGAGGAAGAAAAGGAGCACGGGCAGGGGCAGGAAGTCCGGCGGCGCTTCCAGGTTGATGATTATGATGATTGTTTTAATACATGTAAATTATGGTGGTTGGATGTGATAAATGTTCTTAATTCTGCACGTTTCACGTGTGATTGAAGTATGTGGCTTACTTCATCGTTTGTTCTTTGACTGATCGATTGATTATTTATATTTGATAGATTGATTGCATGGCCTAATTGTTTGTTCATGGTTTTACAGCAGCTCGCGTCGATCACGCCACAAAAGCAACTTCAAGAAGGCGAAGACTGCCGACAGCAATAGTGAGGAGGAGTACTACCCGTCGAAGAGTGCCAAGGCCAAAGGTATACCATACCAAGTATGATTGGACATTTTTCCTTTTGCGGTATCCGAGCTCTTGTTAATATATCATAGGATGCGTGAAATTTTTGAGTATAAAAGCGGAAGGTAATGATATTTAATGGGTGTTTATGTTATATGTAAATAAGTATGTTTTGACGACGAGACTAGCAAATGTATTGACGTGATTTATGTGAAGTTTGTTTGTTTGTTTAGCTAATCAACGTCCGGTGGGTGCGCGCGCCCGTGCCAAGATTGAAGAATCCGACTCGGATGAGTCAGCGAAACAGGAATGGGTGCCTGAAGATGATGACAACAGTAAACAAGAAGAGGCCAACACTACAGTCAGCCCAAAAAAGAAGATTGATGGTTCGTGCCTCAATGCTTCGAATTTTTATGATACTGCTTAAGACATTATCTTACCAGATATTCGCAAAAAAACAAAGAGGAAGAATCATGTGATTTTGAGATCATTTACCTAAAGATAAAATTTGCTGGGGTAATGCGGAAATTCCACTTATCCTTCTCCTTTTCTTTCGCTGTTGATTTGCTCAATTGATCATATGGTTTCTGATATCGTTGCATTATTTATTCATTACTTTTACACAGTGTAGAATCATTTTTATGGCTGATATATAAGTTGTGGTTTTTATGGTGTTTTTATCACAGATTCTGAATCATCGGAAGCCAGTGATGACCAAGAGGAAGAAGATGCTGGTGCAGAGTCGAAAGACGAGTCGGCATCAACCAGCAATAAGAAGTCGTCTCCAGCCAAGGCCACTCCACCCAAACGATTGCCTGCCAAACGAAAAGCCGTCGAGTCGTCAGACGAAAATGATGATGATGACGATAAAGAAGTGGATGACAAGAAGAACGATGAGAAAAGTGAGCAAGGTAGTATTGTTTGATTAGTTTGCTTAATATAAGCTAGAATTTCCATTATAATAGTTGAGTGCAAACTCACAGGCATTCAAAGACATACAGAAAATTCTGCCAAAAATTACAGGTGATTCAAATTTAAAAATTTATCCGCTGAAATCGTTCATTTATTAGCAAAATCATCAGTTTTTAAAAGATCAAACAGTTTTCTGTGACATCTTGTCAACGTAAAAATAACACGAAATACTTCTTTTGTGAAAATTTTCAATTGAATGAAGACATTGCAGAAAATGAAGATGAAACGGATGATGATGAAGAAGATGATGACGATGAAGGTAATGAGAATGCGGACACATCAAAGGACGAGCCTGCCCTTTCTGAGCCAACACCTACCAAGTCACCGCCCAAGAAAGCAGTGGCATCGACTTCCCCAAAGAAACTTCCTCCGAAGAAAAGGAAATCAGCCACCGAAACAGAATCTTCAGCCAGTACCAAACATACGGTTACTGATATACTTAAAGCTGACGATAAATGTGAACAGAACTCGCCACAATCAACCTCCACACCGTCAACTTCAACCGCCACCAAACCACCGGTTGAAGTCGCCAAACCCATTCGTTAGTATTTGACATTAGATTATTGGTTGTTGTCAGTTGTTTCTGATCAAATTTTCAACCGTAGTTTGCATTCAATTATTGTGCTATCGCTGACTGGATATCTACGGATTGTCTGAACCACTAAGTTGTAGCATTCACACAGTATGTATCAAACCTAACCTTGTTTGTTGACTGTGCTATAGTATAATAATGCAATGCATGTTTGTTACGTATAGTTGTGTGTTCTCAGCTACGGAAGCGCCAACGATCCATGCGCCAACCCCGGTCAACTCGTCAATACTGGCGGCCCAACTGCGAGGACCGCCTCCTCAACAACCGTATCTGCCTGCACCACCACCGTTAGTCCATGTGGCTGGGTTGATTTGTATACGAACAATTCCAACTCTTTTTACCTGCTTTCTACTTCAATTCTATAAAGGAATATATCCTGATTTGTTAAAGTTACGGTATCTTCAAACTGGCATAATGTATTTAGGTATCTAGTACCGGGTCAAGCTTTGTGCTACGCGCCACCAGCCGGACTCGGGCCGAGCTACTACGCGCCCGACGGCAGTTATGTGGTGCCGAGCTACATGCCTGTTAACCAGCCATCACCACTGGCACTGATGCAGCACATGGTGCCCGTTACGGTGGCACATACGGGCACACCCCCGTCCAATGCCAGCAATGGTGATGACAGTCTGAGTGGTGTACTCACCAATGCCATGCTCGGTGACGATCAATACAACTGAATCTTGTACCATTTTACGTTCACTCGATGCCAGTATTCTCATTTGTTGCTGTGTTCGTTCGAATTATGTATCCCAATCCCATTAATCTTACGTATCAGATACTTGACCAAGATTGTGTCGATTCGTCGCCTGTCTAGTCTAGTGGTTAGGGAGTCGGGCTCGCAAGCTGGAGGTCCTGGATTGAAAACTGGCAGATGATAGACCCTGACGCGTTAATCTGGGGTTTCTGCAATAATCATTCAATTTTTTATCGTCTCTGACCACTACGAAAACATCATTCTGATATGGCATTAGTGTGCCTTGTGGGCTTCAGTAATAAGGAAGTCTCATGAAAAATCATGTACAAGTCTGTTGCGATTTCTCTATTTTGCACACGACATTTTTCGTATTACTTTTTCAATAATGTCTTGTTTCGAACTCTGGAATTGCACAGGTAGTTTTCACAAAATGCACATGTAATTTTTGTCCAATGTATTATTTTTAAGCTGTTGATTATTTGGTGCCAATGTTGAGTGTAATTGCATTACGTGTTACTTTACTAATATTTGTTCCATTACGTGTAAATGATGATTGTGTTTCTGTTAATACTCTAACCCCATTCGTATATTGTTATTCTCTTGTCATCCAGTTTGCAAGTTTGTTGTTCACGAGATAGATGATACTTTTGTCTCCGTTTTCTTGTTGGATTTTGTATTACGTTACGGATCTCTGCTGCGGTGTGATTAAATGTGGTTGTTTATCTTCAATCGTTGTTCGCTGCTCCTTGCAATCTGAGGATATCAGGTCCATGCTTGGGCTCCGCATTTATTGACCGATGGTTTGCCAGTTTTTAGTTTCTCATTTGCAAAAATTCTGAATTCGTGAACTTGTACTTGAACGCTAGACGTCTTATCCTCGGCCATTCATTTAGTGAGGTCGAATCGTATCTGCACATTAATCGCTTTATATATCGAGCTGCTGTTTATTCTTTCGCATGTTTTTTGTTAATGAAAACACGTACAATATGTATATTTATGATGTTGCTTGTTGTAGAGATTTACTTAACTCAACAAATGTTTTGCTCTGCATGTTGTAAATTTCACAATGAGCATCAACAACTCATATTTTTTATATGTATGCATAACTATCATAGTTATCAACTATCATTCAATCATCTCCTGGTCCGTATCCAATGCGAACTCTTGTCATTTTTTGTACCGATCCTATATATGAACTGCATTCATTCATTCAATGATGTTTTTATTATTCAAACTTTCAATGGTGTATTGCGAAATAAATGCAATGAGAATTATCTAAAAATGTAAGGTTTTTGAGAATCCATTATTTTATTGCCATCGGTTTTTGTTCCGATATACTTGATTAATCGTGAAAAGTAGAACTAAGTTGCAGTTGTTAAACTCACGGTGACATTCATTACAGACGATGGAGTTGGATTTGGACGGCGTCAAGGAGAAAGTGGTGGGCTTTCTGGCGCCGAAACCCGTGGAGAAACTGCCGCCTAAGCTCGTAAAAGTTAACGAGGTTAATACCGCATTAATATTCACTACTTTGAATTTGTTTTGATTTTGCATTTTAATAGTGTAAACTGTTGTATGACAAAGTGGTTTGCATGAGTGAATTGCGGGTGCAGTTGCAGTGTAATCATGCGTACTATTTTTTTATGTTTTGTGTCGATGATTTTCCTCAAAAGGGTATTATTTTTTGTGTGGTGTAAGCTTTAGTGTGTTAATCAGTGTTCTATTGTAATAATTTGTATTCAGCTGCCACTGTACAGCGACGTGGACCACATCAACGGGTATCGATTTATCGAGGATCAACCGAAACCGTTCGAGAAAGAGCTCGGTGATGTGAGGCATTCCGTGCAGCAGACAAGCAGATCTGTTGCAGTTAGTTGTCACTGTCTTGATTTATGTTTTTTACAATTGCCTAGTTTTTTGCTGAAGTATGTTTGATCAATGTCAAAATGTTGTGTGCTTATAGTCATGAATAAGTTAACACATGGCGTTAAGTTAGTAGATTTTTGGTAATGGTTCTATTGTAGTAAATAAAATGAGCATTTGTTTTCAGTCATCGTTCGGTATCGCCCAGCAGCAGGTGGACACGGCACAACAGCAGGTGTCTGGTTGGTAGCTACATTGTTACATTGCTGCTTTGCCATGTACACAGCAACCCTATCACATGCAATCAGAAATTTTTTCTTGGTAAGAATGTTAGATGGTTGTTCTTTCTTTTATTAGTATCTGTGTTTACTTTTAGCTTTCCGCAAGTACGTACGCGAAGATGGCACTGCCGTGCTCAAGGCATCGGCCATCGTAACCGGTGGTATGGCCGGGTACCTTCGCGCTTATCTTAAACGAGGTTACCTTTTATTTGTTGCCGCGCCACCATCATTCGATATGCAACTTAGAATTTGACGTTTGTGGCAGGATTTGGAAGGAACTTGACTTCAGGTGGCCTATTCAAACGCAGCTTCTACACTTCGCTGGGTTTGGCGACCATGGCTGCTTTCTGTTATCCTCAATGTGCCGTCAAAGTGACCAGAGATGCGTACAGACAGGCGGCAGTGCAATGGAAGTTGTTTAACGAACGTTGGTTATCGTTGGATGTATTTATCATATATCTATCACTATGTTGACTGTTGGATCTGATATGATTCCGATTGGCTTATGGATTTTCATTTGCGAGTTTTCTCAACGCTTTCGATTTTCAAATAATCTTTCGTAGTATTCAAAATCATAATAAATCAAGTCATCAAGTATGAAAACAATGGTTCCGCCAGGCGCCAAGTATAACGTGATTACGTGAATAACTTATTGGTTTATTAATTTCAGCACTTTAGTGGTTTCCTTATATTGTTTTCCGCTTCAGCACCCGCGCCTGCTGTACAAAATGTGAAGACGAAAACGAACGAGGCCAAGGAAGCCCAATAATGGTGAAAAAATCCTAGATAATAATTTTGTAATGTAAGTCGAAATACGAATCGACCGGGTGCCACAATTTTGTGTATGAATTGAATGCATTGTGATTATTATTTATATTGGATTAGCAGATTATTATATTTCTTTCACCAAGTTAATCTTGGTGTGTATCGCACTGTTATTTCCTGATTCCACGTTGCCTGGCAAGAGCTAACAAAAGCTAACAAACAAAAGTTCATGAACATGAATAATATTCTTTTAAAACCAGTCGTTTAATTGTGTTTCACTGAAACGAATTATCTTGAAAAGTTTTGGGTTATAATAGTGCGTAGTTGTTCTGTATTAGAAAACATAATAGTATTTTGTTCTTTGCTCATATTCATGTTGTTTACACCTCGATTACATTTAGTCATGCAACGTAGTCTGGCACTAAAAATATACAATAAATCGTACCACTCCCACCACCATTGAATGTTCCTGGTTGTTAATCAAAAACATCTCATGTAGTACATAGAAGTATGAAGAGTAGAAAGTACAGGGTTTTCAGTGAGGTTCAGCGAATAAATTTTCTTAAATAATTAGTTGCAAACATTTATCGCGACTCTCGCGGTATTTGTATGGTGTTTCAACATTCAATATTACGGTGTATTTCATTTTTCACCACTTTTAGCTGGAGCTCCCTGTTCGCTATAAACAAAATGTGTACCTAGTTATGTAATACCATAAGTTGTTATCATGATGTTTTAAAGAATCGAATCGTGACATAATTCCTTCAGGAGATAATACTTCACTGTAAGCATTTCATCAGAATGTTCACAAATCGATAGACATCGTGGAATGAATTGTAGAGTGGAGCAGGCGCAATCCGGACAACACTCGGTCGACGGAAATCACACTGAAATGTGATTTTATTAGTGAACGTAAAAACTTAAATTAACGACTATCGTTTATGTAACAAGTGTTTTTGTATGTTCAACTAACGACGACTCCCATCTTGCCTAGCTGTTTGAAGACGGCCTCCACATCGACATTGAAGGACAGTGAGAGCTGTGCTCCTCGTTGATCTGGTTCTGATGGGGTGAATATGGTACAGAACTGAGTGCATTTACGTGCGACTGAGTGCTCGCCGAGGTGGTACGTTAGCAGGCTGAATCATAACAACGCATTTCATATTCGTTGAAGAATCACGAATCGTAGTGAGAAAAACACTCATATTGGTTTATACAATTATAAAAACATTCGGTTTTCTTTTAGCGGATCCACAAATTTATTTATCCTTGAGCGACATTGAACAACTGTATGCTAAATCTACTTAAAACGACACCAACTATTCCAGGTAGCCGGTTAGCAAGTACGACTTTTGTCTGATCGTCTGCATGTCAGTCTTGGCAAACACGTCTAGTGAGGCTGCCATTGGACACACCAAGAAAATAGGCGGATTCGAGATACGGTAACCGAGTGCACCCGGGGACAGGTCAAGTTCTGCAAATATTCAGTGTCATACAGGGTGGCCAAACTGGTTCTGAAACGCTGTTTGACAATAGATTTCTCAAAACGATTGAATTCCGCGTAAACTAACCGTTATTCATGACGAATCTGGTTTGCATGTTGTGCGACCACCAACCATTCGGGTGCCTGCCTCGTTGTTGGCGTGTCTGCAGTCATTCACCACCTTTTATTACAACGTTTTATTCTTTCCATTTCAATCGTAAACGCATACATACCATCAACACTTGTTTAAGCCAAGTTAACCAATAGTTTCATGTAATAATTGATACGTACCTTTCATGTATGAATGCACCAGCGAGTCCACCAGCGCCAGTGTTCATGTATTTGTACGAACACCAGCACGCAAAGTCAACATTCCAGTCATGCAGTTGCAATGGCACGTTACCGGCCGCATGTGCCAGGTCCCATCCGACTATAATGCCCTGCAACGCAAACCAATGCCCGATCAAAACTTCCAAACACTCATCTATGACGCACATATTTTATAAACAGCACATTTAATTTTTCGGGTCTTTGTAAAATTTTCAAAACAACAAAATGTAAACTACATACCCTGTCTTGGGCATATTTTGTGATGGTTGGAATGTCAAACAGTTGTCCGGTGTAGTACTGCACCCCGCTAAACATGACCAGTGCCAGTTGGTCCTTGTGAGTGTCCACTGCAGCCAGGATATCTTCAATGCGTAGGGTGTGCTCATCCTGCGGTACAACATTATTAAACTCACAAACACAAATGTTCAGTAATTTATGCAGAGTAGAAGCCCAGTGAGATATTCACTGCGCATCAAATGCATATTTCAGTTTATCTTGACAATTACGCGTTGCGCTATTCAATCTTCGATGTGGTAACCGAAGATTGAGTCCCGCGATACCCGCCCGATATTGGTTATTAACCTAATACGAGAACATTGTATTCACTGTGTCTTGCACATGTTATCATTCATATATGCTAGAGAAATCTGGAATTTGACGAAAGAAGATAACTGTATGAAATGGAAAGCACACTTGTTACGGTGAATTACCCTACAATGCGGAAACTGAACATTGTCGACACCTGGCTACAGTTCATACATCATACATACAATTCATAAACGTACCTTTTTTGGCTCTATACAGACCATGGCTTGTTTTGGGTCAACACCCCTGATCCTCATCTGTGACTCGATCGCGTAATGGTCAGATGGAAACGCACCCTTTTCTAGCAGTATTTTGTTCCTTTTGCCTTCCGGCTTGTAGAAAGCTGACTGTGAAATTGTGAATGGTTGAGAGAGAGGTGAGTGAATGATTCGGTGAGTGAGTGAGTGAGTGAGTGAATGAGTGAGTGAGTGAGTGAGTGAGTGAGTGAGTGAGTGAGTGAGTGAGTGAGTGAGTGAGTGAGTGAGTGAGTGAGTGAGTGAGTGAGTGAGTGAGTGAGTGAGTGAGTGAGTGAGTGAGTGAGTGAGTGAGTGAGTGAGTGAGTGAGTGAGTGAGTGAGTGAGTGAGTGAGTGAGTGAGTGAGTGAGTGAGTGAGTGAGTGAGTGAGTGAGTGAGTGAGTGAGTGAGTGAGTGAGTGACTGAGTGACTGAGTAAATGACAAGTATCATGTTACTTACTAACTAGAAGTACATGTACATTGACGGTAAGACTATTCATTACTGCGACCTCGGTGTCTTTGGCACCTGAAAGTAAAACTTTTCCGTACAATAGCTGACTCACTGAAGTACGCACAGTTCGAACACCTTCAAATTCCTTATAATGATTAAAGTTTTTTGGCATTATTTAAGATGGTGTTCTGGATCACAACTGACCGACGATTCTTGCGTTGCCCGGCACAACTTTTTCATCGCACAGTGCCCACGGAAATTTGCCATTAAAATGACCTTCCACTCCCCTAAATATGACCAATACAGTAGATAAATAATGTAAATTCGAGCATTTTTTATGATTGAAAACTGAAAACGCTTAGCATAGTCGGTTTTTATTTTTTCCGTTCTGCTTGAGAGAAGCTCGACCAAAATTAAGTTTAATTGATTTAAGTAGTGATAGTAAGTAGTCATTTAATTAAACTATGTATGTAGCTGAAGAAAAGTACAAACTACATACATATAAAAAACCGCCATAAAGGATAAACAACCGAACAATTCAATATTTTGAAACATCAGGAACAGTTGAATAAAATATGAAGTTTATCACTAAGAGCAACATTTTAGCCCATTTATCCAGCTCCTTTTCGAAGTATTGTTGGGTGCCCTTTGGTTGCAGACCCAACGAGTTACCGCACAAGTAAACGCCCTCCGATTCAGTGTCATCTACGATCGATACATCCACTGAAATTTTCGACTAACTAAATTAACGATTTTTTAATGTTCGTCTTTCTGGCGATGCAGAACACCAACCGGACCAGAAAAATATTTTTAAGATTATCTTTTTCATCGTACAAATGGATAAGTTTTCTAACCGTGGGGCAAATCCTTGATTTTCGGGATACGAAATTCCTGCCTCAAGTGTGCAATCGGATCATGATGTTTATCCATGTATTTTGCAAACTCGGCACTTTCTAGCGGAAAGTTGGCTTTGCCAGCCAAGTCTCGGAGTCGGTTCTCATTCTGGCTGGTCATGTTTAATCGAATTCGATAATATCCTTCAAAGAAATGAACCATCAATGTATCAATATTTTACCATATAAAAATTAAACTCAACATGTATGTCGGTATCGTGGTACTACGAGAAGTAGTATATGATTAAATCGGATTGCCTGAAAAAACCTACAGTTAGGCGTCGACGAATTTTTTTTAATAATTTTTTTTAGATTGGGTTAGAATTTAGTATCAATCAGACTCATTGATTTAGTAGAGCTTTAAAAAAACTATTTCAAACACATAATTACCGCGAAAATGTCCCGGATCAGGGTCATTCCAGTCAGGCCAGGTCGTTCGTACACGCTGTTGACTAAACCGTTTGGTGGAAAATTGGTTAACGTTTCATCTTGGTAACTTGAATGAACAAAGGTTCCTTTTTTAAGGTAGCGAAGCTATCGCCATTTTTAACACCAACGACAACCACCCATTTAATTTTTTCGAAAAGTTTAGAAGTTACGGTTATGTTTCAAAAGGGTCAATTGATAATAAATACGATTTTCAAACTATATCGTATTGGGCGTTAGCCCCAGCTGGTGAAGGTGGGCTCTCAGTCGCTTCGCTCCGTTGAACTGCTTATAACAACTATAATTTATTTTTATCATAGTTAGCCGTCCTTTCCTGACGTTTGTTTATTTTTACGATAATCAACTAGATAAGTACAATTGAACTAAAACTCTGAAAATTTAGGAAAGCTGCTGAATTGGTTGAGAAAAAAATAATGGACTAATGGACACTGATAGAAAAGGAACTAAGTCTGTTGAAAACAGGCCTAGGCAGACATTGTTTCTTGATAACGTTTTTTGTTGGCTTAGGCTATTGGTGACTATTGGTGAATACTATAATGGCGGTTGCATATCTCCAGAAGAAACTGTACAACGTTGCCCCTGCCCTGCCCTTGCAACCTTGCCCGTGCACCACAAAAATATTATACATTTTCAAATTTTTAAGAATGAAATTTTTCACCTGAAACAAAGGCGATGTGGAGTGATGGGGGGGGGGCACCTGTAGATTGTGAAGTCGGCCTATTGGGATAACTCGTGGGCTATAAGGCATATCCGAGTATACAAAATCTGAGGTAAATATTATTACCCAACCCAAGGCGACCAACTGAGAAATTTCATATAATTTGTTTGATGAATAATCACTTAATTGCTACGTTAAATGGCTCAAAATGACCACAGTAAAATGGAGAATGACCAAGTGAAATTTCAGAACAATAGATCGCTATCCCTTAATATCGCCGTTTGAATACATGAAAAATAAAAAATTAATTGAAAATCTAGCCGTTCACGAGATTGAAACATTTGTGGACCCTATCATTGAATACTACCCACCATGTAGTAGTTATAAAACCGCTAACAGCCTATACTGCGAAAGTTTTAAAAGCAAGGCAACTAATACTGTACAAAAAAAACAATTAACTAATTGAATGTACTATACAAGAAAAGATTCCCGTGGTTTTGACATAGTTGAGAGAGAAAAAATATAAAGAAAATGTTGTTTTGATAAAAGTGATATTGGCTGCAACAAATACTTGCAGCTATTGACGCACACCAATCAAAATGACATAGCATACATAAGATTTGTACAAGCACGTTATTTATAACTTTACAACGTGATCTTATCTCAAATGTGTTTTATTTTCGGAAGTTTCGTCTACGGAGTTTTTCCTGACTGTAAACGCAGGATTACATATGTGAAAACCATCAATGAACTATAATACCCACCCGTAATCTTACAAAAATGTGTAAAACTTCTGCTGCTGTAGCATAATAATGCTAATGCTGCTGTAGGAAATTTCATAACGATTGAACAAAATACTATGCAGCCTGTTATTTCAAAGGAATAATGATGGTTTTCAACGTTTAGTAAAAACATCAATAAACATAAACATCATGATACTAAAACTTCACTTTGTACAACTAGTTAGATATTTGTACTTATTTGTACGAATATTTGCGTACGAACGTAAATAATGTATGTATTATAATTATTACAGATTAACGTACGACGTTTCGCAGAAGCGTGATCACCAAAATTACGATAACGTGATGTTCATAATGCCCAGTCATCATTACGCTGGTGTTTCATGGGCTGGGGAGTAAAGCTGCTCTAGTTTATCTTGTATCTCAAGAAAAGTTAACCAATAGAACATACTTAAAAAGGTGAGTGAGTGAGTGAGTGAGTGAGTGAGTGAGTGAGTGAGTGAGTGAGTGAGTGAGTGAGTGAGTGAGTGAGTGAGTGAGTGAGTGAGTGAGTGAGTGAGTGAGTGAGTTAGTGAGTGAGTGAGTGAGTGAGTGAGTGAGTGAGTGAGTGAGTGAGTGAGTGAGTGAGTGAGTGAGTGAGTGAGTGAGTGAGTGAGTGAGTGAGTGAGTGAGTGAGTGAGTGAGTGAGTGAGTGAGTGAGTGAGTGAGTGAGTGAGTGAGTGAGTGAGTGAGTGAGTGAGTGAGTGAGTGAGTGAGTGAGTGAGTGAGTGAGTGAGTGAGTGAGTGAGTGAGTGAGTGAGTGAGTGAGTGAGTGAGTGAGTGAGTGAGTGAGTGAGTGAGTGAGTGAGTGAGTGAGTGAGTGAGTGAGTGAGTGAGTGAGTTAGTGAGTGAGTGAGTGAGTGAGTGAGTGAGTGAGTGAGTGAGTGAGTGAGTGAGTGAGTGAGTGAGTGAGTTAGTGAGTGAGTGAGTGAGTGAGTGAGTGAGTGAGTGAGTGAGTGAGTGAGTGAGTGAGTGAGTGAGTGAGTGAGTGAGTGAGGGAGTGAGTGAGTGAGTGAGTGAGTGAGTGAGTGAGTGAGTGAGTGAGTGAGTGAGTGAGTGAGTGAGTGAGTGAGTGAGTGAGTGAGTGAGTGAGTGAGTGAGTGAGTGAGTGAGTGAGTGAGTGAGTGAGTGAGTGAGTGAGTGAGTGAGTGAGTGAGTGAGTGAGTGAGTGAGTGAGCTAGTGAGTGAGTGAGTGAGTGAGTGAGTGAGTGAGTGAGTGAGTGAGTGAGTGAGTGAGTGAGTGAGTGAGTGAGTGAGTGAGTGAGAGAGTGAGTGAGTGAGTGAGTGAGTGAGTGAGTGAGTGAGTGAGTGAGTGAGTGAGTGAGTGAGTGAGTGAGTGAGTGAGTGAGTGAGTGAGTGAGTGAGTGAGTGAGTGAGTGAGTGAGTGAGTGAGTGAGTGAGTGAGTGAGTGAGTGAGTGAGTGAGTGAGTGAGTGAGTGAGTGAGTGAGTGAGTGAGTGAGTGAGTGAGTGAGTGAGTGAGTGCGTGAGTTACCAGAGAGGCTATAGCCGTTAATTCATATTTAAAAAGTTTAGAATTAAAAACTCTAATGGAATGGCATGGGAAAATTACAAAAATGACGAAACCAGACTCGAACCCAGTTTTGGCTACACACTAACTGATTATTAGACGGGCCTCTTGTCACTGCGCTATGCCGCGCGCTACTGAGCAAGTGTGCTTTGAATTTCGCGAACAACTTCTTTTAAAAGAATTAATTAAAACCGTAGTGTAATGACTGGCCTTTTCTCGAGTGCCCAGTCTCAGTCTATAGTCTTACAGAATTCCTGATAACACTAGATTTGACTCTAATATTGTTCCGAATCAGTATCTGTGAAACATCAACTGTTCATCTATTTATTTTGGTCCGTGTGTAAAATAGATATTTTCAAACTGTCTCCCAGATCAGTTTGTGCCTTCGCCCGATAGTATCGGCTAGGCTTCGGGTCAAACGACAAAATCGCGTCCCTTCGGGTCAAACGACAAGATCGCGTCCCTTTTATACGTCTGAGATCAACTCAAGGTCTATACCAAAAGAATCACTCTAGCTTTGGATGGAGTCGGGAATCTCCGACCGTCTATCAAAGTCCCACTTTGATTCTTAGACCCAGCTGATTATGTTCAGCCTACCTCCAAGCATACGACGTTATCCTATTGCGATGCTATAGTTTTAGAATATTGAGATTCTAGAACGATAGCAAAGTTCCTATATCTACAACTTACTTAAGATGAGTTATTAATTATGTATTTAATTGAAAAGAGAATTTATTATTATTTGTAGATATTTGAAAGAATGAGAATTTAAACAAAAGTATTAATTACGCGCTTTGAAGGACAAGCTCCACGGGAACTTTCACTTCCATACAACACCAGAGTCCTCGACTCACAAACAACCAAACGTTCCGACAACCTTTCCTCAATTCAGCAACTTCAATTCAGCATAATGTAAAGTGATATTGTTATGACAAAATGGACGGGTATATATAGCAAATAGTATCGACAGATTAGAACAGCTTAGACAAAGAAAACGTGAAAACAAGAGTAAACAATAAAATGACGTGACCTAGTGTAACGGCTTATCTGCTAAGAGCGACAGCCACATCAATTTAGCAAGTGAGAACTGACTAGGCGCGCACGTGATATTGAGCGGTGCACGTGTCATCTGGGCTAGCTAGAATGTGTGAATATTTCAAATAAGAAATTTGAATATTTGAATGTTACTTCGAGGGATAAGCACCTCGAAATACCGCTGTCATTACACCACTCCCCCTCTGAATTTAAGCGAAGTCAGGGATTTCGCTTGGGTGTGTGTGATGTGTGAGCTGGTATTCAGGCTTGATTGGGTCTACTTGAAAAACTACAAAAATACTAAAAATAACTAGGTAAGGATCACTTTAGAAAATAATTTATCACTTTAGAAAAATTAGGTTTTATCACAAAAATTTATATAATCAACTTGAACGCAAATTATCAACATCGGATAATTATAAACAGCGTTGAAAACTACGCAGATTGTCAACAACGGACAATAACACATTGCGTAATAGAGAATGACTTGTAATCGGTATCGTTATCACAAAATATAGACTTGAATTAAAAATTACATTTTTAAATAAAATAATGTTACGAAAAATATTTCATATCAGTTTAAAATATAGAAAAAGTATTACAGTTAAAATACTGTCAGATTTCTGTTTAATGGTTCTTTATTGCCATGAAATTAGGCATTCTTGTATCTAGATTTTTTGCCTGACGCATTAGTCGCGTCACCTCTAGCTTTCAGCACACAGCTGTTGGTAATTAGCTGGGCTTTTTCCCTGATCTTATATTTGGCCGTTGGGCCGCGAACATTAGAGAACGCATGTTTGATGTTTGGAACGATCGCGTCCATGCAACTTTCCTCGCTGTTGCTACGATAAAAATTATTTTTGTATTTACCGGACGGTCCATCGACATTGGATCTGTCTCTACAGAATCCATTGGAACTGTGGATCTCGTCGTCTGAGTAGTAAAAAGGAACTGGTGTCATGCTGACATTCTTGTTCTTATATTTAGCCGATGGCCCGTAGGTATCCGATCGATCGTAAATCGGCTTGTCAGTGCACTGCATGTGCTTGTTATGCACCGGTTTGGCAATCATGCGATCCTCAGACCTGACCTGGGTCGGCTTACTGTGCCATGATTCGCGGTTTTTTATTTTTATTGGCGAGACTGATGTTGTTCTGACAGTCACTTCTGGTTTTTGTACCGTATGGTAGTCCTTAATCGGTGGTTTAGGTGCTTTGCTATTCGATTTAGCACCTGGCGTGGATTGAAGTCGACACGCTTCGGTTACTACTTCACCCAATGTTGTTTTGGTGGTGAATGTGATTTTGGATCGAATGCTGGGCAGTAAAGCATCGAACAGTTCACGGGCTGTTTCGTTGTCACTTTTTGGGACGACAGAGAGCGAACGTTGGAATTTACGACGCAGTCTCAGAAACAATTCTTCAACTGATTCGTTTTTTTCCTGCTTCAGTGGTTTGACTGTTATGTCGATATACTTAGCCCACGTGGCCTGTACTTTCTGATCTGACATTTTCTCAGATTTGGCTGACTTGTGCATTGGCACTGTCGGTGGTTTAGTTGACCACTGCGCACTGTCACCAACTGACTGTTCGGTGTTGTTGTTAAACCGAGTTTTAAACAAGTTAACTGGCCTGATTCGTGATCTTCGCTTCTGTTCGTGTTCTACTGTCAAGCGATCGTACATGGCTTGTTTCAAACGAGCGAAACCTTGTTTGCCAGACCAGACACTGTACGGTAGGGCATCGTACACAGACTTGGGTGCACCGAATAGAAAGTATGGCAGTAAATCAGTGAGTTGCTGATCGTATGTACCATTCAGTCTAGTTTCACGCCAGCACTGTGACACGCAGATCTCAAAGTTCAAGAGCCAAGTGGTCAACAAAAATGGTTCAGTGTCACTGAATGGGCGCACCTTGTACTCAATCTTCTTATACACGTAGATGAGTGATTCAGCTGCGAGGGCAGGTGAGTACAGCGTCTCAATTGGCATGTCAAAATTGAATCGACCACTTTCGAAGCGATTCAAATCGGCAATACGGCGGATTTGTGGTTTGAGACCACGCAGAAAGTAGGTGCTCAGAGTTCGTCTGTGAATCTGATCCGCGTTCAACACCTGAATCAATCTACCGTAGAAGGCGGACACTGTTTCATTGCTGTATTGATGTATCAGTGTCTCGTAAACAGGTGGTTGCTGTACCACAATGCCATGGTTGGATGACGGGCTGTTGGGTACTGAAACACGTTGATCACCAGCAGATTCAGTTAAGGGTGATCGCACGTTATGATAGTAGTAATCATTGTGACCATGTGAAGCAGTGAGGCTGCCAACAACGGGTGTGTCAAAATGATCACACATTGGCTGTTCAGTCATGCCATCAGGATCATTGGTGTACACATTTGACACGTACCAGTAATCATCGTTGTATTGGGTATCTGTTTCTGACTGATTATCGTATTGTGGGTATTGGGTATCATCGTACTCCAGAATTTTCTTTTCTGTATTACCCCCATTTATTTCAGATGGTATTTCATCATTATTGAATGCCCCATGATCATCATTCAAATTCATTTCAGGCATTTCCAATTCATAAGTTGATTGTTCACATTGGCCCACATCATCATGTTCGATGTCACAATCACGTTCCACTGTTTCATGATAGAAGTGGTCATATTGGCCATCATCTTCATATTCAATGTTGTTGTCATAGCCCCCACAGGCATACTCATTATCATACTCACAATCAGACATCATGTGGTTGATGAAAAAAAAATTTACTCGGTTTAAATACCGGATAATTATTATATAAAAAGTGTGATTTTATTTTACGTGGGTGTTACGTACTATTTACTTGGTTTAGAGAACCAAAAATGTCACTATTAGTAGGTGATCACTCTTTCAATCCAAGAATTTTCGATCACGGAAATGCGATTTTCAATGAATAGCTGAATTTCACTCAGAAGTGAAAATCAAATCAAAATTTTTTACTACCAATTGTAAAAATTAGAATTCGCTTTATAAAAGTGTTTAGGTATGAACGTGAAAAAAAATTCACGGAAATTCACTTTACACGATGGTGTTGTGCAAGCAAAATATTCTTCATATTACAAAATTTAGATCGCTTTAGAAGCAAAAAAAAATCTGTTTATATTACAACACTGATGTTAGTGTGTTTTTATAAGCTGAGGTTCACTTAGAAGTAAAAATAAATCAGCTGTTTCAGTCGGAGTGAAAAAATCACTTTTAATGGATGGAAAAATTATTTACACTGGAAATTATCATGCACGATGTTAATGTGCAAGTAATTTTATCCACAATCCAAATTCACTATGTCGTTTCTTAAGCGACAAAAAGTAAAGCCAAAACAAAATAGTTCTGGTTTCGGTGCGGATTTCCGATGTAATAGCTATTACAGTTGGATCCGTGAACCGAACACTGATGTTAAGTTTGTGTTTTTATCAGTTCAAAGATAACCGAGTTCAAACAGACACAGTAATCAAATGAATGATTAAAGTGAAAGCCGAAAGAATTCGGTCTCGGCGGGAACACCAATGTAATGACTGGCCTTTTCTCGAGTGCCCAGTCTCAGTCTATAGTCTTACAGAATTCCTGATAACACTAGATTTGACTCTAATATTGTTCCGAATCAGTATCTGTGAAACATCAACTGTTCATCTATTTATTTTGGTCCGTGTGTAAAATAGATATTTTCAAACTGTCTCCCAGATCAGTTTGTGCCTTCGCCCGATAGTATCGGCTAGGCTTCGGGTCAAACGACAAAATCGCGTCCCTTCGGGTCAAACGACAAGATCGCGTCCCTTTTATACGTCTGAGATCAACTCAAGGTCTATACCAAAAGAATCACTCTAGCTTTGGATGGAGTCGGGAATCTCCGACCGTCTATCAAAGTCCCACTTTGATTCTTAGACCCAGCTGATTATGTTCAGCCTACCTCCAAGCATACGACGTTATCCTATTGCGATGCTATAGTTTTAGAATATTGAGATTCTAGAACGATAGCAAAGTTCCTATATCTACAACTTACTTAAGATGAGTTATTAATTATGTATTTAATTGAAAAGAGAATTTATTATTATTTGTAGATATTTGAAAGAATGAGAATTTAAACAAAAGTATTAATTACGCGCTTTGAAGGACAAGCTCCACGGGAACTTTCACTTCCATACAACACCAGAGTCCTCGACTCACAAACAACCAAACGTTCCGACAACCTTTCCTCAATTCAGCAACTTCAATTCAGCATAATGTAAAGTGATATTGTTATGACAAAATGGACGGGTATATATAGCAAATAGTATCGACAGATTAGAACAGCTTAGACAAAGAAAACGTGAAAACAAGAGTAAACAATAAAATGACGTGACCTAGTGTAACGGCTTATCTGCTAAGAGCGACAGCCACATCAATTTAGCAAGTGAGAACTGACTAGGCGCGCACGTGATATTGAGCGGTGCACGTGTCATCTGGGCTAGCTAGAATGTGTGAATATTTCAAATAAGAAATTTGAATATTTGAATGTTACTTCGAGGGATAAGCACCTCGAAATACCGCTGTCATTACAGTAGTTTATATCAATTATATCACAAAATTCAGTTCATAAAACTATTAATTTATCATCGAAAAAATTGTAAATGAACGTTTTCAATCGAACGTTCACCGTTTCAACGTGCGGTCGAGCTCTGCTAATCTACAGGAATCTCTCACGGTTGGTATTTCTCTGCTGAATCATCTGATCTTTTTCCGCTAGCGTAACAACTGTAAATCAACTGAGTCAAGCAAAGTCTCGAATAGTCGCTGAGGCCTGAGGGTCTATCTAAAACATCTACCGTTATGTCTAAGCTTTCCGCAGAGTTTTCTCCTAGCTACCCTAGTAGAATAGTTAAAAGGTGCGGTAATGTTATTTGATTGAGATTAGTTTTTAATGCAATTGCTTCATATGATGCTGGTTATTTCAGTTCAAAGTCTTTGGTATCGGAATCGGCTTCCTACAGTTCTTCTAACAACCGGACACCCATTGAACAACTGAGTGAACTTCGTCAACTGGCGATTGAATCTGGTCATGTGCTCGATTATGTATCCGTATCTTCCGTTTTATTGTTGGTATTTTAATTGTTTGCTGTATTACAAGAAGAGCATATTTTTGGTTCATATTTCATTCTCCTGGCTTGACAAAGGTGACGCCATTTTGGGTTTTGAAAAGCTGGCTCAAACCGAAACCATGGAGCTTTGATCTGCACTCTCTGTTTCACTCCTCATTACTCCATCACTTAGCCCAATGGCTGATTCATGAAGGATTTCAGATGTTTAATTGTTGTGTCGTCGTAACATGAAGTTCACGTTCATCATTTGCAATTTAGGGAAAACAGTAAATACTTTCTATATAACCAGAGGTGGGCCGCTGGCCCCCCCCCCCACTTTTCAGGGTCGGCGGGTAGCCTACCCCGTGATGTTTATACCTTATAATAGGAGATTTTTCAGCAAAAACAAGCAAAAAACGGGGCTTTTTCGCGAATTTTCTACCCCCCCCCCCCTTACCCGACCTTCTCCCCCCCCCACTTTTCGGACTGGGCGGGTAGGAAGGGATTTTCTGTCGGCTACCCCCCCACCCCCTGCAAAACGCCAAAAAACCCGGCCCACCCCTGTATATAACATACCGTTTTCAGAAACAACCACGATGTTCCGGATTTGCTCGTATCGAAATCAGGTAGTGCAGGACGATTAATATTCGACCGAAGTATTCTCGATATTCGCCACGTGTTTGAGGACTTTGATCAGTCAAAAAAGTGGACCAGAAAGTATCTGTACAGGTTACAGTTGCTGTTTGTAACTTCTCAAATCGATTAATACGTATCCACAGTTTCCTTTTACCTTTCAAAAGTTGTATTAGTTTTGTTTTAGGCAGTTTCTCTCGAGTTTTTTGTTGTGAAAGACTGTTGTGCTTGGAAAACTATTTCGAATAAATAATATTGTAGGATCTTCACGCTGAAGACTTCGGAATGCGCTGAGGAGGGTTACTGGTGCGACGATCTCGACGTGGACGATCAAGAGTTTGAGGTAAGACTAAGTTCATATTCCTTGTGTGCGATATTGAAACCGGTCTTCTGTGGAAGTGTATCAGTGATTTCTTTCTTCAGGATTCTCCAAAAGCCATGGAAAATGTGCATCATCAGGACATAACGATGCGAGCAGGTCACCTTATATATCTGGCAGGCATCAGTCAAGTGCCTGTATATGCCTGTTCCGACAAGGTCATGCAGAAACTCTATAATACGCAAATACGGGAATGGGCCTTTGATCCCACTGACATGCTGGGCCCGAACCTTCACAAATCCTTCACGCCGGTTAGTCACTGTACTGTTGAAATAGCTAGACCAAATGTATCATGTATGTTCTTGAAAACATAAAATACGCAACATGTACTGTTTTGTGGTGTGCATAGTGTTAACTGGCAGCGGTGCTGGTCGCCCACCAGGGCAAATGGGGTCAGGACTCAGGTGGCTCTGCTCTGCTGAACTAGCTGGGTCAACGTCAAGTTCCATATTCCTAACAAGTAACAAAATAATCAGAATACCCACCCAATCTTTTTTTATCCATGATTTTCAAAAGATTGCCGGTAGTAGTGGTTTGAATACAACCTTTTAGATGCGATATTCCCAGTCACGGACGAAGTTTTCGCTTTTAAGAAACCAAATACCCCATTAAGAAAATAACGGGCTCATTGTGCACACATCTTTTTTTCATCTGTGTTTGTTGAAAAATCTAGTAGCAATCTGACTGAAATACATGACAAAGTATTCAGTTTCAGTAAATTATGAATCAAACAAATTTACTACTCTACTGTATTTTCAGAAAATTGCGTGTCTCGTATCGAAGAGAATTTGGCTCAAATCGTAAGCTGTTATGAATTGTTTCTGATTGTGATATGATTGCTCAAATGTTTAACGGGTCTAATAAATCAAATAATATTTATCTGCTTCCTTGATGTTGGTTCGATAGTTTCGATGTATCTGTTTGCCTCATGCAGGCATCAGAAGTGCGGTTCACGAGCCGAATCTATTATCTTATATATTAATTTAAATTAATAATGTTACACATACTGACATACATATATAATATTGATTAAGTTCCACTATATCAACGATGAATGCTGGTCAGTAACACTGTGAAAACTCAAAAAGCTTTTAACGATCGCATCGCACACTGAAAATTTTTTTCATCGTTAAGTGAAGAACATTTATCGGCTTTGGCTTTCTTTTCACAGACTGAAATACTCTGCTTTTTAGGTTGGTTATACGAAAATGTTGATTTAGTTCCATCATTCAAACATAGCACTTCCATCACGTTATTATTCCATGTTGTTATTCTCTTTTTGCCGTAGTGTGTGTGTGTGTGTGTGTGTGTGTTTACACGGCGAAGTCCTCAAACGCACGTGTATTTGTAGTAGATAAATATCAACGGCGGATGAATACGCATAGTCAACAATCAAACTGTGCGTTATGAAAATAAATTCAACGTCAACAACTTATTTAAAGTGAAAGTTCGTATGTGCCTCTCATCTTAACTGCAACTGCAACCTAGCTGTTTTCATGTTGCAATTAGTGTTGAATCGCTATCTCTCTCTCAGTTTTTCTACCAGCAGGTTAGTATTGCTGCCGCCAATGCAATCCAACGTTCAACGCGTGCTCAGTTGGAGAATAATTTTAATCATTTCGCTGCGTATGTTTGTGACTGACGCTCATTTGCGTGTTAGGTTGCTTTTCGATTCCCATTACCATTATATTGTGGCTGTAATAGTTCGACTATTAACTGACTACAACTACATCAATAGTTCGTTGAATGTTAACAATTTGGTATATATTATAGAAAGTAGAGTACACAAAAAATTGTTCACTTACCTGAATTATACCTAACTTTCTAAGTTTCAGTTCAGTTTTAAAAGATTTTTCACTAATATGTCATCGTTAAAATTTTTAGTTGTATGGTTAAGAAGGGAAGGGCACACGTAAGTACACCTCATCAATCAGTCTAACAAGACTGATAATTTTTTATTGGTCATAATAATTCGTACTTCGATCAGAGTTGATGAAAGCCTGCATAATTTTTTATGTTCTACTTCTCATTGTAATCGCTGTTCGTTGTGTAACGTCGATGAAACATTGCTTATGTCAACAGCCAGTCGCACTACCTACGCTATATACGTTTGTTAGTTGGTTTGGTACTCTACAAGAGCCAATGTATAATATTCTACATTCAGCGCGATTCATCTGTTAAGAAATCTTTCGACGAAAAACAAAACTTGTTGATCGTTGCATTGAAAATTTATTTAGTGGAAGGAAGATTATGTAAACTGCCAAATACATTCAGGTTTTCAACAACACAAAAATAAAATAGGATGTATTGTTTTGCATAGCAACATGTATATCTTAGTTCACATTTCATTCACATCCTTCTCTTTTTTCACAATATCGCCGTGTATTTTTGAAACCATAATCAAGAAGGACTTATTTCATGCCCAACCATTGATTGTAAATGACTATAATATGTCGATGTGGTGGTTCAAGTTTTGTAGATCTTGCAATTAGATTGAAAAATATTTATATGAAACGAAAACATGTGATCATTACCATATTGAATGATAAGTTAACTTGACTTTAGCACTACTCACGTGAATCAAAACATAAATCTTTTTACAGTTGTGCAACTGTTCTGTACATATTCTGTTGTCTAACACTCATTCTGAGACAAACTTTCATTATTTATTCAGACAAAATAATGAGCAGTACAGTCAAAACCGAGCCAATCGATAATAATGATAATAACAATACTAATGGTATGGCAGATGGCGATGACGAGGTGTTCAATCAGGTAATGAAGTACAGGAAACGTTTGAAGACCGAAACCGACAGTCAGACGATCCGACACGCACTCAAACGACTGCATGAACTCTCGCCCAGTCATAAGATCATCGTCAATTCAAAGATCTGCAAAATTATCCAGGTTGGTATATTCCATTTAGTAGACACCTTTGTTGGATTAAATGTTAACGAAAGTTTATTTAGAACAACCCAAAAACTGTCTGACTTGTTTTTGAGTCTGCAACTTTACCATTGACCATAATCAAACCAGATTCAAAGTCTGCATAAGGGAATGCATGCTATTTAGCTAATCTGAGTGAATGTATAACGTGTGTGATAAAATGTATTTATTATTTTCAGATGCACGCTGATGACGATCGCAACGGTGAATTGGCGAGGTACATGCTCAAGAAGTGGTCATCTGCAGCCAGTAGCAGTACGTCCAACAATAACATCAATAAACCTGTGAAACCCGATCCAGATGAGGTGCCGCCTAAACAACACAAACAAAAACCAGTCGAAGTGAAACAAGAAATCAAAAATGAGCCCATTGAACAGCCAAATGGCGATCATCGTGTCGAGAAAAATAATCGAGATGATGAACGTGTGCGTGATAAACATTCGTCGAAAAAATCTCGTCACTCGGAAAAATTTGAGAAATCAGTGAAATCGGAACCCATTGAGCAACCGACCAATAACAATGACAATGAAAAGAATGGTAGATACGCTGATGAAACACGGCCAAGGCAGTCTACCGAGAAACATCGACGGTCGGACTCGGATCAGCAGAAGCCTGAGAAGTCCTCGAGATCTGGTGGGTCTGAAAAGCCGATCAAACGTGAAATCGAGGCCGAATCGAATGCCGACGAGGTCGATGGTCGCCAGTCCAAAAAGGCCAAAAAACGACCAGCCGAATGTTGGTTTCGTTTTTGTGACTTTAGAATGCTTTATTGCTTTAATTGTATGATTAGATTGTTTATTCAAGACATACAGTCGTGAGCTGTGATGTGAGTCAAGTAAAAACTACTGTCTTAGTTGAATTTCAGTCGAGAAAATCCAGGGTAAGAGCTACTGAATCATCGAGTTTTTATATTTTAATATAAGAAATTTTATCGTTCAATCTTCAAACGACTTATTTACAAATCAATTATTCAACATGCAGTTGTATTTTCTATTGATTTGTGCAAAAATTATTTCAAAAACTTATTATGGAAAACATTGCTCAGCTGGATCAACGATGATGTCATTTGACGAGGCATTGTCTCAGTCGGCATCTCAGTCTGGCAGCGGCATAAAACGCAAGAAAAAGATGGTCGAACCCCAACGCTCAACTGTCAGTCAATCCGTCAAACAGGAGGTTAACGAACAATCCATAATTATGTATAACATGCTTGTCTAATCGTGCCTGGAATATTGACTTTTATGTAATGTTCTGTACGGCGGTACGTACACAAAAGTCCATGAAGACACATCTTCATTCATTCAAAAGTCCATGAAGACCATACGTCACGTTATTTCTTGTTTTCATCACTATAAATTTCTATTGCAAATATTTAAGCGAATGCGCGTTATTGAAAAAGTTAATCGTGAACTTATCCATTATGCATTGCTCAGCGTTCACCATCGCCCGTTCGCGCCTTCCAACTGCCCGACCTGCAGCTGCCCGAAACGTCGGCCAAATTGGATCTGCGAAAGTTGAATGCGGCCGAACAGGAGGTGGAACGAAAACTGCATAATCCGGTGGCGGGAGGGTCGAGAGTGCCACCAAAGAAAATAGTCGGTTGGTGATGAACTGATGTGACGATAAACGGATTTTGGTTCATTCTTATAGTACATATGTGTAGTGGCATAATGCTATTTCGACCTACTTTGTTTTAAAAATTCAGGTTGTTGTGACTGGCCCTAGGAGTCTTGATCCTGGTCTGTTCGTTCCGGCGAAATCACCCGTATCATTCTGTACATAACCCCCATATTTACCTCAGCAGCCAACATCCAAAGACGGACACCGGCATCGGAGATCGAAACTTTGATGGCTGCCGAAAGCTTCTTCAAGCCCAAAGTAACGCACACGGTTGTGTTTGCGGGCAAGCGGAAAGGTGGCGTCTATAAAGCCGTGCCCTCGCTTTACGATCTGTGCATGGCCGTTATTTGTGCCAATATTGACGGTCAGTTTGGTGATTATGTTAGGGTTCTGTATAAGTGAACAGCTTATAGTCTATCCAGGTTGCCCAAATTTCAGATTTCAGATTTCATTGGGCTGACTCGCATATAATCGGTCTTACAAATTACAAGTTACACTGAATTTACGTGAAGGGTATATATGTCGTAGTGAATCGGGGGTACCCGTTAATCGGGGGTCATGACCTTGGATTGACTGGTTAATTGGCGGACCCCAGTACACGGTGTGTGTTTATTAATCATTGTTAATATTGTTTCTGTACGTTGAAAAGGTGATATCCCTTGGAAGCTATATAAATAGAATCTCAATGAGTTTTTTTCTAAACTGACCTCAACTAATTAACTGGCAACTGACCTAACTAATCATCGTATCCCCTAACCCATAAAACACTACTCATCATGGATGATCTCAACCCACCAAACACGGACGAGTCAGCTCCTGACACGGCTAGCACTCAAAGTAGTGCCGAAGATACTGATTCAGAGAAACCAAAAAAATTTGCCCTACCGACAGACCAGGAATACGACGATTATCTGATTATATTGAAAGGCGAAAAAAAGTGTGAAAAACGCTTCCGATACCGGCTATTCAAGAGATACAAAATTGCAGAAGATGGCAAGACGTTGCTGAATTCTGCCAACAACCTCACTGTGCTCAGACAATCACAACTACCAGATGTACTCAAGGAGTATCACGACAACAGAGGGCATCCGGGACGGGACACCACAAGTCAATCCTTGAAAGAAAAGTTCGGTTACCTCTTCGTGAATGAAGTTACTAATTACATACAAAACTGTATCACATGTGCGGCAAGAAAAACGATGGTAAAACCACCAAGTGGCAAGCCAATATACTCGAAGGGTATTATGCACTTCGTTTGTGTTGATTTGATAGACATGTCGAGCCGTCCTGACGGAGAATACAAATGGATTCTACACATGAAAGATCACGCATCCAAATTCACATGGGCGCATCCATTACCTCAAAAGACTGCCACCAACGTGCAAAACTGCATTCGTAGCGTATTCTATCAATTTGGTGCTCCACGCCGTCTCCTTTCAGACAACGGACGAGAATTCGTTAACAGTTCGATATCAGGACTGCTCGCATCAGAATTCAAGAATGTCATCCATGTGAGAACACGACCCAGAAGACCCCAAACCAATGGTCTCATCGAACGCGCAAATGCCACTTTGGAAAAACGATTAGGAAGTTGGATGCATGACTACGAAAGTGTGCATGGTGGATGTGCTCCATGGGCTCACCAACTGCCGGTTATCGTGTTTGCCATCAACACATCCCATACGAGAACCATACGAAATACACCATTTGCCGCCATGTTTTCTCGCACTGCATTAGACAACCTGATTCTGACTGAGGACAGTGACAAGGAAGAAGACATGGAAGACAACGAAACACTTTTCAACGATGAAATTGAACAAACTACTTCAATCACTACTGGAGCAGCAATTACTGAATCATCTACTACTGAATCATCAACTACTGAAACATCAACTACTGAAACATCTACCACCGAAACTACATCTACGACAACCACTGGTACAGAAATACCAGTACACTGGTGCTGTGGCCATTGCCGTTTGTTCAGAAACATTGAGTCAAAGTGAAGGAAAATATGAAATCGTAGAACCTTTGGAGGGTGCCTTTGAAGCAGGTTGGGTTTACTTATTGAGTCAGTCATTTAGACAATCAGTAAGTCAGACTGTCAGGTTTAATCAGTCAGACAGGGTCAAGGACACACATGCATGCAGGTCAATTCGTTACGTGGCCCCTGAGAGACGCATGCACATACGGCACAACAGTGGACGAAATCAAGGGAAGAAAGGCTATGGCAGAAGCCTACTACAAAAACAGACGTGCTCAAGAACAGGATTTCCACCGCCGACAGGTGAATGCAATAAATAAGTGAATGAGTGATATAACGAATGAGTGAAAAGAATGCATGAGCGAATGAATGAGCTATTATAACTTAGAATGCAACGAAAATCATCACTGCTGTTGGTGGTACTGTAGCGGTCCCAATAAATAGAGTTGATCGATCGGGTACTTGTGATACAATGTATCCAGCTATCATCAGAGAGGTTGACTCTTACGGAAATGTGAAACTTCACACAAAAGTTGGGTTTCTGGATCGAATGATTGACCCAACAACTTTGCAACCATGGAATGGCAGACCTCTCACAGACGAAGACACAAAAGACTGGCTAAATTGTCAGGTGAGCACCCAGTCATGCATTATGTTGTGTTTCGTGCTCAATAAGTATGTCAGTTGAATAAAAGTTTCTGTAGGTTTCCATCATTGCCGCTGGTCGGGCACATACAACGTACTCGGCAGAATCAAATCGCTCCATCTGCCATTGTGTTGGTGGATGTGGGAACAGCCGATGCTGCTGCCGCAAAAATGGCTTGTTTTGTGCCACGAAGTGCCATACGAGAGATAAAAGAGGAAAAGAAGCATGTGTGAACAAAGATACTGAGCCACCACCTGCAAAAAAAACCAAATAAGTGATATAAAATGACAATACATGAAAGTGATTAACACCCTGATACTTGCATACGACGTACAATAAACACACACCCTGTACTGGGGTCCGCCAATTAACCAGTCAATCCAAGGTCATGACCCCCGATTGACGGGTACCCCCGATTCACTACGACATATATATAAAATAAAATAGATATAGATGTAATAAGTTTACGGAAAATAAAAGTATTATATAACGAAGAGAAATATGACACGACATATACGGAAATTGTCCTAATGGACATATCGAAAACCTTGAGGGTTTAAGGAGAGGAATAACAACAATTTGTTTATACTAATACAAAATAAATTCAACGCAAATACTCATTGCGCGCAATTTGATTTCAAAACTGATTTTGGCGCTCGTTAACATAAAAACGGTTTTTCTCATTTTTCAACCGTGTGCGAACGTGGCACCTACTATATAATTCATTGTGTTTGTGCGTAACTGGTCGATAAAATAAAGTTTTGATAACATGAAACTCTGAACAGGTTATATTGCTTGAGTCGAGTTATGTATTTGTTGTAGAAATCGAGGACACGGGTGACGTACCGTTCGAAATCCTGGAGCCGGCCCTGCAGCGTGCCACACCGGCTCAGCTGCATTACATCGAGGAGCATAACCCTGTCAGTTTCATCCATAGCTCACTTATTGCACTCGTTGTTGTCACAGTGACCGCTTTCAGTACCTGATTGAATCAACCAACGACCTGTGGAAAGTACACTGTAACAAGGAGTTTCCCCGAGCTCGACTGGCGACACACGACTCATCGGCCAGTGATTCTGATGGTTGGCTTGATAGCAGTCAATTCTCGTTTCAGAACGATGGCGTTCAAGACGATACGGTAGACATTTTTTGTTAATGTTTGTTCATCTAATTGTTTTACAGACAATGAAGAACTCTGGCGTGACCTCTACTTCCGTGAGTTGCACGCACGCGAGCAGAAGCTCAAATCGTTGTCTCAGAAAATCGGGTCCGAGATGAAAAATCAGATCGATCCGGCGGTACGTTTCTTTGATTGCATTGAATCAATTAAATTAAATTATTTGATTCAATTAAAAAACTACATTTATTTATCACAAATAATCTGTTTAATCAGCTTAGATCTGTTTCATTTCAGCGTGAAGCCAAGGTGATCGCCTATGCACCTGACCCACTCAATGTGCGCAAAAAGCAAAATAAGTACGGAACTGGCAGCAGAGGTTGGTGCTTATCGTTTTATAAATCACCATCTATTTATATAAATCCCTATGTTTAGTAGATTCAGGCTTACGTTGATCAACGAAGGACTTTGGTCTTTGAATGATTTTGTTTGGTTAATCAGCTTTATTAGTCGAATATCAGGTTGGAGACACGTGAGCAGAAAATGAATTGCGATGAATACATACATAAATAAGAAGCTATTGAAAAGATTGATTAAGAAGGTCATTGGCTTAATAAATGATTTTCAGGGCACGTTGTGTCGGACGCACTGGCACTATCACAGGCCCGTAGACAAATGATGGACATGAGCAGCAGTGATCGCAAGAAACACAAGCCCGATATTGTTAAGCATGAGCTCATTAAAGGCAGGAGTGCCGATAACGTCAAACGACATGAGGTAATTTCAATGTTTCACCCAGAGAAAAATGTTTTGATATTTTTCGTGCTTCGCGCTCAAAACATGCTCAAATTTGTTTTGGAGACCTGGACCTGAGAGGCTGAGACCCAATCGAAAAAAAACGGGCCACCACTAGGTTACTACTTGATCTAATATAATTCTCCCTGGTTAAATTTTCCTGCATAAAATAGTTAAAAGTACAGTTTTCAGTGTTCAGTTTTGTTTACAGTGATGTTATAATTTTTTGTTATACTTCACAAGGTTGATACAATAATACGGCAATTTTAATGTAAATCATCTCAAATCTTGCAGGCGGTCAACAAACGCTCGGGTATCACCAAGAAGGCGCCTATGATGCAAAAGACAATGAAAATGTTCAAAAAGCAAACATTGCGACGATAGTACAATGACATTTTTAGTTGTTATGTGGTGGTCTCTCAAAATGTTGCGGTATTTTATTGGTATTTAATGAATTATAACTTTTTAATGTGTACAAAACAACAGTTGGTTGTATTCGTAACAATCAATGTCCTCGCGGAGGTTAACCAAACATTATGAGTTTATGTATAGTTCTAAAACATAATATATTTTATATATATAGGTATTACATGATAAAAAATGTTTCTTGAATTGGAAATACTTATACTACTGATTTAGAGTGTCGCCCGACTTATTTATTCTATCAAATTGAAGCAGCAGTACTTGATAATGGTTCTCAGTTATTGTTTTTTCGTTACAAGACATAACGTTTTTATACGATTTAACTCGGAAAGTGGTCGTATTTTTATGCATATATTAATGTATGTTATATATAGTTGCACATGTGTTGTTTAAAGACTGTGTAGCTTCATACAGTATATAACGGTGGTACATACATATATTTTTATGTGGAACTCAAAAGAAGTGACATGGACCTGTTTTGCTCATTTCATTACCCCATATAATCGGCTAAGACTACTGAGACTGTGATACGATACGATACACATATTTATGCTGCATTTTCGATTACTTCACATGTTGTGTTTTTACATGCTGAGTGAATAGTTCTCCCAGTAATAAGCTACTACTTTTCATTGTTATGTTACAAGAAGTTATCAGTAAATACTGATTTGGTGAATACTTACAAAAAGTACAATCGTATACGGATACGGAGTAATCCGTAATGCAGCGATCCGACTATGGGTGATTGGCTATTCTTATAAAATTATATTATTGATCTACGGTTATTTTCTCGTTTATTGATTCTTATATTCTGTCATAATTGTCGTTCACCCTCATCAAACGCAAACCATGATTCAAAAACGTCTATCATTATAATATTTCACACTGATTTTGTCTTCTATTTTGTTTGTTTCTGTTGTTTTTTCATCTCTTCCACTCCACCAGAACTTTTCACCTCCCCTGTTCGGGACGTTTTCCCCTATTTATTTATTGAATATAAATGGCATCTGTTTATGTATTCTACCTTTTATCATCCTACTTGAGCTTCCCCTCAGTACCACGAGTACATATAAACTAAATAATTTGAATATGAATCATTGGACCTTGACATGAAATCAAGTGAATGTATGAACTACGAAGTGTCGTGTGCAATAAATGCCATCATATGAAGGTGAATGAATGACAGAGCTGACTGTAGGTCCAGACATCAATCAAGTGGTCAGACAGACAGTCGGTACGTAACAGACAGACACTTGCAAGATTCGTTTTCGTCGGGTAGGTACATGAATGTGCTGCTCTCTGCCGTGGCTGGCTGTCTGGCTTTTGTTGTCTGCCTGGGGGTGACTGACTGACCGACAAACCGACATACGCTCACTGATTGGTTGACTGATCGACGAGTGCGTCAGTCTGTCAGTCGGTGGCCAGCTTATGACTGGCACGGAAGGTGTGCCAGTGTTTTGCTATGTAGTAGGTGTAATGACGCAATGGTATTGACCACGAGCTAGTCCAGTACACTGTTGTTGGCAGCATCTCGACTACGACCCAGACGGCTGCACAGAACGCTCGTGTCCGGGCTCGCTGCCGTCGCCCTGCAGTGGCGGAAGGGCATGGCATACCCCCATGCTCCATGGGTACTTGTGCCAAGACAAGGGCCACATGTTTATATAACACATAGTAGGTATTCTCACCAAATATGCTCATCCACCCCCTTTAATTCAGTTACGTTATTCAGTGCCAGTAAATGAACTACATAGTACATTTTCTCGAATGTATTTGTATGTATGTTTAGTGAATCAACACACTTTTAAATAATCATAAGTATTCATTCATTCAGCTGAATGCTTGTTGTCCCGATTCGCATACAAATTACTTTTATTGAAACTTAACTACCCTCTATCACTTACATATTACCACCTTAAAGAAATATTTTGTTATTAGACTACCCCGCCAACAACTGACCCGTTTTTTCGGTGACATACAGTTGTCGGTCGCATCAAGTCAGACTGTCTGAATTGAGTAATACTTATGTTTGTCAGTTTGGTTTGTCTTGCATTACCGTGTTTTCGATACCTTCTTTTTCTTCATGGATGTCAATTCATCCAGTCATATTTTGGACTGCTGACCGCCAGATATAGGCCTCGTGGTTGGTTATAAGATTAAAAAACCAAGTTCGGCTCACGATCATTACGTTGCGCTGAATAAGATTTTTCGCAATCATGTTTCATGTCAGTGAATTGAACACCTGGTTCTGACTATTCCAGAGTTTGAGGATCTGGTTCTGAACTCCGAAACTTGATTAGCTTTCGGCATTGGTTTTCACATCATAATCAAGTGAATGAATCAAGAGACGATTCATGTTTCTTCGGATACCTCGTTTATCACTTCAACCTTTACCGATTATGACATGGCTAATACGAAATGTGACCAAATCACGGACAACCAATATGTAATTTTTTTGTGCAAATGGCAGTCAATATTGGATGGTTTGTGAGAGTGAAGATGATCTGACCTTGGGTGGAACACCTTTGTAGACGTACATAAGCATCCGGCCTTGACGCACCTCAAACAGTCCAGTCAGCCGGACGAATCCAACGAACCCATCTTCGTGCTTCCACTATTTGTTCTGCAAGTCAAAGTTGAAATACGGCTTTACGTGAAAAAGTTGGGCCGGTGAGTGAGTAAGCCAGCCGTACTTGAGTACGCCTTGAAGTTCGCAACAGTCAGTCGATACCATTCGTAGTGCAGTTCCCTTGTGCTTGCGTGTTCTACAGATGTATGTACATATCTTTTCATAGAACACCTCATCGTCCTGGCCGCCTGTATTTTATAGTGGCAATCTTCTTCATTTGTTCGGCAGTTCAAAATTGAATACGGCTCTTCGTTAAAAAAGTTGGGCCGGTGAGTGACTAAGCCAGCCGCACTTGAGTACTCCCCGATGTTCGCAACAGTCTGTCAATACCAGTCGTACTTGGAGTGCAGTTCCCGGATGCTTGCCCTGTTCTACAGATGCACATATGTACATCACCTTTTCATAGAACACCACATTGTCGTGGCATGTGTTGCATAGTCGGTCCCACATAACTTGCAAAACTACTGTATGTATAAACAATAAGCCGTTGTGATGTATACTATCATTTGCTGTTTGTTCGTTTGAACAGCTTCGCTGCAAAAAACGAGTTCCGTGTGAGAATGTTGCAAGTTACGTGGGACTACGCATACTAAAAACAAACAAAAAATGTGCTGCGTTATTTTCACTGGGATACGTTCCTTTCACCGGTTTTTTCTGAAACTTATGTGAAAAAAACGTGAACTTGTGTAATTTGCAAGAATGTTCACAAATTAGTGGTTGACAAATGGCCAGTCATTTTATGACTAATCCAAGATTTTGTTTTCTAATTCATTCAATCACTTGAAAGCAATACTATTTGGACACCGAAATGTACAAACAGTTAAAACTGATTTTTATAGTAACTTCATTAACCCACAAACATATAAATGAATCTGAAAGTGCGTATTGATGAGTACAAAAACATACTGTATGCACGTTCGATTCAGTGCAATGTTATTACAATACAATTATTATTATTATAATACAACGCACGCTCACATGACGTGAGTTTTTTTGTTTTGCGGAGTATTGCTTTTGCTTATGGGAGCATGACCGTATGTATGTATACCTTCACATTTATACTGTGAACGACGATATTCATTCTCATAATCATCATTATATCACATGTAAAGCTGGTGGTAATTAATATTCTACTTCTTACAAACTACAGACGTTTTACATTGATGCATATCTTAGGTAGAGATGAGCTTGGTATCCTATATGTTAACTCGTTTTCAACCGCCACTAAGCACGTTGCTGTGTTCGGTGTTGCGTATGATTATTTACTTTAATCTGGTAATCCAGCCGGAGTTGTATCAATAAGATGTTATCAGGTGAATGGGGTCGTCCCCCGGTTGTAGTCACATTCCAGTTTACAGGTGAAATACATAACATTTCCGCAAAAACTTTACATATTCCAGTTATTCGTTCGGATCCTTGATCATTTTACTTTCGATAGCGGTTCGAATTCCTGGATTTTTTCATTCCTCATTCACCCACAAAAAGTATTGGAATTGACTGAGATACAGTATGTAGCTCAAAAGTACAGCAATCGAGGGTTCTTTATAACAATTCACTGATCAAGATTTATCTTGTCCATCCGTATGTTTAGCAACACAAAAAATTATATTACATTCGGAACTCAAAGAAACGGGTCTGGAAAAGGATGAAGTTGTACCATGGTATGTATCATGGATCTTTCATGCCACCGTATCATGGTTACGGTGCAAGTATTTTCATATCGTATACCGTTTTTATCATGCTCTACGTATGTAAGTAACTTAAAGTTTTACTTATGTAACCATTCACTCACTCACTCAATCGATCAATCAATCAATCAGTCTCACTAATTGGTTGGCACTGCCTATGTAGCTTTTCTACTTTCCAGCCGATAAGGTATGCAATTATGTACTGACACTCTTTTACTGAACAAAACAAGTACTGTGGTGCAATGTTGAGTGGGTGATGCATGGTATACTAATAGTTGAGTGTATGTATCTGACTCGTAAATACAATACGATACATGGTTTGCATCCCCGGTGGTCATGTCAGTTGGTGCCATTGTCCCCATTCCAGGTGGTCTGCACCAGTGGCGGATCGCAACCAACCAACCAAGTATGTATTTGGTCCATATCGCACTTCTAACGAATCTGTTCCCCAGCGTCTCCGAATACTGTAATGATATGCGGTTTGCAAAAAGTGCAATAAACACACACTGTGAACAAACACGATCAACTCGTTATTCATCAACTTCATTGCACCAACAAATTACCATGTTCTCCTGATTGCATGCCCTTTTCGTATTGTTTTTGCGGCATGAGCCACTGGTACCACAAGGTACGCTTTACATTCGTACGTTTTAGCCGATTCACCGTAAAACATATGGGCAAGCTTTACACCCCCTGATCACGGTGTTACCGTAGGCGATCGGGACATACCGACTGCAGGTGGCATACTGTATTTGACATGCTAATTCCACGTACTGTACCACATCTGCTTGTAAAATAACTTCCACATTCTTGTTATTATACTCCAGCTTCCTAGATACAACTTGCGTGATAATCATCGCACGGCATTTTCCTCGAGTCTTCATTCACTTTAGTTTGTATCTGTCACAAATTATACAGCGAGTATAATAGAAAAGTGAATTACAGAATTGTGTCGCAAAAGGAACTTTGGGTTGTTTCTAGTGGATCGCGATGAAGGCCAAATACACTCGGAACACTATTGTTTTAATATCATTTTTGCAACAGAACTTGCACAAAGCCTGTAATTTTCGCATGGCAGAGAATCCAGGCATCTATTATATTTTAGTTGTTTTATTGAGTGGAGGAAGAGGAGCTTGCCCTGGCTCTGACCACATCATTCCCAGATCAAACCATAAAACATGCGTGTATCTGACTGACGCTACCGGACGAGAAGAGGAGGGAAAAGTAGAATGCCCCCTTTTTGACGGTTTCAAAAATTAAAGTTTTCCTATAGTGTATGTAAAATGGCGTTACTTCGGCCAACCCCATTCTTTGGAAAGATTCCGTCCCTTTGGAGGTTTGGCTCGTCCGCCCGTGCTGACTGACTTGGTACGGCTGTGTCTGACTCATCTAATACTATAAAGAAACAGTGTGCGTCTGTCCGTAACGCTAGCCCGGTTTACCACAGTTAACGCCAGCCCGGTTAACCACAGTTGCTACGGGCAACCACAGCCAATCAGCGACGAGCACATACTATTAAAGAAACAGTGTGCGTTCGAGCATAATCCCCGGGCCTAACACCCGGCTGCAGAGCTAATGTTTCAGTCCGATAGTGGGTTGATGTTTCACGAGCTAATGTTTCAGTAGAAAACAGCTGTCCCCATTTTAAGAAATGGGGACAAAATGCAGTTTGTTATATTAATGTCAAAACGAACTAATGTTTCATACATTAAAGTTATATGAGTTAATGTTTCATGAGCCTAAACGAGCTAATGTTTCAGTAGCGACCAGTGGCCTGTTTTCACAACTGTCCCCATTTAAATAAATGGGGACAAAAGCCTGTTTTCACGTATGTCCCCATTTTATGAAATGGGACAAAAGCCTGTTTTAACATCTGTCCCCATTTTAATAAATGGGGACAAAAACCTGTTTAGTTCGGTAATAGATTACTTTCCACGGGAAGCTTCAAAATGGCTCAATATATTATTTTCACGGGATATTCATTGCAACGGAAATCGATTACTTTCCACGGGAAGTTCCTAATGGCTGAATATATTATTCATATGCTAAATTAATCTGATTTTAGTGTCCACGGGATATATCCAATACTGGTAGTAATACTTTTTTTAAATAATATTTTTACATGCAATGATCAACGCAACGGTAATAGATTACTTTCCACGGGAAGCTTCAAAATGGCTCAATAGATTATTTCCACGGGATATTCATTGCAACGGCAATCGATTACTTTCCACGGGAAGTTCCTAATGGCTCAATAGATTATTCATATGCTAAATTAATCTGATTTTAGTGTCCACGGGATATATCAAATACTGAAAGTAATATTTTTTTAAATAATATTTTTACATGCAATGATCAACGCAACGGTAATAGATTACTTTCCACGGGAAGCTTCAAAATGGCTCAATAGATTATTTCCACGGGATATTCATTGCAACGGCAATAGATTACTTTCCACGGAAGGTTCCTAATGGCTCAATATATTATTTCCACGGGATATTCATTGCAACGGCAATCGATTACTTTCCACGGGAAGTTCCTAATGGCTGAATAGATTATTCATAAGCTAAATTAATCTGAGTGGAAGTTCCTAATGGCTGAATAGATTATTCATATGCTAAATTAATCTGATTTTAGTGTCCACGGTATATATCCAATACTGAAAGTAATACTTTTTTTAAATAATATTTTTACATGCAATGATCAACGCAACGGTAATAGATTACTTTCCACGGGAAGCTTCAAAATGGCTCAATAGATTATTTCCACGGGATATTCATTGCAACGGCAATCGATTACTTTCCACGGGAAGTTCCTAATGGCTCAATAGATTATTCATATGCTAAATTAATCTGATTTTAGTGTCCACGGGATATATCCAATACTGAAAGTAATATTTTTTTAAATAATATTTTTACATGCAATGATAAACGCAACGGTAATAGATTACTTTCCACGGGAAGCTTCAAAATGGCTCAATAGATTATTTCCACGGGATATTCATTGCAACGGCAATAGATTACTTTCCACGGAAGGTTCCTAATGGCTCAATATATTATTTCCACGGGATATTCATTGCAACGGCAATCGATTACTTTCCACGGGAAGTTCCTAATGGCTGAATAGATTATTCATATGCTAAATTAATCTGTTTTTAGTGTCCACGGGATATATCCAATACTGAAAGTAATACTTTTTTAAATAGTATTTTTACATGCAATGATCAACGCAACGGTAATAGATTACTTTCCACGGGAAGCTTCAAAATGGCTCAATAGATTATTTCCACGGGATATTCATTGCAACGGCAATCGATTACTTTCCACGGGAAGTTCCTAATGGCTCAATAGATTATTCATATGCTAAATTAATCTGATTTTAGTGTCCACGGGATATATCCAATACTGAAAGTAATATTTTTTTAAATAATATTTTTACATGCAATGATCAACGCAACGGTAATAGATTACTTTCCACGGGAAGCTTCAAAATGGCTCAATAGATTATTTCCACGGGATATTCATTGCAACGGGATTGTGAATCCGCAAACAATGTTAAAATTAATACCGAGGCAAGTCATCAAAGAAAAAATTGTTTCATTTACAAAGTAAACAACAAAGCACAATCATCCTCAATGTATAACGGGACATGGGCTCAATGTATAACGAGTCAGTTAATAGTTAGTGACTATTGAGCCCTCAATTTCATTCAGACACATCTCAATCAATGACATGATAACCCTGAACACCGCAACCTGAGTTACAAAGAAATTTTGTTAACTAAAACCCGTAAAACTTTTGAGCGGGTCACTCGTGACAAATAGCATAATAGAGAAAACTGGTAAACTTACCAGCCAAAGTCCTAATGGCTCAATATAATATTTCCACGGGATATTCATTGCAACGGAAATAGATTTACTTTCCAAAACGACACTAAATAATAAATTATAAAAATGTAAATTTTTGTTCACGTTTCACGACTGGTATATTTTAAAATTATGGACATTGCGTGTTGCTCAGTTATTAATACCGTTCTCAATTAGAAGAATCAAAAAATTATAATCCACTACTACATTATAATCCTGTCATTGTGCATACACTTTAAAACTGGCTCGATAGATTACCTTCCACCAAACTAACTGGTTCAATAGAGCAGTGTTTAACAATGTAGTACAACAATCTAATACCCAGATCTCTAATACTCGGCCCTAATTCTCGGCAGAATACCCGGTAAAGCGCGCGCAGCGCGCACAGGAGCACAACTCGAGCAGAATCCCCGGGCCCAATACCGAGCTGCAGTCCCTAGTACATACATATCACAATTCACATCCACACATCTTCCGATTATAGATTATCTGATTGCATGAGGAATAACTTTGTTTTCATTACTCAGTTTTGACCTATTCTGAGATTCCAAGTCATTAACTCCTGTGAAGCTACAGTCAAATCAGACAGTTACATGTACTCATCAGTCTGGCAATGTCTCAGCCAGTCTTTAATTCAGTCAGACACTATCAGTCTTCTATCCCAGACAACGACTACATCGTACATGCTTTTTGAATATATATACATAATCCCACTATCATGATCATCATCATTCAGAAAAGGTGATCGGAGATAACACCACGGGTTTTAACGACATTATACTTACGGTAGTGTAGCATGTATTTGGATGCAATTGCGTACTGACATACATTAAAGTTACAAACTATGTACAGTAGTTTTATATTTGTTTTGATTTATATCAGTTTTAGGATAATTTTTTCTAGCCTAGAACTCTTCATTATTTAAGATTCACCCTCGGAAGACAGATATACATTACCCTTCCCACCGCTTGCATGATCAGTTTGTAAAGAAAAGCGCGTGCGATATCTATCGATTGTGTGGGTGATTACGTACATACATACGTGGTGGGCCACGATCATCCCTGTAACTACCACCGTTGTCAGAGTCCGTCATTGTCCTGGGGATCACGACGCGCTTTAATAAAACAACTGGTAATGAAAGCCCATCTGGGGATGAGGATGAGGATGCGCCTTTTAATTTTGAAGTTCATTCTTAGTCAAACATTAGTTACTGAACTAATTTGTTGATGCGATAGTCTTTCTCTTTGAAATTGAGTTACCCATCCATGTTTATGTTGAATCTCCTACAGTGTTCCTTCTGTACGACCTTCCATTATTTCATGCTACAATTGGATGAAAGTACATGTATATAAGATTCGGGTTACGGTAGGTTACGGTATGTATAGTTAGTTGTATTATGAACGTGCAACGTGGCACATAGCAAGCGATCGTAGTAGTATAATGGACGTCAGGAATCGTATGGCCAATTGTATACATACAGGGTGACCTTAAAATCGTATACAGCCCTGAGTTCATATTAATGAACGCATGACTTCAGTGTACCTGTAAACAACCGCTGTACATAACAGGAAAAACACTTAAAAGTAAATGTTTTAAAACCTCTATAGCAGTTATGTTTATCTAAATGTTCTCCGATGGTATATCCTACGTCCATAGTATATATAGTGAAGAAGGATGAGGATGGATGCGTTCCTGGTCGCCTTGTATCGGACATCTTACGTTACGATTGAGTGTAAATGAACTGAATGTTGTATTCGGCATCATTGCATTATATAGTGTATTATGAAAATGCTTGTATCTGGTAGTGGCTTTGCCATGTACGAAAGCCCCAGATTTTAAAGTTTGCTGCCAGCAGAAATTAAATTGTTCATTGTAATTTACAGTAATGGTTTAGTGATTCGTGATTATCTAAGTTTGCTATTCTAGTCTAAGATCTCTAATAAACTATTGTTTGTTTTTTTGTTGGAATAATTGTACCTGCGTTTACTTCTAATGCTAGTGTTGGTCAGATGTTTGTCAATGCACTCCACTGCAAGCAACATTATATAGTTGCGCAACCACTTGGGTTCTCGTACTTGTACGCACATGATTTATGAAGTCAACGCAGACGATTTGCGTCATCACGAGATTCAGGACACCATTACCTCGACGACTGGGGATGATCTGGTGTTTCAAACGTATAACTGAGCAAACTGGAAACACAACATCCGAAAAGTGTAGAATATATTCAAGGCTTTCATTATATTAGCATTAGCACTAGCAATAAGATCAATCCCTTCATTTGGTTGTTTTTAACAAACTTTTTAACAATACGGAATGTGGCTGCTGCAGTTAATAAACTGATAAGGTAATATGATGTAATCACATGTAGTTTATGTAACTGCAAATATCGTCACTTCCGGTCGTACATACATAAATTACAGCAACCATTCAAGTTGTAGGCGCCAAAATACAAGTTTACATAAAAATGTTACTTGTTATAATGATGTATTTTTTTCAGCAATGCTGCGTAACAGGCAACAGCTACTCAATTTGCTTGTAAACCTTTTCTGACCATAAACTGGTTTTACAAATTATTTACCATCAACCAATAGTTCTAAAAACTGATTGTCATCCACTCGTTTTTATTTGGTTATCACGTTTTTCCTATATCAACCGAATATCCTGTCTGACCCCTTCCTAGCTATTTGATTACATCAGGAAGATTCCGTGATAAGATCGTATATACAAATGAAAATGTTGCCAGCAGTCTGCCCATGTTTGTATAGTAAATATGTATGTACATATATATATAATGTTACGCGTTCGTCGGGGGCACATGTCTGTAGACCAGGCACCCTAACAGGGTAAACAACAAAAATGGCTGAGCGAGCCCGGGAGTGCGTGCGTCCCAATACTGGAATAGTCGAGCCTTTACTCCCCTACCCCAGTACCATAGTGGTTGTTCCCTGTATGTCTGGACGTGCATGTATGTATGTATGTACTTGTCTGGTACACTCACACCATCTCTTCACCCCAACTACCGCCTTTCCTTTATATATGTAGGTCACTTTTTCAAATCAACAAGTTTCTGTCTGGCTCGCTCATGTTGCACGTGCAATCACGCCTAGTAGTCAAAGAACGATGATTTATCAAGCTGTTATCAATTATACTTTAATTACTGTTGAAGCAGACCACAGCAATTTGAATTGCAATTTATCTCTAATTCGTTGTTGTCAAAACAGATAGAATACATATGTAACCTGCATGCAGTTCGAAAACAATATTGATATGTAGTTTATAGCTCATTGGCTCAACCACAATATATTGCCAAAGCATTTGAGATGTATACTGAGATTGTCCGTACCATTCAGTATTGGTCTGAATATGTATTAATTTTGGCCGTTAATGAATCGACCGCTGAATGCCACTGTTTTTTTGCTTCAGCCACAACAACTGCCGCCCTAATTCGTTGAAATTTGTGATTTTTGCTCGGTGTGTGCCCGGGTGTGTCTGAATGGCTGTGGTGTGGCACAACCATCGTCCACTACGGTCCATGTTGACCATCGTACATAGCCACTGGCGGACAAGACAGGGAAGGAAAAGTAGAATCCGCCCCTCCCCATTGCCGGTTTCAGAAAGCAGAACCTTAAGATGCAGGTAAAATGGCCTAGTTTCTGTCTTTTTCCCCTTTTTGGAAAGACTCCTGTCCCTTGGAGGCCTGGTTCGTCTGCAGTAGTCGTAGCTATTAGAATACTCTAGTAGGATGTTTTTTTGGCTTCGAATAAAATTTTTGCATGAAAAAACGAGTAATATCGGAGAATTGCCATTTACAATAAGTTTGTGACGAACAGATGAGCCAGACGGGCGTGGCATCCAGGCATGCCACTTGGTGCCATCTTGCACACAACTCTGCCATATTAATCTTGTCTCCCAGTAAACACTTTCACCTCAAACTAACATTGAATCATTGTTTGTGAGAATTTTAAAATCGAATTTAAACTGGTTTTTACGTTATATTGAAGTATAATCAACATGTTTATTCGTGCGTCATCGTTATGAGTAGACAGGAAATCATGAAGTATAACAGTATAAACACTTGCAGCTACAGTAAGGCCTACAGATTCCTGTTTTAGAAGAAAGTAATCTGACTGTTCTGTTGGTTTATTCGGCCGTTTTACTTATTAATTTATTACAAACCACAAATCGAACACAATACTGTTTTGTGTATGGGTGTAAGGATCACTGTTTGTGTATCAACAATCAGACCGTCTGTGCCAGCGGTACTACACTTCCTTGTCTAGATGGCCTGGCCCCTACTTGAGTGTCTGCCAACAAATGTATGTACAATATTTTTAAACTTCGGTTCAGTAAACAACCTGGTTGCCAAGAATCAGATAACGCAACTCACGTGTCATTTTACGTGTCGTCATTCAGTGAACTTTGGTCGTAATACACGTTATTCGTAACAGTTTAGGAATATAAATTGTTACAGATGTCTGACTTTTGAACATTTTTGGATAGAATTGCCAATTAAAAAATTAATGCGGCAGTTTGTAAAACACTTTTTCGTTTTTTTCTGGTACTTACAAAAAAGAAATACAGAACCTAACCTTTTCAGGGTCAAATAACTGAGAACTCTCATGTTTGCAATCTGCGATGAGAAAATGTTGCTAGACATGCATCAAGTAACAACGTACGTACGCTGTCAACGTAAACAGTATTCTAACTGCTGCATCATTTTTTGAAATATTTCAAGTCTATAAAAACATGATCAAATTCTCTTCAAACGTTTGAGTGGGATACCTTGTATGTACAAAAAGGTACCATAATTTATTCTGTATCTGAAGTCTAGATTCCCTAGATCCTGGGCCAATCCATGTTTGTGGTCGGGATTCCGTATTCCACTGCTATAAACAAATTAATAAATGTACTCGTCACTAATATTATATGATTTTGACCCAACCACTCAGCCATCGTGCCCCAGACACGCTCATCATAACCATTGCCTTCTGTTTTATATCTCAGTCAATAAATTCATAGATCAACTTGTTTTTTTGCGGTTGTTAGTCGGGTGTCTGGGCGCCAATCTTATATAATAATATATAAATGGCCTATATAAATGAAGTACAATGGCGGGCGAAAATGATCATGCGTCGAATAGTGTGTTCCAAAACTGGCAGATGATGAGCTTTCTATGCGTTATAGCTTGGTATTAGAACTATCCACTTTTGTATCTGAAATAAATCATATCTTATTTGAGTGATCTTTTGTTGCTCACATTGAGTACATGTAGGAAATGTATTGTTTTTTTGTGGTGGCGGCTATACGTTGTAGACTATGTATAAGGGCCAGTGGTACGGGATGACACGCAGACACCATATTATATGTACGTACATACATAACATTACTACATATGGATGTATGTTAGTGGTGTCTGAATCACACCTGGGCCAACTGTCATGTTCATTCCAGCATGCATTATACCACATTCTGCATGCATCCGGCTTATCATGCATTGCTAAAACATATGTATTTGACTCTAATTGTTGCGCTCGTCAGAACCAGTTGCTTTTCTGCTTGGTATCAATGAGTGAATCATACATCAAATATGTGATTGCATTAATTCAGTACATAAGCCATTGACCGGCATATTCATCATCGTGTGAGTCAGACCAGCACTGATTCATTCATAACTGCGTTGACATCACTTGATGTCAAATCAAGATGGAATGTAGGTTTAGTAACTGTAGTTAGCAAGCTGAATCTGCACAAATATTTCTAGAGCACTTCTTTCAATAATAAATAAGATGTTCTGGACCAAATTTCTCCTGCATTCTTTTTGCTTATCAGTCAGTCAGAGACAGTAGAGAAAACCACTTGGCACAGTCTTCCGACAACTTTATATGAAATCCGTCGAAAATGTTCACAGATTAATGTTTTTTTACTAAAAGACCATGCTACAAATATATGCATTGTATGTGACATTCAACAAAAGCGAGCGCGAATTCCAGAATGACGGTTATGAGGATAGTGAAACACCAGTTAGAATACACATTCGATATGTAAATACAAATGGGTGTTGCTTCAATACACTACAATCACGTTTTACAAGCACACATGCACGTACTCACTTGCTCCATCAACATGTCTACGTGATCAACACCCTGTGCGCTTGAGCTAACTCCTCCATTCCAACATATTTTTTATAAAAATACGCTTAGATACTCAACTATCTGTTCTACATTTTGAACATTGATATAATATATTCAATAAAAGAGAGAAGTGTACTTTATTATAAAAAGTAATCCGCCATCGATCAACAGTTTGATGCTTGTAGCAGCAGTGGCCGACTGCGTTTGCCCTTGAGCGCGCGTTTCCCTATGCTTGTCGTTGTCGTTGTGCTCTCTGATCCCTGGCTGCTTCGCTTCACTACATTACCACATTACAATCTGCAGTCCACAATCATGCTCTCTGATCCCTGGCTGCTTCACTACATTACCACATTACAATCTGCAGTCCACAATCATGCTCTATGATCCCTGGCTGCTTCACTACATTACCACATTACATCCTGCAGTCCACAATCATGCTCTCTGATCCCTGGCTGCTTCACTAATTACCACATTACAATCTGCAGTCCACAATCATGCTCTCTGATCCCTGGCTGCTTCACTACATTACCACATTACAATCTGCAGTCCACAATCATGCTCTCTGATCCCTGGCTGCTTCACTACATTACCACATTACAATCTGCAGTCTACAATCATGCTCTATGATCCCTGGCTGCTTCACTACATTACCACATTACATCCTGCAGTCCAAAATCATGCTCTCTGATCCCTGGCTGCTTCACTACATACATTACCACATTACAATCTGCAGTCCACAATCATGCTCTATGATCCCTGGCTGCTTCACTACATTACCACATTACAATCTGCAGTCCACAATCATGCTCTATGATCCCTGGCTGCTTCACTACATTACCACATTACAATCTGCAGTCCACAATCATGCTCTATGATCCCTGGTTGCTTCACTACATTACCACATTACGATCTGCAGTCCACAATCATGCTCTATGATCCCTGGCTGCTTCACTACATTACCACATTACAATCTGCAGTCCACAATCATGCTCTATGATCCCTGGTTGCTTCACTACATTACCACATTACAATCTGCAGTCCACAATCATGCTCTATAATCCCTGGCTGCTGCGTTACGTTACACTCTGTAACTGCCATATTCATAATAGTTTATGAATCGTATCGATCCCAGCCAGATTTTAACATTAGAACAACAATAAAAACTCACAACATTCCTATACATACTTTCCCATGGCATACATACATATGTACGAGGCGTCAAAGCCGAATATTATAAAAAAAGTATAAATCTACACATACAGAACATTTATACACGCCTACACATTAAAATAGCTCGATGCCATTATTTGCCCGCCACTTTTTTTAAGTTGTCAACTTTGCTGACTCACGGTCAAGCTATATTTATGTACATATGACTAGGGACACACCCGGGGAATTACGCCGACCTTTTAGTGTCGGGGTACTCAGCAGGGGCACAGCCGGGCAGCGCTGCGCGCATTGCGCCGTGGTCAACAACTTTCCAATACACAGTCGTACCATTGTGAACTGGAATTTGGAATTTGTTTATTGTGTACAGGGTTTTATTATAATAATGCCGGATGAGTAACTATAACTATTTTAGTTTCAATGCAGTTGAGTCCCGTGGTCACATAAAAACACCATGAAAAAACACATCCATGAAGAAACACATCAATGAAAATTTTTTGCTTTCAATACAGTTGAGTCCCGTGGGCTAAATTTCAATGCAGTTGAGTCCCGTGGGAAAACAATTTTGCTTTCAATACTATTGAGTCCCGTGGGCAAACTATTTTAGTTTCAATGCAGTTGAGTCCCGTGGTCAAACTATTTTAGTTTCTATACAGTTGAGTCCCGTGGGACTTTCAATACAGTTGAGTCCCGTGGGCAAAATTTCAATGCAGTTGAGTCCCGTGGGAAAACAATTTTGCTTTCAATACTATTGAGTCCCGTGGGCAAACTATTTTAGTTTCAATGCAGTTGAGTCCCGTGGTCAAACTATTTTAGTTTCTATACATTTGAGTCCCGTGGGGCTTTCAATACAGTTGAGTCCCGTGGGCAAAATTTCAATGCAGTTGAGTCCCGTGGGCAAAATTTCAATGCAGTTGAGTCCCGTGGGAAAACAATTTTGCTTTCAATACTATTGAGTCCCGTGGGCAAACTATTTTAGTTTCAATGCAGTTGATTCCCGTGGTCAAACTATTTTAGTTTCTATACAGTTGAGTCCCGTGGGGCTTTCAATACAGTTGAGTCCCGTGGGCAAAATTTCAATCCAGTTAAGTCCCTTGGGAAAACAATTTTGCTTTCAATACTATTGAGTCCCGTGGGCAAACTATTTTAGTTTCAATGCAGTTGGGTCCCGGGGTCAAACTATTTTAGTTTCTATACAATTGAGTCCCGTGAGGCTTTCAATACAGTTGCGTCCCGTGGGCAAAATTCCAATGCAGTTGAGTCCCGTGGGAAACCAATTTTGCCTTCAATACTATTGAGTCCCGTGGGCAAACTATTCTAGTTTCAATGCAGTTGAGTCCCGTGGTCAAACCATTTTAGTTTCTATACAGTTGCGTCCCGTGGGGCTTTCAATACAGTTGAGTCCCGTGGGCAAAATTTCAATGCAGTTGAGTCCCGTGGGAAACAATTTTGCTTTCAATACTATTGAGTCCCGTGGGCAAACTATTTTAGTTTCAATGCAGTTGAGTCCCGTGGTCAAACTATTTTAGTTTCTATACAGTTGAGTCCCGTGGGTCTTTCAATACAGTTTAGTCCCGTGGGCATAATTTCAATGCAGTTGAGTCCCGTGGGAAAACAATTTTGCTCTTAATACTATTGAGTCCCGTGGGCAAACTATTTTAGTTTCAATGCAGTTGAGTCCCGTGGGAAAACAATTTTGCTCTTAATACTATTGAGTCCCGTGGGCAAACTATTTTAGTTTCAAAGCAGTTGAGTCCCGTGGTCAAACTATTTTAGTTTCTATACAGTTGAGTCCCGTGGGGCTTTCAATACAGTTGAGTCCCGTGGGCAAAATTCCAATGCAGTTGAGTCCCGTGGGAAAACAATTTTGCTTTCAATACTATTGAGTCCCGTGGGCAAACTATTTTAGTTTCAATGCAGTTGAGTCCCGTGGTCAAACTATTTTAGTTGCTAAACAGTTGAGTCCCGTGGGGCTTTCAATACAGTTGAGTCCCGTGGGCAAAATTCAAATGCAGTTGAGTCCCGTGGGAAAACAATTTTGCTTTCAATACTATTGAGTCCCGTGGGCAAACTATTTTAGTTTCAATGCAGTTGAGTCCCGTGGGAAAACAATTTTGCTTTCAATACTATTGAGTCCCGTGGGCAAACTATTTTAGTTTCAATGCAGTTGAGTCCCGTGGTCAAACTATTTTGCTCTCAATACTATTGAGTCCCGTGGGCAAACTATTTTTGTTTCAATGCAGCTGAGTCCCGTGGTCAAACTATTTTAGTTTCTATACAGTTGAGTCCCGTGGTCAAACTATTTTAGTTTCTATACAGTTGAGTCCCGTGGGCAACAATTAGCGATGCACATAAAAACACATCCATGAAAAAACACATCCATGAAGAAACACATCCATGGAAAAAAACATCCATGAAAAAAACACGCCCATGAAAAGAACACATTCATAAATAACACATTCATGCAAATACACATAAATTTTCATAACTTAGATAATATTGATAGAGCGGAATCTAAAAAAACACTAAAAAAGGTAAACATTGTTGTGAATGGGTAAAAGAACTCAATAGAGTTTAACCAGCGTCCGAACCCGTTTAACTGTGACCCAGCTCGCGGTCACGCATTTTCACGTTCGTGGAAATATACTTCAAGTATGGAGATCATAGTAAGCTTATGTGGTTCATCATGGTCGACTTGATAGTAATTACATCAGAAATTTTATAAATCGAGATCTTGATATAAAATTAAAGTCATAATATGAAATGTATGCAGCGAGTTCAACATCTGGGATCAAAGTGCGTTTTTCCACGGGTGGTCCCGTAGGACGAGTTCGCACAAATCAACCGTTCTAATTCGTTCGTTATTAAAAGCAACTCGAGGCGATTGCGTAAGGATTTAAAATAAACCGAGGATGGCATTTTACTACAATGGGTTTCCTCAAGTTTCGATGGGTTAATACCATCTAATAAAATGTTGCCGGTTTTTGAACTAATAGTGAGCGTGAAACGTGAACAATTTTTCAACGGCGACGCGTACAAACAGATTTAATTGTCGTTCGTTTAACTGTGACACCCAGCTGGCGGTCACGCATTTTCACGTTCGTGGAAATATACTCCAAGTATAGAGATCATAGTAAGCTTATGTTGTTCATCATGGTCGACTTGATAGTAATCTTGATATAAAACTAAAGTCATAATATTAAATATATGCAGCGAGTTCATACATCTGGGAAAAAAGTGTTGTTCCACGGGTGGTCCCGTAGGACGAATTCGCACAAACCAACCGTTCCAATTCGTTCGTTCTCAAAAACCAACTCGAGGCGATTGTGCAACTGTCCAAAAATAAACCGAGGATTACATCCTCGAGTTTTAATGGGTTAAAACCATCTTATAAAATGTTGCCGGTTTTTGAACAAATAGTGAGCGTGAAACGTGAACAATTTTTCAGCTTTCTTTATTTTTTGTGACTGACCCACGGACACTATTTCATTGTATAAATAGATATTTGTATGTCTTAGCGGCGGATGTGTGAAAAAGCTGAACTATGTATGTACATACTTGTAGAATATATGAATGTAGATAAATATGTAGTGGCACGTGTACTATAAAACACGGTTTCACTCCTTCCGTTCAAGGTTAGTTAGTGAATGTGATTCAGTTACATAAGTCCTTACATACATGTCAATATCTTGCGAGAGCACGTAAAGCCGCACATCCAAATTAGTAACCAACTGTACAGTTATCATAAATAAAGTTTTGTTACTTTTGCAATAAGGACTGGATGAAGTACAGTATGACATAAGATGTATGTATTGACGACGAGCGTTCTGGTATACAATCAGAACATGTGTTGCCATTGGCACGTAGCCTGTGCTTGGCACACTACCGGTATATCGTCAGCAGGTTGTGTTGTGTTCGGCATCTCATTGTGTTCTCATCTTGTTTACTTGGCTGTTTGTTCGATACAGTAACCTAGATATCAATTCATGCACGTAACATGCTTCAAAGATTATACTTACTCTGAATCGGATTAGAAGACTCTTTGTGGTTTTATCATGTTTATTGTTTTCGATATTAATTTATATTTACTGTTTTCGAAATTCCCTTATAACTTACAAATATATAATATTGTAGTTGATTCACTTGTTGTGTCATGTTCGCTACATGTCGGGTTTTTCATGTTCATGTCAACATCATGTCGTGATTTCATTCATTTGACTGAAAGTCTACATTTATCACTCGGTTTCTTTGGATTACACGTAGCACTGGCATTTTAAAAATTCAGAATGGTTATTGTATTTAATAATACTGGTATAAATCAAGTGAAAATGATTTATGGTCGGATATATTATACCTACCTACCTAATATGTATAGACTTTGGCTAGCAGATGTAGTGCAGTCAATATCAAGCCATTCTTGTTTGTGCACGCGCAGCTTGTTTGCTCAGCATGGGCATATCGGTGTTCGTGCATGATTTGTAGTGTTGTTGCTTTATTATTACAAACATGATTGGATTGCAACTCGCATTTGTCATATTTTTTATCCATATGAGCTCATGTCTAAACAAAAACCAACAACGATGACATGCAAGGTTACCTTGAAATCTTTGTTTATTCCTGGTTACACATTCAGTATCAGTTGTTCATAAACCATTGCTATACATATGTAGCAATATGTTTACAATACAACAACATTTCAGTCTGAATGTCATGATGTAGATAGTAATCGTATCGTAATACGTTATACTATAATAATATCATTGTGCATTCACTACACCTATTAAACCAACATCAGCGTTCAGTATTTTATATATTCTTTGTGGTTAGAGAAACTGGGGCTCCCTAAACTCCGTTTACGAAATTACTTTTCGCCAACTTTATAACAAAATTTCATGCTTCATAAACAATAAAAAGTTTCAGTTTGAGATAAGTTAACGGATGTGTTGTTAACATGAGTGTGTGCTTGGATTGGAGACAGTGCTGAGTGAATGGTGAATAGGACATGACAACAGCCACTCAAATCTCACTCCTTGTTACATTGATCACTGTTCCACATTCCACAGTAAAGTGATCGAACTCGCACCATGTCAAATAAGTCTGGGTTTCTTTGTCTGTACAAATTAAGTAAACCAACATCTAGGCTTTAATTTTTTAGTTTATTTATAAAAGACACAACAGTTAAAATTCCCGAGTTCGCAGAGCAAATGGTATTGAATGGGAACAATAAACGAATAAGTTTATGTAGTGTCATTTTGTGTGACATGTGCAGGTGTGACAGATGTCCCATTTGTGTCACGTCCATCCGGTCGCGGATCACGATACTGCCCAAACACTCCTCTTGTCTCACAATTTTCAAAATCTGAATTCTTCTTTATTAACGGTATTGAAGAAAAACTTACTATGGCAAAAAAACTTTTTGTATACCAGTTTGTGTATCCAATATTTCAGTTCCATATGTATGTAAGTACATTTGTTAATGAGTGTTTCACAAAAACCTGCATATAAAGCCCGTATGTTGTTTCTGCAAACAAAATTCGTGCCCAAAACTTCTGATAATGAAACATCAGACAATCAGTTTTATCACGCACATCAATCATCATCACCCCATGCTCTGGTGTTAAACTATGGTGTCAACCGAGTTGAGTCGAGGCTACTGATGTTTCATTATCAGATGTTTGGGCAGTACGTTTGCTTGCAGAAATAACATACGGGCTTTAGCAGATTGGCAGAGCTGAGTTCACTTGTTCGCTAAAAGGCATGCAAGCTGCATGGATAACAACTCGTCGTGATCACAGTTAAACTGGACTTGGATCCAGATGCATAGTCATTCCAAGCTTATGGGTTTTTTATAATGAATATATCGCAGTGAATACCGCAAAAATGGTTCGGCTCAACCTTGCGACCATTTACTGTTTTTTTAATTACAAGTGTTATGCTTTGTACTTTTTCGTCATATAAGCGAATATTATAAAATTAGCCTTCGAAAATTTATTTGTTGACAATTGTGAGTGATCATCGTCACCGTCCATATCCATCAAAACTCAGTACTTCACTTTAAAAATGTGCAATAAATTCAAAAGCGACAGATGCGATATTAAGTGAAAAAAGTGAAACCAATATGTTGCCCTTTTTAGAGTTGTCATCGGTCGTAATAATGGCAATCGGTATATTACAATGACTAGCGGTTATTTGTTTACAAGGATGACCAGTATTGTAAATAGAATACATGGACAGACCGAATACAAAGCAAAGCCGGTGTCACTGTCAACTCATTTACCATTAAACAATCAGTCTGTTTGGTACACTTGTCTCCATGTAACTTTCTGATGGCGTCAACTTAAGTCACTGATAAGGACAACTGCAATTTAGCAGTCGAATTGTTGACATGTCTACGCTACATTAACAAAGTGGGCTTGCGTAAACCTGCAGTCTGGTCGGTCAGAAGCCAGAGGGCATTATAAAAACACGTTATGTTTGTATCTCCGCTTCCTACCAGTAGGATAAAAACCTAAATCTTTAAAGTCCGGTCTGATTTCATTTTCAAGTATTTTATTCTGTTCTTTTTTGTAAGTTGTATACCAGAAGACCGTTTTACCGTACACTCAATTGAGAATGAATAATCAGATGACTATTTGAGGCCACTTGCCGGTCACCCACACTGGCGGACGAGATAATCCTCAAAGGGAGGGCAATTTAGTCAAAGAGGGGGGAATCGGCTGTTTTGAGGGCATTTCACCTACACCTTAGGAAACAAACTCATCTTTTTGAAAACGCTAAACAGGAGGGAATTCCACTTTTCCCACCTTTCTCGTCCGCTAGTGGTCACCAATAAATGAAATGGATAAAATGCACGTATTTTAATGAAAGTCACGTTCTCTCCAACACGTCATAGTTGGCAAACAAATTCACGTGAAAAACGTCTGGAACTTGCTGTTTCTGTGATGATTGTTGTTTTTTGGTTCGGTGGCGTGCATTCAGTTGTTCGAATCTATGTTTGTCCGACTGGTTGAAAACCCAATTCGAACAGTTGTCGAAAAACTACGAGAAAATATTTTCCGATTTAGCGTTATATTTTTGCATGGCATTTCTTTGATAAAGATATAATATAATCCATTAAAGTTATTGATAGTGATTGCATCACTTGAGAGCCATCGTTTTTATTGTTTATTTAGCTTTGGTCTCGTCGGGAAAACCAACAGTTTTAAGGAGGTTGATCTACCTGTATGAGGCTTTTTTCCACGTTTGGGCTTGGGATGTTTTACTACAAACTACACTTTTTTATATTTTAAATTTGATGAAACGACAGATAAACATGAAGTACAAATGTAGTTTGTTTTGCACAAAAAGAGTTAATAATAAAACAATTGACTAAACCAGACTGAGCTTATGCTGAAACCTGGGTTAAAGCATATGCCCGAAACCATGAGGATCACGCGGGTGCGCAGATGAGGTAGATCTCGAACGTGATCACATCCGAGATCCGAGAAAATTCACTCTCTATCACACAGAATGGCTTAATCAGCAGTGCCGAAAATTCGCGCTGCAGAAATTTTACGCGTTTTGTTTGACAATTGTTTTACAGATTGGAAGCTTTTTTCTGGTCTGTTTACACATGATGCACTTTTTGCACATGTTTTTTTCCTCCTACCTGGAAGGATGAGTTTTTTTATAAAATCAGTTATGTATAATACATAGTACGTAATTTATGTTGGCAGGTAAACATTGACCTATTCGAACAAAAGACCGAGAGCTTTCGAACAAACCTTAATTCGGACAAACGACGACATAGGTTTTTTGGTCGATTAAATTGTTTACTTGAATTAATTCTTTTTTTAATTGTAAATTGCTTGTTACTGTTAAAAGTCAATAAAGATGATGTCGTTCAGTTTGGCAACAGTTTAGTTTATGTATGCTGATGTAAACAACAAATTGGTTAACAACGAGCGGCCCTTTGCCGTTCGTTGCCAAATGCGATCTGGAATAACAACACTCAATTTTATTTCACTTTATTTGGTTATGATTCCTTGTTGATCTTGTTATGGATATGATCGTTTGTTGAAAATGAAAAAAATAAATAGTAAAACGGTATTTCAGTTCGCCCACTTGCCGGTCACTCGCTCGTCGTTGAGCGTTCGCCACCTGTACAGTGTAAAGTTCTATATAATAAATGCGCCAATAATACTACTACACCACGTCCAGCACACGATCGTCGTACCCTCCACCCGTATATCGTCGTACCCGTGTGCCCACTCGTTTATATTCACCATTTCACTATTCAATTCGTCAATATAGCCGGTCCATCCGATCGTCATTACTTCGCGGACTATCTCACTATTGATTGATGTGCTGAGTTGATTGACTGTATTATTACATATAAATCATCACGTCACTTGATATTCGGCATATCATTTCCATCATACCACACACCCAATTGTTAGACAACAACGTCCGCTCAATTTACTTTGCCAATACTTCATCACCATCTACATCCTCAAACATGGCTAGCAACAAGCACTGGTCAGCGTATAGCAAGCCGTCCGGTTGGTTATCATATATAATAAACTGTCTTAACTCACAACTTAACAATTAATTTTGTTTACTGTAATCAGTTCTTATTTGATTATATTTCAGAACATGCTGTATCACAACCGATTATGGTTGGCGGCTGTAAGCCACCGATGATGGACCCGCTGTCTCCACGATCGGGCGGCGAATCGTCAGGTCTGTGTCGTGCCATGGTCGAGACTGTTCTGGCAAGCTCTCCTACGTCCGGACAAAAATTTGTTAGTTTATGCCTACCGTCTGGCTTGAGTTTGTTAATGTTATCATGCGATCACACAAACCGAAACCATTAGGAGAATAGTACGTGAATTCAGTTCGAGTCGATGAATAAACCTAGCCCAGCCAAGATGGAGCCTGGTCGGAAAAGTTAATTAATGGTGCATAAACGAAAAACGTCGATTCAAATTTTGTTAACCCTCAAACCCAATGGAAACATGATTAAAGCATATTTATGTACCCCTGATTGATTGAATTAGGTACCCCTAATTTTTCCGTTTCAAGTGAATACGGAACCGGACTCAACGCTAGAAACAGCGCGCCCTCTACCCCCACACTCCTCTTCCACTCCGCCTGAACATTTTTATATGGTATCTTCTGCTCCTCAGACTCATGCGCTATCTATCTATGTATAATATGGCTTTTAATTACAGAAGGAACCGACATCGAACGCAGTCAAGCCGCTGGAAGCGTCTGCAGTGCCATCAGTAACGAACACGGTCGTAACCAACGCTGCCATTATACGCAACGGACATGACGAGTTGGTGCCGCTATTCGTTTTCGGCCGTTTGATTCACTGAATTTACGTTTTTTCACAAAATTATGAAATCTTAGAATTTATTCACAGCTGAACTCGCTTGAACTCGATAGGTTGACCTGACCTGTTGTTTTATTGCCGTATTGGAACATTGTATGGCTTTTATCCAGTTATTTACTAGTTCCAGTCAGTTTAAGATTATATTTCTGAGTTTAGGAGTTCTTTAGTAATGATATTTAGAAGCGGTGTAATGTCGGCGCGGGCTGCGGCGGGTGCGAGCAGCAACACGGTCACGGTTGTGTCGTCTTCGGCAGCCGTTAACCACCCCGCCCAGCATGGTGTTGCGTCCCATGTCGTTAATGGAGTGCTCATTGGCGAATCCAATATGATTAATAATAACAGGTTGGGTCAAACCATCAGCTTGTTTGTGAGTATCTTAGTAGGAAAGGCATAGATTCGATGGTGGATTAGGTAACTTTAATCATCATGCAACACTTTTTTGCGTTTATGATGCTAACACCTGTGTCACTAATTTTTTGATCTGCAGGTTCAGGGTAGTAAACGTAGGTGAAACATCGGTAGAACATACGCCAAGGTCATGAGCAATCCTTCTACTCTGTCAGATACTACAAAAGGCATGGTAGGTTAAAGCGTGATTACCTCTACGTATTTCAGCAAACAAACGGTGCCCATATCGTCTTACCATCCGAACATGATGCCACCACCCACTCCCAACACACCCACCGTGCCACCCAACTCACTAAACACGCTCCTCTATGAGCAGACGCAGCTGCAAAACGCGCACAACAACAACCCGTCCAACATGAATACGGCCACATCCATGTCATCGACCATGTCGTCCAATGCGGCCGACACGAGCTTTGGTGGTGCAGGTGGTATGCCCATGCAGTCCGCAATGCCCTATCATCCGTATATGCCCAATCATGGCACGCCCACCCAACAGGTATGTACATAAGCACAGTCAAGGTTCCACCTTATACTTAAACTTACTTTGATTATTCCGCTTAGCTTAGGAGTTTCTTTAGTACGTTACAGATTCAGTTGTAACAAATCTGACTCACCTTTGCACAACAACAGTCCATACTTCTCCTTGTCACTGCAGGTGCAAAGTAAAGTTAGTAAGAAAATAAGTATCATGAGAACTGGTGGTTTCAATGAAGCAACACTGGTATTTAACTAGGATTTTAGTTGACTGTTAAAATTGGTATACATACATTACATAGTTGAATGTTGTTAAGGCGCCAATAGCGTTGCTGTCCAACTACGGATGGATGGGAGGCGCCTACCCGGCATCACCGGTGGCTGCGGCATCGACGAGCTCCATGCAACCCATCACTATTGCACCTCAGACCAATGGTACGTTGGCTTGTTAAAAACCAATCCTTCAATTAGTTCTTGGCCACTCATTATTTTTTATTCTTTCAACCACAAAACTAATCAATATTTAGGCAACCACCAAGTGAACGGAGTGCACCCCAATCGCCCCAGTGACGGTCGTTCATCTACCGATCAACAGCATCACCAACAGCACCAGCAACAACAACAACAACAGTTCCAACAACAACAACAATTCCAACAACAACAACAACAACAGCAACAACAACAGCAGCAACAACAGCAGCAACAACAGCAACAACAGTCGCAGCAGCAGTTTGGCAGCAATGGTTTTGGCTACGATCAGTCGTTGATGATGAGACAACAAGGTGAGTAGTGAATGAAAATTGTTGATTTTCCGTATTATTGTGTATTGGTGTGTGTGAGCACTGATGCGACTTATTGGCGCGGGTATAATTCCTGCTTGTTAGCATGTAAAACCGAATGTAAATCAAGAGATAGACCATCATCTGAGATTCTAGCAGCTCGTTATTGTTGAGAACGTTATTTGCAATATAATATTAGTATATTTAACTGTCGTATACTTTGCGTTTCCTTGTGATTCGCCTTAAACTGGCTTTTTGTTCATTCATTTCATGTTAGTTAGCCGGTTTTAATGCGGTCAGTGTACTTTTGAGGATTGATTCGTTTGCACGACATTTATATTTTTTCTCTTGAATTGTAAGTACCCTTTTACAGTATAAACTGCCGTGGCTGTTTTCGTCGATTTGGACGGTTTGGGTATCCAGCAGTAGAATATTTAATTATTCTGTCTTGATCGACTTGTGTGAAGAAACGATTTAATATAGACCTACCCAGTATTTTTGTCAAGAGCGATATCTGTAAATAGCAGACTGTAAACGGGCTATACGCAACCAGTTGTGTACACGTGTTCCTAGGCAGGCAGCGGATGACTCATCAACACATCGTACTGCCCGCTTTTGCTTGTCGTCGTCATACAACCCCAACTCAATCGTCGTATTCAATCTAATGTATCTGATTTCGAATATTTCCTCGTTATCTGCTGCATACAACCAAACACTGCACTTGTATTAACAATATGCCATTTTATCCATATTGCCAGCCAGTCCGTCCCTCGTCCCTGCACGGTGAGCGCTCTGCGTCGGTCGATTGTGAAATCAGTTGTAATTTCGAAACTGATTAGTCACTCTCGTGCACGTGACGTGATGTACCTGGTTGCTTCATTACGTACTTTTATGGCCGATGTTCATGATACATTGTTCAATATGTCACTCGGTACGTCAGAAACGGCGGCAATTGTACGAATCGTCAGTCATTGTGAATGATTGCGTAAGCCGGCTGTAATGTGCACAGCACCACTTGAGATAAAAGATTTTTTTTTAGATTTTAGAATATTGCAGACATTATTTAAAAAATAAAGCTGGGTGAAATCATTATAATTGCGTCAGTCACGGTGTTGGTCTTGGCATGATAATGGTCATGGATGTGCCGTTCTCACCAGGTTTGATTCAACTTAAAATACTATAATACTATGTTTTTTATGGTATAGCATTTATATAAATACCATGGATCATGGTCATAAATATATTATCTTAGCTCTGCTGGTTGCTATCTAACGGACCATTCCCGCTATGTGTATGATGATTGAGCAGGTACTAGAAGAGTGATAACCTATAATAATATAGCAATCCCCTTATAGTGTATCAATAAATAATAATAATCGAAAATATTGCATGACCCGTTTCTGCCATGGTCCTTATATGTTGCCGAAAAAAATTATAAAGTGGTCTGCTTGATATTTAATGTGTTGATAAAGACAACTTATGGTGTTTCGCATGTTTTGTTACACTAGAGCTTTCTTCCAACTTAACATTGATTTGACAACGTTCGATTTTGTTGACGAATCATTAAAAATGACGGATTGGATTCTTTATAACTACGTTCGGATGAATCGCGTACGTGTTTGTATGGTGATCACGAATTGAGTTGGCCGTATCAACTGCTCGCTCCATTCCTTCTGTTTGTGGCTGCAGTTTGAAATGGCAATTGAGTTGTTGTTGTTGATGTTGACGATGTAATGTCAGTGATGGTTGCCTGCATTATTAGGGTGCTGATGCGATATGTTGAATAGTTTTCTAGATGTCGTCTGAACGGAGCGCACGTTTATTTTTGTTGGTTTGTTGTGTATTATCTAGATGTATGTTATGTGTGATCTAGCTCATTGCCGCCGCCATACTTAATTTCCCTGTAATACAGAAATATGTAGTACTGGTTGTTTCCTGTCCATTTGTGGCACATATTATTGATAGTAATTGTAGTGGTGACCTGTTTTTTGATCGGTTGGAGGAGGAGGTTAGTAGGTTATCAGCTGAAGTTCATAGAAGCTTGGTTTTCTAAGTAAAAATCTGTGATTTTGGCAAAGCATCGAAATGGTTATCCTAAAAAACTAGTGGTGAACATGACCACCCGTAACGCGTCTTTATCACGATTCACCTAATCGTTGTTTGTGTGTGTGGGGTGGATTGATAATTTGCTTGGCTGGATGTGGAATGGAATCGATTCCGAAAGAACACGTAATGATCTCAATTAGATATATCCGGGAATCACGCTTTGACCTTGTTGTCGGCCAAATGAAATACACAAATGTTGAATATTTATTTCTTTGTTGACTGCCAGTTAAAAACTGTGGTGTGGTCGAAGAGCACTATTTAGATTCTGAGTTTCACTGCTCACTGGTGTAGAATACTGAATGAGACTGTTTCCAAATTGTACTCAATTCACCTTAAACTGCTAGTTTTTTTCGTCCGTGGTTTTTCCGTCTTTCCGACTTCCATTTCTCTTGTGGTGTATCATGCGTTTACTGCATTTTGAAACTTGATAGCATTAATTCCAAGGGTGATGTTTTAACATAGATAGACATATTTAACAATAGAAACAGGGTTTTTATTAATATTTGCTTCTGGTCTGGCACAGTACAGTATGACACAACAGCTTCATGTTTGCATTTGCTGCTACCAGCTACCGGAGTGTGTTAGGTTATGTAAAGTGAGTGATTCAACATCCACCTCGTCGTTTGCAACTTTCTTTTTGGTTGATGTTCGTTTGTTGTTGTTGGTTGTGTCGGTTGCATCGCGTTTTTTTACCACCAGTGGTAAGCAAACTCCAAATTATTTTGCTATATCCAAAAATAAACTTTCAAGGTGTAGGAAAAGAACCCCAGAATTGCAGATTTTTCCCAAGTCTCAACATGAAAAACTTTTATTTTTTGGAACTTTTGCTCGTTTGTCAGAGCATAAAGAACGAACGAAATAAGTATATTCATCTGTTAGTCTCTCTATTATCAGTTCCATGTTCTTAGTATTTCTTTTTACTCTAATCTTCTTCCAGTACAACCAAGAACAAAATTTACCTTTTTTAAACGTAGTATCTGAAATAACATGACAATTGTGATGTTCATGTTATACGAAAAGGGAATTTACCGAATGACATGGTTTTGCTCCCTGTATTCATCCGAGCATATATGTACGATCGGATGGATGACGAAAATCGTTGCAGTTGCGCTGCGTTGCTAAAGCACTACAGAAAATATTTGTATTATTGCTTTTGTACTGCGCTCATTGCGTACTGTTTTGTGCATTTATTTTTTCGTCATGTTGTTGATCACATTATTGTTCGGTTCAACTGTCTTTCCGTCCGACTGAATATCTTGTAGACGTTAGTGTTATGGTATGCCGGTGTTTATCATTATCAGAAGTTTTCAACCAATTTGTTTCGTGATTTATGATCATGACAGTACAGGGTTTAAATCCTCTTATTACTCTTGACTTTTATACATCTTTTAGTTCTAGCTATTTGATGTATAGTTGTGATGGTGGTATTTTTTCAAATCCAATAATATTCCAAAAACGTATCTGTCCAGTCAAAGCGACACCACCACACCACCGGCAGCGGCTTCACTGCAATGATCATACGTTCAGTTTTATCAAGCTTAACTATCCGAATGAGAAAATGGTACACCAAATGAATGAACGAAGTGACAAATAATCCTGATAAAGTGAAATAAGTAAGTATGTTATGTTATTCATTAAGTAAACTAGGTATATCATTTATTAAGTAAAATACGTATGTTATTTTATTTGTGAAGTGAGTTAATGAATTTCGTAATTTGAGGCACGACATCGGCAACGGGTCGGAGCACACCGCCCCTGAACGCAGCGCTGTACGGTTCATCGCCGACACCCGCCTTTTACACCCACCAGATGTTCGGTTACCAGCCGGCACACCAGCCGCCCACTTCAGTTAACAACATTGTCGCCGGCTTGCAGCAGATCAGTTAGTTTACCTTAAATTAATTAAAATCAGTTTAATTTGAAAATTTTCAATGAAATATGTTTTTTAGATCATTGGAAGACGTTTTAGCGTGTACTTTTTGAAGTTGTTTGATAAAAGTTTCAGCTAACTTTTTTTGTTGCAGATAGATTTGTACTCCACTGAAGTATATCATATTTGATCGATCTAAATAGCATTTGCGACTGCGAATTTTGGTTTTACTTTTGAATATTAAAATGATATGTTTCAGACTTTGGCGGGCAGTCGCCTGTTACGTCTGGCGGCATGTTCGCTGCTCAGCAGGCCGTCCAGCAGGGCAGACGCGACTCGTTCTCGCAGCAGCAGCAGGGCATGCCCATCCGGTACCAGGAACAGGTACGTCAGCGTTTTTCATTGCAATTTCTCCATTCTGAAGCAAACAGGGCACATTAATACCATTCAGCTTGGTATTTTCGTAGTGACCAGAGTGGTTCCATAAGCTGACGTGCATTCATTGTACTCCGTTTCTATTGATGCATGTGTACGGATATAACTATACTTTTATTGCTTCTAACGGAAAATTTGTTTCTGAACAAATGGTGCACATAAGTTCTGCAGAAACTCATGATGGACTATACCTGAAAGCAAGTCTCTGAATAGGCGCTAATTGTAGGCAGGCTTAACGAGCATTATTCAAATATGTGCTGTGTTGTGTGTATCAACTTCGTAGTTAATTTTAGATTGGTTTCACATCCACTTACAGTTGATCAATATTCCTTTATAAATGTTTGCTGTACCTGCTTACACAATTTTTTTACTAAGGTTTCTTTTGTTTCCGGTTTTTGTATGTGCGTTTATATTTCAGCAAGCGACCTTCACACTGACGCCCACGGCAACGGGTCAAGGGACGACCGGGTTTACGCCCAACTACGCCATGAACAACTGGATGCCGGCCATGATGCAGGCAACTCCGCCCGCTGCAAGTCTGGCCAGCAGCCCCAATATATTCTCTGCTCAACCTAATATTGGTTTGTCTAATATATTATTATACTTATTTATTAGTACTTTAATTTAAATGGGATTGCCTGAGAAAATCTACAGTTTGGCGTCGACGAAAAAAAAATTGAGCTGTTAGCGGTTTTAGAACCACTATATAGTGGGTAGTAATCGACCATAGTATTAGGGTTCACAGATGTTTCATTCCCGAGAACGAGGACTTTGAAAATTTAAAAACAGAAATTTCGGAAATCTGAAAAAATTAACTTTTTTTTTACTTTGAGCGGTGATATCAAGAGATAGCAAAGACATATTGCTCTGAAAATTTACACGCTTGTTCTATGTTTCATTGCGGTCAGTTTGGGCCCTGAAACGCGGTATTTTAGCAAAAATTTTTTGTAGATATTTCATGAAGTTTCCCGTTTGGTCGCCTATCCATGTGGTTATATTCAAGACGATTTCCCATCTTAAGTTTAGCTATTCAGAATATGACCTATAGTCCACGAGTTACCTCAATACATTGCCTTCACAACCTACTGGTGCCACCCCCCCACATCGCCTTCGTTTAGAATGAAAAATTCGTCAAAAAAGTGGCTCGTTTTTTTCATTCCCAATCCTGAAAAAAAATCATGGTGAACTTTGATCTTTTGAAACCTAAACAGCCTTTTTTGCCATGTTTTTAGCTTCATTTTGAGCTATAACAGTAGTGAATTCGATACTTTTTCAATATCTGAAAGTGCAGATGAATGTTGAAAACTCGGGTATATTAGCTGCAAATAATTAATGTCAAACTTCCCTAAATTTCTTGTATTGAACGTTTTATGCGCAGATATAGTTACACGACTATTTTAATTCATTTATTATTGTGCTGGTAACAATTTAAACACAAGAAACATCAATTATACAATTGTTAATTTTGTTTTGAAATGACTTGATACCCCTTGAGAAAGTCATCGTTATCAAAAAATGGATTTTCCGAAAAAATTTGGATTTGCTTGTGAGACCTGTTCAATGGTTTCTGATCAATCTTAGGACAACTGGAGGCTCCAAATGATGAATTCTGTTGTTTTTGGTGATTATTGTAACAAAATTTCCTAACCATTTGCCACTAAATTAATGTTTGCTGTCGGAAAAATGTTCAAGGCGATTTCCCATCTTAAGTTTAGCTATTCAGAATATGACATATAGTCCACGAGTTACCTCGATACATTGCCTTCACAACCTACTGGTGCCACCCCCACACATCGTCTTCTTTTCGAATAAAAAATTCGATTTTATGAAAATTGTTCGAAAAAGTTTTTTTTCAATCACGACAAAAAATCGCGGTGTCTTTGGCCTATGGTAATTTGAAAACTAAAAAGCTTTTTGCCATGTTTTTAGCTTCATTTTGAGCTATAACAGTGGTTAATTCGATACTTTTTCAACATCTAAAAGGGCTGATGAATGTTGAGAACTAGAGTATATTAGCTGCAAATAATTGATGTTAAGCTTCCATAGATTTCTTGTATTGAACGTTTTATGCGCAGGTATAGTTACACGACTATTTTAGTTTATTTATTATTGTGCTGGCAACAATAGAAACAATAGAAACATCAATAAAACAATTGTTAATGTGGTTTTGAATTGACTTAATACCCCGTGAAAAAACCATCGTTATCAAAAAAATTATTTTCCGAAAAAATTGGATTTGCTTGTGGGAGCAGTTCAATGGTTTCTGGTTACATTCTAGGGCAACTGGAGGCTCCAAATGATGAATTCTATGTTATTTGGCTATTATTGTAGCAAAATGTCCTAACCTTTTGCTACTATATTAATGTTTGGTGTCAGAAAATGTTCAAGGCGATTTTAATCTTTTTATCTTAAGTTTAGCTATTCAGAATATGACACATAGTCCACGAGTTACCTCAATACATTGCCTTCACAACCTACTGCTGCCACCCCCACACATCGTCTTCTTTTCGAATGAAAAATTTAATTTTCTGAATATTCGTCCAAAAAGTTATTTTTTTCCATTTTCAATCATGATAAAAAATCGTGGTGGCCTATGGTATTTTGAAACCTAAAAAGCCTTGTTTGCCATGTTTTAGCATCATTTTGAGCTATAACAGTGGTGAATTCGATACTTTTTCAATGTCTAAAAGGGCTGATGAATGTTGAGAACTAGAGTATATTAGCTGCAAATAATTAATGTCAAGCTTCCATAGATTTCTTGTATTGAACGCTTTATGCGCAGGTATAGTTACACGACTATTTTAGTTTATTTATTATTGTGCTGGCAACAATATCAACACAAGAAACATCAATCAAGCAATTGTTAATGAGGTTTTGAAATGATTTGATACTCCTTGAGAAAGCCATCGTTATCAAAAAGTTGATTTTTCGAGAAAAAAAACTTGTATTTGCTTTTAGAGCTGTTCAATAGTTCATTTGAAAAGAAAACTATGTGTGGGGTTGGCACCAGTAGGTTGTGATGACAATATATTGAGGTAACTCGTGGACTTAATGTCATATTCTGAATAGCTAAACTTAAGATGGTAAATCACCTTGAACATTTTTCGGACACCAAACATTAATTTAGTGACAAATGGTTAAGAAAGTTTGTTACAATAGTAGCCAAATAACATAGAATTCATCATTCGGAGCCTCCAGTTGCCCTAGAATGTAACCAGAAACCATTGAACAGCTCTCACAAGCAAATCCAAATTTTTTCGGAAAATCAATTTTATGATAACGATGGCTTTCTCAAGGGGTATCAAGTCAATTCAAAATCACATTAACAATTGCTTAATTGATGTTTCTATTGTTGAAATTGTTGCCAGCACAATATTAAATGAACTAATATAGTTGTGTAACTATACCTGCGCATAAAATGTTCAGCATAAGAAATCTACGGAAGCTTGACATCAGTTATTTGCAGCTAATATACTCTAGTTCTCAACATTCATCAGCCCTTTTAGATGTTGAAAAAGTATTGAATTCACCACTGTCATAGCTCAAAACGAAGCTAAAAACATGGCAAAAAGCTTCTCAGGTTTCAAAATACAAGAGGCCAAAGCCACCGCAATTTTTTGTCATGATTGAAAATGAAAAAAAACTTTTTTGACCAATTTTCAGAAAATCGCTTTTTTCATTCGAAAAGAAGACGATGTGTGGGGGGTGGCACCAGAAGGTTGTGAAGGCAATGTATTGAGGTAACTCGTGAACTATACTTCATATTCTGAATAGCTAAACTTAAGATGGGAAATCGCCTTGAACATTTATTTGGCACCAAACATTAATATAGTGGCAAATGGTCAGGAAATTTTGTTACAATAATCACCAAATAACAACAGAATTCATCATTTGGAGCCTCCAGTTGTCCTAGGATGTAACCAGAAACCATTGAACAGGACTCACAAGCAAATCCAAATTTTTTCGGAAAATCAATTTTTTGTCGAATATCAAGTCATTTCAAAACCAAATTAACAATTGTATAACTGATGTTTCTTGTGTTTAAATTGTTACCAGCACAATAATAAATGAATTAAAATAGTCGTGTAACTATATCTGCGCATAAAACGTTCAATACAAGAAATTTAGGGAAGTTTGACATTAATTATTTGTAGTTAATATACCCGAGTTTTCAACATTCATCTGCACTTTCAGATATTGAAAAAGCATCGAATTCACTACTGTTATAGCTCAAAATGAAGCTAAAAACATGGGAAAGAAGGCTGTTTAGGTTTCAAAAGATCAAAGTTCACCATGATTTTTTTTCAGGATTGGGAATGAAAAAAACGAGCCTCTTTTTTGACGAATTTTCAGAAAATCGAATTTTTCATTCTAAACGAAGGCGATGTGGGGGGGGGGGGGGTGGCACCAGTAGGTTGTGAAGGCAATGTATTGAGGTAACTCGTGGACTATATGTCATATTCTGAATAGCTAAACTTAAGATGGGAAATCGTCTTGAATATAACCACATGGATAGGCGAACAAACGGGAAACTTCATGAAATATCTACAAAAAATTTTGCTCAAATACCGCGTTTCAGAGCCCAAAATGACCGCAATGAAACATAGAACAAGCGTGTAAATTTTCAGAGCAATATGTCTTTGCTATCTCTTGATATCACCGCTCAAAGTCAAAAAAAGTTAATTTTTTAAGATTTCCGAAATTTCCGTTTTTAAAATTTCAAAGTTTTCGTTCTCGGGAATGAAACATCTGTGGACCCTAATACTATGGTCGATTACTACCTACCATATAGTGGTTCTAAAACCGCTAACAACTCAAAAATTTTTTCGTCGACGCCTACCCCCATACAAACCGTAGGTTTTCTCAGGCAAGCCGATTTAAAAAAAAACTTAAGAGAAGCAATGCTTATTACTGAAAGTTGTTCAGCTTTTGATCGATCCTATGGCTGTTGCACTGTCTGCAACTGCACTTACTCATGTGTAACAAATAAAAGTGTTTAATACACATGTAAAACTACTCTTTTGAATGGAAGCCTAGTTTATCAGCTCGCGTATATAAATGGTTACGATGAATGTTACAGCCGGTGCGAGTTACATGAATTCGACGACCACGATTCTGGCGGCCAATCAGAACCAAAAGTACGCGCCCAACATGTTCACGGCCGGTATGAACCCCGTG
>OZ038447.1:15749479-15811979 GCA_964036265.1 Daptonema setosum
GTTTCAATGTCGGCAACTTGTCGGCTGATCTGTACGTTAATATCATGCTCATGACGGCACTCAGGTATGCTAATTTAATCAAACACTCATTCAAACAATCAAACCAACATTCATTTAAATACCGGTGATTCAAGAAGCTAAGCAGGGCTGTTCAATGAGTGGAAACGTGAAAAATGATTACGTGAAACGAATGGAGCATACTTCAAGTCACAACACAGGGCAAAAATATCTTTGTGCCCTTCCGAAGAGTATCATTGTGAAGACCGCTCATCGTCGTGAGAGCTATTGTATTTATTTTCAAAATGACTTTTGCAGTTACGCAGCCGAGATCATAGCGTTTGTGAGCAGTCGAGTATTGCATCGATTGTTGGGCCGGAAAAGCATGTTACTGATACAGTTGATTATCGTACTTGTTATGTACGGTTAGAAACACTAAATAACTCACTCACTCACTCACTCACTCACTCACTCACTCACTCACTCACTCACTCACTCACTCACTCACTCACTCACTCACTCACTCACTCACTCACTCACTCACTCACTCACTCATGACTTTAGCTGTTGTTTCTTTCGCTACCTACCTGGATGAACACAAATACGCAGAAATTATCAGATTTGCGTACCTGATAGGTGTTGCCGTGCTGGCACCGGCCTGGATCATAATCTACTTGCTCGCATCCGAACTGTACCCGACGCCCATCAGGAATATTGCCAATGGCGTAAGTCTACCTTTACTTTAATTTAGTAAAAAAAACAATATGAAAAAATGTTTGTAGGCGCTGAAAGATTACTTATCTCCAGTTTTAAAATTGATTAGTAAATCCATTATGATATAGATGATGACGGATGAGTTAGAACTATGGAGTATTAAAATGTGCATACAGTATTATTAAAAACCTGGTATATATGTACATTATACATATATTATATATATGTAAGGTATTTATATAGAGTATGTATTAATATTGATTATAGAGTATGTACCAATAATATTGATTATAGAAAATGTACCAATATTATTGATTATAGAGTATGTCCCTCTGTGCCCGTGTGGGTGGTGCCTTAGCCCCGCAGATCGTGTACCTGGGTGATGAGAACGCGTTTCTGTCAGCGTTCACAATGTTCTTGATTGTTCTGGTATCTGTGATATTCACAATCGTGTTCATCGACGAAACCAAGGGCCGTCCACTGCCTGATTCCATGCCACCAAAGTCGCAACGAATCTGCTGTCGACCCACCGAGTTGGAGGAAATGGACAACGTGATGGAGGAGTTGGTGGACAGAACTTGACCTTACATTATGACTTATGTAACGTTATATGTACAGTATTATCCAATTCACTCTTTTTTGGCATATTTTTATTTCAATTGAACCAAATTGAGCCAATTCGTTACTTTCATTCGATTCTCATTCCCTACCATACAACCCGACAGTGTCCAAATCTGCACCAAATATTTGGATAGGACGACATAAATCTACATATTTCGATGATGTCTTTATTATGATCACATTGCTTTAAGGAAACCACCGAATATCTATAGCGAATTGGTATTTAATCATAAGTATTTTATGTACATAAACATCACAACCGTATACGTTGGTTCACAATCATTTCACGTTCTGATATGAACTTGGAAAATAAATAAGATGGTGATTAGTGAACGAAGCAACGGCGAGGCCATGGTTATTAATCTGGATATGGCCTGACCCATCCATGGTACTACATATTACTAAAATATTACATACATATCACCATATCAAACTTACGGATCATGAACTCGCAAATACACCGTCATACTTTTCGTAATCAATTTTATAGTCATAATAATCTTGTGTTGTTGCTTCTTTAACATCATCAGGTGGCAGAGTGGCTGTTTCCACTGGTTGTTCCTGATTGTCTTGAGAAGATGGATTGATGACTCCGAAACCATTGTTCGGTAGTTTGATTATTCTTTCTTTTGCCAACTGTTTGGCAATAACATCATCGCAGTCTTGAATATGCGGTGCACAGAGATACGCAGAGACCTGTTGTGAGCAGAAGTGAGTGAGTGAGTGAGTGAGTGAGTGAGTGAGTGAGTGAGTGAGTGAGTGAGTGAGTGAGTGAGTGAGTGAGTGAGTGAGTGAGTGAGTGAGTGAGTGAGTGAGTGAGTGAGTGAGTGAGTGAGTGAGTGAGTGAGTGAGTGAGTGAGTGAGTGAGTGAGTGAGTGAGTGAGTACTGTATGTAATTATTTTAGTGACTGTTAAAAAGTTCACTAGAGTGAATGAATAAATGAGTGAATGACGACCAGCCTATCACATGTAGTGAGCAGGTACTCCTTGAAGGCACCGGCCTTCTTCGACGTCTGCGAGAACTCGTAGTCGAACATCTGAAACTGGTCCATCCAGTATAAGAGCGATCCGAGTGTGTGGTTGTTCATGTACATGTGGATGTGTTTGTTGCGTGTCGAGGCATCCGGTATGTCAAATGGTTCGGCCTCAAAGGGCAGCATGTGATCTGCCACTATGTTCGTGCCGTCGTTTAGTAGGGCGAACACGGCACCACTTTGCGCTGAAGTTAACATCATATAAGATTGTTATTATCATTTTTTTACTTTAACTTTAACATATTTATAGCAACAGCAACATACTTCAACTTTAACAACAGAGCACAACTACCATCTACCATCCAGAATGACTTTTTCGTGGCCAGAGAGGGTAATCAAACTGACAGGTATTGGCAGCAACGCGTCATGTGTGTCTCAAATCTGTTTTGTAACTTAGAACCAGTTTCCGAGGCTGACGCCCTAAGCACTAGACAGGCAACATCGTTGGACAAGTTGGCATGTCGTTAATGTATTCTCATTATTAGACTGGTAGTTTATGCCAATCTATGGATAAAAAAACCCGGAGACCGCTATTTAATCGGATGTTCATGCATTTTACGTGATATAAATTACAAGCACCTGTTGAAATGCCGGCTGGGCGGAAATTGGGCTTTTCGAGTAGCTTGAAATTGAGATAGAAGGCGTCGAATAGATGTGCTGACTGTGGTAACGTAAGCAGTTTGCTTTGGAGAGTGGGCATGAGCTCGTTGTTCATCACGTGACACAGATACTGCTGGAGTGCGTTTTTGGCCATTCGTTCTGAATCAATTAATCACTCAATCAATCAATTAATTAGTCGATCAGTTAATCTATCAATCAATCTATCAAACAAACAATCAATCAATCAACTAATCAACCAATCCATCAAAACATCAATAAATCAATTAAGCATACAAACAGTCAAGAAAACAAATACTAGTTGAATGAAAAGTGTGTCAGTGTGAATAAATGATTGCCCTTTTTAACAGAGGAATAGTGTAAATAAGTGTAAATGAATGAATTATTGTCGAACAAAAAAATAATTGTATTCATGGCTTTTTGTATGAAAGACTGAATTCAAACGCACCAATAGTCTGCTCGACCATGTTGAGTACGTCTCCCTGTGAAAACGTCAAATCCACAGTGCTGATAAACACTCGGCAGTCGATCATCTGTGGGTGCAGGCTGCCTTCCTCTCCGACATCCATGGTCAGTATGAAGTGCGCGTTCAGGTTAAAGATGGTGATGTCCATCGTGCCTAAATACCACTATGCTACTCACTCACTCACTCACTCACTCACTCACTCACTCACTCACTCACTCACTCACTCACTCACTCACTCACTCACTCACTCACTCACTCACTCACTCACTCTAACCTTTTGCTACTTTATAATCAGTAGAATATTCAGCCACAGCATCGATTGTTAAATTCTTCACCTTCCATATCAGACCATCATACCCTGGCTCCAGTTTGAATTCAGACAAGTACGAGTCTTCGTTGAAGGTTTTGAACCTGAGGTTGTTGATTTCGAAGTCGTTGGATTCGTCGAGTTTACCCTGTATTATTTTGTAAACCTGATTAGGATCATACGACCCAAGAAATACATAAATTTATATCGAATATGACGTTGGGTATGTTTTAAGCTCAATTTGAACACAATGCTGCTACAAAGTCTCCATAAACGACGCTATTTTCAGATTGGGATATATTGGTGTAACCTTTAAATGGTGATTGCCACTGTTTCTTAAGTAGTTGTTGAGTTGCTGCTGCGAGTACAGACCAAGCTGGTGCAGTAGTCCAGGCATCAGCATCACACGCAGACCGATCCCAGAGTTAACACCTTTGTTCACCAGCTCCAGTTCATCGTCTATAACAGTTGAATAGCTAAAACTACATATGTTACAACAACAGCAACAACAACAACAACAACAACAACAACAACAACAACAACAACAACAACAACAACAACAACAACAACAACAACAACAACAACAACAACAACCAACATAGAGATTGTGCGACCACTATTTGTGAGAATAGTGCAGTTAGCGAAGCGAAAACCAGGGTCTGCAGCCATAACCATTCACCGGATATACTCATTTTCTGAAAGAATGTTTATATGTGACAAAATTTTAGTATCTGAAGTTCTACACTAGATAACCAAGGGATATCACTTTATACAATGCACAATAATGTGATCCCACGCAACCATTACAGTTGGAAGCTACATTCTCAAAAGTCGGGTACTGTTTTGCGTCATTTCAAGCATTTCACACGAAAGAAACACTGGCGAATAAATAGCGTAAACATGAATGCAATCGAATGATGGAGATGTAGAACATCTGATGATTGCATGCCAGCGGATTATCATCGACGTTAATGCTATTACAAAATAATGAATACTGTATTTTAGTGAAACAAAAGTCATTTTTGAATAATTTTTTCATTTTCTTTCGATTATAAAGATTGAAAAAACATAGTTGTGTAATATTATGAATTGCAGTAACATCCGCTACCGTAATAACCCTGTCACGAGTTTTGTATGGATACGAAGCTGACATTCAGATTACAACTGACTGATGTGATTTCGGAAGCTGACCTTCACATCACTACAACGAACACGTATAAAGCAGAATACATAATTGATATGTAGTGCTTGTTAACATCACACACAATGGTGTTAACTGAACGAAATATAAGTTAACTTGAATACTGGTGTTCAAAGTTCGATCCCAACACAATGTAATGCTTGTATAACGAATGCCTGTAAGGAATAGTAATGTAATGCTCGTAAGATCATAAAAATGCATGTAATGCTTAACAAGTTATTCGATTAACCATTAACGTAACCAAAGTTTGTTCAAATCACAACCAGTTTGTGTACCAACATTCGTTATAATTACAACGAAGGTTCATACAGTATGCTGTGCTTTTAACGAATGTAAGAATGAATAGCTTTTCATTCCGCGATTTTGTGATTGTGATTGTGAAGAAGACTCTATTTTAACAGCATCCAAACGAAGTTGAACTGATGTGAAGAATATCTAACAACCCTAACGTAAACACACGCATAAAACTCACTAAACTACGTATCTTAAGTTACATGAGCAAAAAGCTTTATGTCCAGAAAAAACGTATAGATTACTTAAAACCGTTGTTTACCGACGTGTTCCATATTTTAGTCATACGAAAGTCAGTTATAGTACATAGTTGTAGTTGGTGTAGTTAAGCCATGAATGTCATAATTAAGGTAAATACCGAGTAAAAATAAGAACGGCTGATACATAATTCCAGTGAATTCAACTATTATATAACAGCGTAGTAATTACGATAGGTAGAACAACTCGACTTTACACAATCGAATTTTGAGTGGAGGAACTATTGCAACAAGCATTCAGGTAAAGGTGAAGTTGCAACCACTTCATTTTGTCACATTACTACGTATTGAGTTCACCAGTCACAGGCCTTAAAGTAATAAAATAACCGGCTGCTGTTTATATAAATTGTAAAATTGATTGAAAACAGTTACAAATTTTTTTTCGAACAAACATCTCAGACAGATAGTAAGTTAACAGTTTAGCAAGTGAACGAAAAACGTACATGAGGTTAAATTCCGCCCCAAATAGATATTTTTTTTAATGTAATTTCACAAATTCATAAATGACAAATAAAATTTTATCATACAGGTATGTAAGTAAGCGTAACCATTAAGTTGATTTGGAGAATATAAGTGCATGAGAGAGGCTGAGAAGAAGCAGAAAAACAAGACAACGACATCGAACTGTTGGTCATTGAGCGTCGTTGTCTAATCGACAGACAAACTGTCTGTGACGTGCCTACTTGATTGGCGATCGGATGAGGAGACGGGAGAGCAGAAACAACTTTATAGACTTTCATTTTCTTGAAAGGTTAATCCTAAATTATGTTGAAAACATTAAATAAACTGTGGTGATTCCTTGACTTGGTAACGCTGAATTCGCTGATCCGCTGGTTAAATGGCAGCGTAATAGAGATGTGTTGACTGATGTAATGGTGATGATAACCGACAGCTTGCATGCAACCACTCACAGGCACAGCTATTCAAAACAATGCCAATGTAGTTCCAAACGGCTTTGTTCCAACTAAAAATCATTTCAATAAATAAAATACTATAAAAGTTACTGATTGGGAGTCTTTGTTTTGTTTTGAATACGGTTGTTTTGATTGCAGCTGAATACGGCTGAGTTACTACGCTCATTTAGTTATGACATTCTTGATTACAGCTGAGTTGATTACAACTGTGTGAAATACGGGTGAGTTGAATGTGGTTGTCTTGATTACAGCTGAGTTGAATACGATTGACACGTTTGTGTTGATTACAACTGTGTTGAATACGGGTAAGTTGATTGTGGTTGTGTTGATTACAACTGAGTTGAATACGGTTGTGTTGATTGCAGCTGAGTTGAGGTTGTATTGATTACCGCTGAGTTCAAATACAGATGTGTTGATTAAAACTGAGTCGAATACGTGTATATGTTGATAGTGGCTGTGATGATTACAACTGTGTAGAATACGATCCATTTGTTTATGGTTTTTGTTGATTACAGCTGAGATGAATAGCTGAGTTAACAAGGTAGTTTTGGTTACGGACGGCTGAATAGACTAATGAATGTGTTGAATGTGATTGTACTGTGTTGGTCAACTCAGTGTTGATAACAACTCTGATGAAGTACGTGACCGCGTTGATTACCGTTGTGTTGACGATGAGTGGTCTCAATGCAAGTGTTGATTACGGATGGATTTAATTTCGGAAACTGTTGAATACGGGTTTTTTGCGAGATACTGGTGGTGACGACGGTCGCCTGCGAAGTATCGACATCAAATAAGTAGAGATAAATAAACGATGACTGCTGAAAATACGGGCGTAATTGAATCAGGTGCGGATGAGAACGGCTGGCAAAGTTTGTCATCAAGTTATGGAGATTTGATTTTCACTCATTTTGCGTTATTGGGATATTATTTAGGTACTTTTAGGTTTGTGCACATGTTTTGTTTTATTTCTTTCATGAAAACTACATAAGTGTAATACTCAAATGAAACTTTTTAATACTAGACGATACGTCAAGTGTTCTACTTTTTTGACAGCGATTTCTTTTAAGTTAATGTCGTTCACAAACATCGAAGTGATCTTTCCGTCCGTTTTTTACTGTCGCAATTTTGGAACAAAAATTACCTTTGTAACAACCACATAAAACGACTTCTTCTGTAAAACATCCGAAAAGAGCATGATGTCATGTAATATCACCTCGAGTGTGTCACATTTACGTGGATAAATAAATAATGTTTTCTATTTTGTTATTTCATGATAAAGTGTACCTACATATGTACATATCCTACTTGACATGTTGTGTGATGGTTTCACATTCCATGAAAACTCTCAACACGTAAATAACTTTGATATCTCAAATTTACTAATATTTTTGTAGTTTTCTGACGGATAAGGTTCAAAAACTAGATTTCTAATATTTTTTCATAAACTGAATAGTGTAGTGAGAGCCGGTTGCGTACGCAACATATTAACTGCGTTTGTTATTGTTGCTGGATTGGATGTGTTTTGTGTAACCGAGCGGAATTTACGCCAAACAAACAGAAAAATCCTTTCAGAATGGTTAACAAAATTCTTTATTTGTTATCATTGCAGAAACGTCTGCCCTTTTCGAGAAAGACGAAGATTGAACGAGTAGAGGGATGCTCGCCCGCCACTGGATAAATGAGTGAATGCAGTACATTCAACTTGGTACTGGATCCCCAGTGTCATGTGCTTGTCCATGTACTATTGGATTCCGTGCTTGTGCACTGCCCGGTTTTCATTCGCGTAATTAGATTACATAAATGCGCATCAACTACATTACATATGTTGTGAGATTACATAAATGAGCATCAACTATGCATGTTGTGAGATTTCAAAAATGCGCATCAACTATGTTGGTGTGGAAAACTTTGGCTTCAACACTGTATAACTCAAATGGAAAAACCCATCATTTCGGTTGTCATTGAAACCATTGTTACAACTGAATATATAAAAACATGCAGTGAAGCGAACACATGGTTTGACGTATTCACCAGTTCAACATAAATTATTCAACAATTTAGTTTGTGCATTCAGATAATACCGTATGCATATTATGTTTGTGGCTTGAGGCCTATGTTTGAGTGTACCGTAACCTTGTAAATTAGATGCGATCATCGGTTGTGCTACGGTAAGTAACGGTGTCGAGGGACTAAAGGCCAATTAACAGGAGCCCGCTCGCTCACTAGCAGTCGAGAATGAGAGGGGGAAGTAGAATTCCTCCTCTCTAACAGTTTAAAAAAATAGAGTTTGTTCTTCAAGGGGTAGGTAAAATAGCTTGATTTCTGGCAGTTCTCCCTCTTTGGAAACATTCCCCTTTTGTTGGAGGTTGGGCTCATCCGCCAGTGACTGTGCCACATTCCACATGGCAATCCATTTGACTCTTTACACAAATACTACAAAAATGTCATTTACTTGTTTTTTTTACTGATATTCAAACTTCATGAAATCGGTTTCAGAACATTTAAAGACTACATCCAAAAACCATGTGGTCATTTGTTGAGCATTTTAGGATGATTATGTGCAAGGTTAGAACCATACTAATTACAGTCAGGGATGAAACTCGTTTCAGGCCTGGAAATAAATGCTGGCCACTATTTTACTTCGGGGAAAAATCAATTTTCTTCACCATATTACTGTACACAGCTGGTTGGTAACTAACACAATTACATTGTAGGAAACACTTTTATGTGATCATGATCATAATAAGTAGTCTAAAATTTCTGCGCCGAAAATCGGTTGATTCGGTTTTATTTCATAATTTGGAACGGGCGTATCTATAATAAATTCATCTCCACTCACATGTACAAGAACAAGACTTGGTATTAAAATTTATAATAAATCAGCCTTTTTACCACGAATTGTTTATAGCCACATATATAAAAATTCTCGAATTTTATACGTATAATATAGAACATATTATGTCATATTTCATATATAAAAGGGAAAACACATTATGCATAGGAGACAAATTAATACAGGGAAAACCGATCAAATGGAATTCAGCAAAATACGGTAATGCAAAAAGGTAATGGTATTGGTAATGAATGTTACGGTAAGGCGCCAGTTGACGCTCTACCGTGAAGAAGGGGAAGTATATTAATTATTGGGTATTCTCACAATAAAACTCTCAATATAATAGTTTGCACGCACACACATATGCAATAATAAGAGATATAAACCAAGCAGTTGCCAAACCGCAAGTTGAAGTAAAAAACTGTAGAAAACAAAGAAAATGTTGTGTGAATGCTTTGCTTCAATAGAGAACATACTGAAGATTTGATTGGGATTAGGAGCAAGCTATGTAGGAGTGTATATTTTAAGAAGTGCAGTGTTGGGCGCTATCATATTTTCTAATCAATCCATTGGGCATATACGATTGTTGCCTAATATAAATATTTAATATCACATTTGATGGTTTTGCTGCATGAAAACGAACGACTAGAGAACGAATAAATGGAATTATTATTTGATTGCAGTTTTAGAGTGGTTCTGGAGACGGGTTACCAAAATATAAGAATAAATATGCGACAATATATTGGTAACACCGTCTAGCATTCAAAGGGAAACTTGCGAAGGCATTGGAGCAGAGAATATATAAATCGGTTATGTGTAAATAAGTGTGATTATGAGACACGGCTTAACGCTAAAGCCACCATCACACATGGCTCGTCATCCCAGCGAATGATGCCTGCTTGAGACAATGCTCTACTGTGTATCACGTTTCCACATAGTTATGGTATTTCTCAAAGTTCGCTATTTTCACAATGTTGGAATGTTTCAATTTTCATATTTCCCTTGCAGATATGGAAAACTGTTACACGGTGGAGCATCGTGTCGAGTTTTTGTATTGCAGTATTGTAGACAAGCATCACCGGATAGAGCATGAAAACCAATTGTTGGTTACAGCAGAGTGAATATTGCAAGCAATGGCGGGTTGTGGAATGAATGCTCGTAATGGGCAAGCAGCTGCGTGCCCGGCAAACCAACAAACTCCATCAAAACATTAAATTTACTATCAACTTAAGTATAACACTATACTCATATTATACTTTAATTTAATTTTAATTGTGAATAGTCGGTTTGCCGGCACACCGTCTAAGCGATCGGTCCAATTTTCGTCATTTTATAAGTGACAACAACAATGGAACAATAAACGGTAGGCGTTGTGTGAGTGACGCATCTAACTTATATTATACTTATATTATTTATTTACTTGACAAGTATAATAAATACTTATTGTTTGTGTTATACTTAATAGTAAAGAGCCGACCAGTCACACAACAAGTACCAATATTGATAATAAAAGAGTGTTGTATGTTCCAAGTGAATATGCGGGGGTGTTTTGGATCACACGTTGGCCAAATTAGCAATCACCGTAACAGCAAACAACGTCAGCCATCATCATAACGACTCAGACATCGACCATATATTATAGATATACATATGTATTTATATATATACATATGTATATGTATATTTATAATATACGTATATATGTATATAATGCCAATGCTACGAATGTCCAGCCGCCTCTGCTTTCTTTTCTCTGTTCTTGCTCTTTTTCGTTGGCTCTTCGGGCGGCAACTCTTCGTCTTTCTTAGAATGTGCCGTCATTATGGAGGAGGAGTGGAAGAGTTTGTACCAGCCGATAACAGGTGCACCGAGGTTGAGGTTGTCCAGTTGGATCTGTGCGATACCCATGAACGACTTGCGCTCGATTCGGCCGTAGTCGCCCCATACCGTGATCTGAGATTAGATCGCTTTTGTTACCATGTTTAGAAAGAGAATTATTATCAAAAAAAAATTTAGAAATAGAAAACTAATTTTATCAAAGAAAAAAATTAAAAAAAATTCAAGAAACAAAAAAATAGTGGCAAAAGTTTCTCACCTGGAGCATCCGACCCTCGGCGTTTTCGTTGAACACAAGTGACTGCTGGAACAGCGGCTCGGTGGTGCGTCGGGAGATGTTGGTTTTGGCTTTGGCTATACACGACTTGCCTTCCATTAAGTACACTTTGACGTAAGGAGCTAAAAATGTTTTATACCGTTGATGGTTGTTTATTTATGATGGCATAACAGTTGCTGATATTGATTTATCATTGAAAATTTGGCCTAAAGATTTTTTGCTCCAACCAAGTTTGGTTTTCTCAGCATTAATATAAATTATCACCAAACAGCACTCACCGGGATTCATTTTGGCACCGTGTTTTATACTGAGATTGCGACCGCGTATTATCTCGACTTCGAGCAGACCGCGTTTAGCGGATATGCCGATCTGTATTTCGCCCATTACGGGGCTGGCCAGCACCTGTCGACCGACGACCTGACCCGGCCCGAGGTTCTGCACAAAGTCGCCCAGTGGCCCGTCCGGTATGATCGGCATCCAGCTAGAAAGTCAACAACATTAAAGTCGTACATACAGGTCGCATACAGTGGTCGTACTTCTTCGATATGTATATATTTAACGGATTTGTACTGGTTTGTTGAGATATGTAAAAGGACATATTGAACTCGAAAAGAATACAAACTAATTATAAATTAAATGTTCACTATGACAGAACGAAAACGACGACTTAGAAAAAGTATTGACCACTATATGACGGAGACGAACGGTAATGGTTCAACAACAACATATATTACATACTTGTACTGCTATATAATCATAGTAACACATTAGGCAGCAATAACACACCATGTAAATATACGACACGTCACGGAACCAATACAACCAGTGATAGTGTAGGCAAGAAATTAGGTACAATATCAAAATAGTTGAAGGCAGAAAACGGTAGTGGATTCTGGGAGAAGGTGGTCAGTGGTCCTGACCATTGGCATGCGGGCTCGATGAGCTCTGGCATCCTGGCACCTCAGCATCCACACACTTGGACACACCAGCCTTGTTGAGCTAATACATCACCACAACATTATTGCACGTATCAATCAGTCTTATTAGTTACTTATCATTTCCACCACTTTATTCATTCAAAACCTACATTTATAAATCATCAATCGCAAGGTTTTCGAAAAAAGTCCAAATGAATCATAAAAAATATATTAGACGACTTAGTCTTAAATTTTTTTAATCTGAGCCCAAATTCAGAATTTCATTAAATTTTAGCCATTGAACTGACTGAATAAGCCAAACGGTTGATATGAAGCCAGCAATATTGTCCTAATAAACGGGCGATCTACAGCGAACTATATGCCTAAAGTAAACATCAATAGTAGGCAATAGTAGATGATATGCAGTTAATCTAGTCATAAATATGAGGAGCAACACAAAACACATGGAACCAACGCGTCAAACTCAAATCGGTTCCGATGAAACTCCAACGATTTTTTTAAACTAAAATGTTACGTCAAACAATCTAATTTCAAATAAAAACTGACTGCTTATGCATTTGTAAATAATAAAGAGTTACGATACAGGAGAGGCGCGTAACAAGGGCTAATAAACCATTAATTGAATCAAACATCACGGCACGCAAAAACTGAGAAATAGGAGAGCAAAGGAAACCGATTGTATATGCAAATCAAAACTGTCAAAACGTATGCAATAAACGTTTTAAAATGATGAAATGCAGGCATAGTAGAGCTGGTTGAATAGGCAGCTGAGCCCACATTCGATCTGTGTTATCTACACAAACAATAAGGCACACGGCACAGTAAGCAAGGTGTATGTATAAACTCAGCAAGGTGTTGTTGTTAAGGGTATATATTCCCGGATAAGTGTGTGTGTGCCAATGTGAGATACTTACGATGCTTCAGACCCGGTGCTTTCGGTCGAGTACTGCTGCCTCAACTGTGCTGCTCGATCCGGTCGGATCGCTGCCGGGCTCGGGAACTCGCCCTCGCCAGCACCGATCTCCTCCGATCGAGCGAATCCGAGCCGTTGTTTTCTGCCTGCAACATCGAACGTACATGGATGTATTGAGGCAATGCTACTCTTGTCCCAATGCACCCACATACGCCTGAATCGGGGGTACAACTCACGAGTCACATGAGTCGGTCGACTCCTTGCTCGGCTGCTTTACCAGCTCACAGCTCGTCTGCGGCGACAGGAAGTTGGGTACGCCCACCTCTTCACTACGATTGAAACCCAGACGCTTTTTGCCTGTGTGCCCAACAACGTCAGAATACAATTTTGTTTTTCGTTGTGTTTACATTATCATCGATATAATTCAAACTATTGGAAATAGTCCCGTAAAATGAAGCTGGAATTAAAAGCTATAAATAAAGACTAAGCTGTATAAATTAACAAATATGTAAACACTACGCAACTAACGGCCTGGTTTTGACCCGGGTATAAAACGGTTGAGCATTGATTTTTTTCGCGGATCATTTTTGTCGCCGCGACCCGTGCGATCCCTGGACGCACCGCGATCACGTCCACCAACTCGGTCGTTGTTACGGTTGTTTATCATCATGTTGGGGTTGTGGAGTGCTGAATCCGACATGGCACCTGCAACCACCAAAGCTATTCACTTTCGGTTCTGTCAATACAATCAATAAACAAACAAAAAGTATGGTGGATCTAAAGTACGTACCTTGATCAATAGGCATGGTACCGTTGTTGTATCCGTACGGGTTGTTCATCATGTCGTTGGTTGTGCTCGGGTTGTACTGACTCTGTGTCGACCCGTACATCAGCTCGTCCGATTCGGCAGGCACTTCCAGGGCATTCTCGTACATTTGCTGCAATGTATGTACACGTCTTATAGACATACACACTAATCAAATCCCATGTCCGTGTCGTCACTGCTCTAAGCCAATTATCTAATTGACGCTGTCTGTCAGCCCGCTTTTTGCTGCCAAAATCAATTCTCATTAGCGAGTGGTCAACACCAAATCACATTACGTACGTGCAAAGCTGTTACAGTTGTCACATCTGTTCATTTCATGGCACATCTAAACTTACTGTCATCACAAACACCCTGTATGTACTGTGTGTACCAACCGATCCTTCGCTGCAGGCATCTGACATGTAACCAGCCGTTTGTTGATTAGTACTCAAATACTGTTGTGGTTGTTGTTGCGATTGTAGTTGCTGCTGTTGTTGTTGATTTTGTTGTTGTTGTTGTAGTTGTGTTTGTTGTAGTTGCGTTTGTAATTGTTGTTGTTGTTGTGCTTGTAATTGTTGTTGTTGTTGTGGTTGTTGCTGTTGTTGTAGTTGTACATGTTGTTGTTGCGGTGTAGATGTTTGCTGTTGGCCGCCATAAGCGACCATTTGTTGAGGCTGGTTATTCATTTGTGACATTCCGTTAGACTGAAATATTATGTTTACAAAGTACTTTATTTGAATAGAGTAATTGGTCATGTCTAAATCTGAGTTACTTACCTGTGTTGGCTGTTGCTGATACCCGGTTGTGTTTGTTGAAGGATGTGGTTGTTGTATGGTTGTGGTAGATTGTTGTTGTGAGTACGGTTGCATTTGCATATTGTTGTATGGTTGTTGTTGTTGTGAGCTAGAGGCGTACTGGCTGGAGTAAGGTCCGTTCGAGTAGCCAGCTATGGACGTTGATGGTTGTTGCTGGTTGTAAGTACTGACGTATGAAGTACTCGGCTGCATCTGCGTCGGGTCCACTGGTAAAGTTCTACCGGTGCCCTGGGGTAAGGACATCTGCGCTCGTCTTCTGCCCGACGTGGGTGACGTAGCACCGACATCGAACTCCGGGTACCTGCCCACCGATCGGGAACGAGACATGTCACCGTAGCGAGACTGAAATATAACAATACGTATTACATTATTACATTCAGTTAATAAAATTGTTAATAATGAGATGATCTAAACAAAAATGTTGCGTTTGAGTATTGTAAAAAGTTATTCTTTCATATTAAGGTACTTGATGGGAATAACTACGTATGGTTTTCTCTCTATAATTTTAATTTCATGTTCGCGATAAGCTACAAGTTTTGCTGCATAATATTACATAAATTTGGTTAAAACACAAAAAATCTGAATTAGAATTTATATTTTATAACTATAGAATTATAAATTATAATTATAATTTTTTTTGTTAAAATTGTTTGAAATAGAAAATAATTAGAGCCATAATAGAAAAAACTTTTACTGTCACCTAAAACTTTATATATTCGTGTTAATAAACATTTTGCGCTAATAATTAAATACCTCTGATTGACCGGGTGTAGTGATGGAAATGATGGGATGTGACGGAGAGCTCTGAACTGAACGATTAACGGCCAAATGTTCTACTTGGACGGCTTCATCCTTCATTTCGGGCTTTGTATCAGTCTTACTCGGCTTAACTTCAGGCTTAGCATTTGGTCGTGCCTCAGATTTACCATTAGACTTGGAATCATTCATAGCACTCGGCTTTTGTTCCGGTTTCCCATTTGGCTTTGATTCATTCTTAGCACTCGGTTTTGAACCGGCTGTCGCTCCTTTGCTATCAGCATTCTTCTTTGGTGTGCCCATGGTTGACTCTTTCCGTTGATTTGTTGGTTTCTTGTTGCCTTTATCAGACTTGCTTGTATGATCGCCCTGTTGTTGTTTGCCACCCTGTTTCGCTGAATGCAGCGTCTTGTCACTCGTTTTCTCATTGCCGTTTTTGTCCAATTTGGCCGCGGGCTGGGATTTCTGGATTTTGTTGACGGCGGCGACGGCATTTGCCGCAGCGACCATACTCTTTTTGCGTTGAGCCTTGTTGACAGCCTCGTTGCCCGTTATGGATTCGATAGAGGATGACATGGACTTGGTGATCTTGGACGTTGATTCTCGGCGTCGTCTGGCTGGACTCGTGTTGACCGAAGTGGATGATGCACCCAGTACCTGTGCCTGTTGCAGCAACGAGGCTGTCGTGCTCTGACGTTTCGGAATCGAGATGTTGGGCATCGTGTTGTTGGAGGCAACAAATAAACCATAAGCCTACATTCAAATATGCGATCCTGAACGCAGTCCGGTCAGTCTCAATTACATATGCCAGTGTCTGCGGCAAACAGGGCCCAACCGATAGACCCATCTGCCTTAACGTCGTTTACTGTACACCGTCTCATTTACATAATTGCTCTTGCCTTTGACCAACTGAAAATTAGCGCAGTTAATTCTATTAGTGCAGTACTCGGGCCCATCTTGCAAATGAGCGAAAACACATCCGCCCACTTGTACATGGTTAACAAGTGTTTGTTTGTATGTATGTACCTGTTGGTTAATATAATGGTTGTAGTTGTGGATGGTACTAGTCTTAAAAGTATAGGTATCTGTTGGTTAATATAGGGTTGTTGTTGTTGTTGTGAAGGGTACTGGTCTTTAAAGTATAGGTACCTGTTGGTTAATATAAGGTTGTTGTTGTTGTTGTGAAGGGTACTGGTCGATGCCGTTGATGTACTGATCGGGCATTTCGTTGTACACGTCGTGGAAGATGACATCCGTCGGTGAGTCAGGTCGTAGGTCGAATCGAGGTCGCATTTGAGTGGCTGACTGAGGTCGTCGTTGAAATTGCTGGCGTTGTCTGCAAACATAACAAAATAATTATTCAGATATTGTAATTGTATATATTATACTCATAACACAAACCATTTAAATATATATAACCTGAAGTTGCGTTGATACTGGTCATTGTGATTGGTTATGTAGGCGTGATCGCTGTGGTACCCCGAGTAGCCGTTGTCGATCTGATCTATCGGGTCTGCCCAGATGGGCACCATTTGGCGCCCCCCGACCGGATACTGATTCGACGTACTCGGCAGGTAGTGACGATGGTGCATAGGCTGGTGTTGAGGTGGTGCTGGATGCTGCTGGTACGTGTCTGGATGGTATACTTGATGATGTGGTTGACGATAGCTGGATTGAGGTGCGGTAAGTGGTGGTCGTTGACGTGGGTGCCGTGTTGCGTTGGATGTTGTTGTGGCTGCTGGTGTTATTGTTGTTGTTGTTGTTGTTATATAATTGACGAGTGTTTTGTTGTTGTAGTAAGGATCGATCGTGTTGTTGTTGTTGTCCTACAATGAAACTCGGATGTTGACCGTGTTATTTTGTTATAAGGAATCTGTCTTGGCCACATCTGTTGTATCTTTTTTCTGATGTGTTTGTGGAAAGTACAACAGATGAGTCCAAGAAAAAGAAATAATGCGCAGTAACGACATCTGTAATCGTTTGTTACAGCATATACGTATTAATTAACAGGTGTTGTTGTGTAACATGTGAGTACAGTTGCCATTATATTGAGCCCATGTCTATCAACACTACTCCAAACACAAAGTCACAAGTGGAACAAAACACATTCACATGATACAATGATGCAAACATTTGGACCTGAAGTATGCTCAATGGCACACATGTCATAGAATAGATGTCTTGCTAACACATTTCACACATGTCATAGAATAGATGTCTTGCTAACACATTTCACACATGTCATAGAATAGATGTCTTGCTAACACATTTCACACATGTCATAGAATAGATGTCTTGCTAACACATTTCACACATGTCATAGAATAGATGTCTTGCTAACACATTTCACACATGTCATAGAATAGATGTCTTGCTAACACATTTCACACATGTCATAGAATAGATGTCTTGCTAACACATTTCACACATGCACTCAGTCCACGTGTGTACCACAATTGGTTGGCATCGTTTTGTGCCGCTCACAGTATATGATTTTACGAATGTATAGTGTATGTAGACTGGATTAAAACTGTATGTAAGTAGGCTGATTAATGCCATCAAAAACTTGTGATTGGGTAAGACTTGAGGCATTTGAGCTATGTAATGCGGTCTTGGGTGTGTGAACAGTTGGTTGCAACAGCTGGCCATTACTTTACAAATGAGTGTACAAATACTATGATTTGACTGCCCGTCAGGTACTGCATGTGCGTGATAGCATCAATGTCAACACACCCTCAACGTTGTATCATTAACTCTGCCGTCTTGCATAGAAACACACCAAAAGCAACGTTGCTGGTGCATCTTACTAATAAGCCGTTCAAACTTGAAGTACAAAAACAGAATTTAGATGCTGCAGTTGTACAGCGAGCTAAATATGAGTGACATTAGAGTAAGGGTTGGCTGAGTGGGTTTAGCCGGGCTTGAGCCGGGCAACAAACAGTGGCACGTATAAACTCAATTCGCCACACCACACAATATTTATTATCTCGTTGACAGACACATTTCTATGAAAATTGCTCAGGCATGCCAGCTCGAGCCGTTGGACGTAAAAAGTGGGAGTTGAGTTAATGCGGCGGCACATTAACAGGGTGGCGGCTATAATGAACACGGACCAGAAGCAATCAACCCGCATTCATGCACATATTAAGAGGTGTAATGGTTGGATCGAGTTCAACACCACCCACATACATATGCAAGAATGTATGTATGTATGTATGTACATATGTATGTACATATGTACATATGTATGTATGTATGTATGTACATATGTATGTATGTATGTATGTACATATGTAAAGAGAGCAACAGTGCAGTCGGCGACAGAGCGATGCGGTCGGTGGTGTGTTGAGTGGATGGGCGACTAGCGCCCGTGGATACACTCTTATGAAAAGATAGGCACCATGACTGGCAAGAAAGCCTGCTGCTTCTTGCTCTCTTTCTGCCGCGGCAAGCAGATATGTTATATATACTCGAATTTTTTGGTTACGCCTTTTTTCGGGAATTTTTTTTGTGTAAAACCTTTGCATCACCCAGAAATTGGCGGTCGATAGCAGTAGTTTGGGTTGAAGAAAAGGTTTTACACACAAAAAAGTTCCTAAAAAGAGTCATTATCATCTTTTTAAGAACTTTTCTGTGTGTAAAACCTTTTTATCAACCCCAAAATGCTGCTTTCGACCGCCAATTTCTGGGTGAGGGAAAGGTTTTACACAAAAAAAAGTTCCCAAAAAAGGCGTAACCAAATAATTTGAGTATATAAATATATACAGGCACAAGTGAATGCAGGCGGGGACTGGCTGGCTGGCTGACTGGCTCTGCGTATAGTGCCCGGCATAAGCCCCATGCCCATACACACATGCCGTACATACATACAGACATACTGCCATACATACATACACCCGACCATCCATACAAACTTGCCTGCTACAGGGTGCCTCTTAATATACAGCATAATTGTTGCAACTGTTTCTTACTCCACTAGATACCACGTATGTACCTCAACGTTCGACGTTGCTTGAATCAATCAGTTGTCAACTGTAAGACTCATGATGATGATCCAAACAATATCATACCTGTTATATTTGTCATATTTGTTATGAATGTCTTGTATGGGGTGCAGTACTTGACTCAATACAGTACATATGGTATGTATCGTACATATATTGCCGGTCACTTATATGCGTGTAAGGTACTCGAGCGCAGAGAACACTTGTAGTGGTGTTGTGGTCGGTGTAATTGGATTAAGTGAACACCTTGTATGGGCGGTCAGCAGCGAGAACGATGTTGTCTACTAGCAGCAGCGCTGGCTGCACCAAACGGGACGGGCGCACACGCGTGCACTCAACGCAAAATCGATGAGTAACATGGCCAAAACTGGCACACCCAACGTACAAGCCATCCAGTCCATGGCACACGGCACATGTACGCACACACTGGCATAACTCGTGGCCAACACCATTTTGCTGTATTGCCGTCTTACATGACGATACAAGCGATGTGTTTTGCAGACAGTGTCGACGTTTGGGATGGGTGGTGTTGCACCTGAGACATGGACCTGATGCGTTACGATGCGCTGCTGTTGCACACAGATGGCATAACTCGAACGATAGCCTACATACCAGTTGGCAGCTACCAGTGCTACCACATCGATGACACAGTTATGTCAAACTCGATACTTTGTTCGCACAAGTCATGACCCCATGCTTTTTCACAGCGTCCCACAATTACACCCTCCGAAACTAATACACCGAGAGCCGACTGTGACCGTGGTTTATTCGAGTACAACACACTAACGCAACAAAGTCATTGATGAAAGCCCTCTTGTTGTCATTATAAGCCACGTGGCTTGTGCATAGATTACGAGATACAAAACTACTACAAAATACAATAACCGCTACCTATCCTTACATATTCTACGTACATTTTTAAGAGCAAATGTGTCGACCTACATACGTGAACATTGCACACATGCGGGGCTCCAAAAACGGACTATTTGAATGCAAAAAACATCAGAATCGTATGAAGTAATTGCAGGCTCAGAGCGTCTATTACTGCGAGATATGCTTCATGGAAAACTCATATGTACATTGTACATACATGTATGTACCTATAAATGAACTTAGCACTTCTAAAAATGACTGATCGGAAATGCTCGTGAAACAAGCTCAAATAATTTTCAACTGAACTCTGAATTTGTAAGCCGCGAAACTCCTGCAACCGCTTACATAATTTAGCATAATAGATTAACGAAAAAGTTCTCAACAGACATCATGCGGCTGGCAACTGTGTACAAAATATTATGTGAATAGCTCATGTATAGGAAATCTCAGTGAATAATGAATTACATATTCTACTTACAGTCCGCGTGAAACATTATTTAAGTTTTGTAAATGCTTTTTACTCAATATTTTTTACAACTTTCAGATCTAAACCCATTAATACAGCTTATAAATTCGAGCGGAGAATTCTATAAATGTTTGTATTTTATTTGCTCTGAAAGTATCCCATAAAGTTTCATAGACCCGCCCTGAGGCGATATTTAGTAACAAAGAGTACCATAGTTATTTTAAAATGCATGCTCAAATGGTTGGGTTCAATGACGTTCGCTGTTGTCGGTGGCTTGTTCAAATTTGAAGCACGTAGGTGTTCAGGGTTATCCAGTAATAGAAGAACCAAGAATTCAAGTTCAATGAAGAATATTCAAGTTCAGGATTCGACCTTTTGTTAAGTACAAAGACATGCTACCGCTACACAACAAGTACTTCTGTCTAGCACTGTACAAGTACAACTACATATAAAACTATCGGTTACACGACTGTTTCAATTGTCATAGAAATTATGAAGAATCGAAGAAACAATCCTGTCCATTCGCTGCTCCATGGGAGTTAAAGAAATAGGTTAAATAAAGGTTCCTCCAACTTTGAAACATCTGCTGCAAAAAAATTATATGGAAGTGATGAATGGATGGCAGTGCTCAACTCAATGCAATACTCATGTTCATGATGCGATCATCATGTTCAGCTGGTGTTACCGTGTTGGAAATGTTCTGGCTATTCACTAGAAACCCATAGTCAGAGAAGGTAAATAAGAATGTGGCCTATTATGCGTTTATACCAAACGCTCCACGAACCCATGCTAAAAAGGCGAATGAATTTGAGTGAACCGACTCAAAACGCGGAGGCAAAAGTTAGTAAAGGGCAGGCAGCATGCCCTCACTGCAGTGCCATATTCAAACATTAGGCTGTCTTCAGTCGTATTAGAAAATTATGTTACATTTGAAACGTGTAATCGATCTGTATATCTGACGCTGACCTATTTTTTCTAACTCTTTTCATGCCCATTTAACTTTTTCTTGCATATGACTATTGATATTAGTAACTCACTGTGGCCAACGGATAAAAAAGCCCAATTTTAGTAGTAATTAGTATAAAAAGTGGCCAATATAAAATAAACACATGGATTAATATATATTACATACATACGCACCGGGAGTATATCGATTTTCGACAGCCAGTGCTAATCGTAAAGATTAATCACACACAATACGCAAACATTCATGACAGTATTTTTTACTAAACACAGTTTATATGCTACTATTCTATTCTATTCTATTTACGGTGATTAGACACAAAACTACCACACATGTGTCGAACTGAGTCCGAATGTGATCACAGACAACGACAAGTAGACGACTAATTAACCAAGACATACTCAATAATAAACGATGCACTCACTAATACCCGACATGACAACATCCAATACCACACTCACCGTTCACAATCACTATTGTTGAATTAATTCACTACTAATTTACAAGAAACTAACTCAAGTTTTTTTTCTCTGCTGATTTCATGAGAAAAATTGTTTTCTTCTTGTCCGTTGTGTCAACTAAAGACTTAAATGAGTAATGAATATCAGTTGAGCAATGAGCACTAAAGTTCAAAATGAGGACAGTAGCAAAGTGTGGTTAAATAAATCCCGTTTGGTATTTTGTAGTTAAAGTCCTATAAAGCCATTAAAAAAGTTGTTGTCGGAAAATTCACAAGATTGTATAGTTTTGTGAAGGAAGTTAGATGTTTGACTAAAAGTGATGACATGCAGGGATGTGCTGGTGAGTGTGGTACAATGACAACCAATAGGACAACTGTATAGAGTTGGCTTGATTACTCTTCAGTACTTTCAAATTTAGAAGTTTACAAAAAATTAGCACATGCATCACATTCGAATTCAAAACTGGCCAATCAGCGTTGAGTGTGCTGAGTTTGAATTCGATTGTTGCGCATGTGCTACATTTTTAGCAGAAGCACTTAGATAACGTTTTATATTTCTACTGAAGAATAGTTTAACCGTCACTATAAACTATAATATAATTATGATAATACACAATAGCACATTCAGTGACACACGCACACGCAGTCCACAGGGTTTACTCTAAACGCAAAACACAGTGTTAAAATATAATAATGACATCTGTTTTACCGTACCCGATTGTTCATGTTTCACAGGACCGGACCGAACTAAAATAGAGAAGTATTTGACGTGAAGATTGTACGGGGTTGATTTATCGAGCACTCAAGCGATATGCAGCAGCACATTAGGTGTTGCCCAAGTATCACGTCATTTACGTCTTTTACGTCAATTACGTCATTCACGTCATTCACGTCATTCACGTCATTACCCAGTCACACTCACGAGCCGCAGTTATGCTTACGTTTCCTTGAAAAAGTCTTAACCTCCTATAACCTCTTACTGACCTTAGACGTTCAAGTCCGCAAATGTAACGAGTTTATTCAAATTTTTTATAAGGTTGATTTGGAACTTCATATGAGTAGTCAAAAAGTTTTTTGACCGATTTCCTATTTCATTCTTAAAATTACAAGAAAATTTCCATAATTGACGAGATCAGCTAGTTTGGGCTAACAAATCAAAAGCTGTTGGGTAGACTGTTGACTGTCGAATATGCGTACTGAAAATGCGAGAAGTTGACACGGGAGTTTTTTTCAGTGGAAAAATATTACGCGGACATAAGAAGTAATTAGTGATAATAGTTGTAATACCTGGGGATGCATGCTTGCCCTGTTGTTGTAAGGCATTGCGCCGCCCTCCGCCCACCCTGGCGCTTCCCCCGAACGACCGTAATCTGAAATATAACAGTAACTCAGTCACATTTATCAAACATTAAACATTACGGTATTCAATGTGAAGTTAATAAACAAACCGTTATATGGATTAGGTTGATGGTAGTTGTTGAGACCGCCAACGCTCATCCGCTGCTGCCGTAATCTCTGCAATAAAAACATTATTTTAAAATACTGTGACATGGTAATTACTTTTTTAATAAGCTGTAGGATTTTACCTCTACACGTTTCTTCAACTGATTGCAGCTTTCCGAAAAATAGTTTGAAAAGTAGTTTTGGTTAAAATAAATAACTGTGTCAGAGAAGGAAGTTGAAGATTATTTTGAATTAGTAACAAATATAAATGATGAATCAGTTTCTTTTCATTTCATTTCATTAGGGCCCAGATCATATAAAAGCCTGAGTACACATGACAAAGGTATTGTATGACCATGATGTATGTCATGATAGGCAATGAATCAACCAACCGATCGAATAGGATGTTCATCATCCATATCGGCCAGAGTGTACCACGTTGGTTCGTTGTTGATGGCCGCCTGTCCCAGGTCGATCAGCACTTCACCCAGAAAATCGTTAGTGGCAAACTTGTCGTAGTCCCAGAGCGTGACCTGCATCCAACATCAACCATCAACCATCAGAAAATCAATACAAAACTACATTGGAAAACTCGTTATGATTTCAACAATTTTAACAGCAAGCGTTTCAAAGGACAATAAGCTTCGGCCAATGAACATACCTCGAGCACCCTGGCAGCCAGTTCATGTTGTGACAGACCAGCGTATATAAATGGCTGTGACCAGAGCGGGCTGCACGTCCCAACCAACACCTTCGACTGACGACGGCTACGTTCGCTGAAAACACATCAATACAAAAACATGGAATCTGAAACTATTCGTATCGTCTCTTAGACCTTACATCAAAATTTATCCGTTTGTAAGACTTACCTTCGATCAGGTAGCAGGAACATCTTGACGTACGGGTTTCTCGGTTGACCGTCAGGTCGGGGAGAGTTGACCGTCATTGATCGAATACAACAGCGATATCTGTATTCGGCCGAAGATGTTGCCGCGAGACGGCTGAGCGTGCGGAGAGCACATGGCACTCGATGGCATTGACATGGCTGTCATTGACACTTGTGGTGGTGGCACCATCAACATCGGCGCGCTCAGACCTATGTACGCATAATCCATAACTCACTCACTCACTCACTCACTCACTCACTCACTCACTCACTCACTCACTCACTCACTCACTCACTCACTCACTCACTCACTCACTCACTCACTCACTCACTCACTCACTCACTCACTCACTCACTCACTCACTCACTCACTCACTCACTCACTCACTCACTCACTCACTATCAACTAACTCGGCTGTACGGTAATGGGCTGAGCGGTCAACTGGTAAGGCGTAACTTGTGGCATAGCGCCTGGTTGGCTCATGGGCAGTGAAGTGACCGGGTAACCGGGAAGTGCATGTGCTGAAACATAATAAATAACGCAATCAAAATTATAAACAAGCTAGTATGAATTGGTTTGGAATGAGGTCCTAAAGTGAACAATCCACCAACTTACGTTACCACTTTTTAACCAACTATGTATTACCAACCCCATGTTTCTGGAAGTCTCAGCTGTACTCGATAGTGGCTTCTCATTGCCCGTAATTAAATTAAGTGGGTTTTAATCAAAAGATTGAAACGAAGAGCCATAATATGGGGTGATTGTTATGACTACATATAAAGTAAACAATAATGTGGTACACGTATAATACAAACCGGGATAGGCTTGTGGTATGGGTTGCTGGCTCTGTTGCATCGCTATCTGCTCCAGTCGGCACGCCAGGTTGGGCACTGCAGCTGTAATAATAATGCATGTCATCATCATACTGTACCTGTTTAAAAAACATATTACTCATACGTATGTATCTCATCAACAATACAACTTGTCACCAAATGTTTAAAATGTTCTGTATGTGTACAGTATCTATCATGATGAATTTTATACATTGGTTGATACGCAATTGCTACCCAAGTGAAAATTTCAAACCTCCAGCGATGATGCCGTGCTTTTTGGCCGATAGAAAGTCGTCGCCGCCAGGTATGCTGAAAATATGGATACATTTCTATATCATTGATGCAATGATCACGAATACAACTACAGTACATGGGTGACATGAACCTGTTAGAATGTGTATGTATTCAGTTTACTGCACGAGTTGACAAACAAAGAAGAATACGATAGTTACACTGAGTAATGGCATCTATACAGCTGGCTGAGCTGAAGTGAGCCAAAAAAGCAACGTCTCTTGAGTATGCGCATCTGTATGGTTACTTGAACTCAAAGGGGCGATAACTGGTATTGTAAAGGCATGATCTAACACCCGAATCGTGAATTAATCAGGCAAATGTAACGTGCATTCATTGCGGTGTCCACTTAAATGTATACACATTTTTTTTATCTGTAGGAATCTAAGGCAAAAGACCAGAAGTGCAAATCAACGTACATTATGAAGTTTTTCAAGAGAAATCAACGTACATTATGAAGTTTTTCAAGAGTAAAGCCAGTTACTTTTATTGGGCTCCATTTAGTGTGTGATCTACACTCAGTCATATTGCACAGACGAGCAATCATTACTTGAATGCGAAATACACGGTAAAACAAATACAGGGCCGCGCTGCACAAACTCGTCACCATCCACTATAACTTAATGTTGGGCACTTAAACTTGTTGTTGAACATGTTAGTAATTCAAACAGTTTTGTGTCAAAAAGAACACGGCACAGTTTTTGTTAGACCTGACAGTATATTTATATCAGCTTACCCGTTATATGAAGAAGGGGGCTCATAAAGTGAAGGTGCCCTACACAAAAGAAAGCAGCTATCATGCGAATGCAGTAGACATATTGAGAGATATTTTAATATGGATATATGTACATATAGATATATTTTTTAACGTATAAAACATATCTAATCCACCTTTATGTCCTAATAGGCACTCCAAATATCACAACAGTCAGTTGGTAGCGCACACAACACGATACTTTATGACATGACAGTTTATGACATGACAGTTGAAGATTCAGTTAATCACTGTTTGTTGAACCCCATGTTTTTTCAGTTAAGGCCTGTTCATACTTGAGTATGGCGTACCCGGTGCGATCTGCACCTTTGGGTGAGCCTGGAGTATGAACGGCCGGTGCACCAAATCTTCACTATGAAGTGCTATAACGTTAAGTTTTATAAACTGTCATACCATAAACTATAAGCCATGTAAAGCTTTTTCATTATCCCAGAACCTCTCTAAGAAAGCTTATAGGTAATATTTAGTTAACCAAATATAGTTCATGTGGACTAACAGGGTTGATCGGGAGACAATCAGGTCGACTTGGGGATCGTGCTTGGACTCGCTGATGATCTCGTAGACCTGCTCGAACGTGGCGTTCATCAGCGATCGGTTGTTCCATTCCAGTACTTCGTCGCCTGTATTTACAGTAGTGAGTGAGTGAGTGAGTGAGTGAGTGAGTGAGTGAGTGAGTGAGTGAGTGAGTGAGTGAGTGAGTGAGTGAGTGAGTGAGTGAGTGAGTGAGTGAGTGAGTGAGTGAGTGAGTGAGTGAGTGAGTGAGTGAGTGAGTGAGTGAGTGAGTGAGTGAGTGAGTGAGTGAGTGAGTGAGTGAGTGAGTGAGTGAGTGAGTGAGTGAGTTATCTGAATAAAACACTTGACAGAAGATTGAAGCATCAGATGAGTGAAGGTATGTCCGAGAATGTGAATATGTAAGATATAAGACATGTGAGACATGTGAGAAATATGAGAGACATGTAAAGGTATGTCAGAAAACGGACCTGGTCGTAAACGTCCGATGGTGTCGGCGATCGACCCTCGCTTCACCCTGGTAATGAACGCACCGAGTCTGCCAGATTCACAGCGACGACCGCCCACCACCTGAATAAGCACAACTTACAATATTTACAATCAAATAAAAACAATTGTAAACAAAAAAAATTGTTTACTAATTAACTGTTATTTTTTATTATTATTGTGTAAATGAGTTTGCTTGGATTGGATACCAACCTTGAGTCCGAGATCGCCCCTGGCACCGGAAGCAAACCTGTGCAGCACCATGTGCCCGATCAGACGTCGACCATCGGCCGAGGGGTGCCACGTTACCGGGTGCTAAAACGTCGTCATCAACATTGAATATACATGTTTGGTAAACAGTGAAACGGGTGATATCTTGAATGCAGATAGTCGGTCAATAGTAAAAATTCCTAAATTCATGAATACAAAATCAGCTGAATGTTGAAATTTTGTTTAAAAACAAGTAAGCAAATTTACTGATCCTGCTGCATAGTTCAACTACATACATACATATCATACTAACAAGCATTTTTCGATTGGCTCTCAGCGTGCTCTCAAATGTTTGCACACATTTAAAAGTGGTTTGTTCCTCTTCTATTTTCACTAGTTTTGGTTTTATCTGATCGGATCGCATGGTCACGCGCCGTAGAATACGCATCCGAGGACTTTCCGATTGGCTCATTGCTATTATTGACCGTTTTACGTTGTTCTATTGCATTCTCCAATGACTACCAGAATGAAATAAATGCGCGCGAGGTGACTTTCAAATCTGTTATTATTTATCATATATAAAAAACGGGTTGAAATGACGAGAATATAAAAAAGTCGAATAAAATGCAACAAAGCATCAGTGCCCGGCACATGCAAGCAATACATAGGAGAATGTGCCAGTTGACACAACCCAAGTGTGTCCATTTGTCGCCTAATGTCGTCTAACAAGAGCGGCACATTTCCGTGATTAGTCAAAAGGCAGCTGAAGACTTTCGTGAGACTCTAGTGAAATATGTAGGTGGCACGTATTTTTTTCTGACCATTACTAGCTCTCACTAAATTCAGGAGAACATGCTTAAAAGAAACGTTCAAATAGCTGTGCGCTTTTCGGCGCGCGTGAAATTAATGTAAATTCATGTTGCAGAAGGTTGAAGAAATTAATTGATTTGAATTATTTCCAAAGATATAAATACTAACTGAAAGGAACTTCTTGATCTTGGTGGACAAGACCTCGTCTTCGCCAGCTCTACGATGTCGTCGATGATGGGGTCTGTGTCGGCCGAAGTGATCACCTACAAACAAAAGGTGTCGTTCAGGGTCATTCGATAGACAAAAAGGACAAGAGTCAACTGACCCTTCTGATCAAAGTTGTTTTTCACTTTGGTAGTGCCATAGAGATAATGCATCATGCCTGAAAAGCAGGCTATAGTTAGAACACAAAAATGGCAACGCTACAAACTTCAGCATCAGTGTCATCTTTGCATGAACTTTTCTACACATTACATTTTTTATCAATTGATTAATTAATGAAAAAATGCATCATAAATGTCTTTTTCACGTTTCAAAAAGGACACTAATATGGTTTCCAGTGGCACACATAAACGACCATCATTTTGCCAACCTTTCTCGCCATGTATGCCATCCGTTTCCATCTCATCACACGTCAGGCACTCGCTCGTTGTTGGCTGTTCGTCTTCCGAACTGCTATAGCTGTACCTGCATCAGCACCATCTTGTTCCACTCTTACATTCACACTGCATTTTAATTCCATGCAGTACAGTTAGACCAAGATTTAGTAAAAAAAACAGGAATGAACAGTAAAAGTTCACAGAAAAAATTGAACTAGTTTGACGATAAGCCAACCTGTGCCTGGACGATCGATCCCTGGACCGATTACCGGCTCCACCAGTGTGTCGTCGTTCTCGTGATCCACCGGCACCTGCACGATGGTACGATCGGTCACCTGGTTATGGTTGGCATAAGTTATGTATTGCTCACAAGTGAATGTTCCCAGTCGGCTAGCTCTAATTCATGTACAATAAAAGTTAAATAGATCTGCAGCATCGGGAAAAATAAGTGAATACAAACTTTCGTTTTCGTTTTCCCACAGCTATTTCAGAATGCTTGAGAAATCTTTCTGACAAACATTTACTTGGTTACTTCTACATCTATAAATATAATGTAGAGTAAAGTAGATCTAAGTAGATAAAAGGTAAAATAGAGGAATTTCAGTCATAATGTTGATTTGTAAGACTGATAATACAAAATACAAGATGTAACGAACCGGCATAAGAGTGTAAGGCGGCGCCCGCACTTTCGTATCCATCGGCATAGGTGTGTTGCCGCTGTCTGCGATGTCTGCCGGCTCTTTCGGTCATGCCGAGAGCACCCGGATCCGAGGTCATGCTGTCCACCCGTTCAATTCGTCGTCGATGTCGATGGTGATTCGTCTCGTGACGTCGGTGCTCCCGGGTGTCCATCGAACTCGCCGGTCTACGGTAGTCGTTTTGGCGGATGCCTTGGTGGTACTCCTGTGATAAAAAATGGATTGAATGATTAAAATCCAGTTATTGGATAGTTGATAAGCGTATAAGTAAATGATACACAAAAATAAGACATAAGTTCGGTTACCCTGTATATAAAAAGCATGTATGCAAAAAGCAGTAGCATCTCAAAGTATCCCACCTCTTTTCTCATCTTTTTATCATTCTTCAGAATTCGCAACCCTCAACATCGCATGGTTCAGAATGTATTGATCTAAGAAATTATGCTAACGAACGGTATGTTAAGAGCGAAGACAGGATACAAATGAAATGTGGGCCAACCTCATTAGTTTCAGCTGGCACCCAACGTCCGCGATCATCGTAGTATCCATGCTGACCCTGAGGCAGGTAGTCGGCCAGATTGATGGGTTTGCCCTGACCATCGTACAGCTGGATCGAGTGCCCGTCACCATCCAACGGTGGTACAGGGTGGTTGTCCTCGAACTGCACCTGCACGAATAATACACAAGTCACACAAGAGCATCAACATCTCATAAACGAGTACTAACCATGCCATCAAGTTTACATACGTTTCATTTCATAGCTTTTCAAGAATACAACACATTTAAAATTATCCAATAAAATAACTAAATGTATAAAAAAATTTCACTACAAATACAAAACGAGCTCATGTTTTTGGCTGTTTTGTCTGATTTTTGGCTTGAAGTGATGCAGTGTCTTTTGTATATTCTTTTAAGATTTCGGACGAAAAGAAGTGAAAATTAGGATAGCACGTACCTGGCAGAAACATCTGTAACACTGCAGGTAACTACAATAGAAATACCTTTATATTTCGAAACTGATTAAAGCTTGCTCTAGAAAACAAAGGAGCATATCAGGAAACTGTTCGGACAGAAACATTTTAATAGGATACTGCTGCTGTTTCTGTCTTCCGCGACTGATATAATACAAGAAAACGTCATTCGCTTGCAAAAGTGTTCACTCTGTATAGTAACACCATTACTTACATCACTTGCATAATATAACTGCTGATTTAGATTGTTGAACTCATTTGTATTATGGGATTGCAGCAATGCACTGTTGCAGTCTTCAGCACCCCGTTTTCGTTGTCTCATTAATCGTGACCAGCGAGCAATCGAAGTTATCACGTTCATACTATATAGTCATTCTAAAATCGGTTTCCACTAAAATCATACGCATCACATAGTCCATCAAGTAAGTTATGTCTCATAAAACTGTATCTACGCGCAGTCTAAAATGAAGCTTTTTACTTGAAACTATGCAACGTATAGACGTTGGTGACCATCAGTGGAGGAGATATGATATATTTTGCGGCGTAATCTGTTGTCAGACACGTAGAAAGATCAACTGCACTGGAAATACACTAACTTGAAAAATAAGTAAAGAAAAAACAGTTTAAAGACCGACCTTGCATGCATGGAAAACAATTTCCGAATGTTTACTGACTGAAAAAGTACATAGTTCATAGTTGATTCATGTTTTTTTCACAGATTATTTCCTTGTGTTTAGTAGTCTAAAAATCGTCTTAAGACTTGAGCTGCTAAACGAAGTGTGTGTAAAGCAAAATATCTATAAATACGCGGCCCAAATCATAAATATTTTTGACAAATGGTCAGGTCATTATGAGCAAAAGTGCTTGAATACGGCCATTAACTCGAATTCGAACTTGATGCAGCGCATCAGTATGGGGTGGGGCTGTAAATTCTCGATACACTCTATTTCGGTCGTCCACTTCTCGAATAATATTGATAAATCATGACGAAAAATCTGTATTAAATTTTTATTTCGAAAATTCGCGTTTGGTTTGGTAACCGTTGTCATGTATGTTGTTGCTAAATAATTATTTTCTGAGCTGGACGACAGGTCGAGAGAAAACAGCCTCTTGTATTCTAAAACATCACATGAAATTGAATTCCTGATTGAACTTTTTATTTTGGGGACCATTCTTGTTGAAGTCGACTATGAAATGTAGCTTTTTTGTAACTTTATTACTTCCTATTTGGGTCAGCTTTTGTTCAAAACTCGCTTAATAAACGGATTTTCTCTCAATATTAAAAAATTTCCGGAAGGCATGCATAGTGGTTCGAAAATCATTTCATGAAAAAAGTAACCTAAGAGATAAATGTATTTTGAGAAATCATTTTTGTTAACGATTTGATGTTGTACATTAGTTTGCAAATGTTTTAACCAGAATCCGTTGCTGAACACTTAAAGGGCTAGGAAAGTGTGAAAAACCACAGATGATTCCAAGAAGTAGGCTACATGTACATATGAACAACATATGTAGCTTAACAAGTACTTCAAATTAGTATTCAGTAAAAGCACAGGCTTCTTGAAACATTACATTTGTATGGTCACCCTGTAAACCTATCGGTATAGCGATCGTGCGTGACATGACTGTATTGGAGTGTGCATGTTTGCCTTACAGTATGGGCACATCAATCATACCGAATCCTTATGACCTGCCGAGAGGTAGGGGCCAGGGCGGTGGCCTGTTTCCGGGTGCAATGACTGCCAGTGATCCACTGCGAACCCACTCCATTACGGACCCAGTATTCGTCGCACTAGCGGACGATAAGGGGGAGAAAGATGGACGTCCCCCCTTCTTTGGTGGTTTCAAAAAGTAAAGTTTGTTCCTCAATATATAGGTAAAATGACCTAATTCCTGCCAATTCCCCCCTTGTTTAGAAAGATTGCCTTCCCTGGAGGGTTGGCTGGTCCGCCAGTGATTCGTCGTACTCTGTTTACAAGTGTATATGTATATAAGGGCATTGCCGACTAAACACCACTTACGCAAACCACATTTCGAGATGCTCACTAAATTCGGTTAAGTTGAAATACGTTTATCAAAGTAAGTTTATCTATGTAGGTTGTTAAGTCAAGTATTTGAAACTCTGTATGCAGAGCGCGCTATTAAAACTGACTGGGATCTTTTGTACTTTTAGTAAAAAAATCGTCCGGTAGGTTGAAGGCATAACAAAATAAACGAATGGTCCAAATGAAATGACTTTGACATAAGTTGTCCGTGACATCTCCATTGACTGTGAGACACATCACATAATAAAACTATCGCATCCGTAAAAGTCTACCTTATCGTAAAAAATTTCACAACGTGGGTCGATTTGGTGAGATGAATAAAAGTGAAGTGATAGATGGGTAGGCTACAAAGTTGACTCTCAAGAAAGAAAATCAGAAGATAAAAAATTTTGAGACGGACATTTCAGGGATTTTTTTCACTTGGGTCCTCAATAATTTTACCGAAACGTTTATAGTAGCTAACATTAAAACAATCTATTAAAAAGATCACGACGTCGATGGTTCTAGCCTGATGTATTCGTTACCTAATTTATTCCTGCTTCGATTAGTGTCTCAATAAAACAACTTTTTGTCTACGTTGATGTAATAGCCCATATTCCTAGTTTATTTGATATTATGATTTCTTGATATCAAAGATTTTGGTGTTGAAACAGTTTCTATACAATTTGCTTTAAGCTGGCTGAGCGAGTGATTTTAAGTGAGTTGGCTGAACTATGTATAGAAGCGGCAGGATAATTAGTTGCAAGAATTAATGTATGATGATATCATGTTTGACTTCAGTCTTCAACAATGCATCCTGCTTACATATTTGCTTCTGTAAACTTGAAGTAATGAACTGTCAGACGATAACTTCTACTGTAGGAAAACTCAATCTGATCTAAGCCGACTAACAGGTATGACAAATAACCAAAAACAAAACAATATAAAATAATTAAATAAAGTAATGAATAAATAAAAAGGCGTCGAAAATATAAAGCCTGTACCAGCCTGTACTTCTCTGCCAGCAGCATCGAACACCTGGTTAGGGAATGGTTTCTGGGTGACTCCGGGGAGTTGGGCAGGTCCGATCAGATTGCCTCGTCGGTCAAAACGTTGAGCTAAAAAAATGTTTATGATATTCATTCATATATCCATCACGTCAATTGATCGGAGATTTTTGAATTTAAATTTAAATTTAAACTTGCATTTAAATTAAGTTCGACGTAGAATTCTGTTAACGGGGATAAAAGTAAAGCCAAATAAGAGTTGAGATAACAAACCGGGATGTCTGGCACCATATTGCTGCATCTGTTGCTGTTGTTGCTGCTGGTTTTGGTTGCCAGTGGCGGAAGACTGCAACAGTAACAACATTACCGTATTTAATGGTATGGTAATAGTCATGATCGACGATGACATGCATTGATGAGGGTTTTGAAAGAATGGTGTGCCGAATGTTAAGGTGGTTAGTACATGACAAAAAGGTGTGACAAACAACTCGCCGAAGCTAATTCAACTGTGCGCGCAGCTTCTGCAATTTCAGGAAAGTCGCTGAAGTTTCAGGTAGTGTTTTCGCTTCCAACCAGTCAACAAAGAGGACCTACTAGTTGCCATAGCTTCAGCGATTTTGTCACTCGTTTTTGTCCTGTATCGTCCATGTGTGCGTCATGCAACGATGGTACTCTCAGTTCTGTAGATCTCAGATTGAACGAAGACACATGACTACATAGTCGATAATGAACTTCTGTTTCATGAAAAGCGCGAAAAAAACTCTAATGCCATGATTCACAACGCTGCACCGCTGTCGTTCCTGGTTCCAATGTTTGTTTCTCTTATTTGGTTTTCGACCTCTATTGAATATATTTTTGAAAAAATGGGAGTAAATGAAAAAAAAGTCTTGAATACGGCATGGCGAATAAAAAAATGTTTGTTTCTCTGACGTTTTCCTCATCGACAAGCTTAATCATCGTGAATCATTGGGATGTTTATCGAGAATTAACGCACCTTTTGGAACAGTAACTCATAACCGACTATAGTGGAAATGCATTCATGACGCTTTACATAAATGCAATCAACACTTATTGAAACAATTGACAATTGACAGTCAAACAACGGCACTCTTAGAGTCAATACCATTATATAAAACTAAATCTGTACGAAATCGGCATGAAAAATAACAGTGTTACAGGGATGAACGTAACAGATGTGAATAAGATTTGATGGATCTGTCTGCCAAACAAGTTGGGTTTTCACCGCATATCAGACACTAGGACATGCTCAGAAAGGCTAACTTCATTCATCGTAATCATGCTCAAACACAATCGCAATACTATTTTGAGTACCAATCTTATCTTATGCACAAACAACTTTTGGAAACATCTATACTGTTTGTAACCCTGAGACTTAAGAACCCAGAACATCTTTATTGAATGAAAATAACAGTTTCTCTGGTTCTCAAAATTTTTGTCCGTCTTTTGGAGTTAAAATGTATTTTTGTTGAAAATATATAGGTTTTGCAATTGTACTTGATTACACACATGAATGATGATTGATTATTGTAATATTACTGTCATGTCAGTCAAGTGTCCGGATCAGGCAAAGTAACGGAATGTATCGAAGCCAAGAGTAATACTCATTCATGTACTAACTTGGAATGGCACATTGGGATCCTGAATACCGTATGTTAAACCAGGTGATTAACAAAATCCGACATGTTCATTTGGTATGTTAGGGGTTATTTCAAAGCAATTTTAATGACATGCTTATTAGAATGGCTTGTTACTCAATATTTTTATAAAAGTAGTGAGCAGAAAAATAGTGTATAAAACGAGTCAAAATGTTAAACGAACGAGAATATTGGAGAATAGGCCGCCGCCACTCGAAGTTGACGGCTGCTGATTGGATTGCGATGTTGATAACGGATTCATAGATGATAATAATCCACCAAGTCCACTCTTTTGTTGTTGTTGTTGTTGTTGCGGCATAATTAACTGTCCCTGTGCATTGTATTGCGGTTGTTGTTGTTGATTGATTAACTGTTGCTGTTGGTTGTTGATATTGCTGTTGTGCATGTTTTGCTGGTTGTGTTGACCCTGTTGGCCCATCATGCCCTGTTGGTTGTTCATCATGCCTGAAACATCACAACATTGTAACAACTCAGCATCTGCCCCTACGGTGCGGTGCATAAGCGTAAGGATAAACCGAGTGAGAGAAGTAGATAAAAGTTAAGTAAAGTAGAGAGCAAAAGTACCCGCTTGCTGGTTGATCGGCTGACCCATTTGGTTCATCTGCTGACCCATCTGGTTCATCTGGTTGTTATTCTGACCCATTTGGTTCATCTGACCCATTTGGTTGTTCATCTGACCCATTTGGTTCATCTGACCCATTTGGTTGTTCATCTGGCCCATTTGGTTCATGTGTTGCTGCTGGCCCATCGCACCTGCGCAGTTTACTCGGTAAAAAGTAAAGTACAAGTGGTTAACGGAACATGATTAACAGCGAACGCACAATTAAAACATTATAAACGTGTTTTGTAAAACCGAAATTATTCGTTTACCCAAATGAACATTGATGGGGACATCTATCGCGCTAGGCACTGCACCGAAGCAACTCAAATGTTCAGCAATATGGTGAATTTCTAGAAAAAACCACATCTTTTTTTAAAACCCCGAATTAATTGTGAGTAAAACGCATTGTGAATCTGATATGTGCATTAAGGCACATAAATACTGATGTACATATACAGTGCGGCACTGCTACATAATAGTACAGACCACGCAAACAAGCAAGTGATAATAATCTATAAATCAAGATATTATATACCAGTGATGTGATTTTGCTGCTGTTGATTTTGATTGCCACCTCCCATCAGGTTACCGAGTAGACCGCCTGATAAACAATCATTACAATCTTAAATACCGACTTTACATTTCTTTAGCGCAAACTTTTTCAAAGTAATCAGATTGGAAAACAAAATATTATAGAAAAGTGACGGTACATTCATGGCTCGAAAGAGCAAAGGGCAACACCTAGGTGTTTGATACATGGGGTGTTTACTGACAATGGCAGGCCCATGGTAACGAAAAAACGTGTCTTAATTTCCAACCACCGAAACACGTTTTTTCTATTCTCATCTAAAATTAGGATACCTTTTTACTAAATTTTAAAAGATGTCTGTTTATAAAAATTTTTCTTGTACCATTTTATTGTTATTATGTGTAGGAAATTTTATAAAATGTAAGCAACCTCCTGAAGATTGTTGTTGGTTAGTGTTGTTACCCATAAGGTTGCCCATGAGTCCACCACCGGACATGATACCTTGATTCTGACCGGTCGTGTTCGTAGGTGCCGTCGATCCTGCAATCAACCTCTGAACTGTATACCTGCAACATACATACAGGCCTCATAATCGCTTACAAGAGAAAACCAACTTCGGTTCACGTTCACTGAAGAATACTTTTCATAATAAGTAAGTTGAGAAACTGGTTTTGATTCTTCTAGAACGTGGTCTGTAAATTTTCTGAAGTTGGTTTCTGATGTTTTTTTAATCCTTTCTTATAATCAATAATGAGACCTATACATGCATGAATGCATCATCTGGCTTTGGGATAAGCCGTCACACAATCTCGGGTCGTTGCAAAGCGAGCGGGTGTTGTCCTACATATCTAGATAATAATTGTAGTACAGAGTTGACCAGGCACGATCATCCATTAATCGGCTGTGTGACTCACCAACAACATCCGCTGCACGGTTAACAAATGTTAGCGGTTTATTTCAGTAACTGACTTTAATTTATATTCACACTTTGAGCATGTGGAAGAAAATTGCTATAAAAATGTAAGGAATGTGAACCCTAATCCAATTTTTTATCAGGAAAATGTAAGTGGAAATAAAGAGAAAATTATTAGTTAATGTTATGGGTTAAAGTCGAAACGAATGATATGTAAAAAATATAACAAATTTATTTCAATATATTAAAAAAAATTACCTGTGATGGCGGCGCCGATTCCGCCGGTAATGCTGGATAGAAGACCACCAGATTTGGTTGTAACGGGCACTTGTTGTGGCATACCACCCATCATCTGACCAGGCATCATCGTTCCTTTAATTATTATAAAAATAATCACCACTGATTAAGATAAATTATTAATTTTAATTTATTTTAATGTTAGTGAATAGTACTCTCTTCGACTCGCTCACGCGTAAACACATGTATTTAGACACCTAAAAAATCGCAGACACATAATGTTAGTTCCGGAACCATTTTTGAGTGGTTTACGCATGAATGGTCTATAAAGAGTGCTGACTACAACGTCACAGATTAAAATCAACGTCGTATGACATTTTAAAATGTGGTAGTATTCTAATATCTTCATATTCAGTTATTTATCACAAACAGTCAACATGCCACAGCATCTTGTTTGCTAAAAAAACGTATTCTGAATAGACAAATAGAATGAGAAAATATAACTAAATATAAGAGAGTCAGTAAGTGACACTTTATCTAGTCTATTGTAAAGCATCTGACTATATTCTAAACAGTGTACTATGTTCACATTATTTTTAACTTTCGTGCAATCAAGCATGCAATGATGAAAAATCTTTGTTACTATTCAAACACTTTTCGTAATCGGCCAAGAGTTTAATTTTCTTTCTAACTTTATAATGTTTTGCGACACTGACGACGCTAACACTATAGTCTTGGCCGATTTGAATCAGTATGGTCCCTCGGAATGTATTTCCAATTTACGAACAAGCTTGTGACAAAAATATTTGTTTCGAATGAACTCCGTAAAACATTAATCGAACTGCATTTTCAAATTGAATATATTTTTACATTACTCTTATATCAAGAAGAAATGCAACTGAAACAATCTGATTTGGCAATACACACCGATGTGATCAGAATAACGGTAAACTTCAGTTCTAATTTTTTTGACACATAATGTTAATACAGCTTTTCAACAACATATTTCTTTATCAAAACCAACTATTTCATAAATATTATCGCTTGAAATTTTTTTAATACCCAGTAAATTTTACCGGTTTCGTTCCAGTCTAGATCATGGAACATCCTAAAACCACATGATTATGCAAAAAAAGTTTTTAAACTAAATCGTAATTTTAAATTTTAATTTCTATTTTTAAAAGAAACAAATCATTGAAAAGCGTAGCATTACTTGATGGCCGGCACTGTGGTAGACGGTTACGAAAGTATTCTGATAAGTTATTCTAATAATAAGTGATAATAAAGTAATGCAAACAACGATGAGGCAAGTGGAATATATAGAATAGCATTCTCACTTAATTAGGAGACCGAATTTGAAAACGCGCCCGCTTTTACATCATGATAATAATTTTCCATACATGCATACACACATGGGATAAGAGCAGTTGACACTCGGAGATAATGCCTGCAAAAATCATGCAAACAACACTCCTAAAAACCACGAAGAAAAACGGCAGGCATTAAAATGCAGTCTCCTAACAAAATGGGAATGCTATAGAGGGCATGCTTACCCGCAGTCGTGTTTATCATATTAGCGGTTGTAGTTAGATTGCAGCTGTTAGCCGTAGAGTACATACCCGTCGCTAAACACCAGTAATAAACCAGGTCAGCCCATTACAAAATACCATTTACGTGTTGTAGGTATGAAACCGATATCAAAGAAAACGGTTTCAGATCTCATTCAAAAAAGTTTCCATTAAATAAGGGTGAAACCGAAATATGTAACCAGCAAAATAATAATAAAAAATGTTGAACGTACCTGTCTGCGAATTGATGGCCGATGTCTGTGGCGGATGGTGATTCTGAAAAGTGATGCCGCTGTTAGCACTGGGTAGTCCGACACCAAGTAGAGGCTGCGGTCCCTGTCCAAGTGGTTGTGTTACTGCAACCTGATGTGATGTGGTGACTGGTGGCACACTATTAATACCTCCCATGTGGTGGGCACTGGTCGGTATCACCTGTTGACCGGGTGGTGGTGCATTCAGATTGGGTCCAACACCTCCGATCATTGTCTGTGGCTGAGTCTGCCCGAATATGGACGTGGCCGTTGACTGTGCCGGTGCCATCGGACCTACCGACGTGGCTGGAGGCATCATCCCCGATTGCGTCATACCCGGTTGAGTCACTCCTGGCTGTTGTTGTTGATGTTGTTGCTGTTGATTTTGTTGTTGTTGTGATAACTGTTGCTGCTGTTGGTGTTGGTGTTGCTGCTGTTGTTGTTGTTGTTGTTGTAATTGCTGCTGTTGAGTAGTGACGGGTGGGTGCATAGATTGAGATGGTTGTGTAGTATTAGGCTGTTGTAAGGGTGCCGCCACGGCAGATGTGGCCGGTGGCATTGCTTGAGGTATTGGCTGACTGGCGCCGAGTGCAGCGAACGCAGCCGTACCTGGTTTCGGAGCAGCGGCAGCTTGAGGCTGACCTGGTTGTTGACCTGGTGGTGCTTGTCCAGGTGGTGGAACGGGTAGACCAGCCGAGGCAGCTGCATTCTCAGCAGCCTTAACAGCAGATCCAGCAGCCTGACCAGCAGCCTGTGCAGCCTGAGCACCTGCTGCCGCCACCTGGTTCACGCTCTCCGCCGCCTTGGCCGCCAAGTTCTTGGCAAAACCGAACATGTTTTATATGGAGTAAGGTTTGGGTAGACGGGACACAGTTTGGCAGCAACTCGCTGTCTGCCCGTCTGATTGGGGTATCATGTGCTCACAGACATGTTGTTCGTGGTATTATTATTATTGCAACCGTATTGCTGACACACAACCAACGATCCACATAACATATTATCATATCATTAAGGATTGCATAGAGTGACGGCATCAACGTCCAGCGATCGTGCCTGTACGCGAAGATCGCATCGTTTGTACCTGCAGTTGCAATGTAATCGTATATACTCAATTGATAGAACAATACACACGCGTATAACGCAAAAATACTACTGCACCAATGAAACTATTTTGGACCGAGGCACGAATATATTAGGAACAATTATAGATGAAATGCCGTCCGAGTTAATAGGGGAGAATAAATGGCGTGCAATGATAATATAATGGTTGATGATGATGTGGAGGGTGTGCACGCAGACTCGCATACACAAAAAGTGATGGGCCAGTGGCCTGCGGTGGAGAGTGGTATGGGATGGAACATGGATGGCATGTAGTTTTCATGCTGATGTACGCGAGAGCACACAAGCTCAAACTGACCAGCCGGGCGCACGCAGTTATGCAGCGACGTGTGTGCAGCCCGCAGACAAGTTGCATGCAACGCGCCATAGTGCCTGCATGCGGCACACAGTAATCAATGAACACGCGCGCGCCCTGGCTGCTTGCTGGCTTGCTGTGTGCGTGTGTGCCCAAGCTGCATGCCAAACTCGTATGGTACATACATATATGTGAGTACATGCATGTATGTACGTATACGCGTGCATGTGACTGAGCCAAAATGCGTTTTTGTGCACAGCTGCCGGCGCCTGTGACCGCCGCATTCTCACTTTCAACTTGTGCCCTTGATATTGGCAACAGTAAACATGAATACGACATTCATTCCTGTTTACTTACGTACTTACACTCGCCCACCCAGAGATGATTTTTGTCGAATCAAGCATCGACAAGTTGATGGCACATGATGTTGAATGGTTGACTGTGGCTGGATGTCTAGCCCGGAACGGAGTGCATACTCGACCCACTACTACACTAAACGCTCGTAGCATTTGCCAAATTACGCAGGTTGGTGTGCCCGGGTATACAGACTTGACAGGCACACATGTCACACGTCATAATGCCATTATCGTACTCACACTACCCAGGGCACGTTTGTTTGGTCAGCGCTTCTTGCAGTCTTGACCAAACAGTGCCTTGACCACAATGGGGAATTGGTAAAGAAGAAACAGACTGCACCCAACCAATCATGTAGCTAACTGGACACTCGCACCCCGACCTACTGACTTCAACCAATTGCTACTATTACACTTACAACAAGTACACCACACTGTCTGCATTTGTTTGTTGGTCTAACGTTTGACCCAAAAAGGCATACATACTCACTACCAAATACTAAGCGGTGCTGCAGTAAAGTACAATATATACAAATAGTACAATACAGTAGCGTACATTGACACATGTGTATCTGCACCACAGATTCGATTAAACAGCATGTGATGGCTCGTTTGTTGCCAGAGAAACAATACTCGGCGGTATATGTGCCATAATCACAAAACACTGGCACAAGTGGTCGTAGCATCACACGCTTGTCAACATGACCAGATCGCTTGTCACACCTTCTCAGCACGAGTTTGGCGACCAGGTACGGTGTCCCACTTCAATCGCTCATGATTACTACACGTTCACAGCTTTTTACGCACTAATTGTATAATCAAGTTAGGGTCATAATGCGTGACCGACCGTGGATATTGAAACATGGATTGGCACATATGGTACAGGTATTGGCATACCTACCTGCATCCATTCGCTAATCATAACGTGTAGTCACAGTTGTTTGCTTCGTTTCGACTGCTAACTCCTAATTGAACAATTACAAACGTTTATCATTGCGATTCAATTTTATGGGTGTCAACAGTGTAACATAACAACGCAAAACATTTGAGTAAGATGTAGAAGAACGACTACTAATGGACAGTTTCAGATAAAGTTTCTAAATAATCTAATCATTTAACTCAACAACTTTTATTTTGAGTACATAATTCAATATGAAGTGCATTCAGGGTTTCCTCCCAGGAATGAAAAGAGTTGAAATATGTAGATGAGTGATATGATTTTCAAAAGTCGGATTCATTGGTTTTTCAGGAGGAATGCATTGAACTCAAGATACTGTATTTTTGTAAGTAATTGTCTATAAAACGACAAATGAAAGGTTAATAGGATGGGCGTATTGGATATATGCCGGTGTAATGGCTCATTTGTTTGGTAGCATTGAAATGCAACGCAATCAATCAAACCGTCAAACAACACGCCCCGCAGTTTAATCAAGCCGCCCTCACATGCCCATCGCACAATAAATGCTTCTCCGAACCGAAGATTTACCCATCACAACATACTAAAAAATAAACTGAAGATTTCAAAACATACAATTGAACGGAACAGTTTTGATTACAAAAAACTGAACCTGTTATAAAATAGGTGAATTACCCAATCAGCGACATTACCAAATAGCAATACAACATTGATAATTGATAACCATAATGCTATCTATAAATTATCCTTTGAATCTGCCAGTCGACATTGAAAAATTCACTGTTTTAGAAATCTATAGTTAAATCACAGCAAAAATACATATATAGTTAGAAGAATAAATTTATGAGCATAAATTCGTTTCAGAATTGTCAGTGTAAACCAAGTAAGGTTATCTAAGTTAAAATACGTTATGCATGTATGGTCGATTTATAGAGTTACGGCTTTTTCGAACCCACTGAAGATGTTTTTTTGCTTCGTTTAAAAATCCTTTCCATCACCCGATATGTGTACATCCCGTGTCCTTTGGTCATAGAAAAGTATGATCACTGTAAGAAATTCCTTAAATTTTGAACAATTAGGCAATAGCACACTTAGCAATTGGGCAATTGAAACACGCAGACAAATAAATTTGATGGTATAGTAAGGTTTTACACGAAGCAAATCAAGCTTACGTGATTTTGAAAAAGTTCTAACCCGATAATTCGACTACACGATATATTTGCACGGAATGAACAGATCAAATAAGATATGTACCATAAATCTTATACAAGGTCGTTGATGGCCACCATTATCTCTGATAGCAATTTATAAATTGTATCATGGCACGCTATACGAGCCAACTTAACTTAGAACTGCATGTACGTCAGGTTTGGACGTAGAATACGTGGCTGAGCATCTGATATCTGAATGCAGACATGCAACATGTCCATGTATTCCAGTATTCCAGTGATTATGTATTATAGGTTAAAGAAGAAGGCTCAGCTCTTTGGCAGACCCAAAATATGATGGAGTTTGACTGCTCCTCGCAATACATGGATACATATGTGGCAGTACTGTAGTGTAAAATGCGTGTTGAACATGTTGTGCCAAATGTACTGTGTGCCGTCGATGTATGGGATATCAGTGGTGTGGTGGCCTCGACTGGGCACTGGCGCGTCCAAAAACCAATGTGCCATAGCAAGTGGGGCACACAACACAAGACTGGATGTGCGTTTGCATTGTGTTTGCCAGCACTGGCGGACGGATCAATCTTTCAAAGGGAGGGAAATTTCTTCAAAGAAAGGGGAATTAGTAGTTCTGAGGAATCTTTACCTACACCTAAAGTAACAAATTTAACTTTTTCAAACTGGCAATGAGGGGGCATTTCACTTTTGCTTTATTTGCCCGTTTGCCAGTGTTTGCCAGTTGTATGATGGTGCACATGGTGTTTTCATGTAAGTATGGACGACGGGGATTACGCCCGGATGAACGCATTCAACGCGACATGAGCCGTTATGCGACATCGTGTTGAATATGAAATGACATATGTACCATACCATATACCACCTTAATATACCATGCTACAGGCTGATACTTGCCACCGATGCCGTCGCACGCACACACACATCTCAGATTGGGTTCGCGTTTTAGACGGGCCAGTGTATCAGTGTCCGAGATGTATCATACCATCTACCGTACTCGCTACACATATGAAATTACTAGTTTTCGTATGCATAAGGCGAAGATGAACGCCCATCCAAATCGAATGTTCGTACAAACACCAGCGTCTGCCAGACTGTGAGACTGTGAGACTATGAGACTGGGAGACTGTGAGACTGTGAGGCTGTGAGACTTGTAAGACTGTGAGACTGTGAGACTGGGAGACTGTGAGACTGTGAGCCTGAGAGGCTGTGAGACTGCGAGACAATGAGACTGTGAAATTGAGAGGCTGCGAGACTGCAAGACTGCCAGACTGGGAGACTGTGAGACTGAGACACTGAGAGCAAAAGACTGTGGCCGTCTCGTACACGTCGATTACTCGTCTGGTGTTTGGCACACAAAATCCAATACAAATGAAACCCGACTACAACAAGTGGGTAATGGCCTCATAACAATGACACACACAAAAACTACGTACATACTGTACATGTTCACAGACTGCAACACGTCTGATTCACAGCGCAAACTAACACGTTACTGCTGCAACTCATAGAGATGGAATGAGCAACGAGCATGAAAATTACAAAAAACGCTGTGACTTGAGGATCAAAACTGCGCAAATGTGCCCCAGTGTATTTACTTGTATGTATGTACCTGTATCATGTATTGAGTGCCAATGCCAGCACAGGTACATGGTCTTGTTACACATAACAGGCTTGTTTCATGACTGCGCGCAATCAATTTTGTAACTCGATCCACTCCGGGTCAACATGCATCGTTTTGTACACAGTGGCGCTGAGGCAGTGTCAATATTGTGGTATATATGGTATGGTATGGTATGTATGGTATGGTATGGTATGGTATGTATGGTATGGCACAGTATGTATGCACTGGCGGACCAGCTAACCCTCCAAAGGAAGGAAAATTTTGTCAAAGAAGGGGAACTTGTAGTTTTCAAACCATTTGACCTATATCTTAGAGAACCAATTCTACTTTTTTAAACCGCGTAAGAGTGGGTGGTATATATGGTATATGATATGTATGTACGGTATGTATGGTATGCCACAACCGGGCACTCAGTTCCATCGCCTTCTTCGCTCCGATGGGGGTTCAAGGGGGTGGCATCCACTGGCCAACCAGCATGTAGTCAAAAATCAGCCGAGTCTTCTTCTAAGATAGCGGAAATGATGGTTTGCGGTATTTTATTTATATCATGAAGAACGGAGTTGTATTCAAACATATGTTATGATGATATGTGGTTTTCACGATTCCCTATGATTTTCGTAGAAGTTTGATGACGATGGTTCGTTGGTTCGGTCCCATCTTATATATCACAGCAACTGATCTGGACAAAATCACTAATTGTTCATTTTTTTACTCCTTCGGTCATGTTTTAAAAGAGTCTCTCTATTCTTTCCGTACGTTTATACAGTATTTGGAAACCGTTTTTTTGTATTTCGTACAGTTTTCATTAGAAAAGCGTTCTTGCGTTGGCCGAACCCATTTATTGTAATTTTGACAGTGCGATGGTACATGATTGCTATCATCAGAAGGCGACATGGGTGGCATGGTTTTGATGATGGCAGAAAAATTTAACAAACGTTTTATCATTTTCAAACTGAGCTAAATTCAGGTAGGATTGCATAATACCAAATGATTCACAGAAGTATTGTGTGCTCCTACTCCTACATAAGTGAGTCATATAGAGAGTGCAAACAAATACATTATTTCGTAAAAATCGTACACCTATGTACATAGAAACATTTTTCATTTTAATGAATTGTCTGCGACCACAATCAATTCATAACAACGTGAGCCAGACACATTCAGTCATAAATTAGGCGATGAATGAAACTTGCACGCTTTTTTGCTGAGTGAAAGCGTGTCGCGGCCACTGGCTGGATGTATTTTTCTTCTTTCGTTTCCAAGTTATTTATGTACATACATTCACTCTTAAACCCGATTTGGAAGGAACCTATATTTCTACAAATACACAAAGTCGTTATTAGACATACATTGTATATTGGTGTTTTCTAAAGGTGATAAGATTTTTTTTGTCAAATGTGATACGAGAAAACAAGGATGAACCAGTACATGCACCAATGTACCAGTATCAAAAAGTCGGAGGCATCGGGTTCCTATTCCTCGGGGAGCCGACGTGCGTTTCGGACGTTCACTGCCGACGTTGCTGTTGGATAAAAACTTGGATCACGGGTTGTTGGATCGGTTTTGTGCGTCAGAACCCAGACGTCTCTACATATAGTAGTTTACCGAGTTGTTTCCGGTATTTCATTTCACGATGAATCCGATTTATGTAAACGTGACGAACCAGCGGAACGAATTATCCGAGTAAAACGCAGACCAAGAAATGTAGACTCGAAGAATATAAATGTTGGAAATGTCGATTCGAAGAATATAAATGTTGGGAATGTCGATTCGTGCGACGTTTCGGTTGGCAGGTAACGAATTTGTTGACATGTATGTATACGTACATATGTGAGCTCAGCAGCAACAACGTGAATTCAATGTGCCTTACTACACATCGTTCATACTCATTGATTTACCACTTGGACCAGTGACCGCAGTATGATGAGTGAATAGTTATAAAAGAGTAATAATTGAACTTTACGAAATATTCAACATTCACAGGAACTGATTTCATAAGAAAAAGTTTGCGAAACGAATTATGTTCCTCGGTTTAGTAAACTGTTGATTGAAGTTAATAAAAATGAAACCAACTGTGACACTGCCCATGGGAAGTTGGTTGGGCTGATTCCATTGATTTAGACCTGATTGTTGTTGTTGGAGTTGTAGTTGTTGTCGCTGTTGTTGTGGCTGTTGCTGGTTTTGCAGTTGTTGTTGCTGTAGTTGTTGCTGTTGACTAATGCCGTATTGTTGTTGTTGTTCGTATGGTGTGGATTGCGCACCATGTTGTTGCAAATGTTGTTGTTGTTGTTGATTTTGCGTGTTTAGTTGCTGGTTTTTAAACTGATTTTGCTGTTGATTTAAGTTTTGCAGCTGTTGTTGTTGTTGATTTTGTTGTAACTGTGAATGCTGATTCGGTTGTTGTTGAATTTGCAGTTGCTTATTCTGTAACTGTTGATGTTGCAGTATTTGTTGGTTCTGTTGATTTTGCTGTTGAGCAAGCATGTTCGATTGTTGTAACTGATTAAGTTGTTGTTGTGACTGAGTATTTTGTTGTTGTGACTGATTATGTTGTTGTTGTTGTGATTGATTATGTTGTTGTTGAGAAGGTGTAGTAGACGGTTGGAACCAGCTCATCGCTTTCGAAGAAGTCCTAAAAAAGTTGAAGAAGTTCTAAAATTTTTTTTGATTAATTCAGGTTAATTTGTGCATATGTAAAAACCGCGTAATAGATGGAGGATTTAATAGAAGAAGTTAAGTTTGTCCTTTGAATGTGCAGTGTTATGGTATCTTCCCAGTTTAACTGACATCAATAGAATATTCAGCAAACAATATGGTCGGTACAATATGATTAGTATAAAAACATGGAATATATACATGCGCAAGTAGAGAGACTAACGTTTGTTGTGCATTTGTGATAGGTTTATGAGCCAACTGTTGTTGGTTGCCTGATTGGATGCCTCCATTCATATAAGCACCAGATTGTTGCAAACTTGAGACTGACGTTTGCTGGTGTTGCAAATTTTGTTGCGGTTGTGGCTGTTGTTGTTGCAATTGTTGTTGTTGGTTTTGCTGTTGTTGCATAGTGGCCAATCTGTTGTGGTTCGTTATTGGAAATACAGAAGTATTGATATTATTACGTTGTTGCTGATTCTGTTGTTGGTTGATATAAGAGGAGCTCTGTTGCGATAGTCTTCTTTGCTGTTCGTATTGCAACTGTTGCAGATGTTGTTGTTGCTGTTGCGGTTGTTGAGCGTAGAATTGCAGTTGTTGTTTCTGTTGTTGTTGCGAGGGAGTGAGACCGGATATGCTGGTCGATGGTTTGTAATCGGAAGTTCCCACCTGTCGGTTATGGGTGGTGGATTCAGGCACTTGATTGTCGAAACTGTCCAGATACTGCACACCGTTCGTACCTGCAACACAATTCAGGTACATTCAGGCGTTGGCACTTACTGTATTTCGGGTTGATTATAAGATTTTAATCCGTATATTAAAAAAGTTGATGACTATTTGCATTGATATGACGTACCTGATTCAGCAGTGATGCGATGTGCCGAATGGGAACTGGTTAACGGAGTGCCAGCTGAAACCATCAAGTCATTACACACAAATAAACTGTAATGATCATTGTCTTTAATATAGTCAACATATCTAACTGTCTGACGACGATGCTGATGCAGAAACTCATGTTTGTTTGTTCCTCATTGGCCGATAGTTTTTTTCTTGTGAGGCTAGCAGCACACGGCAAGCATATAACTAATATAATGTTTCAAGGCCGACTACTATCTGTTTCTGTTTGGGCATTGACAGCGCAGACAAGAATATACATAATCTATGTAAAAGAAAATATTATAACCAGACGGAGAACTGGATTGCGAGTTGTTTTGGTAGGCTGTTGGATCGTGAAACCATTTACCGGTTTTGGCCATCAACTGCTGCTTCTTGGCGCATAACGTACAGGCCCAGACATTCTGCAAATTGCATTCAATAAATGAATGCCGAAATGTAGTTTTTTTTGCAAAATGTGTCTCTTTGTTTGTTCCTCACATTCTTGATAACTTGTCTTTTGTAAAAAAAGTTAAGTCGCTGAGAAGAGGTGACGTGTGAAAGCACATTAATCTTTCGTAGTTTTGGAGCAGAACACATGAGCACAGCAAACTTTCTAATTTTATTATTAGCGTCCGCACAATAGTGTTTGATTCAGGTCGAGTTTGGACAGATAACAGATGAAGATAATAAAAAAAAAGTTTAACAAGGACTAACGAGTGAGTAATGCGTAGGCAAACATGATGAGTAAAAACGTTATATATTTTTTAACTGAAATAATTTTTTTACATAACTAACTTGGAATTTAGCTTTGACTCGCGCCTGTGTTCGACCACCACATCGAGCACACGATCGCAGGTGACAGTAATGGCATTTGTGACCTGCAATCAATCCGTGGTAAATTACATACTATATTTTATTGTAAATGATTAAGCAGAATAATGTTAACTTAATTTTTTATCATTTATACCTTCAACTATAAAACGTAATTTTCGTTTAACTAAATTTAACCCAAAAACACATTATGTCCGATCAGTTCATAAAAAATAATCATACCGGTAGACTATTCTACAATGCCTCAATATGGAATTAGTTTACGTGTGTAGCTTATTAGATGTATAATTTTTAAAAAGCATACATGGTTTTACTGGTGAAGAAATTCATCGTCTAATCTGTATCATTTGCTTTTCAATAGCAAATGATGAGGTTTTGAAACATCAGTAAAGCGTTGACAAGTCACAAGAATGCCATCATATGTACATCTCTGGAGGCCACTGTGGCACAGAAAACCATTACCTTTTTTGTTAAGTGGACTCACTTTCTTATGTACAGTAATTGCAGTATCGGTTATCAGCTAAAACGAAAAGCATGTATTCTAGTTTAGAGAGGGAAGAGGCATGTAGGATGTCACATCGATTGTGTCGCACCTCCATTTGTTTTATTGCAAGGAACGCGCGGCAAGCTTCGTCCACGAGAACAAATTGTATGGTTCAGTATTCATTTCAATTTCTGACGCGGTCCAGTGCAGAGTTGAAGGATACAGCACAGGGAGTGCTATGTCGCGAAAAGTGCCATTTTACGGTGAATATAATGTGAAACAATTTAGATTACTAAACGTGATGGAGATCGTATGTTTTAGGATGTTCAGTCAAAATTCATCTTACTTGAAACATACTCTTGGAGATACTTCAGACTGAATGTGATGTTTCATAACTGAGTAAAAAGTGCGCCGTGTACTAAGTGATTTGAAGTCTCCTTCAAACTTGTCCATTCTAATAGCATTATTTTTTAGGAAGCAGTTTTGGATGAGTATGGTAAAAATGTAAAAGGAATGCACGCTCCGCTCTGCATGAGGACACTTGCTGAACGGCTAACAATTATTCTCGATTGTGACATATAAATATGTAAGTTAGCAGTTATTTCAGTCTGAAGCACAGAATATAAAAAAATGAGGGAGAAACGCTTTCACACCTCCTTCAAATATTTTTTACCTTAATTCTATCGACAATAAAAGCTATATTTCGGCGTTCCTTTTTAGACGCTCTTTACTTTCTTTGACGTAAGAACTGGTTTAAAACTAAGATACACGAGCCACAATATAAATAGAGACCTGAGAAGAAGATAAAAAGAAGACATGGAAGTACATATTAAGGGTTGAGTTGAGCCCGACTGACGCACAGTTGATTATGCGGGATGCATAGAGGCCAATGACTCGTGGTCATGAGAAATACAGCTGACGAGTGGAGGGACTTGACTGCCGTAGCCTTGTATTGGGTGCCGTGGCACACACCAGGTGTCCGTTCCAATCCAATTCACTGATGCTAAGTGCTCACTACTTGCTGTACGGTATAATAAACAGTCAATGTATCAAACAGTGGTATCGCTATGGTATTGTCATATACAATTCTGTTTTAAAGAATGGTTGCAAAATAAACCTATTAAAGAATGGTTGCAAAATAAACCTAATATTCACATTTTGTGGCACAAAAAAACCTACACGACCTAAATAGGTCAAAAATAGGTGAACTACAGAACTCATAAGCCAGACATAGAATTCATCTAAGATTGACGTAAGGCATGTACTACGGCTACGTGAAAATGCGAGCCTAATCATCAACAGGGAAATGGATTGGTGCATTGGAGTCTGGGTTTGGTCGGTTAATACGCCGTTTAATCCAGTACATACGCTTCAAAAACAATTATAAGGTAGTGCCGAAAAGGAAAGTATAGGGTTGGAGTGTGATGCGCCAATAATGTGAGTATTGACTGTTTGAATGTGTATGTACCTGAGTGAATGAAAGGCAGTGGCATACATACATATGTATGTACCGCATGTATGTATGTATGTATGAAAGCAGTGCTGGATAGAGGCAAAGCAACACGCAATCCAGCCGAAGCAACGGGTGCACTGAACTCGACTAATTTGTTTGGCCGACAAGTCTTGGCGACGCAGCCCGCAAACGAGCAGTCAGACTGCCGGACTCGACTCTGTGCCGCAAACACAGCCAAATCTGCTAACAACACTGACTGCCTCGATTAACATACTCTTCCACGCATTATGTACACATTCAGTCACAAATACGTGTCTAATTTGTATGACTCTCACCGGTACATTACGTACCACAAAGCTTGACTTAGTTGATTGATACCAACAACAACAACACATGTTTCACCACAGAATGCATACATACCAAGTACATACAGCCGGAAGCGCTGTACAGTACGGTCCTGATTTGGGCATGTGTTACGCGTGATTCACTGCCTCACACAAGAACAACATTACCAGTTGCAACAACAACAACAACAACAACAAAAACAAAAACAACAACAACAACAACAACAACAACAACAACAACAACAACAACAACAACAACAACAACAACAACAACAACAACAACAACAACAACAACAACAACAACAACAACAACAACAACAACAACAACAACAACAACAACAACAACAACAACAACAACAACAACAACAACAACAACAACAACAACAACAACAACAACAACAACAACAACAACAACAACAACAACAACAACAACAACAACAACAACAACAACAACAACAACAACAACAACAACAACAACAACAAGCAAATACAACATCAAAAATAGAGAGTTATCCGTTCAGAAGAAGCTTGTTTCGGACTATTGATTATAGCTGATAATCTCGACTAAATTCGTTATCTAATGAGCTTTGTAGGCTTCGAGTGTAATACAAGGTATGATCATGACCTTCCAAAGAACATGTAACTCTGTCATCGAAATTATAGAGTTGTGCCCACGCTTTATTGCATATGATAACGGTTGGGTTGACTGGGTTTGCAACAAGCGTGAGCTGTGGCCCGTGCCGAGCTTTGGCATACAACAAAACTCTTAATAAAATTATTACCGTTTCTACTGTTCAACAAGGCTGTTTACACAAAAATGATCATTTCAACTGTCTTGAATTTCAACCTCATTTAATTAACTATTCTAATAAACAGTAATAAAACTGTGAGTTTGTGTGAGTAAACTGTCAGCCACTGGGATAATAAAAATGCTAACAGCCGTCGGTCTGTTTGGTACCGGATTTTAAAGGTCTAAATGAAAATAGCACTTGCAGCAGATTGCGTGCGCTTTCGGCTGGTTCACAGGCCTTGGTCTATCTATCAACCAACACTAACTAACCTTTCTGATCAAACCACAAAAATCAGATAGATAACAAGCCCGACAAACAGATAGACAACAATGAGGTTTTCGCTAGGACAATTAAAATTGAGCTTTTTCTACTCTACTACGGATGGCTTGACCAGGAGACGATATAACAACATTCACACATTCTATGATCGAAAAGAGCTGTTGTAAAGAAAATCTAAAATTAAATTTGTTCATGATTAATGATAAAGAATAAAATAAATTATAAGGAACTGACCTATTCCATCAGCAAATTTAGTGCGGCAGCATATCTGGCAGGTGGCATCATCTTCTGATAGTTGAGCAGCTCGATCCTGACGGGTCGTGATCTCTCGCTCCAGTTCCTCTAGTTCGCGTTCAGCTGACCTGCAGTAGTGAGTGAGTGAATGAGTGAGTGAGTGAGTGAGTGAGTGAGTGAGTGAGTGAGTGAGTGAGTGAGTGAGTGAGTGAGTGAGTGAGTGAGTGAGTGAGTGAGTGAGTGAGTGAGTGAGTGAGTGAGTGAGTGAGTGAGTGAGTGAGTGAGTGAGTGAGTGAGTGAGTGAGTGAGTGAGTGAGTGAGTGAGTGAGTGAGTGAGTGAGTGAGTGAGTGAGTGAGTCCAGTTCCTCTAGTTCGCGTTCAGCTGACCTGCAGTAGTGAGTGAGTGAATGAGTGAGTGAGTGAGTGAGTGAGTGAGTGAGTGAGTGAGTGAGTGAGTGAGTGAGTGAGTGAGTGAGTGAGTGAGTGAGTGAGTGAGTGAGTGAGTGAGTGAGTGAGTGAGTGAGTGAGTGAGTGAGTGAGTGAGTGAGTGAGTGAGTGAGTGAGTGAGTGAGTGAGTGAGTGAGTGAGTGAGTGAGTGAGTGAGTGAGTGAGTGAGTGAGTGAGTGAGTGAGTGAGTGAGTGAATATGATGAACAAAAAAGTAAGGAATACAACTGTTGAGAAATTTATTAGAAAATTATAAAAGTAATTTTTTCAATTTGAACTGGTCCTTCCAGTTGATAAGTTCTTCATGTAACCTGCTCCAATCTATACCGATGTTTATCCGACCGAGTGTCAATTGAAACATTATTTAATGTGTACATTTAGTTTGATTCGATTTTACTTATTGCAAGTTAATGGAATAAAGAATTTGAGTGGAGTAAGTAAATGTGATTGTGGTAGTAAAAGTGTGTGATCATGATTGTATTGTGCTTCCTGCATGTTTCGACTAGATGCCCGGCGGTTACTGACCGGTCTGCTTGTTCTCAATGTGTCATATGTACTTGAGTTATAAGCCGATTGCTGCTGAATTTCGACGACAAGTTAAGTACAGCAATGAAACAACATAAATAAATGTTAAGTTAAGTAAGCGTGTTGAGTTCGGCGTCACTTATGAGAGTTTTTGTGGGAGCCCTACTAACTGTAGAACACTTGAAATTTATGTAGTTCACCTATTTTTGACAAGTTTCCGAATAGGGCAGTGGAAAAGGGTTCAATTTGATGATATTGGCTGAAACAGCTGGCTTGATCTGTACATAGTTTTAACCACCAAACAATTACAAACGATTACTAACCATTCACTGAGTATAACAGTGGAAGCATCATTAATAGTCACCATTTTAAATTCCATCGGGTTCTCATCGCCATGAAGCACCATTTCGGATAATTCGTTACAAAATAAAGCTAACAGATAACATATTTACTGTATGTATGTACTTAGATGTAAATTGAATCGGGCAGTTTATTATTTAAGCACCATCACTGATATGCATATCCTGCAACAGGTATGTAACAAACTACATATTTACATGCATACTGCATAAACATATTGTAGTTCTAATTTTTTCACTTTTGTGGAACGTTTGAGTTGACCAATGACTAAATAACTTCTAATAACATTTTGCATAACTTGGAAACCAGCAAAGCATGGATTAGACCTAAGTCAGACTGGAAAGAAAGATGAGAAAAACTGAAAATGGGTCTCTCTTGAAAAAATGCCAGAGTCGTTTGAAGTTCATTTTAATTGTTGCCAAAACTACGTGCATGTTTCACCAGGCTTGCATTCGGAATGGACCAAATCATGATCAACCAAATCATGGCATAAAATAGAGCCTGTCAAGTTGAGAGTGTAGCCAATCACAATGAAATATATTAAAAACTGTGAAGAAATGTGACAGAGGCTCCCAGTCTGTATTTGCTTAATCCACGGTTGCCTGCAAAACCGGCACCATTCCCTAATCAAACATCAACGCGAGGCATTTCATTAAATCAGGGATTTCACTACTGCAATAAATGTGTTTGTACTTGACAAATAGTGAAAACATTGAAAATGGCACATGAGAAACTGGAACCTGTATGTATTGAGTATACCAAGAATCAGTATCGAGTGGTTCCTACAAAAACAGTAAACCCTGGGGTAATATGAATTCACTTAAAGCTGTCCTCATTGAATGAACTCAATTACGCAAAGAACGTGTAATTCAGACTGTTTTATTCATTGAAGTTAATCATATTGTATTTTGTTCTATCATATGTATCCTGAAAACAATGAATTTCTCGAAATGAGTCATGAAACAGGCAACAAGAAAGTGTTTGTATTCGCTGGTGTTCAGGATGTTGAGCCAAAGCAGCTGGCTCAACTTGAATGAAAAGATTTGGCATTCGTCGAAATGGACGGCATTTGTTCTCATGTGCCTTCCTCGGGTCGGCTTCTTAGCGGCATCGCATGTGCCAGGGCATTCAGTGCCACTCGCCCACAACCTGATGTTTCAACGAGTTCCATGCACTCGGATACCAGCGGATGGACACTAATATACAGAGGGCAGGGCTATTGTTCCCTTCAATGCAAACCAGTCCCTATGAACGTAAATTATTGTATTCATTTCATGTATATCGGCTTAAAATTTATGATCGGGAAGAGAAAAACTGACGGCTCTAACGCCTGTATCGTACATGTTATATGTGTGGGTCTGTATGTGCCAATGACTTGCCCACACACAAACACTTGCACACATGCACACACATGTCCTACTATTTTACAACTCGAGTACTACTGAAATTGTGTGGGTGACATGTCAATGTTGTTGTGGTATTGGGCGCCAAGTGACTCCATCCCGTACAGTTACAGATTACTGTAAGGGAATACATACCATTGTTGTTATAGTGTGCCAAACACCACTGCTGCTGAATGACAACTGAAGGCATCCCTCTCTTTGTGAAATTGATGTCTACTACAAATAACAGCATAGTTTACAACAGCCTTTTTAATCAAATGGAAACCTAATAGAACTGACTAATCCGATCCGTTAAAAACGCACATGAAAATGGGAAAAATTCATGAGAAAATAAAAAATAACAGGGATATCATAGATAATCAGTATTTCAGTATTGAAGGCGTAGCAGAAAATGAGCCATTTAATATGCATGGGATCGAGTTTTTGAAAGGGAATGAACAAAGTGTAAAAACATACAGTAGTATGTATACCCAGTAAAACCGGGAGGTCTGGCTATTTGAAATATACGACTGTTTGCTTCCACTTCGAATATATATCAAAAAGATTCGGACATCATTGACCGAAAGAAAAAATATGCAGTATTCTGAGTAGTGCCTAAAACATTCCGCCGAGTATAGAGCTATAGACAACCCTGAATGATTTGCATGCAGAATATACTGACGTCTCTTTTGTCATGGAATCAAAAGTATTGGTGTACATAATATGTCACCGCAAATAAAGTTGCTTGCCAAACTTTATCAGCAAATGCACTTATATGCTGTTTTACAGGGCATGCAAATGAAGTGACGGTTAATTGAAACTGACGTTGGCAACAATCATTCAATCGTATTCGACGTTGTGTTTGACATACTTCTATAACAACATTCGACATGCACGCAAGTAAGCTGTTGTTGTTGTTCTACTTCTTGTGGTGATTGTGAGCCACTATAATGTATGTGGGAATGTCCAAACGCACGAAAAATTTTGACAAAAGTTGAAAGGCTTTTCGATCCTAAATGTGAGAGGTTCAGTACATACGTTTTTTACCAGCTGTTATTTGCTCGAAAAAAATGGTTGTTACGATATTTCAGTTTGTTCTTCTACGTCTGTGTACCTTCTAATGCAACAGAATGAGTCTGGTTAAGTCTGGTGAACGTTAACTGGCAAATGACGACCAACTGAGTGATGTGTGCCTCGGACTGTTGTTCAGCTTCCTGCCTCTGCAGCACGCTCTCGATGATCTCACGCTCCTCCGCCGACAGATGACTCAAGTCCGGCTGTAATTCTTCCATTTCGCTTGTAAATTTTTTATGGGCTATGTAATTTTGCCAATTGTTGTTTTGTTGCTGTTGATTCAATTGAATTCAAAGACTATTGTTTTGTTGATGTTCGGTCGGTCAGTGTAACCTCTCGGTGCAGGCCATCTGAAATAAATTATACATATATATATATATATAATCAAGTTGTCCTCCACTAATGCGAATGTCTAATTCGAGTTTAATATATTGCCTTAGATGATGACTATCACAACAACTTCTGCCTTTAGACTGCGCAAAAAAAGCGTGTCCAAGAACTTATAGGCAAAATGAGAAGTAGGAAAATATGTAACTTAGACTGCAGGTTTACGACGACACTTTCCTAACCTTCCACGACGAGAACTTCCTAGAACGACGGAGAGTAAAATATCAGGTACAGTATGTATGATACGAATATAATATAATGAGCGTTCAGAGGATTTACATGGTGTATTGGGTTTGGATGTAATGAGCGACAATCCTGCCGTAGTGTTTGGAATGTGTCTTGCGTTGTGTGGCACTAATTGAATTGCATGTATGTATGCACAGACATACACCCTTCGTTTTATGCCACTACAAACAACTCACATACATATATTTTGTATGTACATACATATGTACACGAATATTTTTCAGTTTTTTTTGGTCATAGACAATTTTCGAGTCAGTTATGAGTGAAGTGAGCAATGCGTCAAAATCTGGTTTCCAGTCAGGTTTCGAACTTAAAAGACCATCCGTTTCCGAGGTTGACACCCTAGGCTCTAGACTAGACAGGTGAAAAAAGTGTTAAAGTGATTGAGACAAGGTGAGGACAGCTTTAATGTACATATACAGTAGTATGTAGCATAATCCCTACGTTACAACCTGCTTACGAGTAATGACGAGCTTTAATGCTTGACTCGTAGTATCGGGCCAGCTGTAATGAGTGTTCGTTAGCCAAGTCAGACATACTCGGATGCAGATGCTAGACCTTACGATTATGCATTCCCGCGTAAAACACATGTTCAGAGCTGATCTACTCTACATTTGTATGTAAGTATGTATGTACATACAGGGTGGCTCAATAAAAAGGAGTCAACTGTGGTGAGTTATTGTGAAGGTCAGCTGGGACACTGCTCAATAGTGCATGACTAATGTTTCGATCTCTAATTCTTCGTTGCTGCAGGTGAATACACAGAATTCGGCAATGAGCAGTGGGTGTGAGAGAAAACATGATGAATTTATAAATAGGCGAAAAACATCAGATTACGTACGTTTTGTTAATCATGCAGAAAGTGTGTTTGATTGGTTATTCATAGGTTTCAGACCACATCGGGGCAGGTGCTGCGGCATCACTCATAATCGGTTACAAAATCTAACTCGAAACACAGCCATTGCCTTCTTAGAAAATACTTCCTATACAGTTTTTCATTAACTCACAACCGAGCAAACCGTAAACAAAACAGAGCACACACATACACGTACACATACATGTCTTTAACACTCTTGAATCCTTTAATAACATGTGTGCGACAAGTTTATCTAAATGAAAATACAAAACATCAAAATGTTATAGCCGACGCGACGCGATCCATGATTTTTCATTATCTGGTAACGTATAGTGCAACTTCAGCTCGCATCATCGTAAGGTGTAATCATTGAACAGCTAAGCCAATGTACAGGGTGCTCAAAAGACGCTGTTGTGCTCTCGGTCGCCGATTTTGCTGTTTGGAGGAATGTTTTTGTCAACTTTTATTTTTCAAAAGGTCATCCGAATTTTGTTCTTTATTAAATCAACTCACAATAATAAATATTTTTGAAGTTGATTAAAACCGCAAATTTCACTTTCTTCAATTCTCGACTTCATAAAAAGTGTTGCATTAACAGCCTCCAGCTCTCCAGCCATGTTTTTCACAATAAATTCGGAAATATGAAGTAATTGTCGCTATCATTTCCGAAATTGTTTTGAGCCAAGAATACCGATCTCAGGAAACGCAACACGGCTTTTGAGCCTCCCTGTACCTACATGCACTCCATGTGGCTCCAATACATGATTACGTACCCGTCTAGTTACTTGCGACTTCAGCTGTGATACAAAACACAGACGCATGATGAGGTGCAGACGGTCGCATAACCTTTAAGCTATTAAAAATCACTAATTATAATTAACTCAATTAACCATGTAATTTATTTATTCAACTCCTTTGTGAATCATTAAACATGAAAGAATGGAAGTGTTTTGTAGGCGCCAGAGCTGGCAGTATGTACCAAGGGCAAACAAGCATATGATTCGATAAAAAATTCGATATGATAATGACGGGTGTCAATAACTTTTGGATACATTCAAAAATATTCTAGCATTCCTTTCATATAATAACCGTGAACATGGTAGCATGCCAAGTGTCAATGAGTTGCAAATTGGACTTAAAATTTCAGTGTGCAGATTCAAAAAAACGGAGAGATACCTATACTTCGGTACGTATAAATACAGTAGTATTGTAGATGAAATGAGAAATGATTCGGTCTAGCGTATACGTATATGAGCTTGGATATATGCCACTATAATGTACTGAGATATATGAACAGGCAATAATATGCAGAGCCCGTGCCATTTGTTGGAAGGCGACGAATGTCTGTCATATACCCGTTATTATATAAATAGGACAACATCCATGTGCCAGTGGCGAGTCACACAGCTAACAACCTCAAATTCTACTGATTCAATGAAATGGTTAAAAAAATTTGAAAGTAAAAAATTTAAAACGTAGACAAGATATTATATTGTTATAATGAGGATTATGTATGTAGCTATTAATGAGATAACTACATACATAGGTGCCCTGCGTTGCCGCTGATCATCATATCGGACACATTCTTACATGATGGCACATAAATATAAATATACATTGCTTTGTGTTGAAAGCACATTAAACACCAACATAACGATCATTGATTATAGTTTATTCAAGATTTATAGCTAGTAACAATATATAATTTATATCCTATGTACTTCTTTTTTTACCATTCAACAATGTTGTCAGGACCGAGTAATAACAAATGAAAAACATGTGCAGTAATTTGAGTGATTCCGTGTCGACAATTACGACCACGGCAAATGATGGTCGGATGAAAGCAGTCGCGGTTTGTGAGGGGATTGCGCCACACATAATTTACGGTAGCAGCTCAATAGTAGCATTGATTATGTGAGCAAACCTCAGCTTCGTATTGGATTGCGTTGTCTCAGTGATTCATGTATATCGTGAGAATGTACCAGAGCAACAGCGTAACTACTTCAGAGGAAAAGCAACCTGAATTCTTTATGTAGAACAAACATTGGTAGGATCAAACCTCAAGTTGTTCCAGTGTAATTACGGTACCGAAATGACACGGTGCTTTTTTCCTGTCAGTACATAAGTAAATAAATCCAAGTACTGTATGTTCGCAAGAATATGTACATGAGATTATGTAGGTCATTATCCAGATTATAAAAACAGTGATAAACATACATACACAGTATCGAAGATTAGTGCCACATACGTACGCGATGTTTTAATAAAAAGTGAGTGAGCTCCTGGTGAACTCATGAGTCTGCTACTCGTGTTTTCTATCACACAAAGTTTTTTGTCAGTGATACAAACACGTGATAACAAATGCAGATGTTGGTCAGATGAAGAACCAATCTTAGCCGCAATCATACATTTTGCGGGTAATATTGTCCATAAATACATACTGTAACAAGGAAAAACTATTATCTACGAAGAATGTGGTCTGAGACAAACAGAAAACTGTTGTAATTATTAGCGTATATTTCTGCAACAATTGCATACAAGGTGATGCAAAACAGTTCAATAATTTTTTTAAATAAAAAAAAGTTATGTAAAGCTCGTATGTTGTTTTTGCAAGCAAAAATATTGTTGCAAAACGTCTGATAATGAAACATCGTTAGCCTCAACTGAGCTCGGTTGACACCCGTAGTTTAACACAGTATAGCATATGGTGATGATGATTGATGTACGTGTTAACACTGATTGTCTAATGTTTCATTATCAGAGGTTTTGGGCAACATTTTTGCTTGCAGAAACAACATACGGGCTTTAACTTCAAAGCTCAGATCATCCATGATTGTATGTTTGAAATTTTTTTGTTCATACACACACCTGAACATGCAGTATAACTTTGTTAAGCTGATGTCAAATGATGTGTTGAAGCACCCTGTATGAATGAGTGTAGACATGGGGAGATTAGTACGACATGTAGTTACTACGGCACATACATATGTTGGCACGTATGCACATGTGATACATACATACAGTCACTCATGTTCATTGAGTGCATGAGTAACCTGCCTCACTCGCTCATGTAATCATAGTCGGGCATATTTAGATCAGGGATCAAGTTAACACCGCAAACAAGATAAATAAAGTAAACTCCATATGTTGTTTCTGCAAGCAAATGTATTGCCCGAAATGTCTGATAATGAAACATCAGACAATCAGTGTTAACAAGCACATCAATTATCATCACCCCATGCTACATATATTGTGTTGAACTATGATGTCAACCAGGTTGAGTTGAGGCTAGTGATGTTTCATTATCAGACGTTTTGGGAATACTTTTCCTTGCAGAAACAGCATACGGGCTTTATCGCAATAATTCAAAGCAATGCCGAATCAGACTTCTACAGTGTTAATGAACGTTCAATAAAGTAAGTATTCATCGAGTTTAGTACTCTACTGAAATGTGTTTTCCAGACCTTAAAAGCATTGCACAAGCTCGGTTAGAGTGAATCGGACGGATTAGCAAGCTCACACCTGGACAAGGCCGGAAGCTACCTGTTGCTGTACTCCCGACTTTGTGTATGCACTTACTTGCATGTTTGTGAGTGCCGCAATTCATATAATACACTGGAGCGTTTAATTTTCTACTAACTTTTAATTCAGAGCTAATGTCTTTTTGCCGCTAAGCCTTCATTTGTTGCTGGGATTAGAATATAAAGAGTGCATTTTTATAAAAAATTTCGTGCCTCTACTACTGATAGTGATTCAACGTTTCATTGATGAAAAGTTTAATGGACTGTTGAGAGGACAGTTTACAGCACCAATATTTAACTTTTATTGAAGTCAGCAACATCGGGGCGGCTAACAAACTGGAAAGTGAACTTTATTAGATGTAAATTCGTGTATAACATGCAGTGTCATTTGGAGTGCACCCAGGTAAAACAGTGATTGCACCTAAAATGACATAATTAGTTGCACGCAAGTAAAATACTTCGAGAACATTGATTTGGTTGAAAGGTACATACTGTACGTAGTAGCTTCATTTGATATGTTGCTGAATATTCGTGTTATTCTTAATCTATACTAAATTGAAGGGTTTGTTACAAGAATAATAGGAAGTTACAT
>OZ038447.1:15816979-15834479 GCA_964036265.1 Daptonema setosum
TCTTGTAATTAAACCTGATTATTTCTATTACTTCTTCCAAGTATAGGTGATTGGGAGTTTGCCCTGGAGTCTGGCTCTTCAACAGTTGGGTGCTGTTGTTGTTGATGTTGGTGCATGGCACAGAGTTGTTGCTCCTGTGGCACAGACATGGTCACGAGCTCCCGATTCACCGCAATCACTGATCGCTATCTGCTAATGTAAGCATTGTTCATTAAAGTTATTATATCACTATAGCTTGGTCAGAGTTTTTTTGTTATCAAAAATTACTTTGTGAGCCGGTTACGCACGTACAGTCGGTGCAGCGGGTTATGTCTTGTAAAACTTTTGCCATTCACATACTAAAATTGCGTTTTCTCTGATTATAACGGGAATATGGTGATGAAAATTGGTGGGAATATGGAATAGGATCTGGCGCACCTTTTCAATTCGACAGATAATTGAAAAAATTTATTCACAGGCAGAAAAAATGATGAGAACGTACACGGACCATAAACTTGTAGTAAAGGTGATGTTTCATGAGTAGGAACGACTTTTTAAATATTCTTGCTTGCTGAAAAGGTGCGCCAGACCCTATCCCATATCCCCACCATTTTTCATCACCATATTCCCGGTATAATCCGAGAAAAACGCAATTTTAGGATGTGAATGGCAAAAGTTTTACAAGACATAACCCGCTGCACCGACTGTATTCAATGAATAAGCGCCTTTTTCGTATGTTGTCCAAATGTTATGGGAAGAAGATTTTTTTCCAAAAAAATTCGAAAGCACGCCTTCAGAAATTTGAATTCAAACTGCGCACCAATTTTTTGGCTAACAAGAAACCCTGGATCGACTATATACTTTAGATACGGCAGAGATATTGAACAAATTGAACAGGATGCTAGCAGAAATCATAGGTGAAACAAACTAGTCATAAAGTGAACGTTTTATATGCTTAATAAAGAATCTCTTCACTGTACATATGCAAGATCGAACACCAAATTGCTGATGTGAATCTTCGTCACTAATCAGGTGGCTTGGCTATCATTCATCAATAAAAGCTACTTACAGTAACGACTCTATGTTCGTGATACACCAGCGTCGGCAACGACAGAATGAACGTTGCTTCAACGTCAGTAAGTTGTTATGTTTAAAACATCTAACTTTACTTAACAGCTTGCTTCGGACACAAGCGAAGCACCTCCCCTCCAAATAAAGTTATGCATGATTCCTTGCCTGATATGACTGTTTGTCTTAAACCGGTCCAAAGCGGATTTTGGGGTCATGAATGGTTGACTGGTTGAAATCATTGCCGCAACAATACAAAACAGCGCAAGCGGACGAGAATGGGAAGAAAAGTGGAATTCCCCCCTCTTTGGGGATTTTAAAAAGTAGAATTTATGTCTTTAGGTGCAAGTGAAATGGCTTAACTTTTGCTTATTCCCGCCTTTTTGATGATATTTCCATCCTTTTGACGGATTAGCCCGTCCGACAGTGCAAAATGATTTGTAACTGTAATGATGTTCCCAATTAGTGTATAGTTGAAACAAGAAAACAATGTGCCAGATCATGTTTATTAGTAGCGGATCGTAACCACATGAGCATAAGAGCATCATTGTTCAATCGTACCATCCGCCACTGCCAAAAGTGAAGACATCAAGCGCGCGAAACTGGTTGTCTCGTTCGGTTGGGTCCGAATTAAGTGTGTTTACTGGACATGGAGTGAACAGTACGAGTAATGAATCGGGTGATGACCACTTGATTCCAACTAAAAGAATGTTGTATGGTGCATGCTTGACTGAATCTCTCGTTTGATACTTCAACTAGAATGCTTGCAAAAGTGCTATAATAGTACGATACATTGTATCAACATTTTACTTTGTATTACATATTAAATTTGTAATTGTTTTTATAGCTTGAAACAATGTGGTTATCATTGACTGGCTGCTGTTTTTAACGACCCAACACTATTATAGCAATTATGTTTTTTGTTACTGTATAAAAACTTTGACTTATTACTTCTTAGCAATTCAAAGTTGAACATGCTCAATAACAACATTCCATGCCGTTCCTGGTGATTTTGTGATCATCGTTATACAGTGAATATATCAGTTACGCGTCAACCAAATAGGAAAATACCCCTCAACCAATTTTTTTATATTTCAAATTGTGTAAACCAATCATTTTCAGAAAGTTTTATTCGATTTCTTGAGTGAATTACTCATAAGTATAATGCATCTTTATACACGTAAATGAATCGCTATTATATAATCAAATTCATAACAAAACATGACAATTTTACGTGAATTGAAAATATGCAGCGCCAAGGCAGGGAATAAGGAGAATGAATATTATAAGGATGGTAAAATATAATTATGCTTGAATGAAATAATGATGCGTGAATAATATTTACAGAGGGTGTGGATAGTTTATGCGTTAAACAATCTTTTTTACATAAACTTCGGGAAAATAAATTTGTCCAATAACGTGATCTGTATCGTTGAAACTTTTTGCACACACTTACTGACTTGCAAGTTGAGTTTCAGAAAACCGTGCAAGTAAAGTTTTAGAAAACCGTGCAAGTTAAGTTTTAGAAAACCGTGCAAGGTAAGTTTTAGAAAACCGTGCAAGTTGAGTTTCTCAGTAATTGTGTGAGAAAACTGGATACGACGGTCTATGCGTATGGGAACTTCGTGAGATAACAGTGGATCATGTTTACATGACTTTCTTGACGCCGAGCAGTCGTTTGCAGTTGGGACAGGTGTGTTGAGTGTCCTTGCACGCATCCACCACAAACGGAATCCAGCAACACAAAAACGTTAGCAAGAAGAAGAGAGACGATAGACAGATGGCCGTGCAGATGATCCAAGGAAGCATACCGTTCGTCTTGGACACATTCGTGATGATATCAGCCTGTGAGTGAGTGAGTGAGTGAGTGAGTGAGTGAGTGAGTGAGTGAGTGAGTGAGTGAGTGAGTGAGTGAGTGAGTGAGTGAGTGAGTGAGTGAGTGAGTGAGTGAGTGAGTGAGTGAGTGAGTGAGTGAGTGAGTGAGTGAGTGAGTGAGTGAGTGAGTGAGTGAGTGAGTGAGTGAGTGAGTGAGTGAGTGAGTGAGTGAGTGAGTGAGTGAGTGAGTGAGTGAGTGAGTGAGTGAGTGAGTGAGTGAGTGAGTGAGTGAGTGAGTGAGTGAGTGAGTGAGTGAGTGAGTGAGTGAGTGAGTGAGTGAGTGAGTGAGTGAGTGAGTGAGTGAGTGAGTGAGTGAGTGAGTGAGTGAGTGAGTGAGTGAGTGAGTGAGTGAGTGAGTGAGTGAGTGAGTGAGTTTGTGAGTGAGTGAGTGAGTGAGTGACTGAGTGAGTGAGTGAGTAAGTGAGTGAGTGAGTGAGTGACAGTCAGGCTGACGCACCTGACAATGTGGACACTTCATCGAAATGGGCACCGTTCCGAACATGTGACCCTGGTACTGCTGAGGCTGCGGTGCTGAAAAGAACGGTGGTCAATGTGGCATTGTGCGCGGAGTACACATCTTTTTCCTTCTTTTGGTAAAAACGGTTTTCATTTTCCTACAGCTTGTAAAAATGTATAACCCATATGTGGTTGACCTCCTGCTGGATACGGGCCTGCGCCTGTAGATGGATAGGAACCAGGAGGTGGTGGTGGATAGGGTTGCGATGGTGGGTACGGGGCTGCCTCGGCCGAATTGGGCAATTGAGGGTAGTTACCCACCGGGTACGACCCCTTTTCACTCGGGTTGTACGGAGGAGGGGGTTCGTTGTCATGTGGTGGTGCCGACATTGTTAGTTTACTAAAATAAGTAATGGTAAGTATATAAATAAAATAAATATTGGTCAGTATATAAATATAATAAATATCGGTGAGTATATAAATAAAAGAAATATTTGTAAGTAAAATATATCAAATCAAAGAGTTATACTTATGCATAAAACCAGTCGATTGAATATATCCTTTTCCCTTACTTGTGCCTAACATTCAGAGTAGAAAGTTTAGTGTTATGAGGATGAGTTTTTGACAGTTCACTGATGCGTGAAACAATTTAATTATTATATTATGAATATAATCATCAACAACCAACTGTAAGGATAAGGTCATATGTATGTTAAACCAGACACTCCGAGTTAACCACTAACATACATAATGCGAAATAAAGTGAAACATGGGTATGAGAAAAGGTAGACGAGGTACTAATCTACGCATGGACTGTAAATAATCAAGATCATAAAGTTGCTAGGTATGCAGAAAACAATGTTCAACGTAGGCTCACCGCGTGCAGCATACATATCATGAGTGACATGACCACATGCCTTTATTACTCATACAGCATTAAAGGTGCTGGCATCCGTTACCATGACACAAATACATTGAAATTGAATATTATCTATGCACTTCACAGATTTAGAAAACAAGTGGCTTGATTTCATCAGACGGTTTCTTTTCTGTGATCGGTGCTGTTTTTAGACATGTGTATATTTTGGAAACACACCAACAACCTACACTGCAATACACAGTAAAACTCATACGATAAGTTTATTTTACATGATCACAAAAATGCAAATCGTGTTCAAGGCAACGTTTACCAGTTGTTCATGTTAGTTGGAAACTTCCTACCGACGGATGAGCAAGTGCACAGAATCACATGATCGTGTTGAGAGCACGCGGTTATAACAACAAATTAATGCATCATGCAAAGTTGATAAAAAATGCAATATAGGAATAGATTTTTTTTTTTAGTTATTGAAATTTGGAATAAGACTTTTACACTGTGGGCAGAGAAATTGTGGGACTGCGAGCTAGAAATGTTGAGCCTCGCTTTCTGACAGTCTGATATGGCACAGAGTGATGGGCAACTCGGTTGGATTCTTGTTGAGCCAAAAGCATATTTTACAGTTCTGAGTTCGAGAATAACAAGTAACTTGTTGTTTTAAGGTGGAAACTTTCATAATCACAGAAGTGGGAACTGAATCCGATGGGAAACATTTGATTCATAATGCCAAAACAGTGTGAAAGTATCCTACATGTATTTGATTCATACACAAAATAATTCATAATAACGTCATGTCACTTTGTCCTTCACGTGACATAAATGACTAAAAACTAAATAAAAAGTGGTAATAATATATAAATCAAAATAAGTACTTTCAACACGGAATAAATGAACGCGAAAAACAGTACGAAAGAAAATATAAAACCAAGACGAAATTTTTTTACGGAAGTGTAACACAACAGAAGCCTGAGAGCCAAATAAAATACACGTTTGCGTGCAGCAGTATGTACCCTTTTACATACTTATTCTAATTCCGGTCGCAGTATGTAATGTTTCAGCCCCATTAAAATAACTGAACACAGACAAGTCACCTCACCGAGCCACATGACATGTAGATACGTTAAAACATGCAACTGAAAAATAGTGATAGCTAGACCGGCTTTTGATACAAAAAACATTTTTTTCCCGCCTCAACTGCAAAAAACTCTTCATCAATGAAACATTACAGCTAAGTATGGTCTTCAAATAAAAATTTAAGCTTGTCAAATGTGTGACTTGTTACATAAACTATTTGGACTAGTTTACTAAAGTTTCACTGGATACATTCCTTAATTAGGCAGTTAAACGGTCCTGCTCACCTATAAAAAATGCGAAACGGTTGCAAAGTATTCCGTTTACCAGTCGGTGAAATACAAACACGCAAACAACAATTCGAAATAACGTGGACAGAATTGCGAGAACACTGAGCAGCCTGTTTGCGTATGGACGTGGAGCGGAGGAATAAGGTAAGACGTGGACGTACATACGTCGGTTCCATCAATACTTGAATTGTTTGTTGTAACACACTTCAGTGTTGTTCTTAAAAGGCACTTTGAAATTTGAAACCAAAGGTAGAATCGTTGCTGCATAGCAGTCAGAATACAAGAATACAGCTACACGTGTGAAAGATTTACTTTCCACTCCACATAGTACATACAATTAAATAGTTTTTAGTAATTTATTCAACCTATGTCACTACATTCATGCATTGTGAAATGCTTTCCGCCCCTATTATGCGGTATACTGCTGTAGTCATCTACCCATGTTAAATGTTATATGAAAAGTTCGGCTGATAGCTTATGCTTATCTAAACTTGGCGAACAATTTGCTTCCGATATTCATAACAATTTGCGAGTATTGCACATACTGTATACAAAAACAGCCGGAACGTACATGACCAGTGCAGGTATGTATTACACTACAACTCCGACCAATAAATACATTAAATGCATTACCGCAAACCGATTTCACAATCTATTCCACTAGCATGTAACTTTTTACTAACTTCTCTACCAACTTTCCTACTAACATCTATTCTACCAACATGTATGTATTTTTATAAGACTGCATGCAAGTAAATCGGGTTTGCAACACACATCAACAATGACGTCAGGTTGTTCGGAATCCGGATGACTCATTCATTAAACTTGCGAAAGTTTGCGGTCTGCCTGCGTCAGTGCAATGTCAGTCAACACTTTTCCAAAAATATTTCATCATTAATCAAAAATATGCCAACAAATCTCTTTTTTATGTTGATAACTGTACACCTTTGTGATACACGTTTCCGGAAAACGCCTGATGGAAAAGGCTGGTATAAAAAATTCCTACGTAGATGTACGCAGATTGCAGCAGTTGGCCTGATCAAATACAGCACAATAATGCAGCCACCCAATACGTATGTATGAACGTTTGTTCGTGGTTGTTGGGCGATGTGAGCGCTACCCGACGCAGCAGCACAACGCTTTTACACCTGTTCCGATCGCGTCCTGTTTTTATGTTAACCAAACAAGTCGGCAAATCAGCCGATTCTAAAAGATGTATGTTGTTAACCTGTGACTGAGTAATAATTATAATGTTTGTCAGTTATCAGTGTATTACAGTTGTGTTATATAAATGAATAACAACGTATAATTGGACATGCATCAGTCCAGTGCATTCGATCACAGCCAGATACATTCAGTACGTTTGTAGGTACGCTAGATACAGTATAATGTATGATCATGTTGTGCTATGGTATTCTGTATATTGTTCCACATTCGTTTAATATGCACGTACAAATAATTTGCTCCCATTAATTTCGTTGTGGCTCACCGGCTTTAGATGCTTCTGCCAAATGATTCATCAAAAACAATTTTTTCTGCTTTGCAGGTATAAACAGTGTAGGGGCTCTAGCAGACCCATAGTGTCTTTTTTATCAACCCAAAGTGTAGTAGCTTACGAATGTCAATACACCCAAGAAGGTCTAGTCGATCTCAACGTTATGATCAGTGATTTGCGGGTACAGTTATAGTATCATCAGTTGTTGTGAGGAACAGATCATGTTAATTTGATTCATTGCACCATGGTACGAGCAGGCAGATACTGCTTTCAGTGTTCATGAACCTACATATGTACATTTGTTCTTAATGATATGTGGCCACAGTGCAACCGCAAGCCAGTAGGGATGGGCACCGGGACAAAAAAACCGGGACTGGGACAACCGGGACCGGGACCGGGACCGGTCCCAGTCCCGTCCCGGTCCCGGTTTTTCTCAAAAATCAAAGTCCCGGTCTCGTCCCGGTCCCGGTTTTTTTCAAAAATCAAATTCCCGGTCCCGTCCCGGTCCCGGTTTTTTTTCAAAAATCGAAGTCCCGGTCCCGTCCCGGTCCCGGTTTTCCAAAGTCCCGAAGTCCCCGGGACTTCAAACCGGGACTTCTGTGTTGCAATAAAAGGCGAGTTCCAACCAGTTTTTTATGTACACACCTAAATTTTTTGTTTTTTTATTGATTTTTTTGTTTTGTATTTGGTGAAATGTGTTCAAGAATCACACAACACAACAGATAACATAAAATAAATCACTTACTCGCTCACTACACCAGAGTCCCGGTTTTTTTCACCGAGAATTTGCTTTGCTGTCCCGGTTTTTTCACCGGGACTTTGCCTTGCTGTCCCGGTTTTTGTCACCTGGACTTTCCTTTGCTGTCCCGAATGTCAGTCCCGGTCCCGGTAAAAAAAGTCCCGGTCCCGTCCCGGTCCCGGATTTTTCCAAAAATCAAAGTCCCGGTCCCGTCCCGGTCCCGGTTTTTTCCAAAAATCAAAGTCCCGGTCCCGTCCCGGTCCCGGTTTTTTTCAAAAATCAAAGTCCCGGTCCCGTCCCGGTCCCGGTTTTCATCAAAAATCAAAGTCCCGGTCCCGTCCCGGTCCCGGTTTTTCTGTCCCGGTGCCCATCCCTACAAGCCAGGAGGTCTGAATAGATTAAAAAAATTACCTGAGATTTACTAAAATCGGTTAATTTATGGAAGAGCTGCATTCGACGACCTGAAATGAAATACTTGGTTTGATGAGGTTTAATTTAGTACAACCAACTACGTTACTGTCTTTGGTTGCAAAAGTTCCCCGTGTTTTTCTGTGTGCTTGTTCGTATTTCATACAATAATTCAAACGATGAATTCCACTGCGGATAAATTCCTAGGAAACGAACAACGTCCAGTTAAAAAAACCTATGGACTAAATTGCTGGCTCCACCACGGGATGAACGTGATCACTGGCGGACGAGCCTAACCTCCAAAGGGTACTTCTCCAAATAGAGGGGATTGACAAAATTTGGGCTATTTTCCTTACACATTGAGAAGCAAAAAACTAATTTTGAGACCGCCCAAGAGGACGGAGTTTCCCCTTTGCCTTCCTTTCTCGTCCGCTAGTGAACGTGATTAACCAGGTACATGGGTCATAAACACTACCAATAAACATGCCCTGGTAACATGGCACATGCATAATAACCTCATACCCAACCCACGAGCATAAATGTCAAAGCTTTCGTTCATTTCGTTGCTAAATTTAATGTTACATGACTGACGTTAGTGGTATATATGGCCATGTTCTCGCCTATGTTTATGGTTCTACTGCCTATATATTAATACATGCCATCGCTAGTCAGACATTTAGCGTTCACATTGTTAATAAATCTATTTGATATTGAATTAGTTTCGATGTGACCAAATGCCAATGTAGCATATGAATCACGAAATATGCAATGATACGCTTGGTATGTGTTATGCCAGTGGCATAAAGGCCAGACAACTCTTTCCTGTCCTTTCTGAACGATCATATGGCGTAGGTGATTCAGTATGATATATTTTTTATAACTATCTGATACTGGTTGTTTCCGATTCCGATCCAGTGGCGGACGAGCCAAACCTGCAAAGAATGGGGAATCCTGTCAAAGAGGGAAAACTCGCAGATTTCATGCCAGTTTACCTACACCTCAAGGAAAAAATTATACTTTTTGAAACCGCAAAAAAGCGGGAATTCCACTTTTCCATCCCCTTCTCGTCCGCTAGTGTTCCGATCAACGATCAATTGAATGATCGTTGAGATATTGAATGTACAATCCCAGACTCACTCAAGACAGTTTTGCGGGACACAGTAATCATAACCATCTCAAATAATCTCTATATAATGAGATAAAAACGTAAATAAATAAGTATTGATGAATAATATGGAATATAACCATCGTTGCTAAGCAACCACTAGTGGACGAACCAAATGTCCGAAAGGAGGGGAGTTGGCAGAAACATGAAATCGGTAGTTCTGAGCCTTTTCAAGTCACCTTAGAGAAAAAATCCTCTACTAGAGAGAAAGATTTCAAGCGTTGCCTGCCGTCCGTCTGTAGGCAATTAACTATTCTAGTACGTTGTGAATGCCCTGACACACCAGCGGACGAGAAGGGGAGAGAAAAGTGGAAATCCCTCCTCTTTGGTAGTTTCATAAAGTAGAGTTCGTTCCATTAAGATTTAGGTAAAATAAAATTACCGAATTTTAGCCAGTTCCTCTTTCTTTGGAAAGATTCCCCTACCTTTAGTTGATAGGTTTGGCTCGTCCGCCCGTGCTTCACCCACCAGACGTGTTTTTAGGTAATGTAAGCAGTGTGAAGCATTTACGATTGCAAATTTAACACGACATGTGGTTGTGTCTGCCAATGATGTTTCACGTAGACGTACATACGCGACTGCACGTTACGCAGTTCAGTCCGTTCCCCCAGTTGTCGTTCGTATTCCCTGGCTTGTCTGGCTGGTGTGTCGTTGTTGTGTGTTCGTTTCGTTCCGACCTACATGTACATACATACATACATACATATAAACGTCGACTTGGTCAGCGCACTTGTTCGCTAACTGTATCATTTTCTACATGACCTATACAAGCACACACAGTGAACTGTGTTTGTGTGCCACCAACATAGTCAACACTGATTGTGGTGAATCAACTTTAGTATCAACTTGAGATAAGCTAGTATTGTGTTGATTAATCAATTATACGGTCATTAGTTTGTAAGAGAGACCTAGACACTTGAGGTCGAACTACTCACAAGAAACTAGAGCAAACATGTCTTGTTAAAAAGTGGTATACACCCGTATTTGCCAGTTCCAAAAAAGCTGAATTTGTTCCGTAAGTTGTACGTAAAACGGATTCAAAACTGCTAATTCCCCTCCCTTTGGAGAATTGACTCATCCGTCAGCGCTGGTTTTGTTATCAATACTATTTTTAGTTCGACGCTGTTGAGTTTCTTATGCTCCAGAACTGCGATCGGTATTTCGAAAGTACTAGTGACTCACACTCACTGGCACACCATGTTTTGTTTTACCGTTTATATAATATGATGACTCATTTCTTTACCACATTACGTAAACACCAACTTATGAAAAATGCTAGTGGCATGCTTAACAAGTTTTTACTACCAATTTCTTAGAAGAATGTCCACACTCCACATATAATTATAAATTCAATTCTTTGCTCTTGGAGTTACTGAAAATTCTCTAGTTCTTGATTGGTTGTAGTATTATGTATTGTTTCATGGTAGACTGTTCTTAAAATGTATTAACGTAATAAATGAATAGTAAGTTAACGTTATCAATTAATTACAGTGAATTAAACAATGTCGGACGGAGCCTACCCCAAGATTCCACCAGAGTCGCATCCAATGGATGACCCGGGTGCATCGCCAGTAAAGCAGCCGTCTGCCCCGTCTCCCAATCCCACACCTGCAGGTCAGACAAATGTTTCACATCGAGTACAATTCATCTCTTTTCTCAACTAAGTTTGTATACAGGTCAAATCTCTGATACTTGCTAGTTATGTAATCGAGATGTAATCATGTAATGATGTTTTACACTATATTAATTTATAAAACAAATAAATTAGGATTGGACGTGATGTTTCAGCGACTGGAGGTGCCGCGCCAGCACATACCGTAACTGGTGGAGGAGTGCAGGTGTGGATGGAACAGCCGCAGAGTGTGACCTGCCCACATTGTCAGGTTCATATCATTACATATTTCATGTTACTGCCATCAGCACACCATTTCATAAACCTAATCAACATTAACATCACCATTAAAGATCATTTCAGATTGAAGGCAGGAAAATAAAATGTGAAAAAAACAAGCAATTACTTGACATAAAATGTATACAATGAAAATAAAATTATGTTGTAATTACAATAAAACAGTTATGTTCAGGCGGACGTGATCACGGAGACTCACACCAAAGGAGGTCTGGTCGCCTGGGCCACCTGTGGCGCCTGCTGTTTCTTCGGACTGTTCTTCATAATACCTCTTCTACTATGCTGGTTGCCGTTCTGTATTGCACCAATGAAGGTAGCATATTATCAACTCACTCACTCACTCACTCACTCACTCACTCACTCACTCACTCACTCACTCACTCACTCACTCACTCACTCAGTCACTCACTCACTCACTCACTCACTCACTCACTCACTCACTCACTCACTCACTCACTCACTCACTCACTCACTCACTCACTCACTCACTCACTCTTTCTTTCTTTGCAGGACACCTACCACACGTGTCCCTCATGTCATCGTTTGCTTGGCAAACGTGGAGCGCTGGGTCTCAACGTTTGAAAAATGATTATTTGTGTTTCCGAGAACTTCAATATAACATTTATTTTTCCTTATATCCGTTGCCGGTTTCGAAACTCTTACAACGCTTTTGTTCTCTGTGAAAACTACCGCATAAATATTATTATGAAATCACTCATCATAATAACACTGTACTCTGTGCTTTACGTCTATGTGTATACTGTGTACACTTTCCGTCTAATATGTAGTAAGGTTACTCAATTTTTTTTTACCAATTCAAACTTACTTATATTACGCAGCTGGCATGCATTGAAGACTTGGCTGTTCCAAGATTTTAACTAAAAAGTCTGTCTAGAAACTTGAATAATGTTTAGCCATGTTCAAATGTCTTACCGTTTATGGTTAGATTAGACTCGATCACCACTTGTTTCCTCTTCACCGACTACTGCCCTCCACCTCCCTTTGATCGGTATAATGTTACATGATACAATGATATGCCTTATCCTGTAATACGCTTGTAATTCAATAAAAGTTTCCAGCCATGTTTGGCATGTGCTGAAATCTTATATGTAAGTAAAACTAAAAAATACAAAAAACTGAAATAAAAAGTACATAAGTGTATAATCGATGGGCACCATGTCAATTATAAAAAAACAACGTCATATGCTACAGGATAATAGGTGACGAAAAGTGTGGCTTGCTGGATTCAGTTGCCTAGGTGATGTGCTTCTAGTGAAATAAAACAAGTTCCATGTACTGTACACATATGTACATACTAGCATGTATGTATGTATTCAACATACATGTAGGATACAAACATACATACGTGTTGATCAGGTGATTTCGGTCTGCTTACTTGCGATGCGATACATGGTTTCACCTCGATTTTGCAAAATATGTATATCGTGTTTTGATTATGTTACACTCTCAATAAAAATTATCACTTACGATTGATTTTTTCAGCATTTTCATCCAATGTCTGTTATATTCACTATATTTCTGCTGTCGTGAATACAGAAAATAAGTGCTCACGAATCGTATTTTACCTCAGTAATTGGGCATTGCAGTTAGCAAAATTCTTAAGGTGCTGACACAGTAATGAGCAATTTTTGAAATTTTTCAGTACTTTCTTTTCATGTCAAAATGAATTTCGCAACCGTTTCAAGATAAAAACAAAAAAATATCGAAGTGAAGCATGGAGAGGTTTACCGGGAGCGAGAAAGTTCCGAAATTTTTTTAACTTGAGCTATGAAAACACCTAAGAATTATAGCTTCCATAATTACAGTTGGGTCAACATAAATGACGATCGCAAGTCTGTCAGTACCGACTAAACGAGGTGTCCATGGTCAATGTCCAGATGCATCGGCACCTCCACCCGACTATGCCACTCTGCCACCATTGGAGCAGCAGGTGCCTGGTCAGCCACATCAATACCAAGTCGCTTACCATTTGCCCCAACAGGTCAGATACCATGTAAACATTTAGCAACATTTTTATGTTTTTGAATAAGTATTGAAATTTTAATCTAACTCTATTAACTTAATGAAGTATTGATAACTTTATTCTTCAACTTTCTACCTTTGTTGACGCCAAAATATGTATGTTTCCAGAAGTGTAGAGCTTGCGCGGATTTCTTCATGTCGAAAACCGACTGGATAATACTCAAAACATAAAAATGAATACAAAAAACTGATACGAAATGAGTGTTTAGCCGAACACGCAACCAGGCCAGACACCTGAAGCACCACCACCCAACTACAGCTCCATGTACCCTCATCTGGCTACCATTGCCAACGCAAATGTTGCAACTCGTGAAAAGTCGGGTAAGTGGAGAGTAAAATATTTGTTGGCGAAAAATAAACTAGATTTGTATTGTGGAAGTCAGATTTAACCGTTTTATGATAAAACTTAATTAAGTACATATATGGAGAGTTATATTAACGAAGTACCTTATTTTTAGAGAACCCAATGGTGATCGTGCTGGGTCAGCCGTGCTGGGGACCGCATAATGAGAACGTTTTGTGCCCGTATTGTGGGGTAAGAATTTTATCATTTTTCTTTTTAACACATTTCACTTTTCAAACGAATAAAATTAGGATTATAACACAAAACACGATGTCGACAAAAAGTGTAGATTTCGGCACAAGATACAATTGAAGCGGATGCCATGTCAAAAAATGTAGATCAAGTGGTAGACCGAGGGAAACGCTGGTCCCAGGTTTGAGTTCTGGCATCGAAGCCCATTGTTTTCGTTTTAACAGTAACGATGCTTTTGATGACGATTGAAACACACAATGGAATCAAAAAAGAAATAAAAAAATCGTAAATTTAAGATAATGTTTTTGTTTTAATTCAACGTTTTATGTTGTAGGCATTTGTGCAAACGGCGACGTCAACACGTCATCAGGGACTGTGTCTCATCTTCGTAACGATGGTGGCACTGCTGGTCGTGCTGCTGCTGTTGTGCCCTCCGTTGATGTTGGCTGCTGCACCATTCACGTGTGCCATCTGCATGGCTACGGCCATTCTCAATAAGGTATACAACCAGCTTTTGGACGTTCCAGTAAATAGTTGGTACGTTAACTTTTCCAACATGGGTACATACATGCATGCTACCCAATATGATGATTGCATGTTATATCATAGAGCTGTTTCTTTGAGTTGAGCCAAACAGCCGGCTGTCAGGGTATATCTGCTTCGGTTTTTGATGCAGCTGATGTCGCAAAGTTGGAATCGTTAATATTACAACTTTTTACTTGATTGTCAAGAAGCCCTTTATATTCATTTGTGACACTCATAACACGTTTACCTGCTCATTCATAACAGATGACAAAGACAACAACTAAGCAGTTCATTTTTACATGGCACAACAATAGTTGATCAACCTAATTAACTTATTTTAACTCACCACACCCAATTATCTCATTCAATACTTACTACAAACAGCAAAATTGTAAAAATGTGACAAATGAAATACTGTATTTGACAATAATGACCGTGATTTCAGTACGTGCTGCACCACTGCCCGAATTGTCGCAAGATGATCGGCAAGTACAAGACAACACCGGAGGGATGTTGCTGTTGACAAACACAGTAACGCAAAAGTCAAATCTGCTTGTTTTTCAGTTTTGCGATGGATATCGAGCTTAGAACAGCAGATATATTTTTATACCCTACTCAAATGCGTGTATTCATTTTTAAATTATGTTATACATTTATGTGATATTGGGTTTCAGGTGATGTGATACAAGTAGTCGTCGCGAAAATATTATGGTGATTCCCAAAATCGCTAAAAGACAAAATATAAAACCCTTCAGAACTAACTTTTGTTCACTGTCTTCTCTTACATATTTGTGTTACCAAATGTAAAACAAGATACAAAAGGCACATTGTAATGAAGCGATTTTTTTATATAAATGCATTATGTAGAGTCGGATACACCACAATACTACGGCTACGGTATTACATGTACGATATCAAATATTAGATCTAAACATGCACATAGAAAGTAACACGCGAAAGCGAGGAATCACTCACTCACTCACTTACTTAATCACTCACTCACTCACTCACTTACTTAATCACTCACTCACTCACTCACTCACTCACTCACTCACTCACTCACTCACTCACTCACTCACTCACTCACTCACTCACTCACTCACTCACTCACTCACTCACTCACTCACTCACTCACTCACTCACTCACTCACTCACTCACTCACTCACTCACTCACTCACTCACTCACTCACTCACTCACTCACTCACTCACTCACTCACTCACTCACTCACTCACTCACTCACTCACTCACTCACTCACTCACTCACTCACTCACTCACTCACTCACTCACTCACTCACTCACTCACTCACTCACTCACTCACTCACTCACTCACTCACTCACTCACTCACTCACTCACTCACTCACTCACTCACTCACTCACTCACTCATTCACTCACTCACTCACTAAGTCACTCACTCACTCACTCACTCACTCACTCACTCACTCACTCACTCACTCACTCACTCACTCACTCACTCACTCACTCACTCACTCACTCACTCACTCACTCACTCACTCACTCACTCACTCACTCACTCACTCACTCACTCACTCACTCACTCACTCACTCACTCACTCACTCACTCACTCACTCACTCACTCACTCACTCACTCACTCACTCACTCACTCACTCACTCACTCACTCACTCACTCACTCACTCACTCACTCACTCACTCACTCATTCACTCACTCACTTACTCACCACTCACTCACTCACTCACTCACTCACTCACTCACTCACTCACTCACTCACTCACTCACTCACTCACTCACTCACTCACTCACTCAATCACTCACTCACTTAGTTTAAGTATTTTGACTAGGGATTTTTTGAGGAACCCATAATAATAAAAGATTTCATCAATGGCACCACAAATGATGTTTTAGAAGGAACAAAATTAAAAAAATATATACATGTAACATTAAAAATCCTGTTGTTTGTTGGGTCATTGTGTGGTGGTACAGGCCAGGGTCACGATCTGCATCGGCCTTAGGTGAACCGTCAAGTCTTGCAGGGATGCTAAAAACCAGTTGTTTAATTAACTATAAAATGAGTGACTGACTGACTGACTGACTGACTGACTGACTGACTGACTGACTGACTGACTGACTGACTGACTGACTGACTGACTGACTGACTGACTGACTGACTGACTGACTGACTGACTGACTGACTGACTGACTGACTGACTGACTGACTGACTGACTGACTGAAGGAATGACTCATAGACACCACCAACACTGCGTGGACTCCTGACGTGTGCTTTGATCTCTGGGCAAATCATTGTCTACCTTGAACGGCCATTTAGACACTTCAGACTTTTGTTGGTTTGCAGCCAGAGCCATCTCAGTGCAGGATGTGATGTCAAATGTGCTGAATAGATTCTGAAACCAAATATAAAATTCAAGTATAAATAATAGATACGTATTTCCAAGCCTTAAGAATGTGTAATGTTTTAGAATTAACATCAGCTGTTTAATCAACTAACTCTGATATTGAACTCGACTTGAGCGTCATCTTCCGACTGCTGGAAGATGTGTTCAAATCGGATAAGCAGATTGTGAATGGATAGATCGTTGAGGTGCCAGGGACTGAGCGTCAGGACGTTCACTTGAACCGGCAGTTTGGTTCGCAGACCACTGAACTGTAATTGATGGCACAATCATAGATCATTTAGTTAATCATCCCTAAAACAACAATCATGAGTCTAAACTGATTTTGCAATTCAAAATAGGAGTTAACAGAATGAGGCTAAGTCGAGATCACCGCAAAAACTGCAGTCTATAAATGAACAAACTATGTATAATATCATCACCCGTTATATGGTTAAAGTTAAATGAATCGTGTGCAGTGTAGGTGAAACCAACCGAAAGAACCTGATTATATTTGTTGTCATAAGCATCTCTGTGTGCGTATCCGATCACAGGCTGATGGTACATTTGCATGGCCAGTGTTCGGTGCTGCAATGCTGCTGCCTGGCCTGGCTCGTCCAACAACAGCCAGTGCTTGCCACGGGCAAATGAAAAACAAGTTACCAAATAGTTTCAAGTTTGATTAAC